>CM024762.1:139500187-140100187 GCA_014218235.1 Colocasia esculenta | reverse complement strand
TTTTTTTGAAGTCGATTTTTGCTCTATAAATCCCATCAGTCTGATACATGCTAATAAAGATTTGGTACCCAAGTTGTTTAGGAGAGAGGGCCCATTTATTTGTCGATTTGGCCCAGCTTGCCAAGCCCATTGCAGCGAGGGCAGACGATCTGGCCTCGTCCTTGCGCGCCGCATTGGCCCGAAGAGTAGCATCAGCCTTCCTGAGAACCCGGCCCCGTCGCACTCTGGACACCTGATGAACACGGCCATTGGCCGGGGAAAAATAACCTTCACTGTTAATTCTGGAACAAACGTGTGTAAAGATTTTTGAACAGGAGATAAGAAGCTTATATCATAAAAGGAAGAGTACATGATATAGGGCATGGAGCAAAGGCGCATACCACCAAACAGAGGTACCAACGTCAAGAGAGAAGAAAATGCCACAACATTAGATATGAATTACCTACCACTTAACACACAAGCTTCGACACTAAGGCGTGATTGGATCGTCTTCTCGCATGCTGACATATATCATCCGACATCAGGTGGAATGCCATAGAATAATATAAAATGGTATACCTATACCATGTTTGGAATGTCATAAATTATCTTATGGCATTTTCTTTATGTTTAGAGTAATGCCAATTATTGGGTTTTGAAACTGATTGACTCATATGATAGCCTTTCTAAGGTCAGCTTTCAGCGACCAAAACTGAAGTCTGCAATTTTAAATCAATATTTTCAAAATCAAGTATCTTATTTTTCATACAATTTAGAAGTAGTGTTTCAAAAATTGACATCAAAATATGACACATGAAAATGATCACCAGTAAATTTGCACTGATCCCAAATAACATGCAGAATGATGTTGGGTACGTGTGGCCTTTCCTTTTGAACTTATCTCATATGAACTCCATCATCGCCCAGCACTCTCGTGTGTGTGTGTTGTGGAGGGGAGACGATGGGATTCAAAGGAAGAACTGCACAATTAATGGTGGTTTTTTTTTCTTTTTTTTTTTTTGGGGGGGGGGGGGGGGGGGTGTTGTTGAATTGGACGGTACTCTTACAGGTCCTTGCGGGAGAAGAGGAGGGGGAACGCCGTGCCCACCAGAGCCACGGCCACCGCCCCCGCCACCAGATAGTTGGTGCCGTCCGCGGACACGTCCCCCACCGCCGACACCACCACCGAAGACGATGCCTTCCTCCCTTTCCAGCAGCCCGAGGGCGCCACCGGCCTGACGATGGTGATTGAGGGGGATGTCGACGTCCGGCCGGCGAAGACGCCAGAGAGTGACGAAGATGGCACCGGGGGAGCGAAGGACGCCATCTACCGCTTCTTCTTCTTCTACCGCTTCTTCTTCTCTCTCGTCAGTCGCATATGCACACGCACAGACGTGTATTAGTACTGTTAAATTGCTGGCGTGTATTAACACCGTTGAAGTGCTTCTCGTCCACATACCATCGGCTAACAGGCTTGTGCTTGTCAAGTGGATAAGGACACGTCAGACGGTGAGATCCAGTGGATAAGAAGTAGACCCACTTCCCGCATGGGCCAAGCAAAGGGAATAGATTGGATCACTTCACTTCTCGTGGGTCCGTTTTCTCTTTTCTTCCCCCTCCTACCCTTGTATTAATTTGTTAGAACTGCAGACCATTTTACCGAAACTAAAGTAAAAGCATGTTTAAGTTCTTTAATATTGAGAGACTCTCGTGAATCGTGATCAGCCGAGCCTAGGTCGATCTCGGCTCAGCAGTGGTCTAGGCCCACATCGGTTGTAGTCCCGATGTGGAGCGAGGTCCAAACTCAAAACAAATGTCAACTCCTCCAACGTCAAGAATCTCAGTAGATCATGGCATAGGTCCGGAGCCAACCCCACAACGGTCAAAGGAATCAGCATGCGGCTAAGAATTGATTTGAAAACTACTGACACAAATCTTACCAAGGCAATCGTAATCACATATTATTTATAGATCTGATCAAAATTTTCTCTTCCTCTCTCAACCTATAAAAATAAAACTACAGACAGGTAAATGAATAGAAAGGATCAGTGCCACACGGCTCGGCACAAGTCCTTGAATTATCCACCTCTCTCTCTCAACTCTCTTTGCTTAAAATCCTCTCTCAAATTTGACTTCTCGTAGACCGAGCTGACATCGGCATAAGTGCAATTTCACTTCTCAGTCTTCATCAACATCGGAGCTTTCAATCATGGAACATTTAGAATCAACTAATCTCAGTCTTTGTGGGCTCAAATTAAACTGACTTCATCAAATATGATCTGGAGTCCGTGGTTATATGAACTGAGTCAATATCTTACAGATCGTATGCCAGCACATGCAAAAGGGAGATTATTCCACTTAGTTAGACATGTATGAAAACTTCGAATAAAAACAAGACTATTACTTAATACCGGACTCGCCGGGTAAAAAACCCATCCAGCTAATCATGGGATTGGCTGTGGCGTGGGCATAGGCATTTGCAGACCCATAGGCTAGCTAGATTCTTTCTCTTGTAGTACGATTGTGAAACGAGATTTGAACCCAAGAAACTAAGATCACTATCTGGTAACTCAAATCTTAGATTAATTGACGTAGAGAAGGGAGAAGAGAGGGAGGACGTGTTCCAACATTTGCTCGTGCAGACACGCGCGAGACCGCGAGTGGTCGTCAGTTTTAACTTGTCCGCCAAAAAATTAGACTAACCACATGATCTCTCATTCATAGCTAGCCACTTATTTCCAGGAAGTAACAAGCCAAGCTCAGCTCTCATAGCTCTTTCATGGCAAGACGGAGAGAGACTACAAAGATCTGGACGTACGAGAACCTGCAACCAAGCAAAACTTGATTTTGTTTGATCAGGTTCTATCATTTTTTTTGTGGTCCTCGGAGAATCCTTGGTGACAGATTCATATGATAAAATGGAAGAAAAAGAAAACAAAAAGTGGGTGCGTGCAGACAATATAATTAAGCAGAGCCACAGACATGTTATATATCTACTTTGCTGGCAAGTCCTGGAAGAAAGACTTCGGTGCTGCTGTTCCCATTATTCCCCCTTATGGTATATATATAGTACTTATCAAGAAGCAGTCCAGTATTGTTGGCCTTCCGTATACATCAGGAGACGCAAATTCATAGGAAATTTCTATGGGCATTGTATTCATAAGCTAGTTTTTTTTAATGTAATTTCTAGTATGACCTTGGCATTTGATATCTTGATTTAATTTCTACATGTAAATGCTTAATTAAGGTTGTGTCTGAAAATGTATATCTAGAACGTTTATGAGATACTGCTCAAATGAGATTTGTTCGGCGTAGAACATTCAATCTTCTGCCCTCGTTTCAAAATTTCTTATAACATTAATTTTAGTAAGCATTCAAACCATGTCTAATATCGAGAATAGAGTAAAGATATTTATAAAATTTTTCAGATATTTTTAATTTATTTTCGATCTATTTTATACCAAACGACCCCTCAGAGTGAACCTTCAAACTATCTCAAGATCGAATTCTCGTTTTACATTTCAAAATCTATTTTTTTTTTTGATAACGAGGAAATTCCGTCCCGTGTGGCTTTGTGGACTCAAGGATTGGTGTTCGTGAACTCCAAGGTCAGAACTTGGCAGTTCCTACTTTCCGTATACCCGTATTGCCCTTACCCTACTTGACCAGAAAAATTTTGAATTTACACACCTCGAAGATTACATGTAAATCAAGTAACCCCCCCCCAGAAATCAAACTCGGGACCTCTTGCTTTTAAGCAAGAGTTCTAACCGATCGACCCAACCGGGGTCCTCAAAATCTATATTTTCATCTGTCAAGTGGATACAGATTCTGGCTAGATGGGGCCTAAAGACGAAACCTTAATGCTATTTGTGAAGTAATACAATCTTTGAAACACTACAAGAAAAAGCGGATATAGCGACGCATTTGCGACCAATTAAATCGGTCGCAAATTCCGTCTCTGTAAGCGACCGACTAGCGACGGATACTGTCGGTCGCATTTCAGAGACCGATTTTGAGACGGAACTAATGTCGGTCGCAAAATCGGTCTCTGATGCCCTATTTTCCCCGCGACCAATCTTTCCCTCCCACCTTTCCCTCCTGTCGACCCGACCCCAACCTTTCCCTCCCCTTTCCTCCAGTCGCCGAGGAGCTCGCCGCCGCCGCCGCCGCTGTCGACTCCGGCCGCCACCGTCGACGTCGACGCCGCCAAGGAGATCCCCGCCGCCTGTAGCGCTGTGGACGACATCATCGCCGCTGCCGTGTGGAGCCCAGTCGCCGGCCATTCCCGCCTCTCCATCGCCGGTAAGTCCCACTCCCTCCCCTCCCCTCCCCCCCAAGGTCGCTCCTGCCCCCGCCCCTGCCCCCTTCCTCCTCCCTCCCTGCCCTCTCCCCCCACCTAACTTCCCCTTCTCCCCCTCCGGCCCTCCCACTGTCTCTCTCCCTCTGGACCTCTCTATCTCTCTCCCTGCAGTGCGTGCGTGCCGGAGGAGCCTCCGGCTCCTATCCCCCCACCTGCCCCCGCCCCTGCCCCTTCCTCCTCCCTCCCTGCCCTCTCCCCCCACCTAACTTCCCCTTCTCCCCCTCTGGCCCTCCCTCTGTCTCTCTCCTCTGGACCTCTCTATCTCTCTCCCTTCCGCTATCACAGTTCCATCTCCACTGAAACCAGAGATGGATCTGTAATATCAACTGTATCAATCAGCACGGACGACCCAATCCGAGCACCAAGCATCTGAAACCACCAATTCAGGAATATGGTTCCCCTCAAATGGACGGCCAGGACTTTCCCTGCAATCTCCCGAGCCTTATTCAACCCCCACCATTTCACAAAATCCATGGACGTGATGGGAATATGGGGGGTCAATGCATAATTTGGCTGCAGCAAGGGATTCTCAAATAGAACAAGGCAGATGCAAGTGAAGAAGATGTACATTATCCAACTAGGGGAGCAACAAAAAGTGATACCATATAGTTCAAAGGTGGGTTCTCTGTCGCTGCAGGGTAATTAGGCAGGATGTTCAAAGATAGGGAGGTTGAGAGATATGCAGGAAGGATCAGCATCGCAGAAGCAACAATAAGAGCTATAAATTGGACACACACAATACCCAGGTAATGGAGCTCAGAATGGTGAGTTTTCAGTTTTTGGTTGAAGAAGGTTTGTACTGCACTGAATGGAATCGGATAGGGAGTTCTGAAGTTGAGACTGAGACCTGATGAGCAGATTCTCTGAGAAAGATGCCAAATCTGATATACAGGACGCTGTAAAAATATCTACTGCACCAACTGGAACTCCTAAGAAATCAGTGAGCTTCTGAGCTGCTCTAACAACACCAATTGAGTCTATTCCATAGATACCAGACTCTCAGTAATAGATACTTTCTCAAGTGCAATCCCTGTCTGCTCTGAAACTAGACCCTTCAAGAATTCAGTAATTTTTTCTGTTCTTACCAGTATGACAAGTTGTCCATCAGTAGATAGCTGGGAGGTTCTCGTATCTGCGCAAGTAGGACTCGTGAAAGATCTCAGCAAACACTTTCCTAAAACTAGGCTCCGAGACTAAACTCAGGGTTCCATCTGTAAATTGTTTCAAGCATTCGAACCTCCTTATCTTCCCAGAGGTTGTCTTGCATATGGTTTTGGGCTTAATTAGCTGGACAGAAGCTACAGAAACCCCGTGTTCTTCTGCCACACGAACTTTAATCTCTTCAACAATCTCCTGTGCCATAGGTTTGCCCTCCTTAACCTCTGCAATTACAACCAGGCCGACCTCATCTGAAGCTTCTGGAACAGAAATCCCCTTTGTGGACAGAACCTCCTCTGGAACTCCAATCACAGCACAGCAACCAGGGCGCAAGAACTCAGATGAACTCTCCACAGTCCTCTCTACATCAGCAGAATAAATGTTCCTTCACCAAGAATGATGAGATCCTTTATCCTTCCAGTAATGAACAGCTTCCCATCAACAACCCGCCCAAGATCCCTGTTCTTGTGTAATAACATTTATATTTTGTATAACATTTATATCTCTAATATATCAATTAAAAGATTGTTGACAATTTATGATAAATCTATTGTGTAATTGTTTTTATTAATGTTCAAACATTTTTATTAGCATATTTATGAATGTGTTGGATGTTAAAATAAAATTCATGTTTTCATTGTGTACATGTATTGCCAATTTCACATGTACTGCTATGTTTTTAGAATGTGTTATTATCTTGTCAATAATTAATTAGTTGGGTGTTGTATGTGAGCTGAGATGCGTGGGTGCAACCTAACATTGCACGCATCTTAGGAGAGCGTGTTAAGCCCGTGTCAATCAACCTACACGTTCAAGACTTTGGGATTGATGTGCACGTTCTCATTTTGAATGATGAGAACGTGTATATCTGACTCAAAGTCTTGAATTGTCCCGTTTGGACAGTCTGTGAATGTTTGATCGCACTTAGGTGGTTAATTACTATATGTGTTTGTGTTGTTTGTTAAAAATTTTGGTTGCGTCTTCTCACTCCTCTCTGATATACTTTTATTGATTTTGATTATTTTCTTAACCACTTATTAGTAAGTGTTTAAGAAATTTCTTAATCAATAAATATTTTGTGGTATATCGGAGAGGTGTGGGGAGATGCTGCCCGAAATTTTTAGCAAATAACACAACATATAGTAATTAATCGTGCGATCAAACCTTCACAGATGGGTTAAAAAGTGAAAATCTAAATGATATTTCATTCCTATTTAAAATGGCAGAGATGGACGATGTGAGGAAAGGGTTGGACTTTTTATTTTGTTAGACATGTTAAAGTTTTGTGTGTTTACATTTCATTCGCACAGGGAAAATGTCGGAAGATCGTTCATGGATGTACCGTAGAGTAGTTGATCAGGTGGTGTCTACGGAATTTAAAAATGGAGTTGAGAGATTCATTCAGTTTGCTTTGAGAAATCCTATTGAAGCTGTAGATTGTGAGGGTCGTATCCGATGTCCTTGTGCAGTCTGTAAGAATTTGAAGTGGCTGACAACATGGGATGTACAACGTCATTATACAGAAAGGGGTTTGTTAAAGATTATGCAAACTGGATATGTCATGGTGAAACATTGTGGTCCTTCCAGCCTGCCGAGCCTGCCAATGTTGGAAGTTCATATGTTGATATGGTCATAGATGCTGCTGGTCCAGGATTCAATGTTCATGAGGAGCATGTACACGATGAAGAACCGCCAAACAAGACAGCTGAAAGATTTTATCAGCTACTCAAAGATGCTGATGAGCCATTGTGGAATGGATGTCAAAATCACTCTCGACTGTCTGCGGTGTCACATTATTGAACTTGAAATCTGAATTTCACATCAGTGAGATTTGTTTTGATCGTTTGTTACTGATTATCAAAAGTATGTTGCCACAAGATGAGAAGTTACCTGAAAATTTTTATCGTGCAAAGAAGATGGTCACTGACTTAGGGCTTGGATATGAGAAAATAGATGCATGTCCTAATCATTGCATGCTATATTATAATGAGGATAAAAGTAAGGTATCATGTTCCATATGTGGTCATGATAGATTCAAGCCTAAGAAAGGGGACAATTCAAAGCAAAAAGATATACCATATATGTCATTGCGGTATTTTCCTATTGCACCGAGATTGCAGAGAATGTATATGTCATCAAAGATAGCTCAACATATGAGATGGCATGCGGAAAGAGTACGTCGACAACATAATGTAATCACTCATCCTGCAGATGCCGAAGCTTGGAGTCACTTTAACTGTGCTCACCCTACTTTCTCAAAAGAGTCGCGTAATGTAAGACTGGGTTTATGTACTGATGGATTCAATCCATTTGGAGGTTCAGTGACTTCCTACTCTTGCTGGCCAGTTTTTGTGACACCATACAATCTTCCGCCAAATATGTGCATGAAACGAGAGCATTTATTTCTATCATTATTGATCCCTGGTCCAAAAAATCCTGGAAAAAAACTAGACATATATCTCAGGCCGTTGATTGATGAGTTGAAATTGTTATGGACCGATGGGGTTACTACTTATGATGCATCCAGAAAGCAAAATTTCACTATGAAGGCTGCATTGATGTGGACAATAAATGACTTTCCTGCATATGGAATGTTATCTGGCTGGAGTACCCATGGAAAACTAGCATGTCCTTACTGTATGGACAGTTCCAAATCATTTGTACTTAAGCATGGTGGCAAGTCATGCTGGTTTGATTGTCATCGACAATTTCTACCAAGGGACCATCCGTTTAGAAGGCAAAAAGATGCATTCTTAAAGAACAAAATTGAATTGGAAGAAGCTGATTTTGAACGGTTGTCTGGTCCACATTTAGCAGCAAGGGTACAGAACTTACCAGATATAACACAATTGTCGAGCAGCACAAGACATCTCCCTGGATTTGGGAAGGATCACAACTGGGTCAAAAAAAGTATCTTCTGGGAATTGCCTTATTGGTCAACTCTTCTTATACGACATAACCTCGACGTCATGCATGTTGAGAAGAATGTCTTTGATAATGTGTTCAACACCATTATGGACATAAAAGGCAAAACAAAGGACAATGTGAATGCTCGTTTAGACTTGAAAATACATTGTAAACGTCCAGAACTGGAACTTCTTGATAGAAATGGTACAACAGTTAAACCGAAAGCAATTTACGCCCTTGGAGCTGCACAGATTAAAGAAGTATGCTTTTGGCTAAAACAATTGAGATTTCCAGATGGTTATGTGTCCAACATTGCTCGTTGCGTGAATACAAATGAGGGGAAAATATATGGAATGAAAAGTCATGACTGTCATGTGTTCATGCAGAGGTTGTTACCTATTGTATTTCGTGATATGCTGCCGAAGCCGATATGGGGAGCAGTGACTGAGTTAAGTCAGTTTTTTAAAATTTTATGTACATCAGAGCTCAGGTATGAAGATGTGGAAACTATTGAACAGAATGTGATCACGACAGTTTGTAGATTGGAAAAGATATTTCCACCCTCATTCTTTGATTCAATGGAGCACCTGCTTATACACTTACCATATGAAGCTAAAGTAGGAGGGCCAGTACAATTTAGATGGATGTATCCATTTGAGAGGTAATTTATATATATTTTCTCCTCATAATTCAATATCTTTTGATGTGTTTTTCATTATCCTATGAACATTCTGGTAGGTGCATGCATGAATTGAAAATGAAAGTTCGCAACAAGGCAAAAGTAGAGGGTTCCATTGCGGAGGCGTACATTATGGAAGAAATATCAAATTTCTGTTCAATGTACTTTGAACCTGAGATACAAACTCGTCGTACTCGGCCACCACGTAATGATGATGGAGGAGACTCCTTTCACTCTGATCGGCTATCTATATTTAAGTATCCTGGACGTGCGTATGGACGTTCTTCGTGTCGGATGCTAAATGATAGAGAATTGCACTGTGCAGAAATTTACATCCTTTTAAATTGTATGGAGGTTGAATCTTATGTTGCGTAAGTTCTCTGCTCACATTATGTTTATGTCCATAACTTGTTAATTTTCATTCCATCTATAATGCTCTAATGTTCATAATACAGACAATTTGACTCAGAATTAATCCAAAGATGTCCATATCTCTCTGACATGGAGGTTGAAAAAGAACGAGAAAAATCATTGGCTTCTTGGCTGAAATATCGTGTAAGTATTATTACTAATCTTTCTCCTTGTTAGGCCAATTTATGACTAATTCTGACTAGTGTGCTCTCCATATGTAGGTTGAAAATGGTTTTATTACTGATCAAAGAATTCGAGAGATCAGTTATGGCCCATCGAAAGTTGCACGTACATATCCAGCATTTTGTGAATGGGTATAGATTTCACACTAACAATATGGGCAGAATAAATCAACAATGAACAGCGGGGTATGTGTGAAAGGAAGTACATATAATGAAAATGAATGTGATTATTATGGTATTATTGAGGAGATCTTAGAATTGCAATATCTCGGAGATGACAACCATATATTTCTGTTCAAGTGTCATTGGTTTGATCCAAATTCTGTTCGAAATGACACAACATATGGGATTGTCGATATCAGACATAAGTCCAAATTGAATACTTATGATCCATTCATTTTGGCCGCACAAGCCCAGCAGGTCTATTATACAAAGTATCCATCGTCTAGAATAAAGAAAGAAATGATTGGTGGGCAGTTTGCAAGGTTAAGACAAGGCTTTTCCCGGATTATGAGTTGGATTTGACTGAAACAGTAGAATTGGATGTGAATTCCGAATTCTTTCAATCAGATTTGGGTGATGATGTAGACTTGCCTGCTTCTAGTGATGAATCTGTGGAGGCACTGTCTTTATCTAAAGAGAATGAAGTGGAAGAGTCGAACCAGAACAACTTGAAATACAGTTGGGGGACTCCGATGAGGAGGAATATATTAGTGATCAAAATGAATCTGATAATGAAGATGTGAATGCTGAATTTGATATATCTCCAACATCTGAAGATGAAATGGAGAATGTTTGATTAATGGTATACAATTTTACCTAAAATGAAGGGTACTCTGTAATTTTAATACTCCCGTGTCTGCCCATTTTTTTTCCACTATTTGATGAATATGCATGTATTTTATTACCAGTTGAAGATATGGTTCGAGGACGGCGTGGGACTTCTTCAGGTGGGAGGGGTGAGGGTAGTGGGAGGGGAGAGGGTAGTAGGAGGAGTTACTTCCTTTTCTACACCGCTACCACCGACCTCTGTACCGCTACCACCGGCAGTAGGTAGTAGGTATATTTGATTTGTATGCATTGCAGTATTTATTTAAATTAATTCTTTATGTCATTGTGGTAACTTATTCTTATTTTCACAGGACCCATGACCTCTGTACCGGTACCATCGACCTCTGCACCGATACCACCGACCTCTGCACCGCTACCACCGGCAGTAGGTATGTATACTTTCATGTATAATGCATTGTAGTATTTGTTTAAAATAATTCTTTATGTTTTTGTGGTATATTATTCTTATCCTTTCAGGATCCACGACCTCTGCACCGTTACTACCTGTAGCAGGTAAATATGTCATGTATAATGCACTGTATGTTTTGTTTAAAATAATTCTTTATATTTTGTGGTATCTTATTCTTATCTTTACAGGACCCACGACCTCTGCACTTTTACCATCGGCAGCAGGTAGATTGACAGCCTCTGCATCTCCATCACACATGGCGAGTAGATCTACATCAGGTATGTTCATTTACATTTCTATTTTTTTATAGTTTGTTTATTTATACTATTTAATTCGTATAGTACATGCTGATGACGAGACGAGTCATCACGAGGGGGAGGGCAGTTATAATGAGACGATGCGGGCAGTGTGGATAAATGAAGGGTATGTAATGCATTATTTTTGTTATCTATTCGTCATTGTGGTATTAATATTCTCAATTTCAGGAATAAAATAGAGCCAGCCCAAGCATCACAATTTATTACAAAGACAATTCAAGCACATATTCCAGGCCCCATCCATCGCTTTTCTGATTTTCCGATGGATGTTCAGGATTTATTGTTCTCTATGTTCTTGGTATGTATCTTATTTTATCATATTAAGTCATTTTCAATTCTTATTTGAACACACTTATTGTTATGTAACATATAATTTTTTTTTTGTTAATATGTAGAAGAATCATCGATTCACAGAGCATTCACATGAGTTACGTGCTAGATCTGCATGGACAAGTACTGCAAGAGCAAATTTCAAACATCTTATGTACAATGTCCGAAAAACTGCAGAAAGAGCATGTGCAAGTACAGATAAGAACGAATGGAAGGAGCATGGGCCTGTGTGGATGAGAAAGGAGTATTGGACGGAGCTGTGCGACATTTGGGGAGCGGAGAAATGGAGTGAAAATTCAAGCAAAGCAAAGCAAAACAGAGCAGCGCATCCTGAAGCGAATGTACACACGAGTGGCTCTGTCCTTTGCAACGCATAAAGCGAGATTGGTAAGTATACTTCTATATTTGTGAATTTTTTTTAATCTAATAATAAACTGTGATTTATTTGAATAACAGGAAGTACAGCTCAAGCGGCCACCTCAATTTCAAGAGCTTTTGATGAAACTCATAAGAAGAAAGGGACAAATGATTACATTAGTGAGAAAGCTCGGGAGGTAGCGGTAAGTGTATACACTAATAGTTTTCATTTATTGTGGTTAAACTGTAGAATAATTTTGTTTTATTTGTTTTATTTTTTGCAGGAGTCATATAGTAGAGGAATGGATGAGAGGTACGGGGATGACAGTCAGCGTCCAGAGTTGGATCCTGACATTTGGGTTGCAGCATCTGGGACACCCAAGAAAGGCCATGTCTATGGTTTTGGACATAGCTTGGGCACGACCAAAGTGATATCATCATGCTCGAGTTCGGTCTCACATGCGACCTCTCCATTTACCACACCAGCAGCCCCAGGTGTTTCTTCCAGTGCCGGCCCGACCATGACTCCGGATATGTTTAGGGCGATCGTCAACGAGACCGTCTCTCAGAATATCTCAACCATCGTCTCTCAGACCGTCTCTCAGAATATCTCAACCATCGTCTCTCAGACCGTCGCCCAGATGCTCGTAGAATTGGGAATTCCTGGTAATAGAGCACCTCCTGCACCTCCTGCACAGCAGCCTCCGGTAAGTATTTTATTTTATTGATTTTCTATTGTTAACTCTAAATATCATCTTACAAAATATAAGAATTTAGATTGAGGAGGGAAAAATATCACTTTCTTAACTCTATGAACTTGGGTTTGAGGGTCCAAAATTGAAAAGAAAAGTCTAATCAATCCATCGATTGTTCCAACACGACATGGAGGTGAAAGTAACCCGTAGAAACTGACAGAGTTCAAATTGGACTCCAAATTTGAACTTCATGCTCAAATTTACATTTCTTAAGAAGAACTAATTTAATCGGGTTTAATAGGGTCAAAAATAAAAAAATAGATCCGATTAATTTGTCAATGACTCCAACACGATCGGGAAGGTGAGAGTGACTTGTAGAAACTGACGGAGTTCAAATTGGACTCCCGATATGGCTTGGGCAAACAATTTGTATTTTCTTAACTACTTTAGTTTCAAATCTATGAACTTGGGTTTGAGGGTCCGAAATTGAAAATAGAGGTCAAATCAATCTATCGATTGTTCCAACACGACATGGGAGGTGAAAGTAACCCGTAGAAATTGACAGAGTTCAAATTGGACTCCAAATTTGAACTTCATACACAAATTTACATTTCTTAAGAAGAACTAATTTAATCGGGTTTAAGGGGGTCAGAAATATAAAAATAGGTCCGATTAATTTGTCAATGACTCCAACACGACCGGAAAGGTGAGAATGACTTGTAGAAACTGACGGAGTCCAAATTGGACTCCCGATATGGCATGGACAAACAATTTTGCATTTTCTTAACTACTTTAGTTTCAAATCTATGAACTTGGGTTGAGAGTCCGAAATTGAAAAGAAATGTCCAATCAATCTATCGATTGTTTAAACACGATATGGGGGGTGAAAGTAACACGTAAAAACTGACGGAGTTCAAATTGGACTACCGATTTGAGCAAAACGTTTAAAACTATCATTCGTCAATTTCAGTTAAATGAAAAATATCTTGCTTTTAATTTTCAATAATTGATTTCTTTATTAAGTATTTAATTTTAATTTTTTTAAATAATATGCAGGATTATCCGTCGCGAGATGTTGGACGAGACGACGACCAGGATGAGGATGACACATATGCGGAGGATTTGTGATTTCATTTTAGTTATGTGCATGTTGTCATTTTATTATGGATGTATGATGTTTGTGTGTTTGTATTTTATGTGATGAATTTGAGGTTTGTTATGGATGTATGATTAGTTTGTGTGTTTGTATTTTATGTGATGAATTTGAACTTTGTGGAGATTGTGATTTGTGTAGTTGATTTATTGTGGTTTGTGGTATTATTATTTATCAGGTGATATTGTTATTTATCAGGTGATTTATTGTTGTTTATGTAAATTTCTAAAAAAAAAATATTGTCAAATTAGCGACCGACTAGCGACCGATAGAATTCCGACGCTGATCGGTCGCTAAAATTGGTCGCTTCATCGATAGCGACGGACAATATTTGGTCGCTAATTCGGTCTCTAACTTAGCGACCGCCTTAGCGACCATAAATATCGGTCGCTGTTAGCGACCGTAACAGCGACCAACTATCGGTCGCTGTGGGCGACCAATCTGCGACCGAAAAGGGCGGTCTCTATTTGCGACGAACTTTGCGACCGATATATTCGGTCGCTATCAGAGACAGATTTTGCGACCGATAACAATCGGTCGCTGTATAGCGACCGATATATAACGACCGATTTGATCGGTCTCACTTCGGTGGTTAGTCGGTCGCCGATCGGTACAGCGACCGAACAAAGACCGAATAGCGACCGAACCTGTCGGTCGCTATTTCCGCTTTTTCTTGTAGTGAAAGGGTGTGCATTAAACATACCTATTTTGACATATTTTCCACATCAATGAATGCTGAGCTGTGCAAAACCCAGAGCTAGGTTAATTAAGTTGCCCTACATCCTTAAGCAGGAAGTATGACGTGCAACTTGAGTTGATAAGTCTAGAGTCCACAAACCAATTACCTACATATATTTCTGATTTATCTGACATAAAAACAAAAAGAAATCATGTTAGTTTGAGGGAAAATAGGACATCACAGACAGAAAAGAGGAAGGAAAATAGCAAACATCATTATTACAGAAAAATGAGACAAAATAAGGCCAATGGCACAGGATAGTTTCATAGGCCTTTGAACTGAGGAAACTCGTCGGGTTTCCTTTTTCGAATTCTTCTTGCCCATTCAAAAGCACTAGAACCATGTTTGGAGGAACTCTTAATTGGAGGTTTTGTGAGCTTTTCAAAAATTTAAGTCTAATTGTTTTGAGGATAAAATCGTACAACAAAGAAAAGTTATTTATCCTGTTGTACAGTATTTTGGCTTCCAATTATAGACTCTACATTTGAACTTTCTATATGAGGGCCGGGTAGAGCTATAATTAGGAAGGTCAGAGTTAACAATCAATAACTTGTTCTAAGTCATTCCTAATAGTTATGATGGGGAGTCAGCTTCTTCAACGTTAAACATTTAACTCTCACAATTATCACATCTTTATTTCACAATAACCTCTTCAATGTTGACATTGTACTACACGCTCATTCACAATCACAACTTTATTTTATAAACACCCTTTCTTGGAGACCACTTTCCCAAAGAAAAATTTGTCCTAATTTTACTAAACTACTTAATCCCCAAGCATGAGAGATCACAGGAGTTTTTTTTTCATAAAAAAAACCTAAAAAACTCTTTGACATTATTCTACATGTACAAATCACAAAGCTACAAGAGAGAGACATGTTTTGTCAATTTTGTAGCTTTGGGAATTGTCCAGAGTAGACATTGTTATGAACAAATCTTGCCGTCTCACTCAGGTACAACCACAACCACAAACGCAAGTATTATTGCAATTGGTAATGGAGTCACCAGACAGCCCAGCCGATTCCGACCTCTCCTTCGTGAAGAGAAGTACATTTATTGATATCTCAACCAACACATGCGGCCATAATTAAATCAATACTTTAACCTCACAAATGCAAACTCTAAACAGCCTGTAGATTGAATCCCCATCACAATCGCGCATGTACGGTGCTCGAAATTGGAACTTGAACTACCCACTTTGCCCTTTTCTCTTTGAGAAATGCTATGCTCCCGGCTAGCCGGGAGCATAGCTGACGTGGAATCGCCTCCAGACATTTCATTGGTCCAGGTGGAATAGAGCCACGTCGACTCGTTTGAATGCTTAAACACCTCCTCGCGCGCTTCCCGTAGCCCGCATTGAATGCGGAAGCGACAGCCGCCCTTCACCGCGAGGAGACGAAGATTTGATGGCATTTCTCCCCACCCGCAAAAGACCGTGATGCCCTTCCCCTCTTCTTCCCCATCCGGCGCGAACAAAAGATTTGGTTCCCGCTCTCCTTCGCCCCCCATCCGTGATCACGCAACTCCTGGACCGCCCCTGAGCCCTCAGCCCATCTTCCCCTGTTCACCTCATCCGCCCCTCACGCTCTCAACCCGTCTTCCCCTGTTCACCTCATCCTCCCCTCAAGCTCTCACCGTCTTCCCCTGCTGTCACGGTTGGCTCCGGAAGAGCTTGCATAAGAAACGGCGTTGAAGCTTATTCGACAGCATAATGGTGCAGTCTGAGCATGAAGACCATCGGGTTATGCACCTCCCTCCATCAAATGAAGAAGCACAATTTCCGCCACCAACTTTCAGCTATAATAATGCACACATTTATGGCCATCCGTTTTATCATCCCTTCATGACACCTACCCCATTTATGTCCCTTGTTGGTGCATGCCATGCAAGTCAAGTGCAAGCACCCCCACATGCATGTGTGAATGCAGAACATAGTAGT
Source organism: Colocasia esculenta (assembly GCA_014218235.1). Lineage (NCBI taxonomy): Eukaryota > Viridiplantae > Streptophyta > Magnoliopsida > Alismatales > Araceae > Colocasia > Colocasia esculenta. The sequence continues at coordinate 140,083,738 of CM024762.1, read as the reverse complement.
AATGAAACGGCAACAGATATTTGTGTTCGGTGTAATAGTATTTCTGTGCATGAAAAAAATATTTAATGCCTTGTTATAGCATTTATGTGCGTTAATATATTTTTTGTAGTCATTCTTTCAACAACTAATATGGCAATGGAATAATTTATGATATTTTTGTTTTCAGTTCGTATGCAAAGCCTCCCGCCACCTACTGAACATGCTGACATAGAGATTACAAGTGGAGATGGATGTAAGTTATTTTGTAATGCAATACTACCATATTTATGGGCTTGTGTGCATGAAAGAAAAGTTTGTATCCATTGTTATAGTATTTATGTGCGGTTAACATAGTATTTGTGTGTATGAAAGAAAATTATATATGCATTGTTCTACTATTGATGTGCGTTAATATAGTATTTTTGTGTATGAAAGAAAATTTGGTATGCATTGTTATAGTTTTTTTGTACGGTTAATATGGTATTTGTGGGCATGAAAGTAATCTTGTATGCATTGTGACAGTATCTATGTGCATTTGTGTGCATTATGGAAGCATTTATGTGCAGTGTTAGTGCATTTGTGCGCACAGTGAGAGCATTTGTGTGCATTATCGAAGGATTTATGTGCAGTGTTAGTGCATTTGTGCGCACAGTGATAGCATTTGTGTGCATTATCCAAGCATTTATGTGCACTGTTAGTGCATTGTGTGTACTGTTTTTGCATTGTGCGTACCGTGGGGGCATTGTGTGCATTGTTTCTGACATTTGTTTGCACTATCAGGGCATTTGTGTGCACTGTGAGAGTATTTGTGTGTATTCTCAGTGCATTTCTGTTCATTGACTGGGCATTTGGTGCACTGTCAGGGCATTTGTGTGCACTGTTTCTGCCATTTGTTTGCACTATCAGGGCATTTGTGTGCACTGTGAGCATTTGTGTGCATTCTAAGTGCATTTCTGTGCATTGACTGGGCATTTGTGTGCATTCTCAGTGCATTTCTGTGCATTGACTGGGCATTTGTGTGCACTGTCAGGGCATTTTGTGCACTATCAGTGCATTTTTGTGCACTGTCAGGTCATTTGTATGCTATCAGTGCATTTGTATGCACTGTCAGGTCATTTGTGTGCACTGTTTCTGCATTTGTTTGCACTATCAGGGCATTTGTGTGCACTGTGAGAGCATTTGTGTGCATTCTCAGTGCATTTCTGTGCATTGGCTGGGCATTGGTGTGCACTGTCAGGGCACTTGTGTGCACTGTTTATCCATTTGTTGCACTGTGAGAGCATTTGTGTGCATTCTCAGTGCATTTCTGTGCATTGGCTGGGCATTGGTGTGCACTGTCAGGGCACTTGTGTGCACTGTTTATCCATTTGTTAGCACTGTGAGAGCATTTGTGTGCATTCTCTGTGCTTTCTGTGCATGCCAGTAATGTTTGTATGCAGCGTTATAGGATTTGTGTGCATGAAAGTAATATTTGTATGCATTGTTTCAGTATTTGTGTGCATGAAAGTAATATTTGTATGCATTCTTTCAGTATTTGTGTGCATGACAGTAATATTTGTATGCATGCATTATAGTATTTATTCAACAGTTAAATATGAGCAATGGAATAATTTGTGATAATTCATTTCTCAGTTAGTATGCAAAGCCCCTCAACACCAACAATGAACATGTTGACATAGAGATTACAAGTGGAAACGGATGTAAGTTGTTTCCTATTCTAATACTGGCATGTTTATGGGTTTGCACATTTTTTTTTTTTGTGTATTAGCAGTGTGTCTGAATTTCGTTACTCTTTCTGTACAATGTTCTAGTTTTTCTGTCAGTTCTATCAATAGCTAATATCAGCAATGTTAATATGAGCAGCACCACAGTCCCCACAAATAATTGAGGAGTCCCCCCACGGGGCTACAGATGTTCAGCCAGAGATGCCTTGCAATGGCCTGAAGTTCAGCAGTATTGAGGAAGCACATAAATTCTACACTAGGTATGCCAAACATGAAGGATTTGGAATATCAATTACTGATAGCAGAATGAAGAATGGGGTGTGCATTTATAAGAAAATTCAGTGCCATAGAAGTGGACAACCAAAACGGCGGAAAGATGTTACTAAACAGAGAGATACTAGCAAGATCGGATGTCCAGCATCAGTGAGGTTTAAACGTGACATGCATTCATTCCAGTTTATACTGACGGGTGTCAATTTGGAGCATAATCACAACCTCTTTCCTGGTTCAGTATGTATTATAGATGCCATAGAAACATAGTGACACCCGAGAAAGCTGAAATTTTGAACATGAGAAGTGCTGGCATATCAACAACAAACATTGTCTCCTCTTTTGCAATAAGGGCATGTGGCATAAGACAACTTGATTGGACAGAGAAGGACTGTCGGAACTTTATTGATAAAGAGAGGCATACACAATTGAAGGATGGTGACGCAAAGACAATGATAGCACACTTTAAAGCGATGCAAGCTAAAGACCCTACATTTCATTACACTATATCCATGAATGATAATGGTGCATTAAGTAATGTATTCTGGATTGATGGTAGATCAAGGATTGCCTGTAGGTACTTTTCCGACGTCATTTGTTTTGATACAACATATTTGACTAATACGTACCAAATGCCATTTGCCTGCTTTGTTGGGGTCAATCACCATGGACAATCTATAATTTTGGGTTGTGCACTGTTGAGCAATGAGAAAGTCTCTACTTTCCAATGGTTGTTTAATTGTTGGCTTGAAGCTAATGGGGGGCAACATCCCAATGCAATCATCACGGATCAAGATAAAGCTATGGAGGTCGCAATTGCGGAAGTTTTCCCCAACACGCCATCGATTCTGTTTATGGCATATACTGAAGAAAGTCCCAAAGAAGATTGGCCATCTCTGTATAGAATCCACAATTCATAAATGATTTTGATATAACTATTTATGATACACAATCCACCATCAATTTGAAGAGAATTGGGACCATTTGATGATGACGTATGAAACTGCAAGGAACATGAATGGTTGCAGGGGTTGTTCAACACTCGAAGTAAGTGGGTGCCCGTTTATTTGAAGGACACATTTTTTGCAGGTATGTTTCTTAGCGTGTATTCAGTGTTAAGCATATATTAAATTTTTTTAGTCTGATGAAAGATAATTATGTTTCTGTAGGGATGTCTTCATCTCAACGTAGTGAGAGTATACACCACTTCTTCGATGGCTTTGTCACAACGAAGACAACATTGTCTGAGTTTGTGACAAAATATGTCATGGCTATTGAACGTAGGTTTGAGGCAGAAAATCATGCAGATCTGAAATCCTTAGATACTGAAGCGTATTTGAGGACTTCATCACCATTTGAGAAACAAGCCGCTGGGATATATACAAGGTCTATTTTTAACAAGTTCCAACATGAATTGCTGGAGGGAGCAGGTTGTCATCCGCAGTTTATTGAAGCTAATGGGCCATGTGTCACCCTAAGATTGAAGTCATTTGAGCGTGTTCAAATAAAATGAGCAACGAAGGATTTGCAAAAAATGAACACTGTTACGTGTAACAAAGATTCTGCAGAAGTGGAATGCACTTGTCGCAGCTTTCAATTTAGGGGGTACCTCTGCAGACATGCAATGTGGGCACTTCAATACTGCGGTGTAGAGAAAATACCGGACAAATATTTCCTAAACAGATGGCGTAAGGATTTACGCTACAGAGAGGGACTAGAAGCATCAGTAGTCTGCGAGGAAGATAGGAAACATCCTCAGTCAAGATATACCCTATTAATATACAGGTTAATGAAGGTGGCACAAGAAGCCAGCTCGTCTGAATCTCAATTTGATCACCTGCTAGCGGAAATCCCAAATATTTTGTCAAATGTAATGCAAGCAAAGAAAGTTACTTCCATTCATAATGATGATAGGAATGCACAACATAATGCTCCCGAACGGACAGTCCAAGACCCAACAGTAGCCTTGCGAAAGGGAAGAAAACGAGAAAAGCGAATAATGTCTGCTCTAGAAAAAGTGAGGAAAAAAGCTAAAAGATGCAGGCAGAATGAGAAGTCTACTGATGGCGCTGTGTGATGCTGCAGTGCAAGTTTTGTGGCACATATTGGTATGTATGAGTATTTATATGCACTTTTCCTAGTATTCTGTAAATTTGTACAAATGCCAAAAATAGTGTAAACAGTTCTTGTGGTATTCTGTCAATGAACAATAATGCCAAAAATAGTATGTACAGTTTTTTGTGATTTTCTGTCAATGAAGAAAAAAGTCAGATATGAGTATGTACAGTTTTTGTGGGTTTCTGTCAATGAAGAAAAAAGCCAGAAATGAGTATGTTCAGTTTTTGTGGGTTTCTGTCAATGAACAAAAAAACCAGAAATTAGTGTGTATAGTTTTTTTTGTGGTTTCTGTCAACGAAGAAAAAAGCCAGATATGAGTATGTACAGTTTTTGTGGGTTTCTGTCAATGAAGAAAAAAGCCAGAAATGAGTATGTTCAGTTTTTTGTGTTTTCTGTCAATGAACAAAAAAACCAGAAATTAGTGTGTATAGTTTTTTTTTTGGGTTTTCTGTCAATGAAGAAAAAAGCCAGTATGTATGTGGAATTATTGTGGTATGTTGTGGATTTATAGTTTATTTTTGTATTGCAAACAGGTACACAATTTGCGTTCTGAAAAAATGAACGAATGACATGTCTATGGATGGCGCATAGACATACTGCAGTACATTTTTTTTTTTGGCACACATTGGTATGCATGTGGATTTATAGTGGCATGTATGTATTCAGAACAGGTACAGAAATGCCAACATTAGTATGCACGGATTGTGTTTGGCACACAAATGCCACACATTGGTATGTATGTGGATTTATAGTATGAATTTTGTATTGCAACTTTTGTACATTTAATATTTTGGCACACAAACGCACGTCTGTGAATTTCGTATGATATTTTTTTGGCACACAATGGCGCTTCACAACCGAATTGGTATGGCCTGAAATCGGTATGGCCATACCAATATCGTAGCGCCCAGTCTCCAAATCGTTGTGGCAGCATCGCCTGCGCTTCACACCGACAAATGTTTTGAACACAAATGCCAACAAATGTTTCCCAGTATTTCTGTGTATTAGAAATATGAACACAATATTTAATACGTAGTAGTGTCCATACAGATGCATTTACATTTTTTTACTCGTTTGATTCAGCAATTATTGTGGCTGCAAAGTTTGCTCTAAAAAGGTTACAGTCTACTTCTCCAAATTTCCAATTTTCACTGTTGTCTTCCGTTGACAAAGCTTCAATGTACTTGACAACATACAACCCGCAGTTCAGTGACTGTTCGGACTGTTGTGGGCACGCCAAGTCGTACTCCAGCCCCCGTCCTTCTGCTCGTCGAATGCACCATATTCCTTAAGGAATATGCGCAAAACATCAGCCTATAATATAACAGACAGTTACCCATTGCGTTGTTTAGAAAACATAATGAATATTTGCCAACTGAAATAATATATCAGACACTTACCCATTGCCTTGTAATGCCACGGTGCAACATCACATCATTTAGGGAATTGTATGAAATGAAAATCTTCTTTTCAGTGTGAACCACAAGCAAGTGCCAGTGGTTACCAGAATGCAACACAAAGAAGATATACTTATTCGTTTCCAAGTTCGATAGGTGTGGGTGACCCAATGAACACCTACAAGCTCCTTCGCTTTTTCGGCTGCATTCAATCTCTCATTACTAGCAATGAAATTTACAACAATGGTAGGGAATGCCATCCACGGACATGACATGCTTTCTGCAGATTGTGCGTCATGTAGGCGTTGTATCATTGCATCTATTACCTGAACAAAGTGGGCAATTCTTAGCTAAATAAATTTTCCATGCATTTTTCATGTCGAAAAAAAAACCTACCGTGTCTTCAATCATATGGCCGCAAAGTAATTCAAATACATGAGATTTTCTCAATACAATGCGTTATAAAGTTCACACAAATGCACACTGCAAATGGAGAAGCTGAATATTACAAATAGAAGAGATAAAATGTAATCACATTCCTCATAAACAAATACTAAATAAAATGCATCATATCTTACTCATGGTCCGCAGTAGGATAACCAACAATGAAGTCCGCCAAAACTCTGTTCTGGACTTCATTCAACATCCCCTTGCAAACCCATTCATAGTCCTATTCACACAACAGTATATAGTACATGCCCATCTTAAAGTTAAAATGTTTTGAGAAAGCAAACCACTTTACATTTGTTCATAAGGGACTTACATCTCCCTTCGCATCCACTTTTTTCTTCCCCTTTGCTGGCCTGCCTTTAGTGCTCTTCCCCATCATGCCATAAGGTGACTTCTGCTTAGGGCCGCATCGCCGCCCCTTCCGTTCCTTCACATTTGTTACCAAGGAACTTTGCTGAGGGGGCACCTTTGTCGTCTTCTCCAATGCCTCATCGACTGGTTGACTTGCTGCTTGCACATGAGGATCAGATTGTGCATCAGGCAATGGAGAAGGAGGTGGGGGCAGTGGAGAATGAGGTCGAGGTAATGGAGATTGAAATGCAGGCTGTGGAGAAGATGCTGTTGGCAGGGGAGTTCCCACTGGTGCTAGTGGAGAAGGACCTGTGGACGGTGAAGGCCTTCCATGCAGTGACATCTTCAATTCTTCAATTTGCACCTGCTGGAATTTCATGTTTTCATGAAGCAGCTCCAACCTCTCATCTTGCTTAATCATCCGTCTCTCCATTTCTTTCAACATGCACATGATGGCAACATTGTCTACTTCCGCTGAGCATCTGGTTGACGAACTCCATAAATAATGGCACTCTCAGCCGGAAGGATATGGATATCTTCGACTATCTGCAATTCAGATAGTGTACAAAGATACTCAGAAAGAGTACGATGCTTGTAGAAAGTGTCAGAATAATTGCTCACCTGTTGGCCACTTAATTCTGCAATTGAGAAATTCAATTTTCTATCACCAAACGACGCCCAACGGAAAAAACGTGGAATGGCTATTGGGCGGATCGGTTGGCGGACCCGGGTATGCTCCAAAAACCACACCTGTCAACAAGGGACTGTCCAAGTTACTGCAATTTTTATTTCAATTAACGAAGGAAGAGAATTTAACAAGACTATAGGTATACTTACAGCCAGTACCGGAGCACACCCAAAGAGAAAGAAATGTTGTTGGAATCTGTGGATGATCGTCTCCTAGCCGGGACCATTGTCCCACTTCGATGGTTCCGGACACAAGCAACTAACCAATCAATATTGTGCATTGTCAACTCGTGCACAGCCGCTGCCCATTATATTTCCCAACATCACCCAAATCATCCAAATAACTTAACACTGTTGGGGACATGAATGCGATGATCGTGGGCAGAGAAATGTGCAAAACAAGAGAACTATCCACAACCGTACGGCGTTCGCCACATCCTCCGGTTCATCAGAACTGCAGATTTGGTTCAGACAGTCCTTTGCCTTTTTCCTGTCAAAAAGAGTTTTCTCACCAAAACGATCATATAATTTGGACTTCTTTATTGATCCTGAAGTCTTGCATGGAAGCCCTCCACATGGTAGACCCAAGATCAAACCCACTTCCTCCACTGTAAATGTTATCTCCTTATTGCCAAATTGAAAAGCATTGCCCCCACAATGCGAAGATAAAATCCCTCCAACAAGCTGGGGGGAAAACATGTTGACGTCTCAGTGTCAGCTAGAGGACTGAAGGGGGTAGTCCTCATTAATCTTCGGTGGCAGTCTCTCAAATAACTCCTTCCGATCTTTAAGATATACTTCCATTGATGATCGGAAATGAAATGGAGTACGTTTACTGCATTCCAATAAAATAAATTTGAATTTAAACAAAGCGCAACAAATACAAACAAAATTCAACATGTTGCACACATCAAATAGTCCAAACTCCAAAGTCCTGTGACAATACACACAAATCCAACAAAGAGTACGAAATACACAAATACCGGCAAGATGACCACACAAATGTTTGGAAATTGCACACAAATGGCAACATAGTAGTATCTAATGTTCAGATGACAATGCACAAAAATGCACAAATGCACTGACACTACATACAAATGTTTGAAGAGTGCACATAAATGCCCTCAGTGCACACAAATGCTCTCACAGTGCACACAAATACACTACCCGCGCACAGAAATGCACTGACAGTGCACACAAATGAACAATTAGTGCACACAAATGCAATATTAGTGCACACAAATGGCTACACAATGCACACAAATGCACAATTAGCGCACACAAATGGCTTGACATTGCACACAAATGCCCTGAAAGTGCACACAAATGCAAAATTAGTGCACACAAATGCAAAATTAGTGCACACAAATGAAGAATTAGTGCACACAAATGCACTATTAATGCACACAAATGAAGAATTAGTGCACACAAATGGCTTGACATTGCACACAAATGCACTATAGTGCACACAAATGAAGAATTAGTGCACACAAATGCACAATTAGTGCAGACAAATGGCTTGACATTGCACACAAATGCACTAATAGTGCACACAAATGCCATGACAGTGCACACAAATGAACAATTAGTGCACACAAATGGCTTGACATTGCACACAAATGCACTAATAGTGCACACAAATGAAGAATTAGTGCACACAAATGCACAATTAGTGCACACAAATGGCTTGACATTGCACACAAATGCACTAATAGTGCACACAAATGCCATGACAGTGCACTCAAATGAACAATTAGTGCACACAAATACACAGTTAGTGCACACAAATGGCTTGACATTGCACACAAATGCACTAATAGTGCACAAAAATCCCTGAAAGTGCACACAAACGCACTATTAGTGCACACAAACGTGCACACAAATGCACTAACAGTGCACATAAATGCTCTCACATCTCTCAAACAAATGCACTAACAGTGCACAAAAATGCTTGGATAATGCAACAAAATGCTCTCATAGTGCTTACAAATGCTAGGCCAATCCATCAAAATAACTACTAAATACACACACATTAACAGAATACCCACACAATAGTGCACACAAATAGTGCCTTGCTACACACAAATGTGGACATGCTAACACAAATGCACACAAATTCGGAGATAATGCACATAAAATTTCAAATTGTGGACACAACTGTTAGGATAGTGTAAACAAACACAACAGTAATGAGTCTCAAATGCCCATTTAAAGAGAACGTAAATGTAAAAACTATGGACGATCGTTGGTAATGTTCCAATGCACATACCATTAGTCAATTCATCAAGCACATAATATACAAGACAGTGCATACAAATTATTCGTAACATTTGTCCACAATACATACCTTTCGATGGACCGGAAGTTGACGTTGAGGTGGCTGGCAGTACAGTGGATGACGTATCCTCCTTCGCTTCCTTTTGGAGCTGGTTCGACGTCCATAGACTTCCTTTTCACCCGCCATTCTTCACACGATGCTAAAGGAGCTGAGGAAAGGAAGAAGATTGGGAGATGGAAGTCTCGGTCGGAGTGAAGAGGGGACGCCGGACGGGCTGCGGGTCGACCAGGTGAGCAGGGGACGGGGGACTGAGGAGAGCAGGGGACGGGGAACTGGGGGGGGGATTAGGGCTTCGTGCGGATGATCAGGGGACGGGGGACTGGGGGATGATGGCTTCGTCCGGACAAGAAGGGGACGGGGGACTGGGGGTGATTGCTTCGTGCGACTGAAAAAACCAAAATCAAAAAAGTTCTTCGCGCGTGATCACGGATGGGGGAGAAGGAGAGCGGGAACCAAATCTTTTGTTCGCGCCGGATGGGAGAAGAGGGGAAGGGCATCACGGTCTTTTGCGGGTGGGGAGAAATGCCATCAAATCTTCGTCTCCTCGCGGTGAAGGGCGGCTGTCGCTTCCGCATTCAATGCGGGCTACGGAAGCGCGCGAGGAGGTGTTTAAGCGTTCAAACGAGTCGACGTGGCTCTATTCCACCTAGACCAATGAAATGCCCTGGAGGCGATACATAGCATTTCTCTTTCTCTTTTCCCTCTTCTTTTCTTTTTCAGAATGATTCATCTTACACACGGATATAACCTACTGAAGATCGTCCTTCACCAACAGCAACTTATCTTGTTCATTGAGATCAAATTTATCACCACCAAAGAGAAAGGACACCGTTGGAACCCTGCTATGAAAATATGAATACACTTCCATAATAGTTAGAAGTAGGGGTGTAAACGGAACCCGATAATCCGATATTTCGACCCGATACCGATAAAAATTATCGGTTTCAGAATCGGAAATGATACCGATAGCTTATCGGAATCGGTATCGGATATTCCGATAAGTTATCGGAATCGGAATCGAAAAAATAATCGGAATCGGTATCGGTTTTCCGATAAATTATCATAACTCAAGGTAAAATTATGGTAAACATCTTACTTTATCGGAATTTCGGTTTCGGTAATGTTATCGGAATTGGAACGGAATCGGAATTAATTATTCTTATCGGAATCGGAATCGGAACCATATTTCGGTTATCGGAATCGGTATCGGAATCTGTGTTTCCGGTTCCGAAACCGACCCGTTTACAGCCCTAGTTAGAAGAGAGGTACTTATTACAAAATACTAAAATTGATGTAAATTGTGAGAAAATAACTTTTACCGAAGAGTCTACAAAAGCCTTCTCTTATTTACATAGTTCACCTTTTTGTAATCCAAGTGCTGGAGTAAATATTTCTCTAATCCCAACCCGCGGGGAAACAAAAAGAGTGCCAATAAGGGTAAAATCTTATATAAGAAAATATATTTTTAAAAAACTTTATATAATGATTTATTTGGTACATCTGACAAATTAATTTATGAAAATTTTTAGCCAAAATTCATAAATTTTAGTATCAAGATCTTATAAACTATTTTTCCTGATATCTTTTTCGTATAAGATTTTACGAGTGAGATTATAGTCTATGCTGCCACTCCGGCGTATGACGACAGGCGTCCAACGACTAACAACTATTGATAGCAATTGATGATCAACCGCTGATGGCCGGTGAGAACAACTGGCGACTAATGCCCAATGACCAGTGGCTGACGCTAGATAATCGACACTCGATGGTTGGCGTCTGACGCCTGAAACCTGACGACTGGCACTCGACTACCGTTTGGTGCCCTACGGTCGGCGATTAGTGATCGATGACTGGCTCTCTATGGCACGATCGACTACCGGTGCGTGCCCAGCCCTTGACCGACGTCCATCGCCAGGGATCGGTGACAGTAGCCGACGACCGATGCTCAACTGCCAATGCTCGGTGATCGATTGTTGGCGCCCACAGTCGACGCCTTAACGGTCGACTCCTAATCTCCTGTGGCCGACGGTCGACGATCAACAACCCTCGCCCAGCCCCTAACTGGCATTTGGCCCTCAACTATTGGCGACTATTAATAGCGACCGACGACCAACGCACAGCGACAGACGATCGACGCTTGATAGCCGACGCCCATTGATCGAGTGTCGACGTCCTGACAATTGACATTCGGTGCTCTACTATCGACGGTCAACACTCGATGCTCGATCCTCAATGGTCGACGACCCACACCCCGACGATCAACACTCAGAGTCAGCGGCCGACAACATTGCCCATCACACACTTTTTTTTTAAATATTTTTAAAAAGTATTTTACTAAAAAAACAAATATTGAAAAATCTTTTCTAAAAAATCGTTTCCATGAGTATCAAATGAAGAATTATATTATTTATTTATTTTATAAATATTTTTCTTTGAATTTTTTTTCTATAAATATATTTTACAACCAATTAAAGGACCCTAACTGAGCATATCGACTTGGTGTCTTAAACTTTGCCGGTAAACACTTTTTATTTGGTCAATGAATAAAAATTTATCCAACTAGAACATCTGATTGGTCCGACGCTCGCCCAACCAATCAAGTACTGCAGGGATACGTTTTTTCCCCCTCCGAACAGGTAAAAAATGTTCCTCAACCTGCCAACCATCGATCGGCAGGGCCAGCCCGCACCGCGATATCATCCCAACGGGATTCCATGCAACATTCGCAGCAGCCTGCTGTTCGTGGATAGACAGCGAGGATACAGCTACTCCAGAGAAACATCGAGCACAGAATCCAAGCATCCCCCATGGACCTTTATCCAGCCGTACCAGGAGCGTTTAAAACGTCGCCTCCACCAGGCGAGGGGTGGAGGGATGCCATGGGAGGAGTGACAAAAGAAAACAGAGAGCTGTAAACCATGGAAACCGGCAAAAGACAGAGGGAGGGGGAATAAACAAAGGAAGCAGCATTTGGGACGCCAATACTGCAAATTGAAGTGGGCATATGTTCCCGTCACGGCAGACACATTTGAGACGAGAAGAGACAGAAAACGCATATAAATATGGCGTACCTAGTGGAACAATGAAGTCATGCACGTTCTTCCATGGCGCGGCACGAGGCCCCCGTGTGTGTGTGCGCCCTGCTTCGAACAAAATATTGGCAAACCAAAGTTTCTTCCGATCCCCCAACGACGTAGAAACCTGTGAGAATACAATTCTCCATAAAGCTTAGAGGCATGTCACATTGAGCAAAGCAACTTTCCATTTGGTTTGGGTGCTCAGTAGATGTTTTTTCTCGTGCACGCCAGCGAATCCTGCGAGTGCAGTATTCAAAAACGAGAGGCAGCAAGCAACAATAGATCAAGGGGGAAACTACGTACCGTTGTTTAACAAATCTACGGCAATATGCTACCAAAAACAAACCGGTTAATCGTAAGGTCCAAGGTCTTATAATCTGTAGCCGCAGGTGATTACACATCATTCACTATCACAGGTCGGAGAGATCTGTGCCGTCTAAACGGGTCAAGAAGAATTTTCATTCATGCGCGTCGCAAATCTTTTGTACAGTCAGAGACAAATCTAGCATATATTCAATAAGATTTTGTGATCTCACTGGATAAAAAAAATTATATTAGAGAAATTTTTTCACCATAAATAACCCTACTGAATTTACATTGAATGTACTATTAAGATTCTACTGAAATAAAAGTCTGAATCTACCACTATATACAACATGCCACCTTATCACTTTTCATGCCCGCTAGTGCAATATGCGAGTGCAATAAAACTTTCTCTTTCACATAACTGTAATGAAAACAAAACATCTGCAAAGAAAGTTTCACTCCTGCCAACAATGGACATATCATCAGGAGCCAGATCCCTGAAGTTCTTGCATAGGGCGCATCAAACGCCAATTCTAGGTGATACACAAGAAGGTTGGAAGTCGGGCGCTACAGGTATACCCCGGAATTAATGTGGGGCCTGCCGAATCTATCGAGCATAAAAGCAGTAAACACATGATCATCAGACATTCAACCGCTTCTGGGGTAAGAGTGAGTTGACATCCCGGGGAGACAACCAACGTGATCAACTGGTGAATAACACAGCAAAAGAGACGACAAAATCACCAGACCAGCACATTTAGGGACCCCAATATGGGCTCCAGCAGAAATCACTCAAACACAACACCTGAGGCACATCAGTGTGTAGTGGCTTACCATGAAGTCAGACACGAGAAATTTGTCACTTGTCTCTACAACTAAAATGTGAAATTTAGTGAAGCGTGATGGCAGAAACTTGCTGAGGGAGACACCATTGTTATAAGTATGTATAAGGTTTTTTGTCGCCATTAATCAGGATCACCGGAAATTACAAAAACCATCGCTTGTGCCATAAAAATTCCAAAAGCTGTGGCATATCCATGTATAAGAAGCAACAGGTAAAGAAAAAACACAAGCAGCACGTCAGTTTCAATTGCCAAAAAAAAAACAAACAAATTGACCACATGATAAGTTTGAAAATTGAAGTCTTATGGCATGTTGCCCCAATCAGCACATGTTAACAAAGTGTTTCGTGGACAAAGATATAAATTATAGTACAGAACGAGTACAATAATCTGCCTTCACATAAATGGAATAACCAACTGCAGCTGTAGACGATTTCATCTAAATGCCGAGGCATCATCCTTGGTACAGTGACTAAAAACTAAAAGTCAGACCCAGCAAAACACTTAATCTTACTTGATGTAAACGTAAAGGCACCACATTTGGTACAGCAGTAAGAAACTAAAGTTAGAAATCAACAAAACACCTACCCTTTACATGACATCCCATCAAAATGTATGTCCCACTTAATTTGAGAACTACATCCAAATATGTATGTCCTGCAAGTTGCTATGAAGCAAAGATTCAGAACACAAATCTAAATAAGCAGATGGACCAAAGCATACAGCAATTGAATGGTTCAATTTGTGCATAGCCCATGAAATTTGTTCTGCAAAGGAAGGCTCAAGAGCTAAGGTTTTACAAAAGTAGAAAGCTACTATTACAAGATCCTACAGTAAGCTTCGAAGGATCCCACAGTAAGCTTTGAATAAAGGTTACTCAACTAGAACCTCTGACTGGAGCGCAGCCAAGCTGGGTCCACAGCTCTCGGAGAGAAAACTAATCACTCCAACATAGCAAGCATAAATGATCTAAAACAATCAATCATCAATAAATGCAATCATATGGAGTATATTTTGTGACTAAAATGTCACAGAGGATATTGCATCATTCATCCATCTTTCGAAGTGCTTAATAACATTATATACAATAAAGAAACAAAGCAAAATTGCTTTCAGACGGATTAAACTGATCTGGAGCACATTTAGTAACTAAATGTCACAAGAGGATACTGCATCATTCATCCATCTTTGAAGTGCTTAATAACTTGATATACAATAAAGAAACAAATAGCAAAATTGTTTCCAGACAGATTAACATAACCAGTTTAATCTACACGACAGTGACCATGAGGAATGTAGTAGAAAAAAATAACGAATCGCTAAGCCATAACATCTGTAACAGGCACGGTACAAGAGGACATGTACCTATCAACTTCCAGAGCACATCCCAAGCTCTAATCATCTTCATTTTCACCCACGAGGAATAAGTATCCTCAATTTAATAGTGGGGTTTAGCGAAATGAATTCAAAAGCAGAGGAACAGCATTCCTTAAGGTGCCTCTCTATTTACAATACAAATAAAAAAAGTCATGCCTTGAGCATTCTACAAACTCCTCTTTACTCCCTATCCCATGGCGACCCAGAATGTAAAAGCTGACCACGACTCATGTATAAAAAGGAAAAAGGCATGCGGAAGAACAACATCAGTTTCCATTTTTCTTCACCGATTATCATCTGGAGATCCCAGTGGAACTCCCATCTCCCAACGACCAACCACGGCCGCGCCTTCTGAAATTTCTGCCGAAAACGTGACTAACAATCCGAGAAGAAGATGATCCAGATTCCGAGCTTGTCCTTAAAGAAGAGGATGAAGAGGGAGACCGCCGAAGACGCCCAAAGAAAGAGAAGAAATTGCGAACGGCGCGCACCATTCCTCCACTCTCCCTGGAACGACCACCTCTGGACGTCCAAGATATCCGCCTTGGCGCACCACTCGTGCTGAAGCCGCCGTCCATCTCCGTGTAAACCACAGGGAGCTCCCGTTCTCCAGCTCTCCGCCCGCCAGAGAACCTCCCCACGGCAAATCCGCCGCCAGGAAGTCTCCATATGGTGAGTCCCACAGTGTCCTCCTCGACACCGCCCACTGGGGTCTGCTCATCACCCTCAGACTCCTGCGTGCTTCTCCCAGTTCGCACATCCGTCGGCAGCTCGTGGCGGCAAACAGGACAGGAGTTCCTCAGCGAAAGCCAAGGCAAGATGCAGTCTTGGTGGTAGATATGCTTGCAGGGCATTTCCCGGACCTCCATCCCCAGCTGGAAGGGCTCCTTACAAACGGCACAGTGGACATCCATATTGACATGACCCTCGGAAATCTCGACGGTGGGCATCGACTCCACAGCGGCCTTTGATGCTGGTGGTTGATCGCACCATCTTCCTCCAACCCCGTTCAACTCGATCTGCGCAAGCTGGTCCAGAAGGCGGTCGAAGCCCGCTCCCATCAAGAAGTCGGACATGCTCGCAGGGAGAGGCCTCAATCCCGAACCCGCCCCATCGTCGTAGTAAAGCTCGAAGGCCCCCGCGGCGCGGTCCGCGTCCGCTCCCCTGTCTCCGCCGTCGGAAGGACCACGAAGCACGATGACCGGATTAAACGGGGATCGATCCCCGGCAGCGGCGCGCCGGGAGCGACGGAACCCTACATCAGGCTGGTGGCCGGGGCGGGAAGCGGCGCCGCTGGTGGAGGAGCTACCGGATGCATAGGCAGCCCCGGTCGGGGACCTGCGCCGCCTCGACTCAGCGCCGGTGCCGACCAAAGGGAACGGCCGCGGCGGCGTCTCGACCAGCTCCACGAAACCCGTCTCGCAGTCGGGGCACACGACGGCGTCGCGCGCCCGGACCCTGACGAAGCGGCTGCACCGGTAACACCAGTACGAAGTCGCAGCCACGACCGCCGACGCCTCCTCGACCGCATCGGAAGACATTGAAGGAGCCCTCACCGTTCTCTTCACAAATCCGACAGATCAGACCGAGAAGACCCTCAGAAACCGATCTAGCTGATCCCCCCTCTACAGTTTCCGATCCCTAACAAGATTGCGCAGCAAAGGAATCGAAAGGAACGCGAAGTCTGGGGGAAACCAAAGAATCACAAGAAGAAAACCCTAGGAAACGCTTTATTCGCTCTCCCTCGAGGCCGGAAGAAAAACCAAGAAATTGGAAGACGGCGCAGACAAGGGAAGGGATTTGGAGCGCAGATCGGGGAAGGAACGGGGGCGAGATTACCGTTGGTAGCCCGCGGCCGCCCCCCTCGGAGATCGCCAGCCGCGGGGTGAGGGGATGGTGAGGGTGCGACGGGTGGTGGGAGGGGAGGGCGACTCGGAGGTGCTAATTAGTGGAGGGAGGTGCTTTTATCCCCCTCCACCGCTGCCCGGATTTCGGATCAGGTACCTTTTCTCTCGCTCTTTTCTCGGATTAAAGGATCCGAGAGGAGTTGCTACGGATCGATGTAGGGTCGCCGCACCGATTGGATCCATCCGGATACATGCGCAAACGGGGATCCGAGATAGGTTGGAACTTTTACGTGTTGCCAACCTTGGCAAAAAAAGTTTAGAAATGAATTTGTGAAACTTTTAAACCTATTTTCATATAAAGTATCTACATACTTGATTTTTTAATTAATATTAAATATAAAATTTCAAATTATTCTATTTGCTATGAGAAATATTAGTAAATAAAGCTAAATATTTCAATAGAGACATTATGGATATCCGTGAAATAAATAGTCAATATTACTCCATTTCTAACTTGATTAGTCAAACGATTGAATCGTGTGATCTAACTGTCCAACTAATCAAATCAGAGGCAAAGTAATTTTTTATTATTTTACGAGTAAAATATATTTCTTTTATTGATATGGAGATGTTAGAGTCTATTCCCTCGTTGGATTTAGATGTATCTCCTTAATTTGTATATTAAGAGTACGAGAGGGATCTAATTAAAGATTTTTCTTGTAGCTTTACATTATTGATAAACATTTGATGTGACATGTGAAATGACTTATTTTACGTGAAGCTTGATCTAAATTTGCGCTAGAAATCATTAGCACATAGAAAAGGCTTACTGTATTTCTAGAAGTGCAGTAAGTACAATCCACGTAAGATTGCAACCCATGTGGCGCTCTGTTGGACGCCACATGATTTTTTTTTAATTTAACTTTTCTATTTTAAAGCCCAACCCTTCTATTTTGGAGTCTAATTTTTTTATTTTAGAGTCTAACTTTCTATTTTGGAACCTAACTTGCCTTCTATTTTGGAGTCCAACTATTTTTTAGAATCTAAAATAAAATTTTAGGCTCTAAAATAGAAGAGTTGGACTCCAAAATAGAAATATTAAATTTCAATATATATATATATATATATATATATATATAGTGGTGCCTTGTTAGGCGCCACATGAGCTGCAATCTTATGTGGATTGCACTTACTGTACTTTCTAGAACTACAATAAACTTTTCTCTTACACATAAATATGCATTTGCAGTCTACGATAGAGTAATGCATGAAGACTAATACTTGTTAATTATTACATATTTTGAATGTGATAAGTGATAAGATGATAAATATTTTGTCTCATTAATTTATAAGAGAGTAATAATACACGAGACAACAAATATATATAGATATTATCGTATCTCGCTCTTTTTTGTCATCATTTGTCACTCATTATGTAGACTAATCTGTATAATAAATATCACTTAATATTTACTAACACTTTATTTTCTTAAAAGGAAGATGTTAATTCTGCCTTTGAAGCTGAGAACTTTGAAAGACTCAACTAGTTTCTGAATTGTAGAGTATTTGAATCGATGTCAAGTACATATGGAAGTAATTATTAGAAAGTTATATATTACTTAAATTTTGAGTTAAAGACGTGCTAAACCGTCATCATTTTTCTCGTACTCTTAAGGTCATGTTTGGTATTTAGATAAATTGGGGATATAGTGAGATTATTTTTAAAAAATAATCTCAAAATTTTGAGGATAATTTTATTCTATTTTTGATTTATCCAAATATAAATATGGTCTTAAGTTATTAATTAACACTGATTACAAAAAAGAATAAAAAAGATTGATCCCATCATTTTGCTTTTCAAGTATTAAACTTCTAGGTGAATAAAAAAATTGATTTTATTTTCACTCCATTGGATCGTCTTATTTTATCCCAAATCTCTCAGGTTCAAATCTCCCCTCTTACACTCACCTATTAAAATAAAATCATCTCATTTTAAAAATTCTAAATAAATCGTACCCTGTTTGAATTTGATCACACATTCCAACCACTGCCAAATTTTGGATGGCCATTCATTCACATGTTCAAATCATCTAAATTTGCATTTTCTACTTAACATCGAATCAGACTTGTTCCTGAACCTTCATTTGTGAAAGTATTTACAGCATTTCATCCACATTTTCTAGCATATACAATGTGTATTGCAAGAAAGTTTTTACAATAAGATTGAGATGGATTGCAAGAAAATAAAAAATTGTTGACTGACAAATATTAAAGACATCAGGGGCTCTCTGCTGATAGGATTATCTTCTTATAATCCACCTCAAGTTTATTGCAAGACCCTTCTTGTAATAAACATTTCCCCTTCTAAAGATAGTTCATATATACTTTTTTTTAGGATTTTTTATTTTTTAATCCTTACAAATAAATATATTTCTCTTTTGGTCTATTGTTATTCTATTAATCTCTCAAACTCTCTGAATATTACATATTAATCCTTATTAGAGGGACTTTTTTACACAGTTTTAGCAGTTTTGAGGGACTAACATGATACTAGTCCAATTTGAAGGATTAAAAGGAAAATAGGTATATTTGTAAGAACTAAAAAATAAAATAAAAAATTCTTTCTTTTCCTCCTTAATCATCCAGTTCGGTACAACACTTGGATGAGAGAACAGAACACCCTTACTGGGCTTGGGCCCAGCCCACTTGCCCGAATGTAGCAAAAACGAAAAGGGTGGAGATCGCGGCATGTTCCCGCGCAAGCAGATCGCTTCCTTCATAAGGGTGTCAATGGCTACTTCCGGCCACAATAATCCACCTCAAACAAGTAACCACCTTTGGTAATGAGATATTCTCCTCTGCTCCTCTACGAGACAAAAGAACCCTAAAAATGGAGAACAAGACGCAGAGGAAGGAGCTGGCTGCTGCGTTTCATGCCTCTGTAAGCCTGATCTGGGTGTTGCAGTACACCATAAAGACCCAAGTTTTGTTGGCTGCTGTAGGACTTGATATCGAGATAAAGGGGTATAGGGGATGAGAAGTAGACGAAGGCTAACAGACAGCTAGCAAAATGCTGGGCACAGCTGCAAATGTTTGGCCTGCAGCGTCTGCTCGTTCTGAATGCCCTCTCATATCACTCTAGAACACCTCTTTGGGGAGGGGTGACGAATTATATGACCATCATCCTGCAGTATTTGCTCTTCTTCCATATCCCCACAAGGTTTCAGGACCCAGCTGATTCCTTGATAAGAAAGGTAGAGACTTTCTTTCATTCGGAAACTTGACTTCCAGCTACTCGAGTACTGTGTCTAATAAGTAATGGAATTAGAAGTGTAGGAATGCACCTGGTGGCACTTGAACTGATCACCTAGTGAGCGAAGTATGTTTGTGTCCAAAGAGGAGGACTTATCACACTTATTGATGTGATATGGCAACTTACATGGTGCCAAAGAGGGATCGGGGCAGGGCATGCGGTGGCAAATGGTAGGCGACAACTCCTCCTCTTTTAAAATCATCATTTTTTAGCTCATAATAATAATTAAAAGTTCAATGGATAGTTTTTATACTTGGAAAAAGAATTTTTGAGTCCAAAAGTAATATTTATTATTATCCAAACTATTAAAACTAAGGGAGAATGGGTTTCGATTGGATTACATTAAGAAATTAGAATGACAGTGAAAGTAAAATATATGATCAATAATAGAGTGAAAATATCTTCAAAATTTGAAGAAAATTTTAATTTATTCTCAATATATGTCAATACCAAATGGCTCTTAAGAGTTATATTTTTAATTCTAAATTTTATATTTATGAGTCTAAATTATTATTTAAAATTATCTTAAAAGTAAATATTTTGAAGTATAAAATTTATATTTCTAAACCCAAAATTTTAATTTTTATTCCCACAACAACTAACTTCTCTCTACCACCTCCCATTGCTCGCCATTTGTTGCCGCTAGGGCTGCAAACGAGTCGAGTCGAGCGGAGTATTATGTTGCTCAAACTCTGTTCGTTAATTTTTAATCAAGCTCGAGCTTTTTCTAGTATTGAAAATAGTTGTTCAAGCTTGATTCGTTTAAATACTCTCGAGTTCGAGCCCTTAACGAGTATCTTAACGAGTCCAATTGAATTTGCGAGTTATATATATATATATATATGTATCTATATTATATGTATATATAAGTCCAATTCAATTTACAAGAAAAAAATTAATTGTTTATAAGATCCAAATTTATCTTATTTCAAAGTCACACCCCAAGATCCTTCGTAAGTTACTTGTTTAATTATTTTAGTATAATATTTAAAATATTTAACAACTATATTTATAATTTTTATAATTTAAAAATTAAATGAACTTGTTTACGAACTTAAAAGAGTCGAGTAAACATTTGCTCATACTCGGCTCATTTATGAAACGAGTTTAAATTTTTGTTTGAGCTTGACTCATTTACCTTATTAAATGAGCCGAATTCGAGTAACATCTGAGTCGAATTAGAGTTACTTGTTGAGCATATTAGTTCGTTTACAACTTTTCTTTTCATAATTTGTGTATTTACACCCTCATATTTAATCTTTTACATTTTAGTATTCATAAGTATTTCGTACCTTAATAAAAATTCTTCAAAAATAATAAATATTAATGTTTTCATATTTATAATAAGGAATTAATATAATTCGAGTATATTAACGAGTAACTAATCGAGTATTTTAATGAGCATATTATCGAGTATCTTAACGAGCTGTTCGCGATTGTATTCGAGTCGAGCATATCTCTATTCAAACTTGACTCGTTTATGAATCGAACTTATATTTTTGTTCAAGCTCGACTTGTTTATCAAATAAACGAGTCGAGTTGAGTTTTTATCGAGCCGAGTTTCGAGTTACTTGTCGAGTGTATTGGTTTATTTGCAACCCTAGTTGCCGCCCTCGTTATCAGTCGCTATTTACACATCGCCTGCCAACTTACATAACGCTATATATATGGCACCACTTTAGCTACTATGTCACTGCGTAACTACACTTGATAGAGTGCATCAGATATTAAAAAAAAGCATCAAATATCTCTCATGTCTACTTCTTTGTGTTTGAGTTTATGTCAATCACTAAACGCATAATGGTGGCCCCTCTCAAAGTGCTTCCTTGGTCAAAAAAGTACAAGAGTGGGAGAGGGAGCCACCTCTCTTTCACGACCCTTTCCTCATGCACGGTATGTATGGGTGTTCACTATTCGGTTCAAATCGAAAAGTTAAATCGAACCAAGCGATTTGATTTGGTTGGTTTGATTTGGTTTGTTCGGTTTGAACCTAGAAAAAATTTAGTTTGGTTCCAAACCAAATCGAAAAAGAAAATTCGGTTTGGTTCGGTTTCTAAACTCTATAAACCAAATCAAACCTATCAAACCAAATTATAATAATAAGTTTTAATTTGTATATATTTATCAAATTTATTTAATATATTTACATAAAAATATATATTGTGGAGGGTAATATGGTCATCACTATTTAATACTTCATTTCAAATCTTATTTGATAGTGGCTTATTAGAGAAACAAGTGATTAAAATCTTATTTAAGACTAAGAGAATCTAAAAGTCCATTTATTTTCAGGTTAAACCGAACCAATTCGAATTTATAAGGTTTGGTTTAGTTTCAAGAGACTTCGATTTAGTTTGGTTCGGGTTGAGTCCGAATTTAGTTTGGTTTGATTTCTTAAATATCTTCTATAAATCAAACCAAACTAAATCATAAACACCCCTAATATATGCCATCCCCCTCCTCCTCATTCCTCGATCATTATTTTTACACTTGGAAACACTCCCTTCTTTGGCACCCACTCCTCGCCCATCAGCACCCTTGCAGAAAGCGGTAATGTTCTTACACAATACCATGATAAAATGCTGATGTAGTGGGAAATATTCTGTTGGAATATCTATTGTTAAATTTAAATTTTTGTTTTTAGTTTTATTTGATTTGGTGAATTCTATAAAGAGTTCTTGACTCTCCAATATGAAATTTATCTCGTTGTTTCTTTACTTTAGAGATATGATCTCTAAGGAGAGTTATAGAGGAGGGCCCATTTAAATTTGTGAGTTTTGTGTCTTATTTTACACACGTGCGAATTGACTTGCCGTGACGTGATGCGCGCGCAGAGGTCTAGCTGATCGTCTACATAGTTTTCTTATTTTTTTTATTTTTTTTTACTGTTGACCGATCGTTTGACTTTGTATTGAATTTCTTACCTGTTTGGAACCCGAACGGTCACCCACCCTTAAACGAGGGTGTTACCACAATGGGTATAGAATAGAGAAAAAATGTATCTCTCTCTGACATTTTGCTTCTGTATTTTTTCCCTCTTATGACAGTGTTCTTCCCATGACTTCTCCACAGTGACGATTGAGAACTAACGACTGGTCTAAGAAGTGTTCATTCGTTGGTACGATTCAGAGTGCACATTTTGCACCGTAGTGATGTTGGATTGTCGTATCTTGAAAAGAATTCTCCATCATCATATTGCACCATGTAAGAGCAAAACGACTTCAAATAAAAAGACATCACGCTTCGATTCTCAAATTTGCATACATTTAACTTTACTTTCTGTCATTTTTTAATCATATTCATCGGATTAAATCTATGAAATCCTGCTACATACTTCTGGAACTTCAACACCTTCCGCACGCAGCACGTCCACTCCTATATATGGCTTCGTCAAACATGGCAAGCATGCATGGCGAGTGCACATTGGACAGATCATGACTATCTCCTCTTCCTGTCCCGTACGTCGCGAATTCGGCGCAGTACTGCTCCGGCTGTTCCTGATCATGTATATTTGTAACAATTCGATACATTCGGATCTAGAGACTCTATCTCATTGTATGTTTTTCACTATAAAATACTGCATTCACTCCAAAGTTGGGCGGGCTGAGAAACCCCAAAACATTCTTATTTGTGTATCCACATCATGATGCATGTTCAGTTTCTCTGCAATTTAATTTGCTGAGACAAATTTATCATATATGTACAAATATAAATTCATTAAATGAGATATATAGAACCGATGTTGATTAAACAGAGGGGCACAAAGCATATACTTGAAAGCCAAGAACCATCCATATACATCATTTCGAGGGTGCAAAAGGCTGGCCGCGTGATTCATGGGTTTCCTTTTCCCTACTAAACTAAGAAGTTCCGGCTTGAACTTGTGTCCTTGCGTGTTTGTCCCTTTATTCTCAAAGTCAGTCAAAAGTCAGATGTATAAAACTTGAGTTATTACATAACATCATAGATCGAGGCAAGATTAATTTTTTTCATATATATATATATATATACATCGTGCTTTTGACTTTTCATCGCAACATAATGGGCGAAAAAAATAATCTCTAACCTAATATTTAGAAGTCACACTTTTAAATTTTCGTCCAATCTAAATCTTAAACCGGTTCATTTTTTTCCGGTTTCCACTGCCTCTCCATGTTCTATCGACCATCATTTCCCTATTTTCACTGTCTCTATGTCTTCCCCCCTCTTTCTCACATTTCCAGTGACTAATTCCTAATTTTCACCGCCTCCCTCTCCATCGACCATCATTTCCCTGTTTTCACTGCCTCTATGTCTTCCCCCCTCTTTCTCACATTTTCAGTGCCTAATTCTCAGTTTTCACCGCCTCTCTATCGCTTCCCCTCTTTCTTACATTTATGTTTACAGAATTTATGTTTTCTGTCGCTTCTTGATCTCCCCACTACCTCTCTCAAGTATTTCCAGTTATATTTATAGCATTATGCTTTCTAACATCTCTTAGTCTCCCCACTACCTCTCTCTAGCATTTCCTATTCTACTCTCACCTCCCTTTTGTACATGTTCTCTCTCTCTCTCCTCTCTCTCTCTCTCTCTCTCTCTCTCCTCTCTCTCTCTCTCTCTCTCTCTCTCTCCTCCTTCTAATCTAATCTTCCCATCTCTGTCTCTCTCCTGCTCTACGTACATATATCGCCATCTTGTTTGGTTCTCACATTTGTTGTTGCACGGGACGTCCAACAGTGCGTGTGTAGGTCCTGTATGACGCGGAGTGCGGGAAGGATTTCATACTGTGCGACTACAACAAGGACACTGATTCCTACAGGTATGAATTTGGTCCTCTTCGCTACTGTGTTAGATGAATGCCCAGAAGGTGTTTACTTCAGGATTCTCTTTGAGAAAGATCTTTATTCTTATGGCTACTTCTTGATGTTGTGGCCCTCTTCTCTTCTGCGCTTATCTCAGTAGGGGGGCTGAGACATTCCTACTAAGGAATTTCAAAACATTGGTCTGCCATTTGTGTGCCCCGCGTCTGTGCCATTTTTTTTCTTTTTGAAACGGTGAATTTGCTGGAGGGAAATGGGTGGTTCAGCTTAGAGGCTAGCGACTGAATCTGGGGTAATATTTGATGGCTCTACCATCTTGTTCAGGACCTGAAGCAACATCAATGTAGACTGGTGAATTGGCATTCAATATCTTCTAGCTAGAGAGGAAACTGATTCAAGCTTTGTTGGTTGACTGATGCATTGGGAAGTGATCCTCTTTCAGGATTAGATCATTTAAAAGTAGCAATGTTGAATGTTTTTTGCTTTTCATGGGGCTGCAGTTTGCGCTTTCTTTTGGGTTGAGGAATTTTGTAAAGGTGTCTTTCCTTTTTAACCATGGGATTATCTGAATATGTTCTTATGTTAGTAAAAAAATCTTTTTCCACATAAAAAATCATTGGTACATTTATTGCATTAACCATATTTTAAAGTAGCATTTATATGGATGTGTTTGAATAATACAATTATTCCTTTAGAATGTTTGACCAGTCCCTTTTTGATGTCTTTTGTAGCAAGGAATTTACGTCTATCGGTTCAATTCTACTCTTTTTGGTTTGTTGGGGGGATAGATTTTGGCTATCCATTTGAGATTGGATGGCGGTGTATAAACAGACTGGGCAATTTTTTGGGTCTTTTTGTGAGCTTATACTTGTACATTCTCTCTTTAAATATTTGACCTCCTCAAAGCTTGTGCTTATGCTACTGCTTCCTGGACCCTAAATAATCATGTTGTGTTAGATGCTTCATTACATATGATTATTTCCTCTTATTTTCCAAAAACTACTTTCCCTCTGAGTGATTTGATAGTACTGATATCTGTTGTGACTTGTGATGTAACGTCGCGTGTTTTTTCAGATCCTTATGGATCATGTGTGTAATGGTTGTGGTGGCCATCATGAGGCCAGTGTGATTTGGATGTGTGATGCGCGCAGGTTTGGTCCTGAAACAAGATAGGACCTGCTGTAGTTGATTAGGGGTTGACGGCCAGGTGTGGCCGTTGACTGGTTTGGCGTCCATCGAATGTGACGTCAACTTTAAGAACTTAACGGCGGGTTTTGTGGACGTTTATTGTGGCGGTTCCTTAAACGACAACAGAGTTGACGCTAACCTGTGCGACCTGCAGGATATAGGTCTACCCGAGGGCAATTCCCTCACTCCGTTCTCCCTCTCCCTCGCCCTATTTTCATGCCCTTGCTTCCCCACTGCTTCCAATGGTTGCAGAAGACTAGTTGGGGGATCGTGGAACGTGAGGTGGTGATGAATCGGGCAAGAAAACGCCGGAGCGAGGTGTAATCTCCGTAGGAGCTCGCGGAGGGTTTGGTACGAATCGGGAGGATTTAGGAGGTTTAAGTGCGTCTTGAGGTAGGGAATGATCCCTTTTAGTTCCATCTGGTTGTGATAATACATCTGGAACGCATGAATCTGCATGTTAATTATGTTTTTGGGTAAAGGTACTCCGTGTGGGGTCAATGGGTGGTTTGAGCAATTTAACGAGTGAAACATGTTGTTTCGGTTTGATTGAGATGCATGCATGTTAGAGGAAGTGTTTCCTCGTGTTTTTCCGCTGATTTTAGGGCCGAGAATACCTGAGGAATCGGCCTAGGGTTTCTGTGAGAGCTGATAGCAGAGGAGCTTGGCGTCAATATCGATTGACGCCAGGTTCTTCAGCTGAGAGATTGACGGCCAGATACCTTGCCGTTTACATCTCATCGACGGCAGTCGATGTTGCCGCCAGCATGCATTTATTTAAATATTGCTATATTGAATATTTAAAGATAACGAGCGGTGTGTTGGCACCTGTGGTGCACTGGGTGCATGAGGTTTCTGTGACTAGCATATAAGGTACAGCCCTAGCTAGTTCTTTACGTGTTTACTTGGTGTTCACGTGTAGTGAGCTATTAGTGCACGAGGTTTACGTGAGGTTTCACATGGTTTGTGTGACGTGCACGTGGTTTTGTGTACGTGGCGAGTAGTACGACGCCTACCGTGGTTACCTCTCCAGTTAGGTCCCCAGGTTCTCTGTGAGCCAGGTTGTTAGCTCGGGGCTTTGTCCCGGTACTTGTGTTGTACCGTCGAGGTCTGTGTCGTCTGACCTGGACACTCTCACTCCTGTGTTAGAGTTGTACGTCCGGCTGAGGGAAAGACGACAGTGGGACAGTGACTCTAGTGTTTGTTTTTAGTCACTTGTAGCGCGCTCTTAGTTGGGGGTATGGACACCGGTAGTCGACACTGGTCCCCAGCTAGTCATTTTCCAGTGACTCACTCTAGAGTGTTGAACCACTCTCTATTTGTTCTTGTATTTTGGTGATAATAAAATTTATGATGTAACTTAAATTGAATATTTTGTTTCATCTGTGTCGCATCAATCTCATAGCAAAAGCTAAGTCTTTCATTGATGCAATATTTGGCGCACTAAAATGATAAAATCGATGTTTAATCAATATACATCGATTTCTGTTTAAAGTGCCAAAGTATCAAGCGCCGCAACGATTTGCTAAGAAGTCGATGCCATAACGTTTGATAAGTGGCCATAACGATTTCTTCTTTGAGCGTATTGATTTGATAAGAAGTCGTTCCCATAACGATTCCTTAAGTGACCGAAATGATTTTCCAAGAAGTCGATGCCATAACGATTTCATAAGTATTCGCAACGATTTCTTTAGAAGCCATATCGTTTTGCTAAGAAGTCGATGCCATAACGATTTGATAAGTGGCCATAACGATTTCTTCTTTGAGCGCAGTGATTTGGTAAGAAATCGTTCCCATAACGATTTGTTAAGAAATCGTTCCCATAACGATTTCATAAGTCATGCTCATAACGATTTCTTCATGGATTCTGTTGAAACACAGATGCCTTTATATTTCAAATATGCTTGGCGCTTAAATAAAAAGTCAAATATCTTCTGACAAAAAGCTGCATGCATATTTCAGAATCTTGTCAAAAAGATATGACCTACTATTTTCAGTATGTTAGCAGAAGCACAGTACCATGCATCGTTTATCATAAACACTCTTTTATGCTAACACTCTCTTCTATGCTCACAGACATCGAAGACCATCAGAGTCTGATTAAGACAAATGAAGAGAAAGATCAGCAACGACTAGAAGAGCTCCACGGATCTCTTCAACGGATCTATTCTAAAGCTGCTCAATATAAAAGATGGAGCATTGCTGAAGAACACAAGAGCCTTTCCTTGAATATCTTTAAAGGAGTGTACATCTGTGAGAAGCACCTTCACGCCACATACACTCAAAGAAAGAGAGAAAGAGCCTGAGCCAAGAAGAAGCATTCAAAGCATTTCAAGCTCTCAAGCTTCCAAGCTTTCAAGCATTCGAGCCTTCTTTTCTCTCTTCTGTTTCTCTCCGAGCTTATTGTATATCTGGGGAGAGTTGGGACTGTGAGCTTTACATGAGTGTTCATCTTGTAAGGTCTCTCAGTCTGATCTTTCTAAGAAAGATCTGTGTCCAGCTGTAGGACTGTATACAGTTGTTAACCAGCTAGGGGTTGGT
This sequence comes from Colocasia esculenta, assembly GCA_014218235.1. Taxonomy (NCBI): domain Eukaryota; kingdom Viridiplantae; phylum Streptophyta; class Magnoliopsida; order Alismatales; family Araceae; genus Colocasia; species Colocasia esculenta. The sequence continues at coordinate 140,055,134 of CM024762.1, read as the reverse complement.
GTCTAGCAGAACCTAACTGGGGTTTGTACCAGTTGTTAATCCAGCTAGGGGTTGGTGTCTAGCAGAACCTAACTGGGGTTTGTACCAGTTGTTAACCCAGCTAGGGGTTGGTGTCTAGCAGAACCGCACTGGGGTTTGTTCCAGGAGGTTGGCTTCTTTACCTGTAAGAGAAGTGGGCTGCCTTCTTGCCCGGGAAAGAGAAGAAGACCTGGTGGGGGATCCAGGGTGTTGTAAGGTCCATAAGGGGGACTGTACCCTTGGTAGTGAAATCCCAAGAGTTTGCTTGGGGACTGGACGTAGGACTTCCATGTGGGAAGGGCCGAACCAGGATAAATCTCCTGTGTCCTTGTGTGATTGTTTATTTGCTTCCGCACTGCACTCTCTATCACACTGAACTAACCAAGCTTTCAAGTGTTATTTTCTGTGTTTAAGATTCTATTTCAGATTTCAGAAAAACCTATTCACCCCCCTCTAGGTTGGCTTGCTGCCGTACCAAAAGGGCCAACAAGTGGTATCAGAGCGAGTCTCTGAACTTTCAAAGAAGATCCAACGATCTTAGAGTAAAGATCCATGGCAGCTCAAGGATATGCTGAAGGACAATCAGTCACCAGACCTCCATTCTTTGATGGAGAAGATTATCAACACTGGAAGATAAGGATGGAATGCTTCATTCGAGGCACAGACTTTGATCTGTGGCAGGTAATTGAGGTAGGTGATTTTGTTTTTATCCCTGCTGAAAACACTACTACTATCACAGCAGCAGATAAGATAAAGTTATCACTAAACTTTAAAGCTAAAAATTATTTATGTTGTGCTTTATCTAAAAAGGAATTTAGTAAAATATCCGCATGTATATCTGCTAAAGATATGTGGGACAAATTGAAGCTCACATATGAAGAAATACCCACTACGGATGAAATACCTACTGATGCTCAAGTGTTTAAAGAAACAAGACAGGAAGCTATAACTCCATCATCTTCAACTGTCGCCATTCAAAAGGAGCAACAGGAAGGACCTCATGATGTCATCCTTCCACCTGAAGAAGAAGAGTTAAAGGAGGAACCTCAGAGTGAGGGGGAGCCTCATATCCTTTTCAAAAAGGACATCTCTGAGGAAATAAGCACTGAAGAAGCTTCTGATGATGAAAACGCTGAGGATAAGGCTCATAAAATCCAAGTAACTTCTCAGGAGACATCTTCTGTAAACAACTCCTCAGGTAGCTTCAACATTAAAGAAGAAAATGCCTATCTACTCTTGATGAACAAAAGGAAAAGGCATTCAAATGGGTATGGTTAGAGGATGCTCAAAAACATCCGATTGGTGACTACCAACTCTTCACTTCATTCTAATCTGAAGAGGAAGTAGTCATCCTTTAGTTTTAGTTTTGTATTTTTAATGTACATTTATGTTTGTTATATTCAGTAAGCTACAATGCTACTAACAGTGTTTGCAAGTTTTCTGTTAAGATGTATGCAGATAAAAATCTTGAAGACTTGACAAACAACATGTCAAAGGTCAAGAGCAACAAGATCAGACTTGCCTCACATTCAGAGGGAGTCTCATGCTCAGGGGGAGCACAGACTAAGGGGAGTTATTCATTAAATATTATTGTTGAACCCCTCAATGGTAAGAAATTTTCTCAAAGGGGAGAGAATGCATGGTAAGATCCTTCCTTTTTGGTTAGTGACAAAAAGGGGGAGAGTTTGTATGAATTTTCTGAAACCTCTATGCTATATACATTTTTATCAGAAAATTCACATAAATTTTGTCATCACCAAAAAGGGGGAGATTGTTGAACCACTCTCTATTTGTTCTTGTATTTTGGTGATAATAAAATTTATGATGTAACTTAAATTGAATATTTTGTTTCATCTGTGTCGCATCAATCTCATAGCAAAAGCTAAGTCTTTCATTGATGCAATATTTGGCGCACTAAAATGATAAAATCGATGTTTAATCAATATACATCGATTTCTGTTTAAAGTGCCAAAGTATCAAGCGCCGCAACGATTTGCTAAGAAGTCGATGCCATAACGATTTGATAAGTGGCCATAACGATTTCTTCTTTGAGCGTATTGATTTGATAAGAAGTCGTTCCCATAACGATTCCTTAAGTGACCGAAATGATTTTCTAAGAAGTCGATGCCATAACGATTTCATAAGTATTCGCAACGATTTCTTTAGAAGCCATATCGTTTTGCTAAGAAGTCGATGCCATAACGATTTGATAAGTGGCCATAACGATTTCTTCTTTGAGCGCAGTGATTTGGTAAGAAATCGTTCCCATAACGATTTGTTAAGAAATCGTTCCCATAACGATTTCATAAGTCATGCTCATAACGATTTCTTCATGGATTCTGTTGAAACACAGATTGCCTTTATATTTCAAATATGCTTGGCGCTTAAATAAAAAGTCAAATATCTTCTGACAAAAAGCTGCATGCATATTTCAGAATCTTGTCAAAAAGATATGACCTACTATTTTCAGTATGTTAGCAGAAGCACAGTACCATGCATCGTTTATCATAAACACTCTTTTATGCTAACACTCTCTTCTATGCTCACAGACATCGAAGACCATCAGAGTCTGATTAAGACAAATGAAGAGAAAGATCAGCAACGACTAGAAGAGCTCCAACGGATCTCTTCAACGGATCTATTCTAAAGCTGCTCAATATAAAAGATGGAGCATTGCTGAAGAACACAAGAGCCTTTCCTTGAATATCTTTAAAGGAGTGTACATCTGTGAGAAGCACCTTCACGCCACATACACTCAAAGAAAGAGAGAAAGAGCCTGAGCCAAGAAGAAGCATTCAAAGCATTTCAAGCTCTCAAGCTTCCAAGCTTTCAAGCATTCGAGCCTTCTTTTCTCTCTTCTGTTTCTCTCCGAGCTTATTGTATATCTGGGGAGAGTTTAGGACTGTGAGCTTTACATGAGTGTTCATCTTGTAAGGTCTCTCAGTCTGATCTTTCTAAGAAAGATCTGTGTCCAGCTGTAGGACTGTATACAGTTGTTAACCCAGCTAGGGGTTGGTGTCTAGCAGAACCTAACTGGGGTTTGTACCAGTTGTTAACCCAGCTAGGGGTTGGTGTCTAGCAGAACCTAACTGGGGTTTGTACCAGTTGTTAACCCAGCTAGGGGTTGGTGTCTAGCAGAACCGCACTGGGGTTTGTTCCAGGAGGTTGGCTTCTTACCTGTAAGAGAAGTGGGCTGCCTTCTTGCCCGGGAAAGAGAAGAAGACCTGGTGGGGGATCCAGGGTGTTGTAAGGTCCATAAGGGGGACTGTACCCTTGGTTAGTGAAATCCCAAGAGTTTGCTTGGGGACTGGACGTAGGACTTCCATGTGGGAAGGGCCGAACCAGGATAAATCTCCTGTGTCCTTGTGTGATTGTTTATTTGCTTCCGCACTGCACTCTCTATCACACTGAACTAACCAAGCTTTCAAGTGTTATTTTCTGTGTTTAAGATTCTATTTCAGATTTCAAAAACCTATTCACCCCCCTCTAGGTTGGCTTGCTGCCGTACCAAAAGGGCCAACATAGAGGGCCCAGGCCAGGGTCTCCAGAGGTGCCAGGCATGGTGGTGTTTAGTTGGTCTCCACAGTTGCTTGACCTTTTCACGTGGGCGGCAGTTGGACCTTTTGTCCGTGGCTGTGAGACTGAGAGGTAGACCTGTGTGTGTTGTCCGAGTCAGTTACTGGTGTCGCGGACCAGTTCACGTGGCTCGTGTGTGGCAATCTCTACTTTAGCTCGTACACCCGTTTGGGTTTTCCGTTTATTTAATATAGTTGCTTTATGTAGTCGACAAATGGTGAGTATATTTACAACTTTATTATCCTGCTTAGTTGTTCTATAAATTGCTAGCGCAGTTTATTACTTCCGTACCTGTGTTTTGGTTTGCTCGGTGTTGGGGGAGTTCCCTACTGAGCCAGTGACTAGCGAGGCTCACCCCTACCCCCACAGGTGAGGGCGAGGAGGACGTTTCTCTGCCGTCGTCCAGTTCGGAGCCGCGTCGTAGCGGTGCGCGGTCAGCACCTCCAGCAGTGTAGCTAGTTTGTCTACTTTCTTCAGTTGTACCTCGGGGTATGCCCCAGGCTCTTGTACTTTCTTTTCCTTTCATGGAGGTATGGCTATGTAAACTTGTGATATATATATATGAAATGGTGTGTTCCTTTGTGTTTTCACAGACTATGTTGTGATATCCCTTGCGAGGCTTCAGCCCGTTTGCGGGAGGCGGACTCGGATCAAGTTCGTTACTGGTTTAACGGACTTGAACGAGGCATTCCGTCACATGTGAGACTCTGCATTTCTTGGTCGTTTCTGCTAATTGCTTTTCATTCTCCAAATCTACGGCACCTTGGTCAAACAGATACTATCCCCCTTTGGAAGATGGGCCCCTTCCATCTGATGAATTGAGGACTTTGGAAGTCGAAGCGAATGATATTTTCTGTCTATTGCAAACAGTGAGGTCTTTCACTTTATTCATCCATTTTCTATTTAGAAAATTTACTTTCTTTGCCCTAGGCAATTGATTTTTATCACCTTCTTGATTATCTCTTTATCTTCATTTTAGATGTTCTATATGGATCTCACATTGCTTTTGAGGAGCTAACACCAAGTCACAAACTGCTGATAGATATTATGAAGGTGGTGTTTCTCCTGTATATGTATGGGAGGATGACAGTGAGAGCATGATTGACTGCTTCTTAATAAAGGTAGGTTTGCATCTTATGAGATGAAGGTCGTCTATTACCAAAGAATTCATATTTGCTTTGGAGATTGAAGATGGTTCAAAAACAACACATGGGCAGAGCGGGTATCTACAAGAAGGGCTATGGGATGCAATTCATGTTATAGAGATATTGATGCACTACTACATTTTCGGATCACTTTTTAGTCTGCATTTCATATGTGAACTTAATTTTCTCCCTTTCCTCTGTCACTATGAGTATTCTTATTCACTCATTAACTGTTTCTTTATTAAGTAGATTAAGCCAGAATAAGATGGAATTGCCTGCTACTGCTTAACCAACACTGTCATGCTATCAATAACAACAGAGAGCAAGTCTTCAGGCAGTTTTAATTTGTCTGGGTCAATCAGAAGACAGGTATTATCTTTTTGAAACTTATTTATATTGTTGTCCATAGGTTATTCTTGCAGTTGATTCATTTATTCTATTTTTTTAGACTATTTAGAATGAGGAGCAGAGCCCTACGTTATTTCATTTAATTATTTGTGTTGGACCTGTAACCTGATAACAATGGAGGAAGTGTATAAAATGAAAATTTTGTAGGTTGGTGAAAGATTATATCTTGATTCTGTGCATGGATGTTGCACATGGGTTATGATGCGATTACACATTGGGATCACCTCGTATGACTTTGTAGTTGGATCTCACATGATATAAAATTTTAGTAGTCTACATTTTTTTTTGTGAGTTATCATGGGATTTCAGCAGTAGGTATAGTTGTAAAGTTTACAACACCAGAAATATTTATGGCCCACATCAATGCTTTCCTCAACAATCTCATTATTAGATGTCAGCAGTGATTAGAAAGTCAGTCGTCTGGGCAGGCAGGCCAATTAGTCGGCTCAGGGCCCTTAGCCACGTAGATAGATCCCAACTCAGATCATTTCTGCAATGTTTCTTTTAGCTTTTCTTATTTTTTTAAATGATGTTCATGAGCCTGTTTAAGGAATGGAACTGCCAACAATACATGATTGTCCTTCCACAAATGTAACTACAACTTCGATTATAGTGGGAGGCCTTAAATCAAGCCCTTTAATTCAATAATTCATTGATATATTTATTTCATGATGCTATGTACTTAGATATGAGATGTATACTCTCAACATTATCAGTGAGCAGTAGAAGTGCCTACAGTCTGCCCTTGCTTCGTAGAAGTTAATCGAACACCTTCTGCGACATTGTCGACAGCGTCAGCAGTATCCCATCCTTCATGCTCTTCAACAACACCCGGCATTTGAAGAGGCGACTCCTCAAAAGTTTTTGAGGAGTTTTCAAAAACCCCTTCATGCTCTACTTTTCAAGAAGTTTTTGATGTCAGACTGTATTTTCTGTTACTGATCATTCTTACTATCATTTATTTATTTGCTGTTTATCTGGATTGTCGATGTTTTTTTGATGTTCACTTAACCCAGCGAGATTTGTTTCAATTGTGGATACTCGTGAATGTTTTGCATGTGTTATTACTGGTGTCCTTATTGCTATCCTACAAGCAAGTTCTTATTGTTCTTATTTGACACTGGCTATAGTCTACAATTAAGTGCAATGGTCTCCATTAGATTATCTTTTATATTTTTAGAATCTTATTTGACTTATGTTTAAGAATATAATTTTAATTCTTAAAAAAAATGTGAATCATACCACCATTAATAAAGAAAAGATGGTGTACCATCAAACAGTGAGGAGTAATTTGTTTTCAAACATGAAATTTGAAAACCAAAGTTACATCAAATCGAAAGACTTCTACAAAACAACACAAATTGTAGTCAAACATTAAAACACAAAGTCATATATTTTTTATTTATATTTTATATTTCATTAGAAACACAACCGTTCTGTTTCCTCTAGATACTCACAAATAGCATGTAAAAGATCTTTAAAATTTGAGCTATGATCATGTTGGCAATAGAGCTGATTGAAGAAGGTTCACATTTCTTTATCATTATGAAAGGAAAAATAATGACCTAAGAATCTGGTGTTTCTTTTGGATGATTTGCTTCCAAAAAGGATTCTCCTTGTAACAAACTTTCTTAGGCCGACAAAAATATTCTAAGAATCTTGTCAATTGTATCACACATTGTATCAAGTTTATCAAGAGTAGATAAAAAAATGGTGTATAACGAAGAAAGAACATCATTCAATAAACTATATTCTGGCGTACACATTTTTTGCAGGTCGTTAATTTTTTTTGAAGTTGAACCACTTCAAGTTTTCAATGTGAGTTATTTAATCTCTTACATTGCATAAGCAGACCCATATATAAAAAATGATATGAACGCACTCACAGTCCAAGAAACAAACATCGACTGCCATCTTCTGCTCAACCGAATTATAATTTTTGAACTAACAATGTGCCTAAGACTTTCAAGGATGAAGTAAAACAACTTTAATTGTTCAATGTCACCTTCCAAAAAAATAAAATAAGAGAAAAATAAAAGTGTCATCTACATTATTATAATGGTGGCATACTTGAATAAACTTTTGAGGCCTATACATGATGAATCCGGCCTACGACCTCTGCCTTTAATTCGTTCTGCTCAAAACATTTACAACTAACACACAAAAAAGAGAAATAGTCTCCATGCCTCAAGACTCGAGAATGGTTAAACGACTATTTAAAATCATTATGAATCTTGTCATGAAGATGTAGTTGTTGACCACGTTTATTCAATTTTCATAAAAATCATGTAATTATAGGATACTGATTAAACACTTCCAAGAAAATTTGCCCTAGGCCTTGTTAAAATCCAATCCACAAACAACTTTGTCCCTCCTTTGAAGTTTCAAAGAAATTAATCTAACCAGTTTGTGGTTGCTAAGAAGCATCTTTTAACCCTCCTTTCATAAATGCAAACACATTGTATCAGGTCATCTAACGCTCAAAATTGTCTATAGTACCAATTTTGAAATTATCTAGATTATTAAAATTTGTTACCTTCGACTTGAGCACAAAAAAAGAAATAACTATCTGGTATCTGGCCTGTGTAACAATGCTTACCACTGGCATCTAACCACATAGAACATGTACCTTTATGGCATGTAGGACAAGCCAAACGACCCTTAGTGCTCCAACTAGACATGTACGCGTAAGTTGAAAAATCATTAATAATCTATAGCAATGCGGCATGCATGTTAAACATCTCATTTGTTGAAGTATCAAAAGTTGCCAACTCATGCCATAAGATCTGCAATTCTTCTATAAGTGGTTGCAAGTATACATCAATATCATTCTCAGGGCCTCTTGGAGTAGAAATGAGCAAGGATAGTATAAAGTTAGGTCTTTTCATGCATTGCCAAGGTGACAAATTATAAGGTACTAACACAATAGGCCAAGTGCTATGGTTAATGTTCATAGAACTAAAAGGATTGAAATCATCAGTTACTAGCTCCAATCGTACATTTTGAATTTCTGATTTAAAATTGTCTATACACCCAAACATTTCCAACATGATGTCTTAACATATAATCTTCTAAAGTTTCTCCTCATGCCATCGCATGTTTTCAATAGATTTAGAGCACATGTACATTCTCTGCAGTTTAGGGATCAATGGAAAGTGGCGGAGAATTTTCTTAGCAACTTTCTTTGCATCGTCATCATCACCCACACAAGGGCTTGAAGATTTCCACCTATATTCCCCACATTTGAGGCAATGCTGAAGATTTACATTCTCTTTCCAAAATAATATAATCATTTGGACATGAGTCAATCTTTTTGTAACCATACCCTAAATCATTTATAATCTTCTTTGTTCGATAAAATGTACTTGGCAATAAGTCTCCCTCTAGAAAAGCCTCCTTCAGCAATTTTAGCAACATATCAAATGATTTATTACTCCATCCACTCATACACTTAATGTTGTATAACCGAATAATAAAGACAAGTTTGCTAAATAATTTTCAACTTGGATACAATGGCTCTTCAGCTTCTCGAATTAGCTTATAAAATATTTTGGACCTTTCATCAATTTCAGAGGTAGTGCCACTTGAATCATTATCTTTTATAGGAGTAGAATCTAGAACTTTGAATGCATCATATAACATTTCATGCATCCATCAGTCACCAATGACATCCACCTTTTCATCATTATCCATAGATCCAGTTCTATCAAATACTTGTTCTCCGTAAAATTTTCAAAATTTCTTATTCTTTATTACACCATCAAAATATAAGTGCTCTCTTACTTTCTGTTTACCCCATTTCTTCTTGCATATACATTTTAAGCATGGGCATCTAGTGATTCCATCTAGTGGCTGATTTTTGAAAGCAAACTTGATAAATTTATCCACCTCGTCATAATATTCACTTGTGTCTCTACACCATTAAAATACATGATTACATTCATAAATAATATGCTTTTTAATTATAAGAATTAAAAATGATAATCTCACTATGCTTACCTTTCTTTGTCCATCAACTTCAATCCATATTCATCATATATCTTTAATTTAATCAAAATTAAAACATAGATCTCAATGCACAAATATTAGTCAATGAGCATCAAACTAGAGAAAGGGTAAGATCTAGACATACATAAACCTAACATTAGATTATATATAAGAATATAGATAAAAAACATGAAAAAAGTTAACACCAAATTCTTTCAACACATAAAATGAGAAGGAGCCTTCTTACATAGTGATTAAGGAGGGAGACTCCTACAATGACCTTTCTTATTGTAGCTATAAACTATCTCACTGCAACTTTGAGTTTGTCTTTTTTTCTGTAAAATGAGACCCAAAAAATAATGAAACTATATCAAATAAAATTAATTAAATAAGGCATATTAAAGAAATTTACAGAAATCAAGAGTCCACCCATTCCTCTTCAAGTATTGTCCATTCAGGCCAAAGGCAGCTGTTACATATCCTTGTTCAAAACAAGTTCATACATGTACTTAATTTTTTAAAAGCAATTTAAGAGTCTAATTAACCAGAATTTGATAATGAAAAAATACATAAACAAGTGTACGAAAATGGAGAGAAAGTTTAGTGTTTTGCCTATTTTTTAATATCTACGAATGGAAGAGAAGGCAGATTTAGATAATTTACATTCAAGATGTCCAAAATATTGAATATAAGAAATAAGATTCTTTAATACTTCATCATGATTATGGACACAACATTTACGTCAATTTGTAGACAGCTAGCTGCTCCCATTAATATGGCTAGCCCTGTCAATGAATCGGATCTGGGTCGTCGGATCCTTGGAGATCCGAACCCAGATCCGAAGAGATTAGATCCGAACCCGACTTGAATCCAAAATTTGAGCATATTTCAGATCCGGATTCGGATCGGATACGGGTTTGTCACCCTTAATCCTCTCTCCTCCCCCTCCATGCTTTCTCCTTCTTCCCAACACTAGTGTAGAGAGAGAGAGAAGAGAAAACTGAAGAGAGAGAGAGAGAGAGATCTAAACGTGGAGAGAAGGAGGAAGAGGAGGGAGGAGATGGGGGGAGGAGGGGTGCCGGTGGCAATGACAGGCAGGAGCTCCATGTGAACGTGTCGAGCTTCTTTCGGTGCCCCTTCTCGCTGAACATGTTGAGGACTCCGGTCAGCCTCTGCACCGGTGTCACCTACGACCGCTCCTCCATCCAGGCGTGGCTCGACACTGGCCACAACACCTACCCCGCCACCATGCAGGTCCTCCCCTCCACCGACTTTGTCCCCAACCATACCCTCTATCGCCTCATCCAGCACTGGTCCGCCCAGTCTCTCCACCCACAGTCGCCCTAGCAATAGCTCATCAACGTCGAAGCCCTCCTCCGCGGCCTCCCCTCCTTGGCGGATCCCCTCCCCTCCCTGCGCAAGCTCACCGAGGTCGTGGGCGACGCCGTACGAGTCCACGAGTTGGCTGAGAACACTGCGACTCTTCCCACCCTGTGGGGGATCCTCCTCAAGAAGGTCAGAGAGCTAGAGGAGATGGAGGCTGCGGTGAGGGTCCTTTCCGCGGTCCTCCGTCACCGGAAGGAAGACGTTGCCAAGGCTGACACCTTTGCCCGCCGACTTCCATGTCCTCCCCCCCTTGGTCGGCGTCCTCAAGCTGCAGAGTCTAGAGTCAAGGATCGCAGAGGTGTGGGTTGTGGAAGCCATGGTTGCGGACAGCACTGAGGCCAAGCCCGGATTTAGATGGAGGCAGTGTGGCACAACATGAGGAGGAGGGGAAGCTCCCCCATGCCTCCAGCATCTCCCCCGATACCGCAATGGCACTCGCCTTCGAACACGAAGATCAGTAGGAGCTCGTCCATCATCGACTTGTGTAGAGCAGCTCGTTCGTCTTGGCCTCGCGTGAAGACGACACTTTGGCGTCGTCTGTGTGAAGTTGGTCGTAGCCGGTGTGCCCGAGATCTAGGTCGAACAGGTGTTGTAGGGATCATCCGCAGGGCCTCAGCATCCAACTCCATCGGCGGCACCCCTCCGCTGGCCGCCGTCGCTGCCCTCATGGAGGAGAAAAACCCTAGGGTGAAACGGGATTGGAGATTGCTCAGACGGGAGAGGTGAGAGATGGAGATGTTTCTCTCTCTGGATCGGGTTTGGGGCTCCCCGAAATAAAACTCCGAAATGACATTTTTGGGGTAGGAAGGAGTTCCCTGAATTTGATGAAACACCTATTTTCAGATCAACATATATGACCTGAATCCAATTTCAATGTTTGGATCCAAGTCAGATTTTCGGATCCGGAGGATCCATTAACACTCCTAAATATGGCATGTGACTTCAATATCACCTGCTCCATATGTATTCTCCCATCAATATATATGTTGCCCAACATGATTATATTATGTACAGAAATTAAGGTTGTGGGTTTGGTGATACCAAACATCAATCAGTACATGTGCGAGGGTTGCAACTATATATATATATATATATTATATATATATATATATATATATATGTTTGAACTGCTTAGTTATATTGTTTCAACTGCTTAGCTATATCGTTTGAACTACCAACTCCCATAATACTCCCATATTCATAGTCCAAATTCGATAGCCATGCAACATCGGTCGATGTGGCCGTCATACTAGGCCAAGGGACTCATCTTCAGGAAACAATATAAGTAGGAGGATGATGTGCCAGGACGGGGTCTCGCGGGAGCGACAAATGGGATGCTGGGGGTGGGCTGATGAGCAAATGGGTTGTGTGGAGCCCGAAGAAGGGGAAAAGACAAAAAGACTCTTAGCTTAGGTTCAGCCATGAGGGGTATTAAGCATGCATAAACTAATTACATAATGAAATTAAATAACATTTTTTTGGTTGGTCTGATATGAACCTTTGGTGTTGGTGCTAATATCCTTTTTTCGGACGAAGGGGAAAAAGTAAAGGGAAACAGTTCTGTAACATTATTTGGTAACACTATTTGGTAACACTACTATTAAAATTATGTTATATCAGCAATTGAAAGGAGAAAATCAAAAACACCTCATAAATGAAGAGGTTGTGATATATTTTGATTGGTGTGTTATCAAATGGTGTTACCAAATAGTGTTACTAAACCATTTTCCAAAAGCAAAAGACTCTTCCTAATTAATGCTCACCATCGATAACCCGGCCGGGAAGACTTTAATAACCTAGGTAAAAATAAAGGACTCTTCCTAATGCTCTCCATCGAAGTCCTCCTATGTTCGCCATCAATAACTCGGGGAGAAAGCAAAAGATTCTTCGACAACACATTCAAAATTGTCTCATAAAAGATAATTAAAAAAGTAGCATCCTTACCTCCTCTCAAGAGGAAGACTTCTTAGAAAAGCAGCAGCACCAGTTTTACCATTTGCCCTCAGCACGCACTCAATTGGAGTTCAGAATAACAAAACCGCCTAGGACACCATTGGAGTTCTTCGTAAAATTTTTGCCAAAATTAGACTCTTGAGTTCTGTGGCTATGTTTGGTATTTGAATAGATTAAGGATAGAATAAGGTTATCCTCAAAATTTTGAATTTTTTTAGAATAACCCCACTCTATCTCCACTCTATCCAAATACCAAACATAGACTAAGAGAACAAGTTAATTTTACCATATTAGAAATACCAACATCGTGGGGGAGGTGGGAGGATTGAAAGCTCCTGCGCGTAGAATTTGGAATCCATTGCGGAATTTGCAAAAAAATTGATTTGTTTATTAATATATCAATAAAATAAAATTGGAAAGACACCCCTCAATATAATATAGCATGTTAAAATTGATTTTAGGAGACGACCTTCTAATGGTCAAGTAAAAATTGCCTTCAAACATACATTTGTAGAGAGATTTTCTAAAAATTTGTAGTGATATTTTTTAGATCATTTATAAAGACATTTTTGATAAATTTGTAGAGATACATACTTTTTAAATCATTCCTAAACATGTATTATAGAGATAATTTTTATCAAACCATCTTAATTTTGTTGATTTTTAGAGACAGAAATATATTGTGGTCTCTAAAAATTTTTAGAGACATTTTTAGTGAATTGCCACAAAACAAATGTCCTTAAATGACATATTTCTAGTAGTGTATATATAAGTAGAGCTTCTTAATCTCCTACTAATATACATGATTGTACTAATTAAAGTCAATACACAATTTTAGGCACCAAGAAGTAAATACACATTTTTTTAAGTAAATAACTATGCAGAAGTTAAGAAACAAAATATATTTAGGATAAGTTTTTCTGCATTACAATTCTAGAAATTTGGGGACTTCGCGTACAACAAAATCTAGAACGAAAGAACCAAAACCCGGAAACCCTTTCTTTCCTTTGAAAAGGATTCTCGAGTGCATGGAGGAGCCCGAGCATATTCTATCTTTGACAAGATGAAGGAAAATAAATAGATATTGCGTTATGTTAAACAGTAGTTATATTTTTCAATATTATCTACGATTTTTAGAAAATAAAAAATATTAATTTATTTTATTTTTAAAAATTATATTTAATATTTAGATAGATTAGAAGTAGAGTAAAATTATTTTTAAAATTTTAAATCTATCTTCAAATTTTTAAAAATAATCTCATTCTATCTCTCGTCTATATAAATATCAAATATAATTTTAAATTGAAAATAGCTTAAAATAATATCAACGATATACACAATCATTGGTAAGAGTGGCAGGTATATACAGGATCTTTATTCAGTGGGGTCATTAATAGTACACTCATATATTATATTTTCAATTCAGTGAAATCCTCCATGATAAAAATTGATCTCCTTAATAAAGAATTTTCAAGTGAGTGGGGTCCTAAGATCCCACTCACTATGAGCTGGATCCGCCACTGGATATATATAACCACATTTTCTTGTAGTGACAAAAGCTGAGTTTTAGTTGGCCCGATGATCTGCGATAATTAATGGATATGTGGAGTCAGAGATTATTTCCTTGCACGCTCGACGTATAATCACACACGCTAGAAGACGATCGAGCTCAGGCTGTGCGTTCTCCCCCACATCCACTTTAACGTACCTGTTTCTCTGACTGGGAGGAGAAGAAGGTAACATGTGATGAAGCAGTGGATTAGTACTCACCCTGCACCTTGTCTCCACTATATATGTAGGAAAGACCCACCACATAAAATATATATTATAGTGCAATTGTCGAAATGGACATAACTGGTAGAGGCATGTGATGAAGCAGCAGGACGGTTCCCTTCCTATGCCTTAATTTGTGGCCAGAAGGACTGCGCACAGGCACAGCCCATTGTAGAGGATAGCAACAAGGACGAGGCGGTTCTCCCCTTGTACGAACAGACACAGAAGAAGCGTGTGATTGGGAACATATGCTGATGTAGAGACGCCAAGGGGGAAAAAAATACTCTTAAGATATAATTCGTCGAGAAAATTACTCGCTCTCTTGTGCAAGCCCCCTCTTTGAGTGTTTGTGCGGCGTATACTTGAGTGCTTGCACAAAATCCCTCCCTAAGTCATCTGTGTATGAAGAGTACTGGACGGAAGATTCGGATCACTGATCATCAACAAGCCCTACCATCCACGATGAAGAGGATGATTGGGAAATGTCTACCACTGACTATTTTCGATCAAGAAAAGGAAGATTAGGAAGGGTTCACTGTGTTCTAAAGAACAATTGAGCAGGATGGCACCTTATATATGTGAGTAATGCTAGGCTCCGGGCTATGCCGGGAGCTTAACAGGGGGCCGTGCCCCTCCACATGATGACATGTGGAGGGGCACGTCTCCCGGTACATTAAATGTATTTTTTTTGTTATAATAACGTACACAAATATTTATGTTGTGTATATAAATAGTACAATAGTGCACACAAATTATTGTGTGTATTATTGTGTTATTTATGTGCACAACACAAATTATTGTGTGCACTATTATGTGTACTATTGTGCTATTTATGTGTACAATATAAATATTTGTGTGTACTACATAAATATTAATTATGTGTATTATTATAGCAAAAAAAATATATTTAATGCACCGGGGGTGTGCCCCTCCACATGTCATCATGTGGAGGGGCACGGCCCCTCCACGACTGCTATGCTCCCGACACTGTCAGGATCATAACATTTCTATATATATATATATATAGCTAGTTAATCTGCACCTGCCACACCCCACCGGCCAAGAACATCGTCAGCAAGTCGCCCCTAGAAAAATCTTCTAAATTAAACTCAAGTTAGTGATAATGACCTTTAAATAAATCTTATAACACTAAAATTAGGGATCACATAAAGAGGGGGAGAAGGAACAGAGTTAGAGGATTAGTAGTTATTGTCAAAACTAGAGTAGTAGTAGTTCTTAGACAAATTGTGCGCGTGGGAGTCCTCTTTTTTTTGTTTTTTTGACACAGAAGATAAGTTATATATATATCATAACACGAAATGGAGCACATAGATCACAACAAAGCTAGGCGGAGGGCGACACACGTCAATGTCAGAAAACAGCCTGCAAGTCAGAGCAACAGGGCATGGCTTCAACTTGTCATGAGACAGGGACCAAAGGTCCGAAGAAAAAAAGGAAGAAACCTCAAAAATCCACCAGATACTCGGATTGGGAACATCGACCAGAGCAGATCGTCGCACAAGACGCCTTGAGCAGACGCTGGGCATCGCCGACGGCTTCAAGGCGAAGGAAGGCGAGCCCTTGATCATCACAGTTGCCGGGGGAGAGCTCGACGAGATGGAGGAGGGACTCCAACGATCAACAAAATTGCCCAAGAAGAAAGACTTGAGGAAATATAGCGCCATCAACAGGGGTAACAGGCTGGGACGACTTTTGGAGTCCTTTATATAGTACGAGTTATAGCAAGAACTTACGGCGGAGTTCTGCTAGCACATGAGCTAAAAAACTCAATATCCGTTAAAATCAATTTCTTATTTTACATATTCTTACGACTACAATCATATCCAACCCGTTAAAATATCAATTTCTGTAGGGATGTCCGTGGTCATGGCACGACACTGACGAACCATATATACGTCAAGTTTTTTTTTAATAGATTTCAATAAAGTAAATTAGTTTCAAGAGCATATATATAGATATAAATATAATATCATAATTGGATAAAATTTACAAAGATTCCCTTCATTTTTCAAGTTAGATTTCACCACATACATATCCACGTGAAAATGGGATCTTTAGTATCTGATTCACTGAAGAACGCCAGAGAAGAACTCATTCTGATAAAATATTTTTTTAATTAAAGATTACTATGATATAAACATTCTAATTAAGGGAAAATTTACCCGTTCCAGTGAAAAGTACGTACGTAAAAGATTAAAAAACCAGCACCGGCCACGCTAGCTACTATGTGCTCAGCTACGTACTGCATGCATGCAGAGGGCCGCAGATCCTGTCTCTCCTGGCTGAAGAGCTTCTCTCGTCTGCATGCATGTTGCCCTTGGGACATGGCGGCAGAGACGTCCACACTCCAACCAGATTGGACTGCCAACTGCATGGTACTTTCTCCTCTATTTCTCTAGTGACTAATACTCGCCTATACATATACTTCTTAGAAATCATGCAGGAAAAAAGAAAACAACAATTCTGAATACCTTATTCATGCATGCATACTTTTTTTTTTAATAAAAGATCAAAGAAGGTCAAATTTTATTAATAAAAAGAGATTGTAACATCTAGAGAGAAATCGAGTACAGAAAACCAACCAAATAAAATCAATCTAGAACTCCATGGAAGACCTATCCCATGAGTGAAAATTTTAAGATTCTTTTAGTTTGTAATCTTTCTGCAATTAACTAATTCCCCTTAACTTGACTATATACTTAATCCTGGACCCAAATTCTTATTTTTTTCTTCAACTTCAAGGATTGTTTAGTAAGGAAAGTCAAGTTTTCTAGATCCAGAATATATTGAGTAGTTAAGTTAATTAAAATTAATTGAGAAAAACTACAAGAAGTAAAAACTGAAATACGGTACGTTATATGATTGTTCTGAGATGAACAATCCGGATACTCAGAGTCTCCGGAGAAGCTCAACACTGATATAGATAACTACAGCATGTCCGCAACAGTACTCCGGATGGACGCCCAACACAGGCAGCTAGTGCAGTAGAAACCCTACCAGCTCCCTCGCACCGTCGGCAATGTTGGTGGCCGCCAGAGATGGCACAATGCCGTCGTTGCCGGCCAGCACCCTGTACTTGTCCTTCCTGGTGAAGTTGGTGCACTCGAAACCCAGCGTCGCCGCCAGTATCCTCTGAACGTAGTTGGCCACGTCGTGGGGACTTTTCCCCGCCGAACAGGTCGCCTCCGCAGGAAGTTGGTTCAGGAAGATCACCTCGTAAGACGGTCTCGGGTTCATGAAGAAGAAGATGGGGTCCATGGCCTTCCAACCCCTCGCCGTCGTCGCGTGGAAGAACCCTACCCGGTAGTTCATGGCCACCGGCACGATACGGTCAGTCAGCTCTGCGAACAGCGCCGAGAACCGCAACAGGAAGGGCTCCCTGCAGGTGGTGCCCTCGGGGCAGACCACCAAGTCCCCACCGGCGAGCTCGGCCTTGATGCGGTCGGCGTCGACCTGGCGGTCCCGCGACAGCCGCACGGTACGGATGGGAGAGAGGATCTCGGAGAGACGGGAGATGGAGTAGGTGACGGCGGGGACCTTGCGGCCGAGCACCATGGAGAGGACGACGGGGTCCATGAGGGTGCGGTGGGTGCACACGAAGAGGACGCCGCTGGTGGTGCCGAGGGGGGCGGCGGCGGGCGGCCGCGCACGATGACCTCGCCGCCGAAGGGGCGCACGAGGTGGGGGATGAAGCAGAGGGGCACGGCGATGCCGACGACCATGCGGATGACAGCGACGACGACACCAATGGGGATCCAGAGGAGGATGAGCAGGGCCGTGGCTGGGGTGGGGCGGCGGACGAGGCGACCGTCGTGGAAGATGACTGGGAGGGGCCTGGCGAGCTGGCTGCCCTGCTTCAAGTCCGGGTGGAAGGGCGGGTGGTGTTGATCCTGAGACAGGTGGTGCAACTGTGGACGTTAGCTCTCCAACACGTACGACTCAATACAGGAGAGAGCGTTGTGAGAATAGCTGTGCTAAATTTTGGTGTCAATAAATGGATGATAAAATTCAGACATCAAGAAATAACGTATATACAATTACTTAGGATGAAAATATGACGTCTAACGATGCATTTTATGCATATATATATATATATGTACGTACGTAGTCTTTGTGTTTGCATGTGTACCTTCGATATATATATGAATTTAAGTTTTTATTTGGCTCCCTTGTGGAGGCGGTAACATCAAGTACACCGTTCAGGTAAACTTATGCCGAAACATTTCGAGGCTATTGATCTGACCATGATCTCCTCAAGAAAGAGCTTCGATGAAACTGGGAGACCCAGATATATGATTTCGAGTGACCAGTCTAATACAATTAGTATTTAGTTAAACTATGACTTTATCTGTATAAAAAATTAGAAAATAATTTATAATAACACACTATTTTTTTGACAAAACTTTTAACACATCAACAAAAACAACAGATCACAGCCATTTCCTTTCCTTTATCCAAGTGTTTAATTACTATGTTGTTGTGGCAAGTGATGATGTGACATATTCCTTGCTGATTTGGGTCAAGTTTAGTGTCCAAAAAGTGTACATGTATTATAGCCGGTAATTCCCTAAAAAAATTAAGACTATTTAAGATCATAATCTCTTACGTTAAATTGAGTGAGACTCGTAACTTTAACTTTTAACTTTTGAGTGATCATCAGCTAATCTATGCCCAAATTTGTAGAGGTGATCCTCAGCATTTTTATATGCTACAGAAGATCCTCAGTGCTCACCTTGCAGAGTGATAAGAAGGAGCCGACCGAGACGGGTCTCCCCAGCCCCATGCGAGGCTCGTCGCCACCGTCGAAGAGCGCCCGGACCCGCTCCGCCACAGAGGCGTCCTCCCTCTTCAGCAGCCCGGTGGCGAGCCCGCACCAGCGGGTCACCACCAGCTCGGCCCCCACCACCGCGTCGGCGCCGAGGTGCTCCCTGGCGAACCTCTCCACCATCACCCGGGGCATCCCCGTCACCACCACCCGCCTCCCGGACGCGCTGAACACCCGCCACGCCTCCAAGTCGACGTCATCCATGTAGAACTTGGGCAGCACTGCCCGCGCCACCGCCTCCAGCTCCGACTCCGGGACCCCCGCCGTGGCCACGAAGACCATGACCCGCAGGGCCAGGTCCCCGCCCCCGGAGGCGCGGAGTAGGCGGACCACCGGCCACAGGAGCAGCAGGAGGGCGAAGCGGATTAAGCCGGAGGCTTCGAATGCGACGAGCATGAAGTAGGGGAACGGATCGGGGTCCCTGAGCAGGGTACCTTCCAGTTCGGACACCGCCGAGCCCAACTCCTCGTTCTCCGTGAGTACCCTCCCTTCCATGACATGCAGTACTCTGCACCCAAGCGGGCCAAGCCAGTAAAGCTTCTTCCCCACTACTCCCTCTCGCTCTCTCACTTCCCTAACAATTCTCCTGTCTTAATTAGCTGGTCCTTTTTCTGGCTCCTTCTAACATACCGAGTAGTAGTGGTGGTGATAATTAGCTGACGAGGTTGGGCAGGCGGCAGTTGCAGGGGAGATAGGAGGAGGGCCGGAGGTGTTTTGGCTTGACTTGTTCGTCTGGGGAATGAGGCCGCTTAGCTACTCGCAGCTACTGGGGCAGACTTCGTCTACTGGCCCTTCACCAACTTCGTCTCTACTTCCTCTGTTACTTATAATGCCGTGCACCCTTCCCTTGTTCTTCTTCTCAATTTTCCGGTTTGTTTAGTCTGGGACGTCTCTATCACCTGGGGAGTTTGAAGCCGGCAGCATATGGAAGAGGAGCCGATACGTTTCTGATGCGCCAACCAGCGGACAGCGCATGGGTTTACATGTAAGCTAGCTTAATTTAATACTGGATATATGATGTGTTTGTGTCCGGTGTCCCCCCCGCCCCCCAACTCCGTCGATGATGAGGAATGTTTATGGTTAATCATGCATGGTGTTGGGATTCTTTTACACACTAATTTGTCGGGGAGGAGGGTTCGGAGAGCAAGGAAATTAGAAAATGCGTCCGATTCTCAATTTTTTCTTGTCATTGTAATTACAAATTTCAAATAATATGTAAAGAGTTAATTATTTCTCTAATTAACGGATTTTTTTCTGCAAAATCCTTCAACAAGGCTATATTTTAACCAGTTAACCTATACATCCGCAGGCAAATAGATTATCCGCAGATAAGTTAACCATAATAACTTTACTTGACCCATGCAAATAAATATCATTCCAAAAACTGTAATGGCCCCAAAAATTCGACGCTCGACCGATGACCCGATTTTTTACGTTGCCACCATGGATCCGAGAACCTGGAATGGTTGAACGATCAATCTAATATGATACGTAAAGAAAATAAACAACCACAGTACTAGAAATGTACATACAAATGAAAGTAAACACTAAGTATGTAGTTCAAGTATGTTACAAGTTTCAAACATAATAGTACAATTAAAAGGGAAAGACACAACTTTTAGGGGGCATATCCTGAGGGTGAAGTATTAAGGCACAAAGGGGACACTATTAAAGAGGACGTCGGCTACTACGGCCCCATCTCCTTGGCCTGCCGTGCAACCTGTTGTTGCTATGAAGTCTTACCTAAAAAAAAAGGGAGTGAGTATCACGAACAAGTCTAGTAGAGACTACCAATCATCCACTAGTTCTAACAAACAGAATAGATATAATTAAACAAATAACAACAATAACAATCTATTCTACTAAAGGAAAGTGCGACAGGAAGGGCTACTACACGAACACCTATCGGAAACACTACACGGCTGGGAACCTAGTGTAATCAACTCACTGCGACTATCACATAGCTGCAAACACAGATAGAGGAAGGTCCGTCTGGACATCAACACTAGCCACGAAGGATGACTACCACTAATCAACTAGTCAGGAGCGCCACCAGCGTCTTACCCTCGACCACCTATGTCACGCCCCCAATTTAGCAGTGGAATAAATCGAGAATATGAGCAGACATATATAATATATCAAGTAGTCATGTAAGTCAGAGCAACTAAAGACAAGAATTGGATAATACAAAACCTTTATTTTATTGATAATCAAACCACTAAGTCTATTGCAACCACTAATTTGGAGCCATCACATAGGGCCCACTGACACTATTATGTTGGAAAGAAACTATAAATAAACTAACTAGACTCTACTATACTATGACGCTATGGCAACTCCACTAAGTTGACGCCAACTCGCTCGTTACTCTGGTCCATCCCCCTTGTTGTATGTAACGTCAGTCGACTAACCTGAAAAATAATAAATAGCACTTAATGAGTGATAACATCCAGTAGGTCTTATATCTCTTGATCAGACATACTTAAAGTGATTAACATGTTAATAGGTAGAGTAACTACACGATACATGGAGAGTCATGATAGAGAGCAAGAGCATGGTGATATCAAGTAATAACGAGTAAATGTCTAGTGTAGAGCAAAAACTAGTAACATGCATAGAAAGAGAGAGAATTGGCCATATTAAGAGTAATATCCACCGGGGCAAATAGCACAAATAAAGTAATAGCACATCTAGTAAATAGCACGAGTTGATTGTCATAGATTAATCGAGATAGTGTACCACTTGTGTAATGTCAAACACCCTGGTCAATTAACTCATGCGGGCAAATAGCACTTTTTGGCACACCTCCAAAGACCAGACCAAGTCCCTTTATATTGTCAGGCATTGATTATATTTATTATCTAGACAATCAGTTAACGTCATATAGAGTACGAAGAAAAAGATGAGAAGTGTAGATGAATAGAAGAGAATAGCATGGAAAGAGAATATATGAGAGAAAAATGACTAGATAAGAGTTTATGCACTATCCAGAAACATACAGGGGCCATGCACGAGAAATAGCACATAAAACATTGATAGTAACCACTGAAGACAGAACACTCTGGTTCTAGCAGCCTCAGAGAGAACACAGCCAATATCAGCCATGGCGCAACGTGAATGCGGTTAGGGGGTCTAGCGCTTTAACAGCAAAGACGTGGTCCTTCTGTCTGTCGCGTTAAGAATGCGGTCAGGAGAGAGGGTGCGTTCACAGAGAAGATCTAGTGGCTGGTTGGATCATGTCGTACATGTCTAGCATGGTCCCTAGAAGTGTTTTTGTGTTGATGGTACAACCCACTCGGCATCCTAGAGGAATTCCAGGCTCACAGAGTCTTACAGAGGTGTTGACGAAGGAGTTCCAGTCCGGCAGGAGGATTACTCAATGGAGAGTTCTCACACATCGTCAAAAAAGGTGTTGAAGCGTTTGTTCGGCGTTCTAGAGGACTTTCAGATCAACGGAATGATGATAACAGTGCTCCAAAATGACGATAGAAATGAATACAAATTGTGTATATAAATCTTTGTTATTTCATGATCTTCATGATAATCAATTTAATTACTTTTATGTCCATATTAATTCTTTTACAGCCATCATATGATGATGACCCAAGTTAAGGCTTTATTGGATAGATATATATAATGATGATGACCCAAGTTAAGTCTTTATATATATATATATATATATATATATATATATATATATATATATATATATATATATATATATATATATATATATGACAGTTACAAATTATAATCAAGATAGTATGAAAAGGGTCATTGGTTTAAGAATCATCATAATTTAATTTCATGAACTTAATTAATATGTTGGTTTATCATAGGGCAACGTCAGATGGGTTAAGCAATCATTTAAAAGTCAAATTTCAAGTTAAAGTGCATTGTTCACAGTTTAAACAGGTTTCTAGACCGACAGTGATCAGAACGTGATGGGGTGGAACGTCGCGTTAAGAAGCGGTCTAAGGATGCGGCACATTTCGCTTAAGTGAACGCCACGGGGTAGTGTGCCGCGTTCAAAACACAGCATATCACGTCGTCGCATTCTGGACGCGGTCACCAGGGCCACTGCATTTATACACAGAAAGCATGTTCATGACACAGGGGCAAAGAAACACCTAAATATCGAAGTATAGTGCATGACAAATCACAAATCTGGTCTCAAATCAAATCTAACATGCTTAGGAACATGTAAAAACAAAAATTAGATATGAACATAAATTGAATAAGATTTAAAATGAAGAGTAAGATCGGGATAATATGAACAGTTGAACTTTGAACGAAAAATACTCTTTGTATGGATTCTAAAAATTGGAGAAAATATGGGGATCGTGTTTCTAACATTAAGATCAATCTATAGAGAGATTTAATTAGGTTTTTCTTGAGAGAATACCTACCTATAGATGAATTTTTAAAACTAGGGAAAAACCAGTCGAACTAGTTGAAAAACATCTTGTGCTCCTCCGCTCTACAAATTTCTCCTCCTATGGCCTTCCCTTCACGTCCTAGAGAGGCTCCAAGCAGCAATAGGGTTGGCCACAAGGGGATTTGGGGTGTACATATAAAGATTGTCATTTTATTTCCTAATACAACTCTGACTCCTTTTAATTACAAAATTTTCACGTTTATATCTATCTATTAAGCCTTCTAAGCTCCTATTAGAGTTGGATTGGGTTGGAGACTTGCTTTCCAAGTTAGGATAGGTTTTAAGTACAAATTTTCATTATTATCTAATGCATTTAAACTAATTTATCTGAATTTATCTAAAGAGATAATGGGTATTATGAATTAAATATTAATATCCTATTATTCTATTATCTTTTGCTTAGTTTTGGCCCAATAATTTTATTGTAAACTTTATTTAAGCCCATAAACTTCTCTTTCTTACTTGAGTTTTTATTTTAATTCATTTATTCTTTTGAAGATTTTATTTATCTATTTTATTTATTTATTTTCTAAAAATCCGGATTACTAGATCCTCCTCCTCTTAAAAAAAAAATTGGTCCTCCAAAATCCATAATATGCCAATTGATTTGATTGATCTCCTTCTCTTTTTTCTCGAAAAATGTGTAAGAGTGATGGTATGGTTTAATTTTATATCATGTGAAGTTATGGTATGAACTATGGTCTTTATCCTTCCTCTTCTCGGGATAGGTGGGGCATTAGGTTGTTTTCAACACTCGCGTCTTACCCTCGACCACCCATTCGAGCCTACCATCCTCCCGTCAGAGTTAGACTGCGAAACTCAAAAAATCACAAGTACTGTCATAGTCTAGCCGGACTACTGTCCCACACCTGGCCCCCTCTAAATGGTTCTGGTACCATGGGACAAGCCCACAAATGCTGATCATCGGGTGAACCGACTGGTGTAGTGCTATGCTAGGACAACACAAGTGCGACAGGAATAGAGAAACATAAACTTGGCAGAAGCACAACTCTGAATGGAAGCAGTCGGCTCTCTATCTGAGAAGGCGACAGACACCCTGCCGCAATCATAGAGAACGCGACACACGGACTGTCGCAACTAAGAGGCGACAGGAAGCCCAGTGCATTCTGGAGTAGAACGCGACACCCACACTGTCGCGACCAAAATACGACAGTGTGGCTAATGCAACCAAAGTAAGCGGAAAGCAATAGAAGAAGCATCGCGACTAAGAAGGTGACCACCAACTCGTCGCGACCTCATAATGAAAGATGGCTGCCATGGCCGAGCCCTCAAGAAATTCCTAAAAACACACGAACACCACAAACCGAGGGAGGGGAGCATGGAGAATACTAGAACCATATGTAAAGAGCTCAAACCAGCCTCAATCACTCCCATGCATAGCAAGGAAGGCTAACAACTCTCAATCAAAGGCTCTCATGCATGCACATGATCTCACACACCCCACCACAATCATGAAACAACGAAGCATGGAATGAAGCCTACGAGGCTCTAGAAGGTGGGGAAAAGGCCCTAAGGCACTAGGGGAAGGGTTGGAATCCCCACCTCAAATAGAAGTTATTGGGGTCTTCTCGTGTGAATGACCACCTCCTCCTTGCTCCAAGCTCCACTCACATGCCGCCTACACGAGGAAGGAAGCAAACATCAAGCTCCACACGCCACAAGCCGAAGAAGGAAGCCCAAGAGGTGCACCTTGGTGAGAAGAGAAGAAAAGAGGGAAAGAAGAGGAAAAGAGAATGATGGAAGAAAAGATCTGCTTGCCTTACATATATAGAACTCATATCTCATAACGCAACAGCCTAGCTATCGCGATCCTACCAAAACGCGATGATCATCTCATCATGATCCTAAAAAATCAGTTAAACCTCACATTTGAGTCCGGCATGTGTCGCCCTGTATGCATGCTACTCTAAATGCGACAACTGCCACGTCGTCTTCACATTGCATGCGTCTCGACACGTGACACAATTGTCCCAACAGTAAGATGACAAAACACTAACCAACTGTCAGAACAAGAACGCGACGGTCAAGGGGTCACGTTCCTAAGAAGAATGCGGCACTCACATTGTCTCCTTCAAAAGATGATGACCCAATACATCGCAATCTTCAGAACGGTCTTGCTGCTTAGGAAAATTGGACTATTACAAAAATTCTCATAAATATTCTATTAAATCTATTGGAAGGACCATTTAACAGATGTTATAACTCCCAAATAAGATATCGGAGTTATCAAAGTGCAATAAGAGTTATCAGCCTTGATAAATTGGGTTTATCATTCCTTATCAATTTTTCAAATAGGTCCCATATGTATCTCCCTTGTTATTCCTAAATGGATGATTGTTTTGAGTCTAACTAAATATTAGCACCAAGATGCTATGCACCGCATCATACATTTATGGAAAGTGCTCAAACATAGATACAATTATACCCTTTTTTTTCTTCAAAATTACTAGCCTATTACATCATGTTAACCTATTACATCATTTTTTGAAAATTTCTTGAAAATTTTCTTGTAAACTTTCTCTTAGTAAAAGTTGATCACTTTAACTTTTCGTGATGTACGTGGAAGACTAATCACTGGCCCACTCTTGAGTACTAGACACAATATTATACATGAGGTTGATGGTAGCCAATAGATATTTCACATACGGAGTTTAATTAGATCTATAAGAGATTGTCGGGGAATCCACTAGAGAAAGAAGATGCATCCGAGATCTAAACTTATAGGAAATGCGATAGATAGAGTAAAAAAAATTTGCATAGAATTGATTAATTAGTATAACAGTTTTTTAAAGGAAAAGTTATCTTTCATAGCCTATCTTGATTATGACTAGGGTTATAGAGAACGCTCTTTCTTGTAGCTGGCATGCCTCATATATATTCGCATTTTAATCGAACAAAACTTCACAGAAATGACTTTTAGTAGATTCCATCTCCTCATAACTTGTGGACACACAAAGGAAGATGTAGCCATGTGAATCAGTGCGCCTCGCAAGAGTACTATGGAGGCTCCCCTATCCACCTAAAGCACTGCAATAAGATAAAAGCGAGACTTTGGTTGTCCATATATATTTTCCCAGTTGCCGACCAAATCTATACGATATCTTTTACCTGACCTAGAGGTTTTGGAACTCTCACTGTCATGGGAATTTGCATTTTACCCGCACCTTGGATTCTATTGTTTTCACTCTCAAGTTGCATGCACCACTTTGTACAATTGTACCGGCAGTCCTTGTCTGGTATCTCGGCCTCCCAGGTGCATACACAGAAAAAGAAAAGGGCATTAGTACTATATTGTTGCATGGGACACTTATTAGGGGATTTCCACATTCAAAAAGCTGACCACTGAGGAGAGACAAACTTTGATCCTACATCTTGAAGAATGCCAGTGCAATTATTATTTTTTTACTTTTTTACCATTTGTTTCAGGCACTTTCAGTTGTTCGGTCAGATTATATGGTCATGTTGAGATTATAAATTTGATCACCAGTTCTACAAGGGGCTACGGCCTATGAGCAGGCCCAAATTTCAATGGCCTACTAAAAATCCAACAACCAGTGAAGGACGTCACCGACTCAGGGTGGCCCAAAGGGGCGCATCCCACACTGTCTGGCGCTTATATAAAGGGCTACGAGCAGTAAGCTCGAGGCAGAGAGGAGAGTAGGGGGGAAAAAAGGCATAAGAAAAAGAGGTCGCGCCAATGGAGCATGCCCGCATCGTGTTTGACAAAAGATGGTATCAGACACGGTCGGCACACATGTCCTTGTCTCCCCCCATGCACTGTCTCTTCTTTCCATCTTCTTCTTTTCCTCCCGGCCGTAGGAGCTCTCACCCCTCTCTCGTGATCCCTCTCTCTCACGTTCCTTGTCTCTCTCGCGTTCGCTCGCCACCGCGCCGTGAGGAGGACCCCTCGCTGTCGCTGTGCTACTCTTTAGAAGCCGATGCCCTCGCCACCGCCGCCGCGCTGCACCGCCCTCACTACTCGCCACCGCACCATCTGCCTCGCCCTTGCCGTCGCGATGCAACGCCCTCGCCATCGCCACCGCATTGCACCGCCCTCACCCTAATTGTCATGACAGAGGGGGAGGGTGTGGGTGAGACAGGGGGAGGAGGGGGTCGGAGGCGAGACAGAGGGGGAGGGGTGACAGAGGGGGGGGGGGGGGGGGGAGATGGATGGGAGGGAGGGGACCAGAGGGGGAGGGGATGACCGGAGGAGAAGGATGTGTGAGACAAAGGGGGTGGGGGTGAGAGAGAGGGGGGAGGGGACCGAAGGGGGAGGTGGGGGCCGAAACGGAAGTGGGACTCGTGACGATACATGATATATTGTACATTTTCAGGAGAAACTCAGATCAATAGAATACATCTACACGTCGAACCATGCAATGGAGAAAGGGGCGATTGTGTTCAGATTTGAGGAGGAAGCCTCCTTTTTTACCTTGGTGGCTGTTGGCCTGCTTCTCTGCTCTAAGAGAAAAGATAGGCGACGTATGTGCTGGTCTCGGAAAGAAGAGAGGCTCTGATGCCTCTCTAAATAGTGAACTGGGTACTCCGACTCAGTCTCACATATACAGACTAAACATAATTGGTCGATAGGATGTGTAATATCATGTGTTTACAACTTTTAGTAATCAAAATTTTTTAGTAATCGAAACAATCTTTAGTAATCACAACTCTTCAATAATCAAAACAACTTTTAGTAATTAGAATCTTCAGTAATCGAAACATTCTTCAGTAATTGATAGGAGTTTCTTTTTGTTCTCCAATCGATTTAGGTTTTCTTCAATAATCAATAGGAGTTTCTCTTTGTTCTCCAGTCGATTTAGGCTTTATTCAATAATCGATAGGAGTTTCTCTTTGTTCTCCAATCGATTTAAGTTTTATTCAGTAATTGATAGAAGTTTCTCTTTGTTCTTCAATCGATTTAAGTTTTATTCAGTAATCGATAGGAGTTTCCATTTGTTCTCCAATCGGTTTAGACTTTATTTAGTAATCGATATGGAGTTAAGTGCAAATCTTTGAAGCGATTGTAATTGTCTTGTCATTTAGCAAAAGTCAACCTCATCTAGTCCCTTTGACTAGTCAAACTTCTGACTTCAACCTCAGTGTCTGACAAGATAATCATGTCTTCTCTGAGAGTTTCTACGCGTGCCTTTTTAAACCTGCCACTCTTAGTCTCATTGATCATCTCCGTTGGGTTAGTGCTTCTCCCTTGGCCTGCATGTTTGCAAGATATCTAAACATTCTTGTTAGTACTAACCAACTATAATCTGAACTCTTTTTAAAACCCTTGATACCACCCTTGGCCGGCCTTTTTCCTCTTGCTACTCAGAAAGCTAAAGGTAGGAGTTTGGAGCCGTAACAGATTTCTGGTGGAGTAGGCCTTCCAGTCCTCTTGAAGGAGCTCAATCTAGATTCTCCGGCTCTAGAGGGTAGACACGGCCAAGTCCTTCTTTGTCCCTTCTAAAACATCTCTATCTTCTTAGAATAGTGCCACTTGTAAACCTACATGTATGTTCCAGAAGTTCTGTCTGATTCCTTTTCATGCTACCAGCACTTCTATGTTACATGTCGAGTGTGTTGGCAAGATATACTGAATTCTCTCTCTCTCCTCTCTCCTCTCTCTCTCTCTCTCTCTCTCTCTCTCTCTCTCCTCTCTTCTCTCTCTCTCTCTCTCTCCTCTCTCTCTCTCTCTCTCTCCTCTCTCTCTCTCTCTCTCTCTCTCTCTCTCGGTTAGGATTACTCATGGTTAGCATCATATTTAAGTGGTCATCTGTGACAACGGTTTCATCCCACAAATTAAATGGGTGGTGTTAGGCTCAGCTCACTGGACATTTTTTAGCTATGTATGTATATGTAAGTATCTTGTTTCGACAAGTGGTTAGCTATATGTTGTGCATCTCCATAAGAGATTTAATGATGTCATTTGATATGTTTGAATTCAGAAACTTGTTAATTAATTATATTTGAAATCTGTTGCATGCCTTTTTGTACACTTAAAAATTGTTAAGCCACCTATATGGTGTACTATATGTTCAAGCTTTATGCTTCTGTTTCCATATAAACTACTCCATACTCTATGCTCATTTGTTAGATTCCCATGTTTGTCTACTGAGTTCCTTTCGTACTCATGCCTTTGTTTTGAACCATTTCGAGATTCTGCAAACTGAGGTGATCTTTGAATTGAGGTCAATCCCCTAAACCGCTGTAGCTACTTCAAGGTTGGCAGAACTTAAGGAGGAAATTTTGTTTAAAATGTGATTCTGTCACCTTTTGTGGCCTGTAACTAATGAACAGACTATTATACTTGCACTATGATGTACATTTGCAATTTATTTATCTTGTTAAAGTTGTATTAGTATTTGTACCACGCTTCATCTGTGTGATTGGTCTGCTAGTGGACTCCATGCAGTGCAGAAACCCATCCCATAACAAATGTGCTTAGAATATTTCGTTTATGTGTATGGCGCCTCTTAACCAGTAGGGAGGGGTGTTGCACCACATGATGTTTCTCAATTAAATTTGGTTTTCTGTCCGCAAGTAGTGGCCCCTATACATCCAACCTGCCATAGAGGGTTTTGTCTGTGCAGTTACCCCTCAGTCACAGGGCTACGTAGGGTCTTCTTTTCCTGTTCAAGCATCCTTATCTATCTCTCTTAGTACTTCTGGTTATTGATCCAACTTGATTAAGAACTCCAGTCCATGGTGAGTCAGGTAGTACCCATGCCTAGCCCCAAGAGTTCATACACGTCGCCTTATCATTATCAAAATTTTTGCTTGTCGCTTCCTACAGCATCCGATTTGAAGTGAAACCCCTTTTGTAAGGCATGTACGACTCATTGAGTTGTGGATTATGTTACACCCGCTGGTCCACAATTAATACATTGTCATGTCCTACTCATTGACTATTTTCGGGGGTGACAGAGGAATCAAGATAAAGTAACTAAAGATTGTCATTCATATTGCAGCAGAAAGTACATTACATATGTAACATGAGTTGGTGGGTTCAGTTACATATATATACAACAGTCAAAGAAACTTGGTCGGCTAGATTTTAGGATCACTCGGCACACATTCTCCTAGAGAGTTGGCCCCATCTGAGGTGGCTAAAAGTAAAGTAGGGTACATGAGCAATTGTGCCCAGTAGGAAATTGCCTTCATGATAAAAGTAAGACATAAAGGTAGCATCGAAGGGAAATATGTGTATCAATCAGTGAAGGAATACAAACTGTTGTACAAAGTGATACTGTAACGCAGTTAAGTGAAGATATTATAATAGAGTTGCCCTAAACCAAACAGTAATAAAATTCATGTCATAATACAGTTTATAGAAATGTAGACTAAATTTAGCAGTAGGTGGTGTCATGCCAAACACCCAATAGATCTATTCTCGACGGGTATATATTCGAATTGTCTGATTCAATGGTCGAGTTCGGGTGCTCCTCCCAGGACTGGATTTGCCCCATTTGTACAAACATTGGTCCAGTAGAGTCTGAGGACCCAAGTTGTCACCATTTCCATTTCATCATTATTTTAATATGGTTCGGGCAGATCTCAAGAAAATAATAAGACATGTCCATGCAAGGGTATTAGACAAAGGATAGGACTAGAAAGCAAGGTTGGTTCAAACTTAAGTAGACTTTATAAGTAGTCTAGAAAAGGAGAAATAAGATGGGGTAAACATGAACTTGGTTCTGGTATTCAAGAAGAAATCGTTCGACCGAAAAGACAGGGTCGGTCGAGCGACTTAGCCAGTAGCTTGGTTCTTGGTTACAGGGAGATGTCGGTCGACCAAAATGCCAAAGTCGGTCGATTGACCAAAAATCGATCGACTGACCTGGGCAGTCGAAGTGGGTTTCTTACAGTGGTGAGGATCAGTCGACCGGAATTACAAAATTAGTCGATCGATATGATAGGATCGGTCGACCGATTTCAGAAAAACCCGAAATTACACAGGTTGAAATCGCACTACTTTTTCTAGCCTGAGAATGAAAATAAATAATCAGGAATAGAAGAGTAAGGGCTATTTTATAACGCCACATGATTTTCAAGGGAAGTGGCAGGTTTTAAACTCACAATCTCTCTTCTTTTTCTCTCTCGGGTAGGCAAGATGGAGGGGGATCGGTCGGTCTACCGATTCCGGCAATGGGTACAATTGGTTTCTGCTCATTCTGGACTAGTGGGTTGAAGCTCCAAGAGGGAGTTTGAGGGCAGTAACTGGGTACAAGGGTCTTCCTTCAGAAGGTGCTTAAAGTGAGGACACTTGGGGAAGCAACAAGCGAGAAAGGAAATGAAAAGGCAAAGTTTCCTACCTAGTAAAAATGACACTGACACTTGGAGAAGCAGAGCTCCGGCCCCAATACCCAGTGCTCAACACCCAGCACCTGACCTTCCTCTTCCTCCTCAGTCTTCGGCGAGAGCAGCAGTAAGCTAGAGTTCAGGGTTCGAGGTTCTGGCTAAGGATCAGCATGATCATATATAGAGTTTTTCTCAAATGAGGCATGCGCAAATTCGTGGACAGTGGGGATTCATCCGGGGTTAACACGTAAGGGTGTTAATACGTAATATGGATTACGTAGATGAACAGTGATCCAGTTACGTAATCACTGTATATATATAGATATATTCTATACATGTATGTATAATATCTATATCTATATATCTAGATATCAATATCAACATTTATATATATATATATACATAGAATATATATCATATAGATATAGATATAGATCTATATATTATACATAGATATATAAATATATATATACATATATTCTATGTATCTATATATCTATGTATAAGATCTTCCTTTCGTCTGTTGCCTCTATCTTGCTGTCATATACATCGTCTTCCTCGCACCGCTCAAGCTGTGTCCTCGCGTCGTCATCTCGTCTCGCTTCTGTCATCTCACTCGTCGCTCATCTGATCGCTCTTCCGTCATCTCATCCTCGCGTCATCATCTCATATATATATATATATATATATATATATATATAATATATATATATATATATATATATATATATATATATATATATATATAAAATACCATTCTTTTTTAATCCTTTCCAATCAATAAAATTTTATTATTTAGTTGTTAATTTATGTAGCCTCATGTGTGCTTAACTCCAATAATTATTTTGGTAATGGTAGTGTGCGGTATATCAGAACGTTATCGTACATTATTTAAAAATTACATGACCAATTATTTTTATAAATAACATTGAGATGTTACATACGTAGACTTAGAGAGACACCAATGATGACGTGGCATTAGACAGTCTTGTGAGTTTAAGCTTGGACCAGTGGTCTTGATATTCATCGATTCCCTTATAGGTGTGCCTCGGGAATTGGCATTGTGTGTCATTTGTGTGATGTCATTCTTGGCAAGCACCCCAATTTGGTATCGTCCCCATCACAATGGACGAGTATCGCGAACACCCCTTGCCATCCCCCAATGATGCAGCTGGTTAGAGATTAAAGCAATGATAGATTCTATAAGATTCTAACAAGGAAATTTAGGAGGTCAATCAAAATATAGCCATAGCATTACCAGGGGATTAGAGGTAGAGCTCGGAACTACAATACTTAATTTGAATTCAATTACAGCAAGTCTTTCCAAAAAGGTACAAGACTTAGAGACCACAGGGAACTAGCAACAATAAAATAATTGGTGATGACAGAGTCGTGCCAACACTGGCTAGAACGCCACACTCTGCGCTCTACCCACCCATGCACTCCTCATTCTTGAGAGCCTTCAGAGTTAGAATTTTTTGAAACATTAAATAAATTGGATGAGCACAATGCCCAGTAGGATTTACCCTCTAAAACAAACCAAAATCAGAGATTTCTAATGGAAGATAGTAGTAGAAAATAAGCTACAAGATTACAAGTATCAATGCAATGATAATATATATTATGTGAAATAATAGGATCATTCAAGCTTGTAACATCTTATGGCCAAGTGTACACTACAAGCATGTAACAAGAATTTTCATGTACATGAACAGTCAAGTATTAATTTAACAAGTCAAACTGTCATTCAAGTAATTCATGTTCAGGTACTTGTAGGGGTGTCTTGCCAAAGGACACATGATCACTACTTTTTTGCGGCTCAATTAAAGCATTCAGATGCTCCTCCCAGAACAAGATCTTGGGCCCCAGTGGCGCAGGGAAAATGTTCAAGTAGGGTCCGAGACCCATTATATCACTTTCATGATAGTGTTAGATGTGGGTGCCCTACAAGCCAATCAATCGATGTGCTCACAGTCAACACTCTTAATATAATAATAAATGGATGTTTGTATTCATCGTGATATATTCACTGTCTTCTTAGTACATGATGAAGTCCAAGGATTTATGTAGTTGATGACAAAATCATAAAGAGTTATGATTAATGAGCTTGTCATCATATAAATATAAGTTTTAAATGTTCTTAGTCGAAGGACTTGTAGACACGCGAATTTTCCCACCGCGGGCAAATTTTCAAGTTGCGCTGTAACGCCACAAATGACCCTTATTTTGCCCTAAAAGAGCCTTTTCCCATATTTCTAGATCTCACCCATTCTTTCTTGGTGCTTCCCAAGGGGGGTCCGGTCGCGTTTCTTAGAACCGCCTTTCAATTCGCGACCAACATTCCCGCCGCGATTCATAAGCCGCCTTCGAAATCGTGTCCAGGATCTCTGCCGCGATTCAGAGTCTGACAGCGGCCCGGAAAGTCTTCGCGCGCAGGCCCGT
Organism: Colocasia esculenta; assembly: GCA_014218235.1. NCBI lineage: Eukaryota > Viridiplantae > Streptophyta > Magnoliopsida > Alismatales > Araceae > Colocasia > Colocasia esculenta. The sequence goes on along the minus strand of CM024762.1, from coordinate 140,020,849 downwards.
AATCATGACAAAATCCATGAATCGCGTCCGTGTCAGACGACGCGATTCAGAGATGTCAAATCTGGATGTCACGTTAGCAGACAGCGCGCAGGCGAGTCGGTTGCCTAGTCTTAATCGCGTCCGGGCGTCCCACCGCGATTCAAATCGCGGCGGCATTCCCCGACGCGATTCAGAGAGGCGGTGCAGCGATCCCCGCGCCATCAAACCGACCTTCTAAATCGGGCCTGCTGGCCAGACGCGATTTACTTCTTTAATAGCGGCCGCTATCCTGGACTCGATTTTGTCCCAGAACCTAAATCTCAACAGCGGCCTTCTGTTGAGAAAGAGGACTTCATTTGATGGTTTTGGGAGAGGTTTTTAGAGAGAGAGAGAGAGGGTTTTAGAGAGAGAGAGAGAGTGTGTGAGGTTTTAGAGAGAGAAAGAGAGATTTTAGAGTGGGAGGGGATTTCAAGCAGCGGAGCCCTGTCGTTTCGCACTTCGACGCCGTCTGCTTCCTCGTCATCCTCGTCTCCGTCTCTCGCGAGCTCTCCATCGCTGCCATCGTCGTCTTCCTCCTCTCGTTTGCCCTCCACAGCGCCGTCACGCCGTCCGGCCTCCTCGGGGAAGCACCCCAGTTTTTTTCTTCCTCTGGACCCCACGTGGTCCTTTCCAATTTCTTCATTCGGCCCCTACGTTGGCCCCTTTTACTTTTCACATTTGCATGCATGCACACACATCACACCTTTTAGTTAGGGGTTTAAAAACCACCCAAAAGGTGTGTCCTTTTCTATTTGATGTCCATCATTTCTTTCTTTATTATTTGATACTACACATCGGGCTAATCTCGTTGTCTTCTTTTGTTGTCTTTGTCTTTTCCAGGTACTCGAGCTGAATCTCCTTCGCGGCCGGCCGGGGGGAGGAGGAAAGAACTCACGCCCACACATCCCGCGCTTCTACGGGTGAAAGGTACCCCCCCCCCCCCCTTTTCTCACCCGTTACATTCGGTACCCTCGCGTACCTGGCGATCACGGTTTCTTATTTTTGTCATTTAACGCTTTTTATATACATCTACTTTGTGGGACCCGTGTTTTCCACGACCCCCCCCCCCCCCCCCCCTAAAAAGGGAGCGAGGAAAATCCCGCGTCTACAGGACCCAATGAGAATGAACATCTTGGATTCCAGATACACTAGTATACATGCTACCTACTCATGAGATGGGAGTGATTGATCTCATTGATCACTTAAGTGGAGACTTTAAGGTAGATGTATGGGTGCCCATTAGTTGAATGAGTTCACTGAACTGACCGACATAGAACACTCGAGTCCGGATGTATCTCTGAGTTGATTTTGTGATCTCACTGGTGCAAGTGATCCTTAGACTTGAGTCACCAAAGATTTCATGCATGTAGGACAATCGGACTTTGATGCCATATCCATGAACCTTAGACACAGGTCCAGTTGCATATGGTTATTGGGTACGATGAGATTCATGCGAAGATAATTGGTGACGAGATGGAATCACTTACCCTCATGCGAATGAGGAATATGTCTCTATGCATACATGACTGGATGAAAGTCTCTCACCAGAGCAGTGTATAGAATCGGAAAGGGGTTTTTGATGTCTATAATCATGGAAGGATTGAATTGACTGTATCTGACAGTTCTATTCAATCTGAGAGATTATAAGTGAAGGACATAAATTGCATAGTAACTGATGATCGAAAGGTACCAATAGAATAAATATTCCTAATATATATCTGGGGGTTACGACACGATCTTTAAAGTGGCCGCAATCAGTGGATGCTCTTAAGTTATTAAAATAATGGACTTAAGGGTTGTTGAAGAATTAAGGAGTTAATTGTTATTGTCCAATTTTGGAGATTTGACCAGTTAACCGATCGAATATGAACATGAAATGGAGATTTAATAGTTCATTAATCCACAGCCAACTTGATATTGGGCCTATTGAGTCACACACAAATGGGCCTAGAAGGTAAGGGGGTATTTACGGCCAGCGCTCAGGCAACCTCCAAGTACAGAAGGAGATAGAGAAGGAAAGGATGAAGAGGGTATCGGAAATCGGCTCGGATGGCCTCCGAATAAAGGCAAAACCCATTCTCCATCGTATGATGAGCTCGGATGTCGTTGGAAGTATAAGCAGTGAAGTGAGAAGGAAAGGTAAGGCCAGGGTGTTCGACGACTAACTCTAAAGTCGCTCGATCTATCTCAGTGGCAGCGTCGGCCACAGAATCGGCCGCTCTGCGCACACTCAGGGAGGGAGCCGAGGAAGCTCGAGGAACGTATGTCCCGTGAGAAACTACAGGGACGAACTCGTCAGTGGCCTCCGATGCCTAGGCGTCAGGGGTGCTCTCCTGGACATGAACGAGGGGAGAATTTACAGGCTGAGAAGATGAAGGTAAGGCAGAGGCACCCTCAGAAGGAGAATACCCCGAAGAAGACGAAGAGGATGAAGAAGAGGCATCGGAGGACTGAAAGGAACCAGAGGTAGAGGTTGAGCCCATGGCTTATGTGACGGAACGCCTCGTCCAAGCCCGTTTAAACCAGTAACGTGCTTGACTCGAGTCCGTCTCCCGCGAACGGGCCGAAGCCTCGCAAGGGATAACACAATAGTCCGTGAAAACACAAAGGTAACACACCATTGCATATAATATACAAGGTTTTACATAGCCAACTTCAAAAGAAATAAAGAAAAGTACACAAGCCCGGGGCATACCCCGAGGTTGCAATAGGTACAACTGAGAAAGAAAAAAGCTACACTGATGGAGGCGCTTGGCCAACACCGCTACGTCGCGGCTCCGAACTGGACAACGGTAGAGAAAACCTCTCCTCGCCTCGCCTATGGGGAGTAGGGGTGAGCCTCTGCTAGTCACTGGCTCAGTAGGGAACTCCCCCAACACCGAGCAAACCAAACACAAGTGCGAAAGCAGTAAACTATGCTAGCAATTTATAGCACAACTAAACAGGATATTAAGCTATAAACAAACTCACTGCTAGCCGACTGCGTAAAACAGCTGTAATAAATAAACGGCAAAACTCCAACACGTGTACGAGCTACGGTAGAGACTGCCACACTCGAGCCACGTAGACTAGTTCGCGACACCAGCAACAGACTCAGACAAACTAACACAAGTCTACCTCTCAGTCTCGCAGCCACGGACGAAAGGTCCAGCTGTCCGCTCCACGTGAAAAAGATAAGCAACTGTGGAGACCAACTAAACACCACCACCTGCGGACCACACGGTCACAGGCCCATGCCTGGCACCTCTAGAGACCCTGGCTGGGCTCGCTAGAGTGAGGCACTGGAAAAGGACTAGTCGGGGACCAGTGTCGACAACTGGTGTCCGTACCCCCAACAAGAGCGCGCTACAAGTGACTAAAAACAAACTCAAGAGTCACTGTCCCACTGTCGTCTTTCCCTCAGCCGGACGTACAACTCAAACTAAGGAGTGAGGGTGTCCAGGTCAGACGACACAGACCTCGACTGTACAGCACAAGTACTGGGACAAAGCCCCGAGCTAACAGCCTGGCTCACAGAGAAGCTGGGGCACCCAACTGGAGAGGTAACCACGGTAGGCGTCTACTACCTGACACGCACACAGAAACCACGTGCGCACCGCACAAACCACGTGAAACCTCACGTAAACCTCGTGTACTGACGGTCCACAACACGTGAACACCACCTGCCTCGTGTGAACACTATGTCCACAAGCAAACTACTAGCTAGCTACGTAACCTGTGAGCTAGCCTCGTAAACCACGCGCTTCCTAGAGCGCCACAAGTGCCAATGCACTGCTCACTAACACTGAGCATACCGATAACTATAATCAGATAATCACATGCGTAAACCATGCACAAACAGGGCCTCTCGGGCCAAGTCGCGACAACCCATTGGGTCGCCTTCAGAAGGCGTCGCCACGACATGTCGCCTTCAGGTCCAGAACGCGACCAACTTACTTGTCGCCTCTTGATCCTTAACGCGACACATCGCTGTGTCGCGTTCAGAACGCGACATAGGGATCCGTTGCCTTACCAAGCGGGAACCCTAATCTGGGCTCTCTCCATGACAGCCCATTCCCACAATACAAACCACCCTTAATTCTTCGTTTTCATGCTTTTGTGAATACCTAAGCATGCTATCTATTGTTAGAAACACATTAAACTGATTGGACCCTATCCCATGCGATTTACACCCTGAAACAAGAAGAGTTCCTACCTTCGCGAAGAACAGGTATGCAGCGATCTCCCGGCGTTTCCTGCTTCTCCCGACTCCCTGCAGCGGACACGCCGAAGATGCCAAATCCCACACGAATTCGCCAGAGCACCTCCCCCTGGCCGAGCAGAAACTTGAGCGTTCTGCTTGGCTGGGGTTATTTAAAAACCTAATGCGGTTCGGAACGCGACGCATCGTGGCGTCGCGACCAGGTCGCGACGGACCTGAGCGTCGCCTTCCCAACGCCCGCTGCCCTGGGCGCTACACGTGGCGCACATGCAGACGCTACGCACCAAGGTGGCCACATGAACGCGACGGCCCACCTCTGTCGCGTAAGAACGCGACAGACCTTCCTGTCGCGATGACAGGCTGAGCAATCTAGGGTACTGCAGGCCAAAACATCGGCCCAGTAAGCCCCAGAAAAATACACACACATGGCACACAAGCCACATTGGCCACCACAAGCGCTAAACACACCAACACGGAGATCCGAAAAATACGCGACGTACATTACTATCATCTAAAAAGAAATTTCGACCTCGAAATTCATAACATAATTTCACATACAATGTACACATACATTTACAAATACTATCATCTAAAAAGATTTAAAACATTACTCAAACAAGTAAGGATATCCTTTAGCCATTCGTCGGCTAACTCCCAGGTATCCTCACCACCAGCCTATTTCCCATCTGACTTTAACTAACTCAATTTCTTTATTCGTAACTTTTTCATCTTGCGATCAGTAATTTGTACCGAATTCTGGCATGGACAAGTCCGGTCTCAAATCACTTCCTTGATAACTGATTATTTGCGCTGGGTCCTCAATACACTTCTTTAACATGGAGACATGAAAGATATCATGAACATCTGCAAAATCTGCTGACAAATCCAGCCTATACGTTGTCTCCCCAATTCTTTCCAAACCTGGAAGGGTCCCACATATCTCGGACTTAGCTTTCCCTTCTTACTGAATCTCACAATACCTTTGCTAGGAGAATTTTAGAAAAACAATAATCTCCAACCTCAAATTGAAGTGGCCTTCTCCGATATCAGCATAATTTCTATCTACTCTGAGCTGTTTGCAATTTTTCCTTAATAAACTTTACCAACTCTGTAGTTTGCTGGACTAACTCAGGGCCCACTAACTGCCTCTCTCCCACTTCATGCCATTTAAAGGTGTTCTACATGGTCTTCATATAAAGCTTCATAAGGTGCCATCCCAAGGCTGGTATGGTAACTATTATTATAAGCCTACCATACCCAAATGATGCTCCCAGCTACCACCCCAAACTAAACAACAAGCTCGCAACATATCTTCATTGTCTGGATAGTTCTCTTTGTTTGACCATCTGTCTGCGGGTGGTAAGCTGAGCTATACCTCAACTCAGTGCCTACAACTCTCTGCAGGCTCCTCCAAAAACCTGAAGTAAACCTGGGATCTCTATCATATACAATTGACTTCGGAACACCATGAAGGGGAATAATTTTATCAGCATACACTTTTGCTAATTTATCCACTGGCCAAGACATACTCACTGGCACCAATCTGCACACTTTAGTCAATCTATCCACAAACACCCATATTCCATTATGATTGATGTTGTTCTTGGTAGGCCTGCCCGAAAGTCCATAGCAATATCATCCCACTTCCATGCGGAATGGGTAACATTGCAATAGACCTCCAGGCTTCTAATGCTCTGCCTTAATTTGCTGACACACAGCACATCTTGAAACAAATTCAGCTATTTCTTTTTCAAATGAGGCCACCAGAAATACTTCCTCAATCCTGGTACATCTTGGTACTGCCTGGATGAATAGTGTACCGAGATTATGGCCTCTTCTAATACTCTTTGCTTCACTTCTCTTTCTACTGTACAAATAATCTGCCTCTGGCCTAACCACACAATTATCATCAAGGGTAACCCCTTCCATTTTCACAATTTCGGCTAAATTGCATCTACTTTCTGAGCTTCAACAATCTCAATACAAAGACGGCTCTACAGTACCTACTGGCTAGTACTGCCCGCCGCTGACTACTCGGCACGTACAAGGAGTTTTCTGCTATCTCCTCATACAACTTTCATTCTTAATCATCATGTGGCTTACTAAGCCTTCCTGCTTAGGCATCAGCAACAACATTGGCCTACCCGGATGGTAACCAAACTAAAATCATAATCCTTTAAATATTCCACCATCTACGCTGGCGAAGATTTTAATCCTTCTGAAGAAGATATCTTTAAACTTTTATGATCTATAAAAATTTAAATCTTTCGTCATACAAATAATGCCTCCACATTTTCAAAGCAAACACAACTGCTGCCAATTCTAATCATGGGTGGGATAATCTCCTTCGGCTGGCTTCAATTGCCTGGACGCATAGGCTATCACTTTGCTATGCTGCATTAACACTGCGCCCAGCCCTCTTCTAGATGCATCTGTATGCACAATAAATCCACCACTCCTGCCGTAGTGTCCAATATCGGTGCTGTAGTAAGCCTTTTCTTTAATTCATAAAACTTCTCTGACACTCTCCGACCACACAAAGCACACTCTTCCTAGTCAGTCTAGTCATGGGTGCCGCAATCTTAGAAAAATACTTGTATGAAGCATCTATAATAGCCTGCCAGCCCCAAGAAACTTCTAATCTATGTAATTGTCTTAGGCACTTCCCACTTCATTACAGCTTCTACTGTGACGGACCGGGGTATTTATGCCCATTAAGGCTCCATATCCAGATCCGCCTCCCGCGAACGCACCGAAGTGCCGCAAGGGATATCCACACACGAGTCCAGTAAGAGTACAAAAAGACAAACCACAAGAATATAAGACACAAGAAAGGACATGTGTTCTTATGTTTACAAATTTTGTACAACTGTCCCATTACATTAATACATGTCCAATTAAAAGAGTACAACTACCTGGGGCATACCCCGAGGGAGCACAAGCTCACACAACACTAACTACTAAACTACTGCTGGTGGTACAGTCTGACGCAACGCCACTGCAAGCCAAACACACGGCAATCCCTGAAAAGAACTGTAGGGGAGTGAGCCTCAACAAGTCACTGGCTCAGTAGGGGCTACCAAAACAACACTGTAATCACAGACACCTCGACCCCAATGGGTCTCACTGGCAACAACAATAGCCAAACCATTCATGCTCACATTATTACAATAATATCAATTAAACAGCTTATGATAATAAACATATCGTCTCAGAAGAAAAGTAGGACTACAGGACTAACATAATATCATTAATCAGCCCAACTACTAAAGTGCCTAAACCACAGTCTCACTGCACACTGCTACAACAACGGGTTGCCTAAACTATAAGCCACACAGGCAAGTCACTGCCCAGGCTACAAGCTTCACAGGCGAACCTCAAACTCTTTAGTACAGGACTGCTAAGAATGAGCTGGTCCTTTATACTCCAAACTCACTACGTCGGAAAACTACACACCAAGCAATAGGACTAGCTACCACGAAGCCAATCCATAACACACTAAAATTATAATTGGAATCATATCCAAGAAGAATAAAACTCAGCAAGTGGAAGGTTCACACGGCCTCCACGGAGCATAGCTCACTAACCACAATATGCCTAGGCCATAAGCCTCATCGGCAAAATTACCCACTAAGGTAACATAATTAATAATCACAAACTAAACCACAATAAATATAAACAAAGATCTACTTAAAACAGTTAGGATACAACAAGTAGCAGGTCAAACCACAAGACCTCAAACACACAAGTACCGGTAAGGTTAGTACACAATGTACCACCACAAAACTATAAAGTAACCCACGAAGAAAATAGGTACCTGCTACTCTGAGGTACCACACACCAAACACCCGAACAAGGGTATAAGCAGGTGATAAACACCACACTGAACCACGATTATATTGTGCCCTCACTTAGACACAACATTACAAGTGAAACCTTAATCGACGAGTCACACAAACCACAACTCAGTCACAGCTGTGCCAACACCAGGGCACATCTCGAACTGGTCAAACCTCGACCATGAGTCATAAACTCACAAACTACGACAAGTAGCAAAGCACGAGCGGAAGGAAACGACGCCACCACAGGAATGGACTACTGGCTGATCAGGCCAATATCCAACCCGGACAACACAACACAAGAAATACCTCTCAGCCTCGTAGTCACGGACGAAAGGTCAAACTGCCGCTCCACTAGGAAGAAGTCAAACAACTGTGGAGACCAACCAACACCACACCTGCAGACACACAACTGCAGGCCCATGCCTGGCACCTCTAGAGTCTCTGGCCGGAGCACTCTAAAGTGAGGCACTGGAAAACAGGACTAGCTGGGGACCAGTGTCGACTACTGGTGTCCGTACCCCCAACTACGAGCGCGCTACAAGCGACAAAAGAACAAACTCTGGGAAGTCGCTGCCCACTGCCGTCTTTCCCTCAGCCGGACGTACAACTCAACTCAGGAGTGAGGGTGTCCAGAAGACGACACAGACCTCGACGGTACAACACAAGTACCGGGACAAAACCCCGAGCACAACAAACACACGTGCCTGGCTCACAAAGAACCTGGGATACCCGACTAGAGAGGCATTCTGGAATAGGCGCCGAACCACCACCTCGGCTAGCACAAACCACGATACTTACACATATAGCCTTTACTTATAATTCACAATATAACAAGTGTTAGGATTAGCTTAACATCGGTCACCGTGTGACCCCAAGCTATCCCACACAACACATACCTGAACCACTAACTTGCTATCATTGGTCATCTCATGACCACCGTGGCAACACACACCACTTACTTCATAAATCCATATAATATTATTCGAAAGACAACACGGACCAGGGCTAGGTCGGTATGGACCTTCACTGCCCAAACACCACAAGTCATGGCTAGGCTCACTCAGGAACCTCACTGCCCAGTTACTATGATAAATCATAAGAATACATTACAACAAAGTGTGTAGTAAACACACTCAAACCACGTAGACAATACGTGTATATTACACCCTGGATGGTGTACCACACGTCTTCCACGTAAACCGCATGCCCAACACATGGACAACGCACTCCAAGAGTGCCACGGGTGCCAACGCACCACACATACCCCGAAAAGCGATTACGTACATCACACATCATTCATGTAAACTTGCCCATACATGAGCAGTATGCTCCAAGAGCATAACAAGTGCACTAGCTCACACCGGTCATTGCCATGCACACACTAATATTCATAATCAAAAAAGCTACGTAAACCACATTGCATGAATACATGCACAAGTTGGCGGCAACATCGACTGCCGCTTATAAGAAGTAAACGGCAAGCGATCTAGCCGTTTATATCTCGGCTGGTGAGCTTGGCGACAAGAGATCTTGACGCCAAGTTCTCTGGCCTAAAACCCTGCAGAAACCCTAATCCAGCTCTACAGGTTTTCCAACCGTTTAAACTACAGAGAAACATATAAAAACAGTTCCTTTAACATACCAGAACCCAAAACACCCATTACAACATGCTTCATTCGCTAAATTACTCAAACCACCCCTTAACTCACATGGTGCAACTTATCCGAAAATACAATAAAGATGCTGGTTCAAGTGATTAAGTCATGTTTTAATGTTTCTAACAAGCTAACAGGGCTCGACCCCTACCTCAGAAACGCAATTAAACTCCCGAAGAACCTCGAATCACGCCGAAACCCGAGAACGTCCCACGAACACCGCGCTCCAATCCGTCATTCCCCGCCCGATCTGCCGCTACCACGCGCACCACGGCTTCCCACGAGCTCCCGCCGACCGTCAGAACTCGCGAAGAAGCTCAAGGGTGAAGGTGGGGGAAGAGGAAGGGAGAAGGAGGAGAAAGAACAGAGCTCGGGTCTGCCATAAAAACACAGGCATGTCAGGTTAACGTCAACCCTTGGGCCTTTAACCAGACCGCCACAACTAGACGTCCACAAAGCTTGACGCCAAGTTCAACAGTCGACGTCCTCATCGATGACGCCAACACACTGCGTCCAGCAAGCTGAACACCAACACGGACCCAAACCAAACCCGGTAAGGATCTAGTAAGAAACACACAACACTAATGGGCCTCATATTGGCCACCAAACCCGCTAAACCTGGATCCACGGGGATCCGGAAAACGCGCGACGTTACATCTCCTTACTTGGATCGACTGCCCCCACTCCATGCCGAGTATACCAACCACCGAATAACATGACCCAAACACGATTTCCTTTAACCAGAACTCACACTTACTAAATTTAGCAAAAACTGATTATCTCTTAATAACTGAAGAGTAAACCTCAAATGAGCAGCATGCTCCTCTTCAGAAGCTGAATAAATCAGAATATCATCTATAAAGACCACAATGAATTGGTCCAAATACGGATGAAAAATTCTGTTCATCAGATCCATGAAAGCTGCAGGAGCATGGTTAGCCCAACGGCATAACCACAAACTCATAGTGACCATATCGGTTCTAAAAGCTGTTTATCTATATCCTCCTCTCTGATTCTCAATTGATGGTACCCTGACCTCAATTAATTTTAGAAAACATCTTGGCTGATGCAATTGGTCAAACAATCATCTATTTTTGGCAACAGGTACTTATTCTTATGGTCACTCATTCAACTTTCTATAATCATACACATCGAAAGCTTACATCCTTCTTTTTCACAAATAACACTGGTGCTCCCCACGGGGAGTGACTCGGCCTAATAACCATTTTTCTAACATTCTTCCAATTGCTTCTTCAATTCTTGAGTTCTGTTGGTGCCATCTGATAGGGTGCTTTAGAAATCGGCATGGTACCCGGCAATAACTCAACAGTAAAGTCCACCTCTCTGTGTGGAGCTAAACCAGGCAACTCATCTGGAAACACATCTGTAAATTCTCTAACCACGGAAACTGCCTCAACTGACTTATTAGTTTCTACCAAACTTACAGAAGCTAGATAAGCCACACACCCCGCATTAATCAACCTTCTAGCTCTAATTGCAAGAAATTATAAACTTAGAAGCACAAAGGCATACCTTGATATTCAAATACAGAACATTGGGGTGACAAAACCTGATCCTTTTCTTCCTGCAATCTAGCATAGCTCCATAGGCCTCAAGCAATCCATACCCAAAATAATATCATAATCAGTCAACTGTAAAGCATATAACCGACCTGGCATCTGGTTCCCTTCAAACACAACAGGAGCCTCATCTATATAACACGAGGTGAGCATAAACTCACCAGAGGGAACCTCCACTACTAATTCACATGATTTTTCTCTCGGGATGAGTCATACTATCCAGGAATTCTTCAGAAAAAATGAATGTGAGGCACCTGAATCAAATAAAGCTTTTGCTGAATATTCATAAATGGGATAGTATCTTCTATCATATTCGATGCCTCCACCTGGGCACGGGTGATAGCCATAACCCAGCCCCTACCTCTCTCCGGTAATACTCCTCTGCCACGACCTGCCGGTGGCTGCTGAGACTACTGCGGCTGCTGAACACCTCTACCATAACCATATTCCCTCGGATAGAGACAATTACTGATCAAATGCCCCGGCTGATTGCAGTTAAAACATCTATAGCCTGGTGGAAGGGTAGGCTGCCTGGCAGTACTTTGTTGCGATTCTTCCACCTCCGGCTTACCACGACCCTGCTGAACTTGCTAACGACCTCCCCATCCTCTTCCTTTACCTTTAAATGCCTGCTTTAATTTCTGGCCTCACTTACCAAAACCAGATGAGGAAGGTCATGCTTTTACTCACACCCGCTAACTGCTGGGGTAGCCGGAAACTACCCAAACCTGACTCGCCCACCTGACGAGTCCGAACTGCTCTCTCAAGAGTAGCTGCTCTCTGGGCTGCTTCTTCAACTGTTCTACACATTAATGGTATTATTGCAGTCTGTAATTCTGGCCTCAAACCACAGATAAAATATTCAACCATCATAGCATTATTTGTGACAACATAGGGGGCATACATGCTCAGTGCCATGAACCGCATCTGATATTCCAGAACCGAAGTCCCACCTTGCTGCAAGGTCCTGAACTGCTCCCTTCTGTGGAAGGGAAAGATGAAAATATTATTATTATTGGGAATAGTGCTCCTTATATAGAGAGAACACATGCATGGTAAGATATCTCGCAAGACAAGAGAACACTAATTAACATACTCTAACATTCCCCCTCAAGCTAGAGCATATATATCAAGAAGGCCCAACTTATTAGATAAGTAGTAAACCTTAATGAGTCAAGAGACTTAATTAGGATCTGTTTGGTAACACTTATTGAATCTCTATTGTCTAAAGCGATTAGATATTGGAGATTCAGATTGTTTGACAAATTATCTTAATAAATATCTGAACGTATGCCTATCATCTTAAATTACATCTTAAAAAAAAAAGTGATGGCTAGACCACTTTTTTTTCAGATCTCTCTTGGGTCTCCCTCGTGATCTCGGAGCAGCCGTCCATGACGGCGACCCTTCGGAACCCCAGGTTGTTGGCGATGCTTTTGTTGGAGATGACGACGTTAGCGTGAGAGAGCATGACGCGGGAACGATCCCGGCCGGTGAGCGGCGTAGCGCACACGCTTTTCGGACTGCTAACGAGCACCGACTCGCAGATCTCATCGTCGTGCTCCCCGTCCACCTCGATCCTGTACTTGCCCTCCCTGTCCGTCACGCCGTCGGCCATGTACGTAAGAATTGTCGTCAGCCGGTCACGTCACTCCACCCATATCTTGGCATCTGGAGTTGGATGGCACAGGAACGGACATGGTTAACAAATGGACTGGAAAGTAGTCCATTCAGATCCATCAAGGAAGCAGATATCCTGAGCAGGCATCCACCATGCCCAAGATCGAGCAAGGGCAACAGCGGCAGTCAAGTCCCCCATGGCGTCTCCCCACATTACTCCCCCACCTGTTGCAGGAACCTACACATGGCTCTCTGGCTCCGTCCTCCACTCGCCCATTCCCTCCTCACCCGCAGCCGGAGACGCCATCCCATCCCTCCTCCCCCACTTCTCTCCATCTCCTCTTCTCCTCCTCCTTGGCCCTCCACCTGCGCGAGACTCCCACCGCCCCACCATTACCCACCAGACTTTGGTCATCAGCGGAGGCCGCCACCTCTCCGGCCATGTCTGCGTCAGCAGCTCCAAGAACGCCGCTCTCGCGGTCCTCGCCGGCAGCCTGTGCTGCTCCGCCGGCGCGTCGATCGTCTGCGGCGTCCCCGCCGGCCTCTTCGACGTCCAGGCGATGTTCGCGATCCTCCGCTCCCTGGGGGCGCAGGTCGAGGTGACGACGCGCCTGGCAGACGGCGGCGACGAGGGGCAGGTGGTGGTGGAGGCGGGAGAGGTGGCGACGTGGGGTTGTTCTGCTCAGGTTCCTCTGCTCTCTTGGAACGGGGAAGGGGCAAAGGTGGGGAGGTGGGGTTGTTCTTGTTCTTGGAAAATTGTAAATCTTTTTAAAAAAATTTAGTGAAATTTTAATTTTTTGTAGTATATATAATTTGATTAGTATCACAGCAAGCATGCAACATATTTTCACAAAATTTTTATCATGGGCTAGCCATCACGTAAAAAACATGATAATGATCATGGTTAACTGTCATCAAATGTGGGGAGACTTCGTGGGGACTTGTAGTACCCCGAAAATCCATTAATTAAAAATTATAGATAATTGAAATTTTATCATTAATAATTCAATTAGTTAAAAAGGTGCACATCATTATTGCATGCGTATAAACCCCTATAAAAAATTTCGTAAAAATAGTAGTTATACTTTAAATAATGTATCTATTGACCCATCATGAAATTTGGCCACAGAAAAATCGTTTAGACGGTTTAAGAAATTATGCGACTTATAGCATAATTAGGAATAAGTCGAAGAACCTATTATTTTCTGACCCAAAGTGGATTATAATAAAAATAACATGTGGGTAGACTTTAAATAATATGGATGATAGTCCATTATGATATTTGGACCAATGGACAATCTTGGCCCATGAATAAATCTCTAATAAAAGGATAATTAAAAATCCAATAAGTAAAGTAAGTACATGGTTGTACAATTAAGCTCATACGAGTTATGGGGTCAAGAGTAAGAGCCAAATGATAAATGTTAGAAATATTGGCATGAATAATATTTAATTGAAATAAAAATAAAATTACTTGAATAAGCGTGATAAATAGATTTACATAAGGATAAAGGGTGAATAATTAGAATTAAATCAATACCATTAAGTCAAATAGTATTGGGTTTACTAATGGTCCTAGCATAAAGTTTGGGCCCAATTAAGAGTCCACCATGAGATGAGAGTTAAATAAGTGAAATTCGTACCTAAAATATTAATAAATAGAAAATGTTAAGATAATGAGTATTTTAACTCTTAATCATCTTAAAAAGAGTCATAACCCTAGTCTAACCCAATAGGACTATATCCTAATCTAAAATTGGGATTTAGATGAGAGACAATTGAGTTACATATAAGATAAGAGACTCAAATTAATAGGGAAATTCGTTAAAATTCTCTATCTTATCTCTTAAAAAGGGGTCATTAAAGCACTAATATGACTCATATATATCTAATAAGAGTCCTAATCCTATCTAAACCATTACCACGAAATTAGACCTCTCCCTTACCCAATTAGATAGATATAGCAAGAAAATATGTGATAATTATGGAAATTCGTAATTAAATGAGGAGGAAAGATTTTTTAGGTGATTTAGAACTCTACAAGCCATCAAAACACCCCTCATTTGACCCAGCACCCCCACAATTTCGTGCTAAGACTTTTGGAGAGGAAGAGGAGAAGATCTGGACCAAGGAGCAAGGAAGGAGAAGGCTTGGAGTAAGAAGGGTTTTCATAATTTCGTCATCCAAACTAGGGCTTTCTTTTACTCCACGAAAAAGGTAGGCGATCTCTCAAGTAAAAATCATGAAATAATTACCCTAGGTAGTCTTCATATACCTCTTCAAAAGCCCTATGATTTCGTTGTATTCCGTTCATCTATTTGGGTGAATTTAATTCGTGAAATACTGCTGTCACCATGAACCCGAATCTCATGTTTTCTCTAATACCTTGCACGTGCTTGTTCCCATGCTATGAGAAAATTCTCATTGATACTACCATGTAATAGCTTTCAAATGCCTCTGGTTTCGTTCTATTTCGATCTCCCATGAGGGAGAATTAATTCTTTAAAGCTCTGTCAGATACATGCACCCGACCCTTCATGATTGCATGTGAACCCCGTTTATACTTGATCTCAGATCATGATAAAATTATCATAAATACTAAATCATGTTAGCTTTGAAACGCCCTTGGTTTCGTAATTTTTCATCATGTATACACCTCTAATTAATTCGTTGAACACTGACTGCGCCTGTTTAGGTCACCGAAAAGTAACCTGATCAATGCATGTCTAAACCTTGTCTATTTTCAAATTAATCGTGCACGTTGATAGATATACATGTCTACTTTTGTTTAAAACTAGTTTCGTACTTTTTAGATCACCGTACTATTTTATATGGAATTTAGAACGTCCATGTATCACAGAGGACTCGCCCTGGAAAAAAGGGGAAACCCGGACCGCTCCTGATATCGCGGCGGCGCGATACGCCGCGATAACAGGCAGGTCGCGGTCGGCTTTCAGGCCGCGTCATGAACGCGACGGACCTAGCCGCCGCGTTCCCAATCCCGAACCGGGCCAGGCCAGGCCGGTTCGCCTGTCGCGTCATGCCGCCCAGCCGCGACATGAACCGCGACTGGAAACCCCGTCGCGATACTTGCTTAACGCGACCTAGCGTCCCATCGCGACTTGATCGCGACAGGTCACCTCGTCGCCTCTTTACAACTTCGGCCAGAAGCTTTAATTGCACTTATATCCCTGCTTTAAATGCCATCTAACCCTTATACAAGTTAAACCATGTACTGTTAAGTTTATAAATGATCTGAATATTTTTATTGATAATATTTAATGATTCTTATTAATTTAAAAGCCGTGAGCACGACTTATTCTATTCTCATGATTTCTTACACTTGCACACTAAACATTATTTATTGCCATTGACCATATTAAATTACTCAATAATGTATCTGGTAATTAAGTGAAATTAATTACCTAATTTCTATATTATTTAAATGACACATGTCTTCGTTTTATTCGCGTGATTTGTACACCGTTATCGCGTCCCTCTGCCTTCGAGCACTCGAGGTAAGACGGACAACATTTCGTTACACACTTTCTCTTGACTTGGACCACCTCTCCACCGGGAATACTCTCGACTGGACCAGGGACTCCTTGTCAAGGCCTCCGTAAGTCTTCTTGGCTTTGGCGCACGTCCTTAGCCGACGAGCTGGTTGTACCTTTAAATCCTGCTACACTTTTAAGGATCAGTACGATCCAATCGGCCTTAGTGAGATCTCTCTTATCTTGTGATCACACCGGACCATCTGGCTCGTGTACGCGGCACGACTAATGGGCGGATGTGACTTCTACCTGACTGCCGGTACCCGACCTGGTACTGTGCAACCGTTACTATCGTGGTTTATCATTGTTTTACGATTATACCCCTATCTCGTCTACTATCCTTGTACTCTCATCTGTTCACGTTCACTCTACTATCTCGTCTATTCATCTAGTACTCTCTTGAAACTCTTGAGCTATTGTGGCTCCCATTGCTTGTACTATACATGACTGTCTAGCGCCATAATATGGGTCTGGTGACCTACTAACTTTAATGCTAAGTGTGCAGGGCACGGAGAGTGTCCGAGAGGCTCCAATCTAGTCTTGGGGGTAGAGAGCCACCCGAAAATACATGCAGGGGATATTGACTGTGTTCTGCATTGCACCGGTTCTGACTATCTCGACATTGGCTAGACATCTAATTGTTTTACTATTGTCTGAGGAGTTCAGACATATTGTACCAGTTCTGTGCTATTAGTGTGCTAGTACTAACTGTTATAACATTAGTCTGAGGAGTTCAGACAAAATGTACTATCGTTAAACGGCTACTGTCCCAAAGTGACTATTGTCGTACTCGACTAGTGCACTGTTGTGCAACCATACACGTATTCTCATAATTACATGCTATCTCTTTACATGCAATCTCGTTACATGCTACTGATCTTATATACAGCTGATCATACAAGCTCCACCCTTGATACAAGCTATCCTATTATGTCATTTTGATACACGCTATCTTGTTATATACCTATTCTTTTACACGGTTACATACGTATCTCGTTATGTTGTCATCCTAATTTTGCAATACTCTTGAGAAATTATTATCGATCACTTATTATCTGTACTATTACTCTCTTGACTATACATGATCTTTCTCTCTAGTTAACCTGCGTTACAAGACATTAATCACTTAAAGCGCTTGTTTACACGAGATATTTGTTGGGATGGAACAGCACTCAGACCAGCGACAACTCTCTCACACTACCCACATCGTAGATACCAGAGAGAGATAGAAGGAGGTGGGAAGAAGACACAGGAACACCAGATTTTACGTGGTTCGGAGGCAAGAAGCCTTCCTACGTCCACGGCCACAGCAGCTTTCAATGCTTTCTCTCTTCAGAAAGATACCGCTATGTCACACACAAAGAGGACAAAACCCCCTTTATATACTGGGAGAAAAGGGCGCCACAAACGACTCACACAAGGGCAAAAGGGTCCTGACTCGGAATCGCCTCAGAACGACATTCGACTGCATGAGTCGAATCCTCCACATTTGACATTCGACTGCATGAGTCGAATCATTCCATCTGACATTCGACTACATGAGTCGAATCATTCAATCGACTGCTTCATTTCTGACTTCGGCTGTGGCAGTTCGAATGCTGAAACCCGCCTGCAACACTTAGTCACAATTTAGCTTCCGGGCGCTGCCCCCGGAGACCCCCGCAAGGGGCGCTGCCCCCTTGACCCCTTATGGAGATATGCTTCAGAGTTCGGGCTCCACATTCTAACAATATAAGTCCTACTGAGCGTTATCGCTTACCCTTCGTTATTTGTTATGTGTTTTCAGGTAAGTCAAGTGATGACCTTACCCCAACAACGGATTGGACTGGATTGAGCGTCCTGAAGTCATAGCGATGGAATGTCCCCAGTACCCTAGAGTTAGTTTAGTTAGTTGCTTAGTTATCATTTCCAAATGTAATGAAGTCATTGAGCCCTATGTTTTGGCTCTGAATTAGTGGTTGTAATAGTTTAAATGAATTATCAATAAAATGATGAGTTTTATTACAATTATGTTCATTAGTTGCTCTGATATTTGCGAATGTATGCGCAATTACTTACCATACTCGTGGTTCATGCCTCTCGATTTATTCCGCTGCTAAATTGGCGGGGCATGACAGGACTTGTCTGCCGTTGTTGCCCTTGCTCAATCTGGGGCGTGGTGGATGCCTGCTCAGGATATCTGCTTCCTTGATGGATCTAAACGGACTACTTTCCAGTCCATTTGTTAACCATGTCCGTTCCTATGCCATCCAACTTCAGATGCCAAGCTACGGGTGGAGTGTCGTGACCGACTGACGGCGATTCTTACAAACATGGCCGACGGCGTGATGGACAGGGAGGGCAAGTACAAGATCGAGGTGGACGGGGAGCACGACGACGAGATCTGGGAGTCGGTGCTCGTCAGCAGTCCGAAAAGCGTGTGCGCTACGCCGCTCACCGACCAGGATCGTTCCTGCGTCGTGCTCTCTCACGCTAACGGCGTCGTCTCCAACAAACGCATCGCCAACAACCTGGGGTTCCGACGGGTCGCCGCCATGGACGGCTGCTCCGAGATCACGAGGGAGACCTAAGAGAGATCTGAAAAAAAAAAAAAGAAGTGGTCTAGCCATCACTTTTTTTTAAGATGTAATTTAAGATTATAGACATACTTTCATATATTTATGAAGATAATTTGTCAAACAATCTGAATCTCCAATATCTAATCGCTTTAGATAATAGAGATTCAATAAGTGTTACCGGACAGACCCTAAGTGTTATCAAACGCCACCTTAGTAAACAAATTAGCTAGTTGATCATATGAGGTGGTAAGAAGAGTTGTTATCTTCTTGGACATCACTACTTCACGGACAAAATTTGTTATCTTCTTGGACATCACTACTTCACGAACAAAATGACAATTCATCTTGATATGTCTAGTTCGTTGGTGGAAAACAAGATTACTTGCAATAAAATTTTAACTTGATTGTCACAATGTATCATCATGATTTCAGTATATAGAGGGGAAACCAAGATCTCAAAAAATAGATTGGAGCTATAACATCTCAAAAGCAATGTGTCATAACACGATACTCAACTTCAACACTTGGGTAGGTTACCACACTCTGCCTTTTACTCCGTCAAAAAACATAATTTTCATCAACATAAGAGAAATATCTCGTCATAGATCTCTTGTCAGAAATAGACTTAGCATAATCTGCATCAGAAAACACTACCACATGCACATAACCATAATCTTGTATACCAGACTCCTTACCCTTTTTACATATTTTGGTGTCTATTTGGTATGGAAATAAAGTAGGAATAGGAACGGTTTATCCCTATTCTCTATTTAGTATGTTATAACATAGTGACATGATTAATTATTGCATGATCAATTATTATATATGATTATGATTATATTATAACATAGTTACATGATCAATTATTATATTATTATAGTAATTAAAGTAATGATGAATAAATAAATATCATTATATTATATATATTTAATTATTGATAACTCCTCATTAAATTATGCTTAGACTTAACATAATAATATATTAAGACAATAATATTACTATATTACTTTAGTAATTATCACAATAATGAACACAAAAATATTAATATGGTAATGAACACAATAATATTAACATGGTAATTAACACAGTAACGTAATCAAATTATTAATGACATTATAATAAATTATTACTAAATATAATAATGTAGTAATTGTTATTATATTATTATGATAATTAATATAATAATGTAGTAATTATTATTATATTAATGCTATTTAATATATTATTATATTTGTATATTGTCACAAATAGTGAATATAGTGATATTATGATTAACGTCATAGTAGATTATGATTAGTCTTATTATAATAATACATTGAAACAATATTCTTACATTATTATTACAACTAACATAGTACTATTACTATATTGTTATGTCTTGGATAACTATATTAATTAACATAATTACATGGTCAAATTAATGATAATGTCGCACTAATTATTACTAGACTATGTAATCACATATTAACACTATGTTATATTACTCTAGTAATTAATTTATTAATGTTACTATTACTATATTACATATAATTATGGTAATTAACATTGTAAAATAGTCAACTATTTATACATCATAGTAAATTATGATTACTATACTGACATAATAATATTATTATTATATTATTATAATATATTGTTCTTAGGTGATGAGATTATTATCTCTATTTTTCACCATTCACAAACCAAACAAGAGTTAACATATACCTCAAACCCAGATTAAGAAGGGTAAAATGGTTTGAAAATGAGTCTTATTCTTATTATTAATCTTCGTATTTTCACCAATCGAAGAATAAAAATTAAAATGAGGATATCCTAAATGTCATTAGAATAAGAATAAGGATATTTAAAACTATGATGATTATGTCTACTCTCCTCCCAACATATCTAGATACCAAAACAACACGAATCCTCAAAACGGCCTCTCAATGACATTGTTTTGAATTTTGCATGAATTGACTAACCAGACTAACTGTAAAGCTGTAAAGGCGATATATGGTTTAGTATTAGTTAAATAAATGAGTTTGCTGACTAGTCACCTATAACGACTAGTATAAGGAAAGTCTTCCCTATGGGTGTAAGAGAACTAATATGTTCGGCGAGTAGCTCCACACTCGGCTCGATAAAAACTCGACTCAAGTCGTTATTAGATAAACGAGTCGAGTTTGAACAAAAAAAAAAAAACTCGGTTCATAAACGAGCCGAGTCTGAACACATGTGAACTCGGCTCGATTATACTCGCGAACAACTCGTTTAAGTATTCGTTAAGAGCTCGATTAAATACTCGTTAAGAATTTATTTAAATACTCGTTAAGAATCATTTAAATACTCGTTAACTATTTATTTAAATATTTGTTATTAAAATAAGTGTACTTTGTTATTTTTATAGAGTGTTATTAAAGTATGTAATGTTTATGAGGACTTAAATATAAAAGACTAAATATTAGAGGATACATGCATTAATCATATAAATAAAGTATACATAAATAATCTGATTTTAATAAAATCAATAGAAAAAGGGCATATGTACAAAATGGGGTTTATGAAGGTTCAAAGGCACCACGGCTCTTCATCTTCTTCCTCCCGACCTGCCTGTGCAGGTGGGACTTAGAAGGGCTGCGCGGCCAAGGGGAGCCATCGTCGGCCCCCCGGAGTCCTTGGCGATCACCAAACCCTTCGGTAGTACTGGACGGAGCTCCAGGCGATGGCGCGGACAGTTTGCCATGTTGGAAGGAGCGCCTGTGCAGGGCGCGGCGCGGCCAAGCGGCGTGGTCGTCGTCCCCCGGAGTCATCGTCGACCGTCACGGACACTCTGACAATGCTGGACGGAGCTCCTGACGGCGGCGATGGTGGCCTTGGAGCTTCCCTCCTCGACGGCGAAACGGCAGCCTTGGAGATTCCTCCCCGATGGCGGACACCACGCCTTGGAGCTTCCCTCCACAACGGTAGCCTTGGGACTTCCCTGGCTCCCCGGTGCTTCCCGGCGATGCCAGATGCCACCGCAGTGCCAGTGGTGGCATTCTCTGACATCCGGCTGCCCACCCCTGCAAACCCCGCTCGCACAAGGCTGGACCCCGCTTGGCTACTTCAGTGCCGTATTTAGTCCCATATCGGTTGTGCCAAAGTTGGCAGGACTGAGTTGTCTATAAAGTGCCCTCTTGAACACGAGTCTTCCTTGCGATTGGGCCTTTTGGCCTTCTAAATTTATAATAAAAAAGAAAGTCCTCTGGTTATCAGGAAGTCTTTAAAAGTGTTGCTTGAAAAATTAAAAATTATTTAAATATTCAATTTTAAGATCTATTCTAAGTTCTTATTTGAACTCGAATTCGAACTCATTTATATAAACGAGTTGAGTTTGAGTTTAAAGAATTGAACTCGTTTATGAGCTCGATTATATAAACGAGTTATTCAACGAGTCAAGTTCGAGTTTAAAAATTTTGTAACGAGCTGAGTTTGAGCAGCAATTAGAGAAGCTCGACGAGTTTCGAGCCGAGTTCGAGTTCATCAAATATAAACGAGTTCGAGCAAAGTGTACTCGGCTCAACCGGTTCGTTTACCCTCGTAGTCTTACACCTCTAGTCTTCCCCAGTCTAATCCCAGAACTTGGGTCAAGTAATTAACTATATGTGTGTCGACTGACTTGCAATCGAGTAGACCTATTTCTTGGAGCAAATGTAGTGTGTATTTTTCTTAAGAGAGAGATTCCATCCTTGTTGTCTACAACCTCAATACCAAGAAAGCATCGAGATCTCCCAAATCTTTCGTAACCACTATATATGCTCTTTTACTATTGGAATGTGTTTCTCATCACTACCAGTCAAAATCATATCATCAGCATAGACAGCAATGATCACAATGCTAGCAGAGCTTTTCTTAATGAACATCGAGTGATCAGCCTGACTACGAGCAAGATCAATCTCCGACACTATCTGACTAAATTTGTCAAACCAAGCTCGAAAGATTTTCTTGAGGTCGTAAATTGCTTTCTAGAGTCTGCTGACTTCCATCTCCCTTGAGCAACATACCCTAGAGGTTGCTCCATGTAAACTTCCTCATGTAGATCACCATAGAGAAAAGTATTTTTAGCATCCATCTCGAACATGCGCCAACCAAGATGGCAGCCAGTAAGAACAAGACTCGCACATAATATGAGCCACTGGAGAGAATGTCTCAAGGTAATCAATGTCATATGTCTAGGTGAAGCCTTGATGATAAGATGAGTCTTGCACCGATCAATAGTGCCATCCAAAACATACCTCAAGGTGTGAAAACCCATTTGAGTGTCACAAGTACCATACTAGGAGGACGATCAACAAGTTTCAAGTGCCACGAGATAATAAGGCAAACATCTCATCCATAGTGGCTTTCCACTTAGGTGTGCAAGTGCATCCTTATAGAGAAAAGAATGCTATTCAAGGAAAGAGAGCATGCAAAATCAAGAAAAGATGAGCTGAGATGCTCATACGACACAAATCGGGCAATAGAATGAGAGTGGTATGATGAGCATCCTTATGAATAGGAGGTCAATCAAAGACAGGATCAAAATAGAAGGTGACAAGTTAGTATGTTTACCTTTCCTGAAAGAAATTGGAAGATCCAATAATGTGTCCATAGAAGGAGGAGAAGGGGCAAATCTTCGACCGAGGGCACCAGTGATAAAGGTTGAGGTGGTGTCTCTAAGACTTTCTATTACACTTGCAGCCATTTCGGAATAGGATTTGTCATAAGAGGCATAGAATCGTCAACCTATCCTGAGTCATCTGGTGGAGGAGGCAGAGGGGAAGAGGCAATAAGGAGGTGTTGGCGACACGGGAGACAACAAAAATAAGGTTTTGTTTTTTTATAAAAAAATGTGATGTCAGCAGTAACAAAACATCGTCATAACACCAAGTCAAAACAACGATAGCCTTTTTAAGTGGCAAACAGCCGAGAAAGACACAACGAGCAACACAATGAGATAGCTTATCCTGACCGGGTCCTAGAACATACACAAATAAAAGACACCCAAAACCCCGAGAAGGTAAAGGAAAGGGTTCAATGGAGGGATATAGACATGAAAACAGGCTGACTCCAGAAAGAATTGATGAGATAACCCCGTTAATCAGATAACAAGCAGTAAGGATAGCATCACCCCAAACCTATTTTGGAATAGTCATGTGAAACATGAAGTGTCCTGGCCACATCAAGAAAATGACAATTTTTACACTCAACCATGCCATTCTATTGAGAAACCTACACAAGAAGATTGGTGGAGAGTTCCATGAGTAGCACAGAACTCAATGAATGGGGAAGACAAATATTCTTTAGCATTATCAGTGCGAAGAACCTTGATGGAAGTAGAAAATTGTGTTTTTATTTCATGATAAAATTGTTTAAGGACATGCAAGACCTATGACTAACTCTTCAGAAGAAAATCCTAAGTCATCCAAGAGTGGTCATCAATGAAGTAGCAAAATAGCAAAAGCTTAGAGACCTGGTAACAAGACTAGGACCCTGAATGTCAATATAGACCAGATCAAAAGAAGAAATGCTCTGTTTATCTCATGTGAAGGGAAAGATATTCTATGATGCATGCCAAGCTCACAAGCATGGCATTGAAACTCAGACAAATTGGAATGAATAGAAACAAAGGAACATATCTTTGAGAGCGTCGGATGCCCAAGATGACAATGTCAAAAGTACGGAGAGCCTGCACCAAGAGTCGAAAAAGCGTCAGACAACTGATCCGTGAGGTAGTAGAGGCCACCAGTCTCACACCTACCACCAATTATACCTTCATTCGGAGATCCTGATAAAACACATTAAGAGGGAAAGAAGGTGACATAACTGTTATGATCACAAGCAAGACAACTTGTGGAGAGAAGATTAACTAGAAATTAGAGAACATACAAGACATTAGAGAGGGTGGAGATACAGAAATATACAAATAGTGTCGGTCCCATGAATAAGGGGATGGTGAGCCATCAACAATAGAGACAGGCAACAAGAAAGACGAAAGACGTAAGGAGGATAAATACGATCGATTACTTGGTATAGAGGCCCCAGAGTCAATGTAACGTCGCGCATTTTTCGGATCCCCGTGGATCCAGGTTAGCTGGTTTGGTGGCCAATGTGTGGCCCATTAGTACGTGTTTCAGGTGTTTGCGCGCGTTGTGAGGCTTGGTGGGCCGCCAGGTTGGGCGCAAAGCGCTCACAGGTTTTTACCTGTAAACGTGACAGGGGTGTGCGTCGTGTTCTGAACACGACAGCCCTGGTGGTCGCGTTCCTGTTGCCTCCGTTGAGCGTCGACGTCTGCATGCGCGCCAAGTGTCGTGTGTTGGGTGGCCCGTTGACGTCAGGAGTGTGAAGGCGACGGCCTCCCACGTCGCGTTCAGGTCGCAACGTAGGGCTACGTCGCGTTCTTAACCGCTATGTTGTTTTTAAGAACCCCGGCCGAACAGAGCTTCCACAGGCTCTGCTCGACCAGGGGGGAGCTGCTGCGGGGTTTCCTGGCGATTCGAGGTTCTGGAAGTGTGTGGGGCGTGTTCTCGCCGCGAGGACGTCGTGTGGAGCGGGGGAAATGCCGAGGGATCTCCGGTTTTCACATTCTTCGCGAAGGTAGGGTGTTCTACCTTGACTCATGCTATGGATTGCTTGTTAGTTCGTTTATTGCTTTGGAAACTGTAGATACCATGCTAGGGTATCCATTAAAGCATGAAAAACGTGAATTAATCGTGGTTTGAATGGTTTGGAGTGGTAATCCGTGGAGTTCCTCCCGGATTAGGGTTTGCGCCTGTGAAGGCGACAGACCTTGCCGTCCCGACAAGGTCGCGACAGGCCGACCGTCGCGATAGGGTTTCTTATTGCGACAGGTTGGGGCGTCGCGTTCTGAAGGCGACACATCCTCATGTCGCGACTTCAGCCGAGAGATCTTTTGATGCATGTTTTTAAAGTACGTCTATTTGGTGATTTATTAAATATCATGGCACCGGTTTGTGGTGCGCTGGCACATGTGTGCTCGTAGAGCGCGGTGCTCACTAGATGAGCATGCTTTACGTGGTTGGCGTGTCGTTTGTGTTATATGTGTGAAGTTTACGTGGTTTGGATGTGTGTATGGTACACGCATTGTCGTAATGTAATTCTTATGATTTGTCGTAGTAATTGGGCAGTGAGGTTCCTGTGTGAACCTAGCCGTGACATTGTGGTGTTTCCATGATTTGTGTGTCATGCATGTGTATGCATGGCTAGTGGTCGTCGTTATGATTATTGTAATATAATTTATGTAGTTACTTTTAGGTGATTGGGCAATGAAGGTCATGTGTGAACCTAGCCCTGGTCTGTTGTTGTCCTTCGAAGAATATTATACTGATTTATGTGTTAAGTGGTGTGTGTGTTGCCACAGAGGTCACGAGGTGTCCGATGTTAGGCTATAGTGTTATTATTCTTATGGTTCATATGGTGTTTGTGTAGGCTAGCTTGTAGGTCACGAGTGACCAGGACAAGCTACCCTCACGTGTATTGTGGTTTGTGTATTGCCGAGTGTGGTGGTCCGGCGCCTATTCCGAAATGCCTCCTAGTTGGGTACCCCAGGTTCTTTGTGAGCCAGGCACGTTGTGTTTGTGTGCTCGGGGTTTGTCCGGTACAGTGTGGTACCGTCAAGGTCTGTGTCATCTTCCTGGACACCCTCACTCCTGTGTTTGAGTTGTACGTCCGACTGAGGGAAAGACGACAGTAGGGCAGCGGCTAGTGTTTGTGGGTGTGCAGTCGCTTGTAGTGCGCTCGTGTTGGGGGTACGAACACCAGTAGACGTACTGGGCCCTAGCTAGTCATGTTTCAGTGCCTCACTTTAGGGAGCTAGGGCCTGAGTCCCTAAAGGTGCCAGGCACGGGCCTGCAGTGTGTGAGACTGCAGGTAGTGGTGGTGTTTGTTAGTCTCCACAGTTAGTTGCTTGACTTGTGAGTTTGTGGAGCCGTAGCTGGACTGAGGGTCCGTGGCTACGAGACTAAGAGGTTGTTCTTGTGTTGTGTTGTCCGGGTTGGATACTGGCCTGATCATCTAGTAGTCTGTTCCCGTGTGGTGGCGTCGTTCCTTTCCGACTCGTGCTTTACTTCCGATTGTGGCTTTTGTGTTGTTACTCGTTGTTGAGGGCTTCCTCACTAAGGTGTGCCCTGCTGTTGGAACAGTTGTAGTTGTGGTTGGTGAGCGGAGACTCACTGGTTGCGGTGTGCTCCGTCGTTAGCACCGTTGTTCTGAGACTTTGTGGGTACCTCGTGGTAGTAGGTACCTGTACCCTTTGTGGGTATTTATTTCTCTTGGTACACTGTGTACCAGTCTTTTCAGGTGTTGAAGAGAAACTATGCTCTATGGAGGTCGTGTTGTAGGACATTCCACTTGTTGTAATATACCCTCGTAAAGGTAGCTTTCCGTTGTATTATGATTTTAAGGTATGGCAGATAGTTTTGGTTAGCAGTCATGTTACCCCTGCACTTGTGTTTTCTGTGTACCCCTTAGGGGTGCTTTGTATTGTGGTACATTGTGTACCAACTCTCCAAATATTGTAATGAACCGGTGTTTGTGTATAGGTGCGTGGAGGTCGTGAGGTGACCTTCCACACGTGCTGTATACTTTGGTTAAAGTACGTTTCCAGTTGTGGTTCCAATATGTGCTGGACTTGGCAAGTCAATGCCAGTTCGGTTACCCGACGTGGGTAATTTGCCTGTGAGGCTTGTAGCCGAGGCAATGGTTTGCCTGTGAAACTTGGAGCCTGGGCAGTGGTCTGCCAGTGAGCTTAAGGTTGAGGTATTCCCAGTGGTTGGGCGGACTAGTAGTGTTGTGCTAGTCCAGTTGTTCTCTTTTACCTTTCGTGGTTTACGTTAATTGATATGTTTATATTAATTGTTAATTAATCTTGGTCAAAGTAAGTTGAATGTGGTCTGACTATATGTGTGGCCAGTGAGACCCTTTGAGGTTGAGGTCTCTTCTGTTTAGTTGTTGTGGTTCTTGGGTGGCCCCTACTGAGCCTGTGACTTGTTGAGGCTCACTCCCCTACAGTTCTTTTCAGGACTTGCCGTGTGTTTGGCTTGCAGCGGCGTTGTGGCAGACTTGTACCACCAGCAGTTGAGTTGTAGTTAGTTAGTGTTGTGTGAGCTTGTGCTCCCTCGGGGTATGTCCCAGGTAGTTGTACTTTTTAATTGGACATGTAATAATGTAATGGGACAGCTGTACAAATTTGTGAACAGGTATGAACACATGTATTTTCTTGTGTCTTATACTGTGTAGTTGTCTTTTATACTCTTACTGGACACTTGTGTGAGATATCCCTTGCGAGACTTCAGTCCGTTCGCGGGAGGCGGATCTGGATATGGAGCCTTAATGGGCATAAATATCCAGGGCCGTCACAGTTGGTATCAGAGCAATGTCCAGTTAGAATATGAAAAGACATTGAGAGTACAATGTCCCAATACATGGATTAATGTCCACTGCTGGTAGTAAGTATGTGGTTTTATGTGATTTTTAATGTGGGTTTTGCGAGAGCTTTTGCATGAAAATTGTGTGTTTTGTTTATTAAACTGGCAGTTCTTAGAAATGGCACGGTTAATAGTGCAGAGTGAGTATGGTCACATTGGGGTGCCAGTTTGTGATTAAATTATAATTGTTTAAAGGTTCTCAATTATAGAAATTAAAGAGATTGATGAATTCAGTTATAGAAATCAATGAAAGTGTTTTAATGAGGACCAGAGTTAGCAGAGGCAGGTATAAAGTAATGATGTGATGAAATGGCAGAGGGAACAGTGCTATGGTGGGAAATAGAGCAGTGTGATCAGGAATGTTAGCCATGAATTGTGGCTGAGAATTTTGGCGAAACTAATTAATGTATTTGAGATTTGTGTGGATAGATATTAAGGAAGTGGTGTGATTAAGTGATGTGTCAGGTTTGAAGTGATTAAGTGAGATAGTTCAGTTAAAGATATGATATTAACAAACAGAGGAACAGTAATGCGTGGCAGTCAGATGAAGTGTGTTTTGTGGTTAGAGATGGGTGCAGTGAAGAGTTTCAGATTAGTGATGTTATGAATAAAGATGGTAATAGAAAGTTTGATGCAAAGATTCAGAGTTAAGCAGCCAGGTAAAGAAAGAATAAAGGAAAAGCAATGGGTAGTCAGACTTGTCTGAGAATTTTATAAGAAAGATAGTTAGTTAGTAAGTAGCAGTGGATAAGGATTTTGTAGAAAGATTTGTACAGAGTCAGTGTTAAGAATAAGAGCGGTAATGCCAACAATTATGTGCAATTTATGGGCACAGGAAAATAAAGATTGTGTCAGAAGTAGATTAAAGTCAAGGCAAGGCAAATTGTGAATGGATATTTGTGAGTAAATTGTAATAGTGGAATTGTTTTTATTTGGTAGTGGACCAGTAATGTAGAATAGAGAGGCCAGACAGAACTAGATATTGTGTTTGAAGGAATGGTTTCAGTTTATGGCTATGGCAGTATTTTAAAGAAAGATTGTAGTGAAAATGGCATAGTGAGATTAATTAGTCAGTAGAATAGTTAAAGAATAGTGAACAATTAAGAGGTGGCAAAGCAAAACAGAAAGGGTAAGGAAAGACATGATCAGTTTAGCAATAAGGAATTCTGGATAAGATGACATTGAGTAAGTTGTCTTGATAACAGTGTTACAGTAGTGAGAATAGAAATTGTAAAAAGACATGGGTTTGGTTTGCTGAGTCAGCTAGAAAATATTGTGTGAAGGAATGAAAGTATGTAAAGGGTAAAGTGTGTTAGCAGTAGTATGGTAAAATTAATAATTTAATGTGATGCAGAAATAATTAAAGGCAAAATCTGAGCGTGGTTAGTTAAGCAAGTAATTATGAGATTAGCCGGCGAATGTCAGTAAGCAAGAAAAGTATATGAAGAATACAGCATGTCAATAGCGGTTGGCAAGTCAGAATTGCAGCAATATTTTCAGCTTGAATTAATTGAATAAGATGATTTGGAAGCAGTTAAAGTTAGAAATGAATACAATTGAAGCCAGAAGAAAGTAATTGAAAGTAATAATGAGAACAGAAATTGTGGAATATTTTAAAAATGTTCAGTATGATCAGAGTAGCGCAGCGGAAGCCGAAGCAAGAAAAATTTAATATTCGCAGATTGTTTAAAGTTTGCTTAAATAAGGAGAAAGTATAAAGTTTTGTGTAGCGAATAAAGGAACAGAGATTATTATGGTTTTTAATCAGAAATGATTTAAAGTGGTATGGGCAGAATAATATGAAAAGGGATCACAGTGTAAGATACTCGAGAAAGATAAAGCAGTCCCGAAAAAATGTTGCAAACACAGCCGAAAAAATGTGAAAGTAGGTTCAGTCCAAGGAGATAAAGCGCCACTAGCAAAGCAGAATCGCCTACGAATAAAAGGTAAGGAAATAGTAGATTGAAATTACAAAGTACGGCAGTTGTGAAATGAATTGAAAAGAAAGGAAAGACAGAACAAATATGGGAATGAACAGATGGATCAGCCATGCATATGATTAAAAAGAAAGATACAGAGGAAGCGTATCTACTTGCTCTATATAGGTTTTGTTTCTTTTTAGGTGATAATCCGGTTTGTTGTGATTTGTTATATGTCGAGGATGACATTTCTTTTTAGGTGATAATAATGTAACGTCGCGCGTTTTTCGGATCCCCGTGGATCCAGGTTTAGCGGGTTTGGTGGCCAATGTGTGGCCCATTAGTACGTGTTTCAGGTGTTTGCGCGCGTTGTGAGGCTTGGTGGGCCGCCAGGTTGGGCCCAAAGCGCTCACAGGTTTTCTGCATGTGAACGCGACAGGGGTGTGCGTCGTGTTCTGAACGCGACAGCCCTGGTGGTCGCGTTCTTGTTGCCTCCGTTGAGCGTCGACGTCTGCATGCGCGCCAAGTGTCGTGTGCTGGGTGGCCCGTTGACGTCAGGAGTGTGAAGGCGACAGCCTCCCACGTCGCGTTCAAGTCGCGACGTAGGGCTACGTCGCGTTCTTAACCGCTGTGTTGTTTTTAAGAACCCCGGCCGAACAGAGCTTCCACAGGCTCTGCTCGACCAGGGGGAGCTGCTGCGGGGTTTCCTGGCGATTCGAGGTTCTGGAAGTGTGTGGGGTGTGTTCTCTCCGCAAGGACGTCGTGTGGAGAGGGGGAAACGCCGAGGGATCTCCGGTTTTGCGTTTTTCGCGAAGGTAGGGTGTTCTACCTTAATTCATGTTGTGGATTGCTTGTTAGTTCGTTTATTGCTTTGGAAACTGTAGATACCATGCTAGGGTATCCATTAAAGCATGGAAAACGTGAATTAATCTTGGTTTGAATGGTTTGGAGTGGTAATCCATGGAGTTCCTCCCGGATTAGGGTTTGCGCCTGTGAAGGCGACAGACCTTGCCGTCGTGACAAGGTCGCGACAGGCCGACCCGTCGCGATAGGGTTTCTTATTGCGACAGGTCGGGGCGTCGCGTTCTGAAGGCGACACATCCTCATGTTGCGACTTCAGCCGAGAGATCTTTTGATGCATGTTTTTAAAGTATGTCTATTTGATGATTATTAAATAGTGTGCATGGCACCGGTTTGTGGTGCGCTGGCACATGTGGTGCTCGTAGAGCGCGGTGCTCACTAGATGAGCATGCTTTACGTGGTTGGCGTGTCGTTTGTGTTATATGTGTGAAGTTTACGTGGTTTGGGGTGTGTATGGTACACGCATTGTCGTAATGTAATTCTTATGATTTGTCGTAGTAATTGGGCAGTGAGGTTCCTGTGTGAACCTAGCCGTGACATTGTGGTGTTTCCATGTTGTGTGTCATGCATGTGTATGCATGGCTAGTGGGTCGTTATGATTATTGTAATATAATTATGTAGTTACTTTGAGGTGATTGGGCAGTGAAGGTCATGTGTGAACCTAGCCCTGTCTGTTGTTGTCCTTCGAAGAATATTATACTGATTTATGTGTTAAGTGGTGTGTGTGTTGCCACGGAGGTCACGAGGTGGCCGATGTTAGGCTATAGTGTTATTATTAATATGGTTAATATATGTGTTTGTGTAGGCTAGCTTGTAGGTCACGAGTGACCAGGACAAGCTACTCCTCACACGTGTATTGTGGTTTGTGTATTGCCGAGTGTGGTGGTCCGGCGCCTATTCCGGAATGTCTCTCTAGTCGGGTACCCCAGGTTCTTTGTGAGCCAGGCACGTTGTGTTTGTTGTGCTCGAGGTTTGTCCCGATACAGTGTGGTACCGTCGAGGTCTGTGTCGTCTTCCTGGACACCCTCACTCCTGTGTTTGAGTTGTACGTCCGGCTGAGGGAAAGACGACAGTAGGGCAGCGGCTAGTGTTTGTGGGTGTGCAGTCGCTTGTAGCGCGCTCGTGGTTGGGGGTACGGACACCAGTAGACGTACTGGGCCCCAGCTAGTCATGTTCCAGTGCCTCACTTTAGGGAGCTCGGGCCTGAGTCCCTAAAGGTGCCAGGCATGGGCCTGCAGTGTGTGAGACTGGAGGTAGTGGTGGTGTTTGTTAGTCTCCACAGTTAGTTGCTTGACTTGTGAGTTTGTGGAGCCGTAGCTGGACTGAGGGTCCATGGCTACGAGACTAAGAGGTTGTTCTTGTGTTGTGTTGTCCGGGTTGGATACTGGCCTGATCAGCCAGTAGTCCGTTCCGTGTGTGCGTCGTTCCTTTCCGACTCGTGCTTTACTTCCGATTGTGGCTTTTGTGTTGTTACTCGTTGTTGAGGGCTTCCTCACTAAAGTGTGCCCTGGTGTTGGCACGGTTGTAGTTGTGGTTGGTGAGCGGAGACTCACTGGTTGCGGTGTGCTCCGTCGTTAGCACCGTTGTTCTGAGACTTTATGGTGGTACCTCGTGGTAGTAGGTACATGTACCCTTTGTGGGTATTTGTTTCTCTTGGTACACTGTGTACAGTCTTTTCAGGTGTTGAGAGAGAAACTGTGCTCTGTGGAGGTCGTGTTGTAGGACCTTCCACTTGTTGTAATATACCCTCATAAAGGTAGCTTTCCGTTGTATTATGATGGTAGCTTTACGTTGTATTATGATTTTAAGGTATGGCGGACTAGCTTCTGGTTAGCAGTCCTGTTACCCTTGCACTTGTGTCTTCTGTGTACCCCTTAAGGGTTGGCTTTGTATTGTGGTACATTGTGTACCAACTCTCCAAATATTGTAATGAATCGGTGTTTGTGTATAGGTACGTGGAGGTCGTGAGGTGACCTTCCACACGTGTTGTATACTTTGGTTAAAGTACGTTTCCAGTTGTGGTTCCAATATGTGCTGGACTTGGCAAGTCAATGCCAGTTCGGTTACCCGACGTGGGTAATTTGCTTGTGAGGCTTGTAGCCGAGGCAATGGTTTGCCTGTGAAACTTGGAGCCTAGGCAGTGGTCTGCCAGTGAGGCTTAAGGTTGAGGTATTCCCAGTGGTTGGGCGGACTAGTAGTGTTGTGCTAGTCCAGTTGTTCTCTTTTACCTTTCGTGGTTTACGTTAATTGATATGTTTATATTATTTGTTGATTAATATTGGTCAAAGTAAGTTGAATGTGGTCTGACTATATGTGTGGCCAGTGAGACCCTTTGAGGTTGAGGTCTCTTATGTTTAGTTGTTGTGGTTCTTGGGTGGCCCCTACTGAGCCTGTGACTTGTTGAGGCTCACTCCCCTACAATTCTTTTCAGGGTTTGCCGTGTGTTGGGCTTGCAACGGCGTTGTGGCAGACTTGTACCACCAGCAGTTGAGTTGTAGTTAGTTAGTGTTGTGTGAGCTTGTGCTCCCTCGGGGTATGCCCCAGGTAGTTGTACTTTTTAATTGGACATGTAATAATGTAATGGGACAGCTGTACAAATTTGTGAACAGGTATGAACACATGTATTTTCTTGTGTCTTATACTGTGTAGTTGTCTTTTATACTCTTACTGGACACTTGTGTGAGATATCCCTTGCGAGACTTCGGTCCGTTCGCGGGAGGCGGATCTGGATATGGAGCCTTAATGGGCATAAATATCCAGAGCCGTCACAGTCAATGGTCTAGGACGAACCATGAATTACAGCAAACACACCACCTGAAGTGGGGGGAAACGCATGAAATGATTGCTACTGAAGGAGACGCTCATAGACAGTCTTGGATAGAGTGATGGTCGCCTCCGTAGAAGGTTTCAGTAACGTAGCAAGAGACTTGTCAATAGGAGTATCTAGAGCAGATGTGGAAATGGCAACTTTGACATTGTCTGGATGACCAAACTTCAACCAACAGCATTCAAGAACATGATTCTATCAGCCACAATGATGACACAGAGGGAAAACCACAACCATGGCTGTGACTACGACCTTGTCTCGTAGCATGCACAGAATGCTCTATCAGACCAATAGGAGCAACATTAGCAATAGAGTTGGAGGAGCAGACCCGAAGGACATGCAACATAGCATTTGCTAGAGAGGAAACTGCATCATCGGAAAGAAGGTGGGAGCGAATATGGCTGAGAGAATCATCCAGACCATGTAGAAACTTGGAGACCAGGAACTCCTCGTGTTGTTTCTTTAGAACAGTTACATCCGCTATCAAGGGATGTTACACTTGTAACTCATCCCACGTGCCATTCAGGATAGCAAAGTATCCATGTATAGACCGACCATCTTACTTGAGAGAAAAGATCTCTTCATACAAGGGATAAATACGTGAAACGCTTTTGTCATTCAAATACATGTCTTTCAAAGCATCCAACATTTTTTTGGCAGTGCGAGAAAGACCATATTAGAGCTGACTTGAGGCTCCATGCTATTGACAAGAAGTGTCATAATGAAACAATCATCAAATTGTCATGTTGTAAACTTCATTTCATCCTTCTTATCAGTTGGAGGAGAATCTAGGTGAGAGAACTTCCATTGACATCCACAAAGAAATTGAAAGACACACAACCAAAGGAGATAATTGGAATCTTTCAACTTGATAGTCATTCCAAGAGAGGAGGTGGATGTGAGTACATCAAAAGACGAGGACGAGGAAGCCATCACAACAACCAAGAGCAAGGAAGAGCGACCAAAGCAAGATCAATGCTAGAGAAGAGTCCACTAGACATCATAGAAGAAGGGTCTCCCTCTATGCACTAATCATGGAAGAGAAGAGAGACGTCGGCAGTGGTGAGGCCGACTAGAAGAGGGGACCCGTCAAAACTGGCAATCCCGGCAGCGATGTGAACCTCTATGCGGGTGACTCTCGTGTGCAACATGATCTGCAAGCTACGCACTCACGCGCGACTCTGCATGGGATGCAGAACTCAAGCATGGGGCGCATAGGGCCTAGGGCGTTGGGCGGGGGGACGAGGCCCGGGGCATGACTTCTTCATGGGCTTCCGGTCGCATTGCAAAGAGAAGAAAAATGGGAGGAGGAAGAAGAAAAAGGAAGAAATGAGGGGGAGGTCTCAAGGCAAGTTAAACCTGCCCTAATAACATGTGCAAGGGAAAGAATAAAATTTTATTATTATTGAGGACAGTGCTCCTTACATAAAGAGTACATATAGTAACATGTCTCGTAAGACGGGAAAACATTAACATATTCTAACAAATCCAAAAAATGTGAAGCATGAGACGAGACAGTCAAAGATAAGAATACCAAATGAAGCAAAAAACACAACTCAAGCATGAGACAAAGAAGGCTGAAATAAGTATAGTAAAAAGAGTGGTAAAAGATTCAACATAGTTATAACTAGGCCTGTCAATGGATCCAGGGGATCCGAAATCCGATCCGAAATTTGAAAATAAAATCGGATTCGGATTGGTTACATTGACCCGAGATACTCTATTCCTTCGAATTCGGGGAAACCCAAAAGACTCCATTTCGGATTCTATTTCGGGGCGTCGAAAATCTGATCCGAAGAGGAACGATGCATGCAGGCACCCTCGATCGACACCGCCTCTGCAACCGCCTTCGACAAAGGAGGGGTGAGGAGGGAGAG
This sequence comes from Colocasia esculenta, assembly GCA_014218235.1. NCBI lineage: Eukaryota > Viridiplantae > Streptophyta > Magnoliopsida > Alismatales > Araceae > Colocasia > Colocasia esculenta. The sequence goes on along the minus strand of CM024762.1, from coordinate 139,984,894 downwards.
GTGGAGGAGGAAAAGGACCTTCTCGAAGGGGATAGGCCTGCCTGGGTTGTTCCTCATGATGGCGGCGAAATCGTAGCAGGGGAGCTTGACAAAGAACTTGTTCTCACAGGGCGGGTGGGGGGTCGACCACCTCCTTGGGGTCGAAGACGTTGTCGAAGGCGGTGGTGGTGGACAGCCACGACCGCACGGCCTTGTCGATGAAGAATATGAGGAAGACGAAGAAGAGGGAGGAGAAGAGCTGGACAAGGGCCGACCGCTTGTGCCTCCACGCCAGCGTCGCATTCTTCCGCAGCAGCGCCCCCAGCTGCTGCCTGAACAACGGCCACCCCCTCTGCAACTCCACCATCTCCACCCCCGCTGCAGCCTCGTCACCCCCCACCTTTGGCTTCATGGGCACCTACGGGAGGTTGTGGTAAGGGAGAGGGTGTAAGCTCTCGGCACCCTGTGGGTGTTGCTGCTGTTGAAGCTGCCTGAGGAGGGGGTCCTTCACAGGGTCGGAGAAAGGGACCCCGAGAGGGACTTGGCAGCTGGGATCTGCCATGGAGTACTGGAGGCGTTTGGGCCGAGGGGGAAGTAGGGGGTGATGTTGCTGCTGGTCTGGCTGGGCGTAGGGCAAGAAGAAGGCCGGGTTCGGAGGAGGGGGATGAGCCTGCTGGGCGGCGGCGATATCTGGTGTGCGCCTGCGCACGACGTCCTCCCAGCAGCAAATGGGGCGACGGCGGCAATATCTCCTCCTCCTCCTCCTTCGAGCGATGGCGATATCTCCTCCTCCGGGAGGTGGACAAAGCGGCAGCGGTGAGCTCCCCTCAGGTGAGACAACGAGCAAGAGAGAGAGAAAGAAAGAAGAGAGAGCGAGAAGGAGAGGGACTGCGCGGCCGAGGGAGAGAAGAAGAAGAGGAAGGGGAAGAGGGGGGAGGGCGAAGGGTGTGAGGGAGAGGGAAAAAGGCTGCTGCGGTGGGTGACGAATCTGGATCCGATCCAAATCCGGATCCAACATTTGTCCACATTTCGGATTCGGGTCGGATCCGGATCATGGCACTTCGGATATGGGTTCGGATCACCATGGATCCGACCTGGATCGGATCCATTGACAGGACCAGCTATAACACATCAATAATCTTATTTCTCAATATACTCTAATATTTCTTTATGTTGTCGTCAGCAGAGCATGCATGCCCATGACGATGGGGGGCCAGGAGAGAATAAACAATTTACCACTTGGAGAATATTCCGGGCTAGCACCAACGACAGTGATCACCAACTTAGATCACTTTGCCTCCACTGCAGTATTAAAGTTGAATGATATTGGTAAATACCACAGTGATACCGTCATTGCCCTTAAACAATGCTTGAAGAGTTAATCAGGGAGATACCGCCAGGACCCTTAAACAATACATGCAGATATCATGTGGGTACCATCAAATACATCTCGGTAGTTGAACAACCTGGCCCCGTAGACCAGGTTTTGAGGGAGCCAAGTAGGTAAAAGCAGTAGAAAACGTATATACTGTGGATTTTTATGTCACATCTAATTCGTTGTCCAGCAAAAATAAGTGTCATGCCATCTCCTTTTAAACCTTGCTTTATATAAAATTATCTGTCAGCCTTGCTGGTATTGAAGTACTTAAAATTTTGTGTTTTACTTATCTTTTATAGGTGATAAAATAATATAGTGAAACAATATGGAACATATCTACCGTCTGTACTGATATTGGATGGATGGATCATGGATGAATGGATGGGGTCATAAACGGAGGAAAGTTGGTCATGACTACCCTTGATCCATGTATTTAGCCCTTTCCAAACTTTTCCACCCGTTTTCGGAGTTTTTAAGAGTAAATACTAGATGGAAGACATGGTATGTGTCTGGTATTCTGGTAACATTATAGTTAAGGAATGGTCTAATGATTAGTTCTCCATGTACACCATATTGTGAGATTTTTTGTTCAAATTTCATAGGGAGCAAATTTATGAAGAATCTCTAAGTATGATGTAATAGGCTAGCTTTTCAACCAACAAAAAACAATGCTTGATAACATTTACAAGTGATGGGTCAAAAATATGGGGATGAGAAGATTTAAACTAAAAAAGTTCTTGTTAAAAATATAGGTTCTGTTTTGTTAATTGAGACTTTCTTATTTCTAAATATTATCACTTCCATCATGTAAATTAATATTATAGAGATTTTCATGCCAACAACATACTTGCTTCATCCACACCCCGCGTGCAGCAAGAATTACACTTTGAATTGTAAAAGATAAACATTTATTTCACACTAACTTGTTTTTTATTATTTTGAAATGTCTCCAATTTATTATTCTTCTCTAGCCCATCAAAGCTGTGGTTCGGTTTGAAGTAAAATGATGTAAGACTTTCTAAAACACCACCTTTGCATGGCATATGAGTTATAAAACCCTCACAAATTTGTGTTGAACTGTGACATTCTAACAAAGAAAAGTCCATCTCCCCAGTGGCTCCATCTCCTATTCTCTGTACAGGGGACAAGCTTTATGTATTGCCAGAAGTTGCAGAATGGGTGTCTCAACTTTGATGTTGATTGGACGACCATTAGGCAGATGCCAGGGTAGTCAACATTAAGTTCAAATTCCACATGCATTTATCTATGCATGTGACTATGTGAGGCTGTGAGCTTAAAACATGGCAACGCACAGATACCTGATGTTTAGGTCTTCGCAAATGTCAAAGCATCTTCTCATTTTTTGCCTCTCTGAAGGGAGCGTTCAGACGGTTTTGCCACGTCCCATTTTCCCTGTTCAAAGGCACAGTGAATGGCCGCCTTCATGCTTGGAACTGTGTTTTTATCCATTAAGATGGGTATGCATCTCATATTTGTCCTAAACAAGTATACAGCCATAGTATCTTTGAATTTTTACCCGACTAAATCTCAAATTTGTCCTAAACGAGTATACAGCCATAGTATCTTTGAATTTTTACCCGACTAAATCTCAAATTTGTCCTAAACGAGTATACAGCCATAGTATCTTTGAAACTACACCCGCTAAACCACAAGGACCCATATTCAGAAAAATCATTTGTCGGTATAAAACCCTTGTCAGGCATTGTTCAACATCACCTTTGTCCTCTGAAGTCTTTGGAGCATAGTTTTTGTCTGATCCTGCAGTCCTGCTAGATCTAGGACAGCAACTCTGTCGCCTCCACAAGCAATCTAAGTACCACAAGCTTAAGAAACTAATCATGTAGGTTAACATAGCCGTAAGTTCAGCTCAGGTTAACATGTAAGTCTAGCTGATTTAAAGTGAGATTCCTCAAATTCATACATTTCTCTTGATCTCCATTGTTTTCCTTTTTCACTCAAGTTCTCTAGGATTACACAATTGCCTCAATCATCTTGAGAAATATATAAACAGCTGCCAGCTTCAGATTTTTCCAGAGATGCTCGTCACAGATCTGGATTCATTATAGGAACTTCCCAATACCATGGGATGCGTGATCCCCCAACCCAATTCCTCCATATCGTTGTGCCACTCCATGTCCCCATGGTTCAAACATATTAAGAAAAAACAAAATAACTAATTGCCCTGAATCACCTAAGGAAGCTATCAGCAAACAAAATGACGGGAAAATCTGAAAATGAGTGAGAGAAACACGGATAGGAGATGAAAGCATCATTAAAGTTCATGCCTTTGCATGGCCGGCATTGTCTGCAAATACACAGCACTAGGAAATGATTCAGAGAAGCTGAGAAGGATAACAGAGTCCAGCAATTATAACCAGGAGGGGCAGCAGTCGAGCCTAGCTCAATATGACATTCCCATTTCCAAAAGAAAGAGAAACAAAGTAAATGTTGAGTCCCATGGAGAGCAGGATGCTACCTTCCTTGAAGATGATGAGAAACAAAGCAAAGATTCCCATTTCAACATGAGAAGTTGGATACTTGGATCATATAATGCCCATGGCATGCTACCTAGAGATGAAGCGAACAAGTCAACTGTTGTACAGAATGCTGTCCAAGAGAACCTGTTCAAACGTATTAAGAAAAAACAAAATAACTAGTTGCCCTGAATCATCTAAGGAAGCTATCAGCAAACAAAATGATGGGAAAATCCAAAAATGAGTGAGAGAAACACAGATAGGAAATGAAAGCATCATTAAAGTTCATGCCTTTGCATGGCTGGCATTGTCTGCAAATACACAGCTCTAGCAAAAGATTCAGAGAAGCTGAGAAGAATAACTCTCAGTCCAGCGATTATAACCAGGAAGGGCAGGCAGTCGAGCCTAACTCAATATGACATTCCCATTTCCAAAAGAAAAAGAAACAAAGTAAATGTTGAGTCTTATGGAGAGCAGGATGCTACCTTCCTTGAAGATGATGAGAAACAAAGCAAAGATTCCCATTTCAACATGAGAAGTTGGATACTTGGATCAGATATGAAGCGAACAAGTCAACTGTTGTACAGAATGCTGTCCAAGAGAACCTGTTCAAATGTATTAAGAAAAAACAAAATAACTAATTGCCCTGAATCACTTAAGGAAGCTATCAGCAAACAAAATGACGGGAAAATCCAAAAATGAGCGAGAGAAACACAGATAGGAGATGAAAGCATCATTAAAGTTCATGCCTTTGCATGGCCGGCATTGTCTGCAAATACACAGCTCTAGGAAATGATTCAGAGAAGCTGAGAAGGATAACTCTCAGTCCAGCGATTATAACCAGGAAGGGCAGGCAGTTGAGCCTAGCTCAATATGACATTCCCATTTCCAAAAGAAAGAGAAACAAAGTAAATGTTGAGTCCCAAGGAGAGCAGGATGCTACCTCCTTAAAGATGATGAGAAACAAAGCAAATATTTCCATTTCAACATGAGAAGTTGGATACTTGGATAATATAATGCCCATGACATGCTACTTAGAGATGAAGTGAACAAGTCAACAGTTGTACAGAATGCTGTCCAAGGGAACCTGGACTCTCGAAAGATGGTGAGTGAACTGGAGAAGAGAAAAATTGGAGGTAATAAGTTCTCTAGCCATTAGGAGGAAAGTGGCCTTTAAGAAACTCATGCCAGGAAGCTCCACTAGACAGCTGAGTCATGAATTAGATACAATATTAAGAATCTAAGGGCGTGGCAATCGTCCTAGGGTGATAGTAGCTCGGAAGTGCCACCTTTGCAAGAAGATCTGAAAAAGGCAACATCGTAGTAACTTCACATACTCAGTCTGTTGAAAGGTGATGCGGGACAGAGAGAGCAAAGGGGTTAAGGAAGAGAGAGAAAGGAGGGAGGTCGCCGGAATCACACCGGAAAGAGGGATAGGAGGTGGGAGTGTAGGCTTCACACCCTCTCTTTCACAGAGACCACCTTGGGGATTCTCATCCAGGGGCTTCACACCCAAGCATAAACTCCATTTTTGGAGGCACTCATAAGAACTCAAATTTTTCTTCTTCTCTATTCTCCTCATCTTTGGTTACAGGACTCTATATATAGACTTTAAAACAAAGAGACTCTTCATAAGACACTTAATAAAGACCTTACTTAAGACTTAGCAAACTCAAAGGACTTAAACTTATTTTAATGACCCTAGGAATTTGTAAAGCCAACAAGATTACAACCATTGGGTCTTTTAATAGGCCATAATAAATACTTTGATTTAGCCATCCTTCATTTCCCATCAATGGGTCATTTCCACCCATGGAGAAATGAAGTTGGGTTTCCGTTAAGCTCCCTTCCTCTTTTGCCCGCGAGGGTGTTGAGGTTTGGGAGGTTGAATCTCCGGATAGTTTTCTTCTTCTTGGGCTTGGGCAGCTTTCTCCGCCCTGTCCTTTCTTATCCTTCGGGCCTCCTCCTTGGTGACCTATATCTGTTTCATCTTGGGCTGTTGCTTCTGTATCATGCCACCCTGGAGTCGGGCGCGAGCATCCCTTGTGGCAGTAAAGTCCTCCTCTCGCTTCTGACGGAGCACTGCAAAGCAGTTGGAAGTAGGGATAATTGAGACGAAATTGCTTTTCGGGAAGATAGGCTCGCCCCCATCAAGTCTGATTATGAGATCTCCGACAAGAACAGTCTTGCCGGATTTGGAGATAACGGCCCTAGGCTTTCTGCCTTTGCAGGCCAGGTGTCGCCCCCTTTCCATGGGTTAGACATTGGTGAAGATAACATTTACCGAGAATACTTGGCCTTCATAGTGGGGCTTATTGCCCCCAGCAGGAGTTGGCTTCATCTCCTTTGCCGGCGCCTCCTAAGCCGCGGGGACAACCCCGAGGAAATATGGCGAGCCGACCACAGCCGAGAAGTCACCGAAGCACATTGGCGTGGCGAGGAATCCGTGGCGGGCGTGGTTGGCAACCACGAGCTGTCCATACACCACAGAAGCCATTTGATTCGGTGTTTTCCCTTGGTTTCCTGTAATGGCATAGCCAAATGATCAGGAGCCAAGTATCAACATAAGGTCTAGCACATGTATGAAAGGTAGGAATGGTTCCACCGGGCGTGCCAATTTGTTTGAAAAGAACTTTTTATTATATTATATCTAATATTGTTTCTTTTCTTCGATATTAGTTTTTTCGTTCTTTTCTTGATATGTTTATTTGTCACCACATGAAGAATATGGATATGAGGCCCCCTTGCATATAGTTAGGGGTTCGTTATCATCTCCAACATGTGAACTTCAGGTGATTCGGAGTTCGCGAGTTGGACCACTCCCCGTCGATAAATCGACATTTCTTTTACATCAAGGAAAACTCGAACACCTTCGATACATGTCTAGACCTTTTTAGTTGTAACAAGCAATTCATGAAAGAAAACTCCAATCAAATAAGTTGGGAGTTTACTTGTAACCTCATTATCTGTCTTTTCAAGTGAGGGTAGGATTGATTTGTCAAAGTACTTCCTCAAGACAGGGGCTGATTTATGAAATCTTCCTTTAAATGGGGACTGGTTTGCATATTTCCCCTCATTTAGGGACTGATTGTCAAAATATCCCTTAGAATAAGGACTGATTTGTAAATTTCCCCCTTATTTAGGGGCTGATTTGCAAATTATCCCTTAAAATAGGGTCAGACTTAGAAATTTCCTCATATTTGAGGACTGATTTGCAAATTATTGCTTAAGATAGGGACTGACTTAGAAATTCCCTCATGTTTAAGGACTGATTTGCCATTTCTTTGTCATATGAGGATTATTTTGTAATTTTTTGATGAATGGGGGTTGTTTTATAAATCTTTCTCATATTCTACCCCATGAAACATTATTTCTGAATTTTCAGAAATGATCTTAAGATTCTTAACACATGTTTATATCTAGAAAGTATTAAGTTCAGAAAATCTCTCTGTTTTGGTCATCTACACAAATAAACAAAGGACAAGGTTTATTTGGTTTTTTTTCTGTTGTATCATGCAGAAATAATATTGCAGACCAACTATATACCAAATGAGAAGATTTGATACATTTCTTTCATTCTTTCATTCCTTCATTTGGTATAAACATGAGTTTCATAAAGAATGTTGTGACGACCCTCATTATACCGGTACGGTTATACCAACCCACGTCGGTATAGTAAAGGTTATCACAGTGGGACATTTACCCAACACTATCACATGATTGAGATATACACAAATATAGATACAGAGTCGCGGAAGTAAGGACTAACTGTCATCACATTCCATCATCCACATTTATCATACATGATCCATATAACGAAATAAAAGACTAAACTTTCATAATTGAAATAAACCAGCTACATTGTCCACAAAATTAAAGTTCTACATTTAATACATAGTTTGCCCACAATTACATAATGATAACTCTAATACAAGCTACAATTCACATACTATGAAACAAAAAGGGACACTACGTCAGCTCACCAGCTAATCCCCACGCTCGGAGTCGCTCTCCACTGTCTCCTCCAAAGGTGTGTCACCAACTACACCTGTACGCCGAAGCAAGGAGTGAGTCTAAAGGACTCAACAAGTAGCTCCATACACATCATTCATGCATACATCATAGTAGGGTCTACTATTCCAATTTGCAAGGCAACATATAGCATGCTTGAACATTTATGAGAGACAACCTATCATGGTATTTCTACAAAATAAAACACATGGTACATGGTTTAAGATGTTTCAAATAACACTTCCTATCACATGCTTTCTACTCATTTAATCACATGAAGACTACACTTCAATTTGACTACAACATGATAGCAATTTATATGGGATTAGAAATATCATAGCATGAATTTACGTAACATATCCTAACACATTCACTTCACATGGTTACACATTCCCATATTTCACATGGTTCATTTTCAAGCATTTCACATGTACATATGTTCACATTCTAACATAATGGTTCACATGATTTCACATTTCACATTTGCATGCTCACATATATATACACAATTTACACATGTTCACATATACACATTCACACATGTTCACATATACACATTTCACAATTTATTTGCCGTGACACATAGTCCAAACCACACTAGAAGGACACATCACATACACATAACACATAGCACATCACCTAGGCAATACAGTGATGACTCTTGGCACTGCGCAGACCGGGAGAACACGTCTCCACCCTAACCAGTGGTACTTGTCCACCTCAGGATTTCATCCTAATGCCCTTAGGATATCTTAACACATTGACCTTCTCATGGGGACTTTTCCATGATACAGTTCCACAGCCCTCTATGGAAGCAGTGTCACACACGGCACATTTTACACATTACACATTCCGATTTAACACATGTTTCACATATGATTTTCACCTTTCTTGGTTATGCACATGGTTCTGTTCATCCCTAGCATGATGCTACTAATAACAGAATTCAAGCATTTAGTAGCTCTCATGGATTAATTGGAACAACCTTATCTACCTTAATCATGATACATGTGTTTATACTCATTTTCACATGAAAATCTCATAGTGTAGGCTACTGTTATCAAATTTTCCCGAAAATTTTACCACATGCTGTTTTCGGGTATAATAACACACATACAAATTTTCACATTTTTCTGAATTCACATGCATTTATAGAAATTAAAACATTCAGTTTCATGCCATTCTTAAACTAAGTCCACATAGAACATGACATGGATTTCAGATTGATCATGCACGTCATGAACCACCATACATGTTAGCAGAAATTCTTCCCGAATTTATTTCCCCACATAGATTTACTAAAATTTTCACAAGGTTACACATATTCTATTTTCATTTTAGGAATTATAAGAATTCACATGGATGTGGGAAAAATTCCTAAATTTGTAGGGCATGGACTGATACATATAAACATGGTTCATAAAATTCTACAGCATTTAACTCCTCAGAAATCATGGAAACAAATTAACCAAGCATGACCTCTTTCCTACACATGCTTTTCAATAATTCTAATAAATTATGTCATCTACAGAAAAATACAGTAAATTCCACACACATCACATTACCTATTTTACATAACATATAAAATTTACATTATATCCTCATGCGTAGAAAACCGGAAATTAAAGATATAGGGCAGAACAGTTCACTGCTCTGTCAAGAAGAACTAAACGGCATACTACGGACGTTTACAAGAGTTGGCGGCAATATCGTTGGCCGCTGACTCAAGATCTCAACGTCAATGGATCTTGCCGTCAAGTTCGGACCTGTGTAAAAACACAGTCCGAGCTCTGAATAATGGTGAATGTAGGGGATCCAGGACACGAGGAAAATCTATAAAAATGATAAAAACCTCCTAGACACATACTGGACAATGTGAAAGGGGTACTTGCCTTTGGAAAAACTCCTAAGGGATCAAATTAGTTGGAGAAGCTCTCCTTGGCAGTCCCAAGAAGCCTCCAAGACGCCTCCACTCCGGCTTCTGTGATGCTCCCCTCTGAAATACAGGGCCGGGGATGGGTAGCCGGTTATGTTGTCTTCCTCCTTGTCGAAGTAGATCTCCAGAAGAAGCCTTGGATCGCCGGATCAGAGCCTCCAAACTTCAGGTTTTCTCACAGGAAGCTCTAGGGTTTTCTCTCCTCTTCCTCTCTCTTGCAAGAGTGAAAATGGGTAGTGGGGAGAGGCCATTTCGGGTTCAGGAAGTAGGGAAAGCCTTCACCCACTCACCATGCCGACCTGACAGCTTTGGAGCCGTTGGGGGACATCCCCCCAATGGTTGCCATGGCTTGTTTCAGAAGACAGCAGCTCTGCTGCGCATGCAGGGCAGAGAAGTTGACGTCCCGATCGCTGGACGCCGGAGTGAGTGTTGGCGTCCATGGTTGGACGTTGACACCACCCAGCGGCCAGGGGTTGACGCCAATAAGGCCTTCGGCCAGAACCCTAATTATGCAGAAAACCATGCACACCAAGCTTCTATACATGGCAATATGTACATGGTATTATATTCATACTATCACCATGCAATACATACCTTATTTATGTTTAATAAAAACACATGTACACGTAATTATACTATTTTAATACCTACGTAAGTACGTACATACATACACAAGCACAATATACACACATAAATACGAAAGAAATACTACGGAAATTCGAGGGTCTTACAATTGTCCATTGGGATAATTTTTGAATTCACAGGGACTAATTTACAAAAAAGACACAACTTATATGGCCTTGCCTGAGACAGAGCAGACAAGTCTTCCACACTTCAACACAGAACAGACAGGGGTATTTTCTGAAAACTCTCATCTGGAATTGGTGATCTTCTTCTTTCTTTCTTGGAGGTGATCTCCTTTTATAGGAGATTGAGCAAGAGGTGGACATCCCACCGGGCAACATCTCCACCAAGTAAGCATTAATTTTGTCTTGTTTTTTTATTTTTTGGGTTGAACAGGGAGTTCCACCGGGAGAAGACCCCACCGGGTGGAAATCCCACCGGTGGGGGGAGGCCGGGGTGGCCCCGCGTGGGCCCCACTGGTGCGCACACCACCGGTGGAGTTCCCATCGGGTGGAACTCCCACCGGTGGAACAGACCGGTTGGGTACACCATCAGTGGGGTTCCCAAACGGTCTGTCCCACCGGTGGGCCCACCACTGGTGGAAGGACCCCTGGTGGGGTTCCCACCAGTGCGCAACCACGGTGGTCCCCCACGATGGGGAAGGCCATCGGGGGGCCCCACACTGGTGGGGTTCCCACCAGTGAGGCTCCGGCCATCTTTTTCTATAAATTAACCCACGTGGCCATTGTTTCTCCCACGTGGTTTGCTTCAAGGCGGGATTTTGCCATTGTTTGTTTGTGCGGAGGGTCACGTTGGTGCCACGTCGTTTTTTCAGTTGACATGGGTATTGGACGGACCCTTGCACACTTCATATCGTGCGCCACGTAGGACGACTTCTACCGGGTTATCCCGGGGCGTTAAAAATATTCCCCCGGAGGGACCTTTAATTCGAAACACAGGGGATATATCGATTCTGCTCCGGTTATCTTGGAGCGGCTGTTTTCAGATTTCTAGGACATAACAGAAATATATATATATATTATAATATATATAATATATATATATTTCTGCCATTTATTCCGAAAAAAATCAGAACAAATATTTTCATTTCATTTATTTATCCTGAAAATTTAGAATAAGAGATTTGGGGGTTATTTCCATCCGGGACTCCGAAAATATTTTTTTCTCCCCATATACTTGTTCTAAATATCTAAATAAGTATTTTCGGAATTGTTTAATTCATGATGAAAATTTTTGGGTTCAACATATATATAATAAACCTGGAATTGGCCTGGACTTGCCCTGGCAGGGTTAACCCAGATTGGATCGAGGCCCAAAACCACTCCGATTGGCCGCTCCGGCACCGATCCAGACGATTTTTAAAACCCTGGTTATTATTTCAGAGCAAGGGATATGTTGATCAGCTACTGATATCTGGATTTCCAACTGAGGAGTTCTCTTCTGTTTCCATCCACCACTCTCTCAGAGCCAAGTAGACCTAAGTCACTGAGATATTGCAGTCATTAAAGAACAAACTAATCTGATCTCCCATTGACCTGAATATGAAGCTCAAATTTTTATATAATGGCTGGATTTAGCTCCATATTTTCACTTGGGCTGGTTCAAAATGGCATTCTATTTAAACATCATGAAGTCTAAAAAAAGAACTACTATTGTACTTTTCTCTTTTTCTTCTTGGTTTTCCATTGATTTCTTTCTGTAGTTGGAGTTGGGCATGTGCAATGGCAGCAGACAGTATCTGAAAAACGAACTCAGGATGGAAGTCTTGGACAGAACAATGGATGGTTACTTGTTGATGGAGGACAAGATGGGCCTAGGTTAGACCGAGTTGAACTCGGAGGCCTGCTGCCGCCGGCTGGGCCTGCCAGCAGGCTGGTGGCTGGGCTGGCTCGCTAATCCAGGCTGTGTGGTGCTGGCAGTGGCTGGGGGCGGGGCTGGCTGGACCCCCACTGGCCTGTCACTGCACAGGCCTGGCTGGGCGAGCCCACAAGCAGTGCTTGGGTCGGACCTGGTGGACCGCATTGATGGACTGGCAGGATCTCTGGTGCAGCGGTGGTGGCACTCAACGGCGGCACTGTAGCATGGTGGCGGTTGTGCTGTGCTGCTAGGCCAGTGGGTGTGGCACAGTTGCACCAGGTGGGCAGAAGAGGAAGAAGGGGAAGAGAGAGATCCGAGAGAGAGGGGTCACTGGTGGTTCCAGCAATGTTTGGTGGAGCAAGGCTGTGATCAGAATTGAACAGAGAGAAGAGATGAGGAGATGAAGGTGAGCCAAACTGCTCTATGTTTTCTGTATATTGATCTTGGGGTGAAAGCCCCATATTTATCACCTACAGGGAAGATACATAAGGACATATACAACAATTAGCAACAGCTATAAATGGGTATTTACAGTGATTGGATTCTCAGGACAGCAACCGGTGGGTTGGCTTTTCTCTGTTATAGTCAGGCACTCCCCCTAATACTCCCCTCAAGGTGGAGAGTGGTAGTGGCTAACCAGCTTGCTAATTAGGGTGTGAAATTGATCTTTGCCCAAGGCTTTGGTGAAAACATTAGCAAGTTGAAGATGTGATGTAACATAAGGCATCTTGATGATATTGGCTTGGATCTTTTCACAGATGAAATGGCAGTCAAGTTCTATATGCTTGGTTCTCTTGTGATAAACAGGATTAGATGCTATGTACAGGGCAGCCTGATTATGACAATAAAGTGTGGCTGAGTGTTGTGGTAAATGTAAATCAGAGAGAAGATATTGCAACCAAGTAAGCTCAGAGTTGCTGCTGCCATTGCTCGATATTCTGTTTCCACAGAAGAGCGAGAAACTGTGCATTGCTTCTTGGACTTCCAAGAGATGGGATTTGTACTAAGAAATGTGCAGTACCCTGTGATGGAGCATCTTGTTTGAGGACAAGCCCCAAATCTGAATCTGAATATGCTTGCAAAGGGAGAGTACTACTAGAAGAGAAAAAGATTACAGTGCCTGAAGAGGACTTGATGTAGCGGACCCCACGTAGAGTAGCTTGCCAATGTGGTTCATGTGAACTGGCAATAAATTGACTAAGGAAGTTGACTGAGTACACAAGATTAGGCTAGGTGATGGTGAGATATAAGAGACGCCCAATCAGTCACCTATACACAGATGAATCAGCAAGAAGAGGCCCATCATCAAGTTTGAGTTTCAAATTTTGTTCCATTAGTAAGTCACATGGGCGTGCACTAAAAGTGTCTAAGTCGGTTAATATGTCAGGCATACTTTCGTTGAGACGGAAAGATGCCTTGCTTAGAGTGGGCAACCTCTATACGAAGAAAGTACTTCAATCTTCCAAGATCCGAAATTGAGCATGTAAGAATTTCTTGAGGAGAGAAATGAAGAGCTGATCATGTGATGGTGATGCCATCAACTTAAATAAGGACGATAGTAAGAGAGGAACCTCGAGAAGATGTGAATAATAAATAATCAGCTTTGGACTGTTTGAAACCAACATCAATAAGAGCAGTAGAAGACTTTGCAAACCAATTTTGGGAAGCTTGCTTGAGGCCGTATAAAGATTTTTGAAGACGACAAACTTGACTCTCCCCCTGTTTGGTAAATCCCAGTAGAAGTTTCATATAAACCTCTTCATCAAGATTGCCATGTAAGAAGGCATTATTAACATCTAGTTGATATAAAGGCCATCCTCTGACAGCTGCAACTGAAAGTAAGCACCAAACTGTAACAAGGTTTGCAATAGGGGAAAAAGTTTCATTATAATCTAAACCTTCTTCTTGAGTGAATCCCTAGGCGACAAGCCGAGCTTTATAGCGGTCCACGGTGCCATTTGACGGATGTTTGATTTTTATAAACCCACTTACATCCAATAGGTCACTTGCCATGAGGTAATTTAGTTAAAGACCAAGTATGATTGAGCTCAAGAGCCTTGAGTTCTGTTGCCATAGCGCCCCTCCACCTAGGATCTTTGTTGGCCTCAGAAAAGGATGTAGGTTCTGTGTTAGAAGAAATAGAAGACAAGAATGCCGGTGGTGCAAGTTTAACTTGTTATAAGATAAATATCGGGCCATGGGGTATTGAGTATGGGATGAACCTGATGTTGAAGAAGCCTATGATGAAGCCTGGACTGCGTTGCAAATGTAGTTTGTAAGATGAGCTGTAATGCGCCGATTTCAAGAGGATTGGTGGACAGCTTGTGTAAGTGGAGCAAAGGATTGTGGGGATGGTGGATTTGCTGGTCAACCAGTTTCAGTGGAGTTTTCCAAGTCAGCAGCATGATCAAGGGATGAATCATGTGCTGGAATGTGAGTACTAAGGGAGTCCTGTTGAGTATCATATGCAGCAGGAATAGAAAGAGGCAGAACAGTAGTATTTCCATTATTGGTGCTTGGTGGAGCAGGAATATATGGAAAAATATGCTCGTGAAAAATGACATCACGAGTAAGAAAGTATTTTTGAGTGTCGAAATCATAAAGTTGGTAACCATTCTGAAATGGGGATAACCAACAAACAAGCACTTCTTGGCATGTGTACCAAATTTGTCGGGTTGCAAATGGCTAGTAGAGCAATAACAAAGACATTCAAATACTCGCAAGTTTTGATAGGTGGCAGTTCCATTAAGAAGACACCCATAAGGAGTGACACCTTGCAAAATAGGAGTTGGATTGCGGTTTATGAGATAAGTGGTTGTAAGTACGCAATTTCCCCAAAAAGGATGAAGTAGGCCTGCTTGAAAGCGAAGAGCACGTGCAACATTTAAGAGGTGTCGGTGTTTGCGTTCAACAATGCCATTTTGTTGCGGTGTTGCGACACAACTATGTTGGTGAACAATCCTAACGTCATCAAAGAAGACTTGCATATTGGTGGAAAAAAATTCAGGGCCATTATCACTGTGTACTTTTTTAATTGTGCGATGATATTGGGTCTGGACATGAGTGTAGAAACGATGTAAGACATTGAAGGTTTCAGACTTAAAACACAAAAGAAATGCCCATGTGCAATGGGAATAATCATCAACAATGGTTACGAAAAAACAAGCACCTGAAAAAGTTGGAGTAGAATAACTGCCCCATATATCACAATGAATTAACTCAAAAGGTTCCTTAGTTGAAACAGAACTACTTGGAAAAGGCAACCGAGTTTGCTTGGCTAAAGGACAAACATTACAAGAATATGGATCATTATTGGAAGGAATAGAAAGTGTGCTGCACAATGTATTCTGTCTCTCCATCGAAGGTGCCCAAAACACGTGCCATAAGTCAAAGGTGTCGGAGGTGGAGAGAAAAGAGGAAGGCTGCACATCAGCTTCAAGAAGATAAAGACTCTTGTGTTCACGGCCCAAACCAATCACTTTCTTCGTCAAGAGGTTCTGAAAAACACAATGGTTAGGAAAGAAGGTAACCGAGCAATTCAAATGAGATGTTAGCTTATGAACAGATAATAGGTTGAATTTGAAAGTTGGAGCGCATAAAAGTTGTTGAAGGGATAATTGAGGAGAAAGGGAAATAGAACCAGTGCATGAAATAGGAACGATACGACCATCAGAGAGAACAATAGGTGGAAGGGGCCTAGCACTTTTGTGTATATTTGTCAATAAATGAGAATTGGATGTCATGTGATCTATTGCCCTGTATCAATTATCCAACAATTGGCTTGTGCAGCAGAAAGAAAACAATGGGCCTCAGTTGCAAGGTTTGCCTTGTGCTCGGGCTTCACATGTACCTCACTAAATAGCTTCAGAAGTTGTTGATACTGCTGAGCAGAATTGAGGAGCTCCACCAGTGGCCGAAGAGTTAGAAGAATGAATTTGATTACTAGTATTAGATCCATTTTGTTGTTGATGGTGTCTGACATTCTTATAGTGCGGTGGATAGCCAATAAGTTTATAGCAAGACTCTCGTGAGTGACCAAGGAGATTGCAATGTGTGCAATGTTCTTTGGATTTCTGCCTTTGGTCAATAGATCTGGGCTGCCATGCAACATTGGCCGAAGAAGAGCCACTTGGTGACTTATCAGGGGGTCCAGAGGAAGGACAAACACTTGTAGCCATAAAAGTAGAAGCATCAGAAGAAGATGACTTGGACAGTAAAAGCCGTTGGGATTCATCCTGCAAAACCAAGGAATATGCTTGTCCAACGGAAGGTAGTGGATCCATCAATAATATTTGCCTCCGAATATGGTTATATGCATCATTCAGTCCCATTAGGAATTGCCTTATTTGCCTTTGCTCATAACGTGATCTCAACAGTTTGGAAGCCTAAGAACACGTGGGCATAGAAACATGTGTAGAGAGCTCATCCCACAGGACTTTAAGATTATTATAATACTTTGCAATACAATCTGAGTGTTGCTGGGGAGTAGCAATGTTGTGCTCAAGATGATAGATACGTGGTCCATTACTGGGGGAGAACCGATCATGCAGATCTTTCCATACCTGGGCAGCCGAGTCCGCATACAGGATAGACGGCGCAAGGTCGCGATGAATGTAACTTAAAAGCCATGACAAGACCATGTTGTTGACACGAAGCCATGCCAAATGTTTTCAATCTGTCGAGGGTGGCTTGGAAATAGAATCATTCACAAATCCCATCTTGTTCTTTACAGATAAAGCCATGCTCATAGCTTGACGCCAAGTTGGTTAATTATACCTAGTGAGGACACTTGTAACAAGGATGGTACCTGGGGTATCTGAGGGGTGCAAGAAATATGGGTTTTCAAGGTTTTCCATGCTGGAGACAGTGGACATATATGAAGATGAATCAGATGAAGCCATAGATGAACGCAACAAAACGATAAGGATTAGGAGCTAATATGCTCTGATACCATGTGGGCAGAATTGAACAGAGAGAAGAGACGAGGAGATGAAGGTGAGCCAAAATGCTCTATGTTTTTCTGTATATTGATCTTGGGGTGAAAGCCCCATATTTATCATGTACAGGGAAGCTACGTAAGGGTACATACAACAATTAGCAACAGCAATAAATAGGTATTTTATTGGATTCTCAGGACAGCAACTGGTGGACTGGCTTTCCTCTGTTATAGCCAGGCACTAACCCCTAACAAAGGCCGCGGTGGCACAGGCGGAGGAAGAGATCAGCGGGATCTGTCATCTGACAGGCTTCCCCGTGGCTGGGAGGTGTCGAAAGCAGCACTGTGCTGAGGAGGGTGGTGAAGCTGGCATGGGGGTGCGAAGGCAATGCAAGGGGTGGTGGTGTGTTGGGATGGCAGTGGCAGCCAGGAGCATCGCTCCCCATGGCGTGGTCCGATCAGGCTGGGGGCCTCTCACCCCTGGCCTAGTTGAACTGGCTCTCCTTCGCAGAGGAACGATAGGGAGAGAGAGGAGAGGGAAGCGAAGGGTGGCGCCCCAAGGGGTCACTTCTTTCCAATGTGTTCTTTTCTAATTCATCATGTCTGCTATGAAACCCTAAATACAACCCTTTTTATAATGGGTGGGGGTAACGCAAAGTCCCCTTAGTGGCCCAAACCACCTGTGGCCCATGGCCACATACTAAGGACCCAAACACAAATACATGAAGGGTATAAAAGATTCCTAATACCCTAAGTTCATGCTACCATGCCCATATAAGACATACAGCTCTGACCTAAAATCCACTGCCATCCCAACAACCAAATGGGCCCATACACCCTGTCAAGCCCAGCTGTGCTCCAGCATCACCTGTGAAAGACCTTTTGATGGGAAATGAAGGATGGCTAAATCAAAGTATTTATTATGGCCTATTAAAAGACTCAATGGTTGTAATCTTGTTGGCTTTACAAATTCCTAGGGTCATTAAAATAAGTTTAAGTCCTTTGAGTTTTCTAAGTCTTAAGTAAGGTCTTTATTAAGTGTCTTATGAAGAGTCTCTTCGTTTTAAAGTCTATATAGAGTCCTATAACCAAAGATGAGGAGAATAGAGAAGAAGAAAATTTTGAGTTCTTATGAGTGCCTCCGAAAATGGAGTTTATGCTTGGGTGTGAAGCCCCTGGATGAGAATCCCCAAGGTGGTCCCTGTGAAAGGGAGGGTGTGAAGCCTACACTCTCACCTCCTATCCCTCTTTCCGGTGTGATTCCGGCAACCTCCCCCCTTTCTCTCTTTTCCTTAACCCCTTTGCTCTCTCTGTCCCGCATCACCCATTAGGAGAACAAAGGCGACATCGAGCAACCACCCTCACACGTATCGGTCTTTGATCGATTAGGGGCAGCGCCTCAACTAGGGGCTCAAAATCTGAAGAGGCGAAGACTTGTCCAAAGGCTTGCGCATGGTGGGAATATGAAGATCCACTCATACTATGCTTGGGGCAAAGAACTGGTTGAGCCTGTGAATGCACCCGCAGATATGGCAGGGGCGGGAGTGTCCAACCCCAGAACAGATGCGATATTCCGCAACACAAGAAATGCCAAGTGGAGTCTTCAGATCCAGTTTGGCGGCCATGGTGGAACTTCTAATCAGAGTCAGGCACATGATCAACGCCTTTCTCGTGACCAACTACACAATCTTCAGGATGTAGAAAAGGACAATGATGAAGATGAAAACATCAGCATCCACAATGGTGGGGACCTCCCTTACGAAGAGCCCGATGATAATGTGGCCTTCGTACCACCAACTAAAGTCGCCTTTCAAGCAATGTCCGACGATGCTAAATTTGAAACCATGCAGCGTTGGCATATTGAGATGACCAATCTCATGCTAGAAATGAAGCGGCAGATGAATGCTAATGCCCAGCGGTTAATGAGACCAGTGCCCAACCATAATGTTCGAAAGGAATAGCAATTGGGCAATGTTCCAACAACTTATCGTCAACCTATCCCAGTGAATGATGCTGGTACTATGCTGGGATTGCAGACGGCTCATGACCTGAACTCTTAGTCCCTTCAAGCCTCCACTGCTGAAGATGTTGTTGCTCAGCGGCACCTGACAGAGAAGATCGTCGAAGATAAATTCGTCCAGCATGGTGAGGGTACCGCTACTGTTGATTTGTATAGTGTCGTATCCGATACATTACCGGTTCAAAAAATTGCCACTGGACTGCCCCAAGGCACCCAAACTGCAAAAATTGACGGACAGACGTCACCTCATGAGCATTTGGCCTATTATGTGACGGCCATAGGGGAATTGACACTAGAAGAATCATATCTTCTACGATACTTTGCAACATCCCTCACGGGTACTGCTTTTCAGTGGTACTCGAGGTTGAGGCCCAATTCTATTGTTGATTGGCCCGATATGCAGAAGAAATTCCTTGATCGGTTCCAAACGGCTGAAAGAAAAGTGTCGTTGGCTGAGCTTTGCTCCCTGAAGCAGAAAAAGGGGGAGACTACCCTTGATTTCATCAAGAGATGGAGAGACTTCAGCATGAGGTGTGATAATCCACCTACACAAAAGGACGCCATCACTATATGTCGTCGGGGCTTGGCGACAGAAGTAAGTGAAAAGCTCTTGGGCACTAATATCAAGAGCTTTGATCGGCTCATTGTTGTTGTGGCGGAGATTGAAATGTTCTTCGCCAATAACTCGACATTCGGGGCCTCTAAAGGCAAATCCAACAAGGAATGTGCCGCAGGGAAAGAAGTAAATGTTGTGGACTTCTCGCCTGCGGACGGCGGCAAAACTGAGGGGACTTCAGGTGGTTCCGGGGGCAAGTCAAAAGGAAAGGCGCCTCCGGCACTCACATTAGCTGACCGCATGAAGACTCCATATTCCTTCCAGATGGAGCATACGAGGAAACTCTTTAACCTCTGCTTGAAGAATGAATTGATCAAGCTGCCGAACGTGAAAAGGCCCGATGAAGCTGATAAGACAGATGACCCCAATTACTGCCCTTATCACCAAATGTTGCGGCACACGATCGAAGACTGCTATGTCTTCAAAAATGAGGTACAAAAGTTGATTCAAAGCCAACTCATTATAATGCAAGGAGGCCTGGTGGATCCTCCACAATCTCATGATCAGGGCCAGCAGAAGCAGCCGGCCAATGTGATCCACATCACTGCTATGACCTTCGGACCAGAAACGCAGGAAAATGCTCCCTCGAACTCTCGACCTTCACACGGTCAGGGAGCCCCTCGCACTCAAGAACTCATGCGTCGATGGATGCCAAGAGCGATGCAGGGTCTCGAAAGACGGGTTCGGTCATTACAGCATGGCCAGCATGAAATTTTAGGCCGCTTGAGGGCCATGGATGAACACCTGTCGGCCCTCTGTCATAGGCCTCATCATCAAACAGCTGTGTCTACATCCCTGATTTGTCCCCCATTTGGAGGATGGCTTTCTGAAGGGTCTTCAAGTTCGGCCAGGGACGAGATGGCTGAAAGATTATATTCTTTCCCGCGCCGAGAAACGTTGGCCATCTTCTGCGCATGTGTACGTGGAGGGCTGCTATACCGGCCAACTCCGACATACACCCGGTCGGGCTATTGTCCATACCACCGGTTAGGGTCATGACCTCAAAGACTGCTACACCTTCAAGGACATGGTGGAGTCCTGGATCGCTAAGGGAGTGATTGATATGGGAAGCCTCTTGGTCAACCTACCGCAGCCACACATCCAAAGGCGGGCGAACCAAGCAACTGACGTTGTCACCTAGTCAGTCAACGTTATACACAAAACAATTGACAGAGAAAAGACCAGGGAAAGGCTATACAGATTCCTCCATAATGGTGCCACCAGTGCTAATACCGAAGAAGCGAGACCTTCAAACTCACCACTGGGTCTACCTCCGGGGTTTCAGGCAAGAGCAGATCGAGTGCACCCCATTCATAAGCATTTGCTTCAATTTTGGAAGAGGCGGAAGGAGAAGTACCAAAGCCTCAACCCCAGCAAATGATCATGAACGGGATTCCTGCTCGCCCTTTAACAATATCTAAATCTTCGAGGGCCATGAGGGCGAGGTGTCAAATGATTAAAAGTCGGGTCCAAGCTGCGGAAAGAGTGCCACAACATAGCAATATTCCGGCCCGGGGGCAGGTGAAGAATGTCCCCCGATTTCTTCATCAAAGACGGATGATATCGTCACCTTTCTCTGTCAGAAGGGTAAATACAAATGCGCTGGGTGGAGTGACCAATCAGGGAACTTCAGGTGCGGATCATCATGAGATTCACCTTTCTCATACACTTGAACAAGTCCGTCATGGTTTGTCTGTCCATGCCATCCACCAAAACATGGACGCTCCGATGGAAGGAGTCCCTCCACCTGAAGCGAACCATCAGGTCGGGAGACCTGTGTCCTCTGCCACGGCCGGGGATCCCTCACAGGATACAGTGATAAAAATGCTCCAATGGGTCTTCCGTGACCTGGACCAGATCAAGCGCCAATAAATACAAGAAGTGGCATTTATAAAAGACCGCCTCCTAATAACAGCAGTGGATGTTGCAGTTCAAAATATGATATCTCAAAGCCCAGCCTCAGGGCATCAGGCGGCTCAGAATTCTAAGCCCACACGGCCTGCCTCTGTGCCCGGCCCCAGTAACACTCGATGCCCAACCTCCAATGGGACCTCATCAACGTCCCACCTTGAGGACAACTCTGCTCCGAGTACTTCTGGGGGGAATTTTTCTGTGAATGTGATCAGTGTCAGCCTGGGTCCTGATGGAATAGAAGAGGGACAATCCCCTGATGATACCACTCTTTTGGCGAAAGTTGCCTTACAGTCCCCGACTGAGCTACCTCCTCGACAACTTTCTTTCCGAAAAGAAGATACCAGCAAGATATTCAATATTCTTCTTAAAGCTGGTCGGATATTGGCACTAGGGTCGCGGACCATCCGTACGGAGACACAAAAGAATCATCCTTCATACTGCGAATACCATTACATGGTGTCGCACCCCACCAATGAATGCCAAGATGTGCAGACATTAATCGAGGTCTTCATCCGAGACAGAGAAATTGATACCCAGTGAAATTTTACCAGAAATATGTATTTTAAGCTATTGATGGAAGAAACTGTACGCCAATTTGACTTTGTAGAAAACCATTACGAGATAAATTGGCCGGATCTATATCTTGAAGTTTTTTCTCATCGTGTAATTCCGCTAGATGATCAAATTGAGCAAGTCCCGGGCCACCTCCCTAAACGAAAGAAAAGGTCACAATGTTGTCGGGCCAAATCTGACCTTGGACTCACCCAGGACTCCGAAATTCAGAAATAAAACCCGGAGAACAAATTTCAACAGATAGAAATTGGGGTGAATTGTAAAAAAGGATGCAAAGGCAAAGGCCATGAAGAAACTGTTGAACTGAATTCAGGGCAAAGCCAAGAAGACAAACCTCAAGAAAATGAACCTCAATCAAAATTTGATCGGGGTCAGGCAAGCAGCACTTGTGAAATCTACTCCCAAGCTAGGTCGAAAAGGCCGATCTCGACAGAAGAAAGGAAAATCATCTCTCCTACAAGGTCAAGAGAATCAGATCAAGTACGAATCATCCGAACATGGCTCCGAGCAAAGCTTGAAAAAGCAAAGCAAATTTGAGCCTCCCTACTTCAGCATGCAGCAGGTCGAAGATAGACAAGACAAGAGGCTTGTCATGGGTCTAAATTCACAAGCGATAGCCCTTTAATAGCCGAATTCTAGGAATTGCCTCTCCACATCATTGAGCAGGCGATTGATGCCACTTTCCAGCTCCAACGAGAGGAAGCCAATTGGGTCACTATGACCCCAAAAAAGCATGTCCAACCCAAATTCATCAAAAGGAGGACTCCATATTGCCACCCCGATACTGGGGGCATCTCTCAACCACCTACAAAGACCGATGTCCCTTCTCTGACTGAGTTGGCTCGGGCTAAGAAACAGGAAAGAACAAGCAAAAAGTTTGAAAAGAAGATTGAAGAAGCAGGTTGAGCAAGCCGCCTTACTGGAGGCTCCAAGAAAACTGGAATCCTTGCAGAAGTTTCAGAAATTAATTGATGAATTGGAAGAATATGTCCCTTCCAGGCCTTCCAATGGCGTCCCTTTAGACAAATACATTCCTTGAGAGGAGATGGAGCACAAGACTAGGCTTAAGAACTGGCTTCGTCAAATGCTCCAACATGCTCAGGAAGGCAAGAAGCTCCCTCTGCTAGAAGAATTGGCCATTTTTTATAAAGATGATGAAAGTACCATTGAGAAGTTGGAAGAAATGCTGAAAAACTTCTCCTGTAATATGGTCTCAATATCGCCACCCGAGAGTTTGTTGACCTCAGGGAGCAAGACAGCCACGGCGACCTATCAACGTCGCGGTCGAGACCGAGGTAGAGGACAAGGAATGAATTCCACCCCACTGCCCTGAGGAAATTCTAATCCACCAAATACAGATAAAGTGATAATCTTTCGCGGTGAAGAACTCGAACCTACCCCTGAAGTGGAGATATGGGGTAATTCATTTATATTTGACCCTTCAGATGAGGAGGAAAAAATTACAGCTCAAGCCCCTCAAGAGAAACCAACAGATCAAGCTATTCAGCTGGGCTTCTCTGACAAGGACAACATTGAAACATTGCCCCCGGGGAAGACTCACTGGCCCCTTTGTTCAATGAAAAGCCAGAAGAACAACCAGAAACTACAGAAAGTGGCAGACTCAAGTATCAACCCAAATCCCTGGTGCAAATGATCGCACAGTTGGATCAGGTTCGGAATAGAGCTGATCGAAAAATCATCCAGCACATGAAACAGTTTCCCGCCAATGTAACTGTGTGGGATGCCATTGCCTGGAGCAAAGAATTGAGGGAAGCCCTCGTGAAGATACTCCAGAAGCCTGAAGTCTATGAAACACATGTGGATGAAGTCCAGGCCCAAGCCTATGAGGTGTTGGCTGTGGAGGTCACCTTCTCATATAAGGATATGTCGATGTCCTCACCGTGCCATAATCGCCCCCTCTATATGCAAGGCAAAGTCAACGGACATGAACTCAACCGGATCTTAGTTGATCCTGAGGCATCCGTCAACATAATGCCCCTCAAGAACTTTGAGTCTCTATACTTGGTACCCTATCTACAGAGGATGAACGATGTGAGAATCTCCGGGTTCAACTAGAATTCAGAAAATGCCCTAGGCAGGGTAGAGGTGGAGCTGGTGTTAGGCAACTTCACCACTAAGGCCGTATTCTATATCATCAACGCCAATACTTCATACAAGGCTTTGTTGGGGAGACCCTAGCTCCATAAAAATTGGGTCATCCCTTCCACACTCCACCAGTGCATTAAATATGCAAAAGGCGGGGAGCAACATACAGTCTTCATTGATCGGGCTCCTTCTCGGCCAAATGAATGCAACTTGACCGATGCCCAGCTGTACGTCGGCGAACCTTCCGTTGAGTTGCCAAGTCCAATGAAGGACAAAGGCAAGCAGAAAATCAACGTTGAAGAAGATGATGATGAGGATATAGAGGGGCTCTTCGCGGTGAACAAAGATCTCCTGAAAATTCACTGGTTGAGTCTCCAAACTGGTGCTTCGGAGGCAATGCCAAATCAACCAGAAAGGAAGGAAATCAACTTTGAAGCAAATGTGATTGGTCGAACCATTGATAGAAGCATTTCTCTACCACAGGCATTCATGCAGCTGCCTTTTCAGAGACAAGAATATAAAGTTGAAAGATTGAGGACCTTTTTCGACACACATCAGACGAAGGAAATGTAGAAGAGGGGCGAAGAAATCAAGCCCATTGTCTTCTACATGAGAGATTTAGTCCCCCATGTGCCTCCTACCAACGACTTCAGTTGGAGCGAGGCACCTCAGACCGTCCTGGAACCCATAGAAGAGATGGATGATATACCTCAGCATATTAAAAGGCTATGTCAGAAGCATAATGTCTCACAAGCGGAAGAAGCCTCCCAACGCGAATATTTTCACCAATTGTGGAACCCAAAGCATGTCTAAGGGCAACCGCCTTTCTCCAAGAAAGACACAAGAGGGCTCGGGTACGACCGAAGGCCAGATTTTGAAGTCTACTATGCAGTCAGTACCCTAGGGGTCCTACCCCTTTCGAATGATGAGCAGTCGGAAGGGGAACAATTTGACTCCACAAATGAAGGACAAGAACAAAGGGATCAGCCCACACCCGCAGGTGTGCTACCACCGCAAGAAATTCCTAAAGAAGATCAGCAATTCTGGACAGTTGTTGCCGACAATTTAGAACATTATGATGTGTATGTCGCCAACTCCGATGAAGAGAAAGACTTCATCGATCTACAACCAGCCCCGCGCGAACTTGAAGATGGCGGACATGCTACTGTAGATGAATTAATTGAACTCAATCTCGGGGAGCCGGGGGATCCCCGACCAATCTTCATAAGTGCTCTCCTCAATCAGGAAGAAAGGCAGTCGTATAAACAACTCCTGCTGGAGTATAAAGACTGCTTTGACTGGACCTACAAAGAGATGCTTGGCCTAGATCCTTCCATGGCCGAACATGAATTGTCAATATTCGCTGAAGCTAGACCAGTGAAACAACCTCAAAGGCGCATGCATCATGAGTTAGAACTCAAGGTTAATACTGAGGTCGACAAGCTCTTGGAGGTGGACTTCACAGAACCATGCATGTACCCAATTTGGCTCGCCAACATAGTCCCTGTGAAGAAGAAGAGCGGCCAAGTTCGAATCTGCATTGACTACAGGGACTTGAATAAAACTTGCCCAAAGGACGACTTCCCAGTCTCGATCACCGAAACTATGGTTGATATGACCACGGAACATGAAACATTGTCCTTCATGGACAGGTCGTCAAGCTATAATCAAATCTGTGTGGCCGTCGAGGACAAGATATACACTACTTTTAGATCCCCTAAAAGGATTTTTAACTATAAAAGAAAGCCCTTCAGCTTGAAAAATGTTGGCGCCACCTATCAGAGAGCTATGACCAAGATCTTTGATGAAATGATTCATGACTTGGTCGAATGTTATGTTAATGACCTGGTCGTCAAATCGAAGAGGCGAGAAGACCATCTGGCAGACCTACGGCAAGTCTTTGAAAGGCTTCACCAATATCAATTGAAAATGAACCCGATGAAGTGCACTTTCGACGTGTCGAGTGGTAAATTCCTCGGCTTTATTGTCAGATTCTGGGAGATAGAAATTGACCCGGACAAAATCAAAGCGATCAGAGGATTGCTTCCACCAAATAACATAACTGAGCTGAGATCACTTCAAGGGAGGTTAGCCTATATCAAGCGATTCATCTCCAACCTATCGGGTAGTTGTTCACACAGGCTTACAACCCCAAGAACAAGATGAGATAGAGAGAAGGCTAGAAGAATTGTCTAACTTGGAAGGAAAAAGGTTGGAGGCTTACAAACATCTCCAAGGATATCAAGCCCAAATGATAATGACGCGAGCATATGATAAGCTAATCATGCTTCGGGTGTTCAAGAAAGACGACCTTGTGATGGTTAAAGAAAAAGAAGTCATGACAGGTTGGTCAGCTGGCAAACTCCAACCTAATTGGCATGAACCTAATGTTGTCACAGAAACCTATGAAGGGGGCGGATATATGCTCGTCGATAGCAAAGGGGATAAACCTTTTGCCCCGTTGAACGGCAAACATTTGAAAATATATTATGCCCCAGAACACGAATTTCCGGAGCGATTGTCATGAGCTAAATGTTGTAAAAAAAAGGGGGGAAATGGGGCTTAAAATAGAGGTGTCCCGGCAGACTTAGCCACGCCCATGATAAGTGTGGCTAAGGGTAAAAAGGCCTAAAATCCGGCTGAGGTGAAAACTCGAAAGGGTGGCTCAGGCAAAAATGGGTAACCCCTCAACGTGAAAACCCGCGAGGGTGCGTTGGAAAAAGCTAAAGGGGGGCGACCTCGGTGAAAACCTGCAAGGGCATTAAGGTTGGTAATGCAAAAAAAAAAAGAGGTGAATGAATGAATGATCAACAAAGAGGGAATCACTATATACCCCACTTTGATGTGCTTATCCTTGTCCCACCATAGAAAACATCCCTCTCGTCCAGAACCATAAAGTCAGCCAGAACCCAGACATTCAAACCTCAAACCTCTAGCCAACAAACCATGAAGGTAGGTCTAAACCCAAAAAAAAAAAAAAAATTGTCAATCCTTAAAATCCCAAACCTTTGGCCGACAAACCATAAAATCAAGTCAATCCCAGAAATCATAGGTCCCAAATCCTTGGCCTGAAAATCATCAAGATAGGTCGGGTTAGGTGCCAAATCTTGAATCCTCAACCAGCAAGCCATGAAAGCTGGCTAGCCGAACGCTCAAGAAGCAGACCCAAATGCCTCATTCCAGATATGTAGCTGTTAGGTCTAAAAAAAAATGGAGCTTAAAATAGAGGTGCCCCGGCGGACTTAGCCACACCCATGATAAGTGTGGCTAAGGGCAAAAAGGCTCAAAATCCAGCTGAGGTGAAAACCCGAAAGGGTGTCTTAGGCAAAAATGGATAACCCCTCGACGTGAAAACCCGCAAGGGCGCGTTGAAAAAAGCTAAAGGGGGCTAGCTCCGGTGAAAACTCGAAAGGGCGCCGAAGTTGGTAATGTGAAAGTGAAATGAAAAGAAAGACCTCCATCAAGTCCATGGCCAGCAAGCCCTCATGGCCCGCCAGATCCAAAAAAATGTTGGATTGAAAATTGAAAAAAAAAAAAAAACCTCAACTTTTTAACTAGCAACCACAAAGGTAGGCTAAACCAAACATCAAATCCCTTCCTAGCTAGCAAACCACAAAGGTAGGCTATGTAACGTCGCGCGTTTTTCGGATCTTCGCAGATCCTTGCTTAGCGGGTTTGGTGGCCAATGTGTGTGGCCCATTAGTCTGTGTTTTAGGTGTTCTCGTAGATTGTGAGGCTTCGTGGGCCGGCAGATTGGGCCCAAAGCACTCACTGGTTCACTGTCTGTGAACGCGACAGTGCTGGGCGTCGTGTTCTGAACGCGACGGCCCTGGGTGTCGCGTTCTTGAAACCGCTGTTTGGCGGTCGTCGTCTGCATGCACGCCGCGTGTCGCGCGTTGGGCGACTTGCTGACGTCGGCCTTGGGAAGGCGACGGCCTCTTACGTCGCGTTCAGGTCGCGACGGAGGGCTACGTCACGTTCCCAACTGCGATGCATTTTTATGCAAGGTCGGCCGAATAGAGCTTGGCAAGCTCTGCTCAGCCAGGGAGACGTTTCTGTGTAGGTTTTCGGACGATTCGAGGTTTTGGAGGAGTTTTTGGCACGCTCTCGCCGCAAGGACGTCTCATGGAGCGGGGGAGACGTCGTACCGTGGTTGGTTTGCGTGTTCTTCGCGAAGGTAGGGAAATCCCACCCTATTTTACTGTGTGGATCGTGTAAGGTGCATGTTTAGA
Source organism: Colocasia esculenta (assembly GCA_014218235.1). NCBI lineage: Eukaryota > Viridiplantae > Streptophyta > Magnoliopsida > Alismatales > Araceae > Colocasia > Colocasia esculenta. The sequence continues at coordinate 139,956,196 of CM024762.1, read as the reverse complement.
TTGTTTCTCACTCTATAAACAGTAGATATCATGCTAGGGCATTCACTAAAGCATGCAAAATGGAAATTAAGCATGGTTTGCATGGCGTGCGGGGGTGATCCGGGGAGAGGATTCCGGATTAGGGTTCCTGCCTGTGAAGGCGACGGAGCCCCCTGTCGCGTTCTGAAAGCGACAGGCCGACCCGTCACGTTAGGCTTTTGGATCGCGACATGTCGAGGTGTTGCGATCAGAATGCGACAGTTGCCTATGTCGCGATCACAGCCGAGAGAATTGGTTGTGTCTGTTTTACTGATACAATTATCTGATTATCGTTAAAGTATTATGCATGGCATGGATAAGTGGTGCCAATGCACTTGTAGCGCTCGTGGAGCGTGTCGTTTGCATGTTGTTTACATGGTAAGTGTGTTGCTCACGAAGTGAGCGTATGTTTACGTGGTTGGCGTGTTGTGCACACAATTAGTGTGTTGTACACATGGTGTTTACATGATTTGAGTGCCGTGCATGTGGTTTGTGTATGCACGGCTAGTGTTTCGACGTTGTGTTTATTGTAATATAACTGTTGTGGTTAGTTCGTGGTGGTTGGGCAGTGAGGTTCCAGTGTGAACCTAGCCTCGGCCCTTTAGTGTCTTTTGCATGGTTATTAAGTGGTTATTATATTGTATGAATATGGCAATGGCCCGTGACCAAAGACAGGTAAGATTATTGTATGTTATTGTGATTTAAGTATGTGTTGGTGTCGGTTAGCTTGGAGGTCACATGGTGACCAGTGACGAGCCAATTATATTTAATATATCGTGATATAAGTTTCACCGAGGTGTTAAGTGACTGACGTGGTTTGTGTGCTAGCCGAGTGTGGTGGTCCGGCGCCTATTCTGGAATACCTCTCTAGTCGGGTACCCCAGGTTTTGTGTGAGCTAGGCACGTTAGTGCTCGGGGTTTGTCCCGGTATTATATGTACCGTCAAGGTCTGTGTCGTCTTCATGGACACCCTCACTCTTGTGTTTGAGTTGTACGTCCGATTGAAGGAAAGACGACGACTTGTGTTTGTGGGTGTGCGGTCGCTTGTAACGCGCTTGTGGTTGGGGGTACGAACACCAGTAGACGTACTGGGCCCCAGCTAGTCCTGTGTTTCCAGTGCCTCACTTTAAGGAGCTCGGGCGGAGTCCCTAAGGGTGTCAGCATGGCCTGTAGCTGTGTGGTCTGCAGGTGAGGTGTTGGTTGGTCTCCACTATTCTTTGGCTTTACTGTGTGCTTATGGAGCGGCAGTTGGACCTTTCGTCCGTGACTGCGAGACTGAGAGGTAGTTCTTGTGTTGTGTTGTCTGGGTTGGATACTGTCGTCATGAACCAGTAGTCCGTTCCCGTGTAGTGGCGTCGTTCTTTCTGACTCGTGCTTTGTCAATGGTTGTGGCCTGTGTATAATGACTGGTTGGTTGAGATCATTCCATTAACTTATTCCAAAAATCTAGAATAAATAATTTCATTCCATTTATTCATTCTGAAATTTCTGAATAAATAGGCTCGAGGGTTATCTTTTATCGGGGACCCCGGACAAATATTTTCCCCTTCGTACACTTGCTCCAAACATTTAAAACAAGTGTTTTCTAAGGTGATAAAATTCATTGGGAGAAATTTTATTCCGAAAACACCGGGGGTTTCATGATTTCAGCCCCAACTTGGTTCGGAATGACTTCTTTTCAAAATTCGAAGATATGCAGGAAATATTTTTGTTTTCTGCTGTTTATTTATTCCGAAAATTCAGAATAGATAATTTCCTTTCTTTTATTCATTCTGAAAAAAATCTGAATAAATAGGTTTGAGGATTATTTTTTTATCCGGAAGTCCGGACAAGTATTTTCCTCTTCATACACTTGCTATAAATATTTAAAACAAGTGTTTCTAATATGGTAAAACTCATGAGGAAAATTTCTTCATTCAACACCAACCGACGCCATTTGTATTGATGATAGCAATCTCCTGATAGTCTGGCAATGCTGGTTCTGTCTCACTATTAAGCAAATTTTGAATCTCCTGGAAAGAAGTGAACATGTGTGCCCATCAACATTTTGCATTATACAGAGGTTCAGCACATGTAATGAGAACTCTGAAGAGCAGACTACTTATCAACTAGAATTGTCCAAAATGACAACATGAATTAGAAACGCATACAAGGCATTCCTGTTGCTTCTCACTTGCCAACCTAGAAGTTCTTCTTCTCATGAACATCTCTTAAGTTGCAACCACTGATTCATGAGAGACAAACTTATCGGCCGTGCAACTCTACATTTAAATTAAATACATCAAATTTTCAGTTACTTGGTCTTGATCAGGGGCGGATCTACAGTGGGGGGCAGTGGGGGCCACTGCCCCCACTGAAATTTGAAATTTTTTTAACTTACAATATTTGTGTTGTCTTTGGTTTTTAAACTACCACCGATATATATAGTGTTGCCTTTTATTTGTGTTGTTATCTCATGTCTTAGAATAAATATTACCTTCTTTGGATTTTTTTTTTTCATTTGAAGTTTTTTTGTGTACCTAGTGTATAACTTGTATATCCAGGTATATAATATTGGGATTCTGTCATTAATGAATTTTTTTGGTTCTTGATTTTCCTAAATTATATCATGAAACCTAAATTTGGAGAGTAGGGTGGTGGCACTAGGGGTGATGCATTTACCACATAAGGATTTACAAATTGAGAAAAAAAAAAAAAAGAGATTGCAAACCTATGTTGGGGGCCAAACAATGCTCATAATCAAGTCTTTCTATTTTTTTTGTGAAACAAAGGAAAAAAACATTGGTTGTTTTACGAAATTTTTTTAGAATAGAAATGAAATTATTTTGATAATGTTTTCATTTATAATATTATATGTTAATATTTTTATATGTATATGTATTGCCCCCACTGAAAAAAATTTCTAGATCCGCCACTGGTCTTGATCTAGGAAGTTGTTTTGTGTTTCCAAAAGAGGATCCTGTCAGCTCTTCATATCGATAAGAGAAGGAAAGGGAAGCACAAGGGGAATCCAGGCCAAAGGTTGATCCTTCACTAAAAGGATCAATAGTTAAAAGGCTTTTGTAGTTTTAGAGCAAGCCCAACTATTCACTTCATGATTTAGGCGTAACCATTATCAAACGCTTGATGATAATGCGATCTAACATGAAATAATCATATTGTCGAATGAATCAGCATTATGACGCCTTCATACGTGGAGTATTCGGTCTAGCATACTACAATCATATGCAAGCAATCATTATTAAGATCACATCCATACCCGAGTCTATACAAGGAACCACAATTTATGAACAACATCTACTTCAAATCCGAAAATAAACAAATCTGAAACGTACCCACCTTCAAAAGCTGCTGGATAAGCAAACATAGACACACAAGGGTCGTTCCTTCCTGATCTCAGAAAAAACAGAAGAGAGAAAGCCCACCACCAAGAGAGAGAGAAGAAACGGCGATCATAAATGTAAACAAACCAATATCCGAATCCAGCGGCCAAGCGAGTTAAAAACCTCCGGAATTCTAAACCTACAACAGAAGAAGGCAAAACCAAAGGCAAACTTCAACGGTTTCAAACCTGCCAACCACGCAGAATTAGGCTGCGGTTCGGGAGCACGCATCAGAAAGCAGAGGTGCAGCGGGCTTAAGGACCAGGGAGGGAAACCCCAAACCGAACGCGGGGTTTTGCTGCTCGAGCAAAGGGAGAGAAGGGCATCGCCGGGTGGTCCGACCCGGGCGGCCGCCGACCGGATTCCGAACCGCGCCAGCCCAGTCTTCCCAATTAGGGCCGCTGCCCACACGGCCCAGACCTGCGCCTGCGACGACGACCGGAACTTCCGGTTCTCGCATCCTCACTGACCGGTCCAACCGGGGAGGATAGCCCCCCTAACAAACTTGACAACCAACGTATGAATCTTTCAAGATTTTCTTCGTCATATATATACATACCCTTTTAAATTATTATATATTTTTCTTCACATTTTTAATTATCATAAAAAATAGATATGAACATGGCACGATCGCAGTGGAGGAATAAGAAAAACACAGGATAATCGAAATTAAGTCTGCATATATGTGAAAGGTTAAGTGTGAAAAAAACCGACAGATAATTCACTAAGTACCAGATAAGAGAAGGAAGCGGATGACTAATCACACTCCTCCTACATAAATAATAGATTAGCTAAAAATAGGTTTTATATTTAACATATCACATTTTTCTTCATACCCTCTCGTTCGGTGTAGTAAGCACGAAAGGAATTCGCATAATTGACTTCTCTCTTTCTACCCAGTCTGTATTTTCCATTTTTTATTATTTCTTTAAAGGCCAAATATGACTTCTTGGTTCTACATTTCGTAGTTTCTAGAGAATCCAATAAATAATAACACAGGCTCGGATCCGCAACCCCCTTGGAACCGGACCGGTCAGAGCGGAAAGCCAACCTCTCCTCCTAACTGACCGGTTCGTCCGGTCATAACCCTACTTCCCTTCGCCCCCGACTCCCCTCGTTCTATATGGAAAGCCGGACCGCTCTCGCTCGCCCCCTTTTGGGGTTTTCTTAGAGTCACCCGTCCGGGGCTGCTGCGACGGATCTCGCCCGTCGGGCGAGCGAGCCTTTAGGTGAGAACAAACCTCAACTCTCTCTCTCTCTCTCTCTCTCTCTCTCTCTCTCTCTCTCTCTCTGTATCCAGATGTCCGTGAACTGCCTACCTTGTCATGATGATCTTGTGATGGCTTCGAACCCCTACCGTGGTGTTTCTTCGGTGTTCTGAGCAGAATTGAATTTTGTTTACGTATCTTTAGAGGAGGCTGCCCAGCTTCGTGGACTGTGCTTTGTGTTGTGTATTTGACAGCCTTCTGTTATAATTCTGTTGAACATTTGAATTGCTGGTTGAATCTCGTAAAAATGTGCCTCCTTTTTGTGCTTAATCTTTTGTGGTACCTAACCGTGTTGTCATGGACGTATCGGACAAACTTAGACCATGTACAATATATGGTTTTTCTGGAAGGTGGTGTATGAGTCTGCTTGCTTGCAATGTCATTAATCTAAATTCTAAGGTGCTGCATTTGTCAAATTTGTGTATGACTGTATAGTCCTGTTAGCATTTGTCAAGATAGGATCTTGGTCTGGAATAGCTATGTAGTCATAATAGTGTCATCATGCCTGTTGTTTCTGGAGCAATGCAAAGAGATTTGGAAGGGAATATAAGAAGGGATTTATCATCTGGGTTGTGCCTTTTTTGTTGTGATCTTGCCACGCAGGTAAGTGATGGCTTCACCTCCAGTACCAGACATCATCCTTCCCTTGAGCTCACAGAAGCATGACCCAGCTTGGAAGCACTGCCATATGATCAAGAGGGGGGATAGGACTCATCTCAGGTGCATGTACTGCCACAAGCTGTTCTCGGGTGGGGGAATCCACCGGATAAAAGAGCACCTTGCCTGCCAAAAGGGCAATGCGTCAAGCTGCCCTAAGGTGACCACAGAGGTCAGGCGTGCAATGCAACAAAGCCTGGAAGGGGTGGTGATGAGGAGGAGGAAGAAACAGAAACTAGCTGAGGAGGTTAAAAAGCTCAACCCTGTTAAACAACTAGAGATTGATGCTGGTCAATCTGAAGCGGATATGGGGCTCCAGTTGGTAGCAATGCCAGATTCTGTCGAGCCAGAGGCAGTTCAGTTGGAAAAAAAAGAGGAAGTCATTCCTAAAACTCATGAGAGAAGGGTAAGGAGAGCAGTTAAAGCCTCACCTGTTCCAGTTTCTATTCCTTGTGGGAGTGTCTCGGTAAGAAGCAATTGGGGAGGGACAGTGGAGAATGACCAAGTGCAGGTAGCCATTGGACGGTTTCTCTATGAGTCCGGGGTCCCGCTTGATGCTGTGAACTCTATCCATTTCCAACCAATGGTTGATGCCATTGCAGCAGCTGGTCCTGGCCTTAAGATACCAACATATCATGATATTCGTGGGTGGATATTGAAGAACTCAGTTAAGGAAATGAAAGCCACTTTGGAGCACTGGAGGGAGTCTTGGGCACGTACCGGATGTTCAATCTTGGCTGATGAATGGACCACAGAAATGGATCAGACATTGATAAACTTCATGGTCTACTGTCCTGAAGGGATGATGTTTATGAAATCTGTGGTTGTAACACAAATAGTTACATCTGCAGATGCATTGTATGAGCTGCTAAAGCTTGTTGTTGAAGAAGTGGGCGTAAATAATGTCCTTCAAGTTATCACCAACAACACAGAGACTCATGCTATTGCTGGAAAAACGTTAACTGAAATCTTCCCATCCATGTTCTGGATGCCATGTGCTGCTCGATGTGTGGTTGCCATGCTTGAGGATATTGAGAAGCTAGAACAAGTAAGTATCATAATGGAACATGCAAAATCGATAGCACGTTTCATCTACAACCATGCTGAGGTTCTAAACATGCTGAGAAGATGTACAGATGGCAAGGATTTGGTACATCCCTATAGAAGCCCATCTGAAACTAACTTTATAACACTGAAAAACATTGCTAGTTTAAAAGAAAATCTTTGTAACATGGTTGCCTCTCAAGACTGGAGAAATAGTCCATATTCTAAGAAACAAGCAGGAGCTGAAATGGCTGATCTTATCTGTAGTCCAATATTTTGGTCATCAGTCACTACCCTGGTTCAGTTGACAGAGCCACTAGTGCGCGTGTTGAGAATGGTTGATAGCTATAGAAGACCTGCAATGGGTTACATCTACATGGGTCTTCGTCATGCAAAAGAGGTGATAAAAAAGATACTGAAGAGAAAAAAAGATTATATGCCCTATTTGAACATCATTGATTGGAGGTGGGATAAAGAGCTGTCTCGTCCTCTTCATGCAGCAGGTTTCTTCCTTAATCCTCAGTTTTTCTACAGCATCAAAGGAGAAGTTCCGAATGAGATAATGTCAGGATGTTGGACTGTATTGAAAGGCTAGTTCCTGATGCGAAGGCCCAAGATAAAATAAATAAGGAGTTGGCATTATACAAGAATGCAACAGGAGATTTTGGAAGAAAGATGGCAATAAGAGCCAGACATACTTTGCTTCCTGGTGATTATTCTACTTCTTTCTACATTTTTTTCCCCAACAATTCATCTGCATTTTGTTGCTAATTATATTTGATTTAGTTGAGGATCATTTTCTTTAATCATTTTCCCTTTTTTAGCTGAATGGTGGTCTACATATGGAGGGGGTTGTCCAAATCTGACTCGCTTGGCAATTCGTATTCTAAGTCAAACTTGCAGTGCAAGAGGATGTGAAAGAAGCCATATTCCTTTTGAGCAAATGCATAGTCAAAGGAAGAACCATTTGGAACATCAAAGACTTAATGATCTTATATATGTTCAATACAACTTGAGGTTGCAGCAAAGGTAAGTGGAGTTTTGGTTCTGAGTACAAAACTACAAATATGATGATCAGGTCTTGCTTGTGTACCTTATTCTTGGGTAGACAGAAGGGCAAACATTTGTTTGGACACGGTTAAGTTGATTCCTATTAAGTAATTATATCAGATCCTTGGGAGGGGAAAAAACATAACTTATTAACCTTTTACAGGCAGTTTTTGAAGAACAAACAATCAGATCCTATTTCAGTTGATGTTGTCGATGTCATTGATGACTGGATAATGGAGAAAAGTGAGCTTTTCACTGGTGAAGATGATGATTCTAGTTGGATGGATCTAATGCAGCCTGTAGCAGGTGGCTTCTCATCAGAATCCATGAATGATGATGATGATGATCCCTTCACTGTTGGTATGCAGTATATTTTCATTTCTAGTTCCCCTTCAGATTACCCAGTCCAATCGGCTTACTCGACTGGAACTTGGACAGGGCTTGATGATGGAGTTCTTGATGTTGCTGCTGATGACGATGATGACGATGAAGATGAAGATCAAGATGATGGTTGTAGAGAGGAAGAAAATGATGTCAAACAAGAAATTTATGACCTTGTTAAAGAAGAAAATTAAGGTGTAATGGTTATTCGTTTGTATGTCAAGGAAGAAGGTACAGAGCCTTCGGTATAAAATATCTATGTTCTTCATTAGGTTGTAGATTAAATGTAAATTTTATGTAGATCTTCAGAATTCCAGTGTACAGAAAATGGAAGGAAGCGACATTTTAACTTCGGAGGAATGTCAATTCACAATGATAGATTCTTCAAATTTGTGCATTCATCTGTCATTATGGCACTAGGAAACACTTCTGCGAGCAATGAAGTTAAAAATGACAACGAATACTAGGGTTCAAATTTTGGAGTTGTCTAAGCATACAGTGAACTAGAACAGTCTTACCTTGTTTTTTTTTCCCCTTTCTGATGTTTTATTGGTGAGGACACCAGAGCGCGGGTTCGTTTCGACCCGACTTGCGTTTACTGACGTCGGAGGCCCTTGACAACAACAGATACATCATTATGGCTAGGAGATGATAGATTGCTGTTCTATTGTGGATCACCTTAGTTTTTGGACATTCTGAGGCCCATAGCAACTCTTTTTTTATGCACACTTTTGTATGTTTTTTGGTCTTATTTTGGGTACAGGGATATTTTGGTCATTATAGCATGTAGGGATGCTAGGGTTGCACCCTATAAATACACATGTATCTCTCTTTTTGGAAAACAATGAATAAAAAAGAATAATTTGAAGTTGCCTAGGGCTGGAGCCGTAGCCGATCTTGGGGAGCAAACTTCATGTGTCGTTTTCTTCGCCACCCCCATACTCCCCTTCTTGTTCTTCTTCTCATCTTCATCTCTTCATCCATGTGTTGATTCTTCTCCTCATTGTTCATCCACTGTTATTTCCCCTCTTTCAGCTCGATCCCGCATCATCTTTGGTATCAGAGTAGATCACGATCGCCCCGTTGTCTGCTCCTTTCTTCCCCTCGCTCTCTCTCAAGCACATGATCATCCCTTGTTGCGGTCTCTTCTCTCTCTCTTTCTACTCTCTCCTGCCACTCTCACTCTCTCGTCTCCCTGTGCGCTCTCACGACGACACCATCCCCCCCCCCTCGGCGAACTACGGCCCCTCCGCTATCGCCTTTGTGCTCGGCGGCCACACTGGCACTGCACCCTGCTCCTCGCGCTTGAGGGAGCCCATCACCGTCCTTCCCTCCCTCCCCCCCCCCCCCCTCCCCCGAGCCCATCATTGCGCCGAACAAGGGTTCACGCAACCCAACTTCTGCTGAAAGCCCGCGCTCCAACCCCCACCCCCGGCGACCTGCGTCGCTCGTCCTCACGGGGACCGTGTCCTCATCACACCCCTCCAGAGAATCGTCATCGCAGCAATTACCCTGCTTCCCCCTTCGAGCCATCGCTGCGACCTCTCCACTATCGCATTCAGAAAGCGTTGTGTCGTTCATCTCACCTGTAGCAGCCCCCACCGTTGTGACCACTCCACGACCGCTGCTACTAGCGACCAGATGAACTTGCCCGGGGTGGAGGTTGCCGACAGTTCTATTTGCTTGTACATGTATCTTTTGGCCTTCCCGCACGAGTTCGGCTTGTTGTGGCACCCCAGGACACCACATCGCCATCACCCAAGCAAACCTGCCATCTCCCCTTTGCGCGAGTGTTCTCTGGAAGTGGTGGTCACAACGTTCACGGCATTGGCAATTACGCCAATGAGAGACGGCGAGCATCCTGTTCCCTCCCCCGCGGCTAGTCGTGCACCCCCGCCCCGCCGCGTCCCTCCTCCTTTCCAGGTGCCTCACTCTCCAGTGAAACAGGTTGTTGCTAACAGTAGCTCCTTCCCCTACTCTCCTCGTATTTGATTTGTCTGTCGTCGTGCTTGAGGGGTAGGATTCCTAGCTAGTTAATCTTGTTCGCTACCGATTTGTGTGGTGTGAGTTCCTATTTCCCCATGAGCATCATCTGGGTTATTGCTTGTTAAATTGACGCCATAGACTTAAGGTAGTTCCACCTACCGTTGGTCCGACGTTTCTGCTGTGAGAACCAACCCTATTCTTTATCTTGTGTTTCGCCTTAGTAGTTCACTTGCATGGTTACATGCTAAGCTTAAATGTTATATGTTCATTGTTGATGTCAATGTGGTTGATCGGGTCCAGTTGAGTGTAGTCGTCCTGCATCATACGTTGCCTCATGCGGCATCTCTAGCTTTGCATGTTAGTGTGTTGTTGTGTGCTAGTGAGGCATTCTCGTGTTGTATGCCCACTCGTAGCGGTGCTGAGTACCTCATCCCGGCACCAATGTCTAGCTCTCATACGGGTTCCCCTATGGCATCTGATGTTACGCATAGACTTGGCCAGCTTATGCTCCATTTGGATCAAATGCAGTGTCGATTTGAGGATAGGTTCACTCAGTCGAACCGTATGGTCTAGGGGATGGTAGGTCGTTTAGTTACTTTGGAGAGGGCCCATTCAGTCCCAAACCCCGACCCTATTCACCCACCCCATCAAGTGGTACCCTCTAGAGTCAGCAAGTAATTGAATAGCAAGAGGAGGGTGACGGCCTAGGGTATGATTCTTTTGATGAGGTAGAGGGCGATTATAGGCCCGCTACCCACATGCGTGGGAGAGTTGATCGACAACCAGACTGCGAGTGGGAGGGTGATCGGAGGCCTCAGCATTACGCGAGGGGTTGGGGTGGGCGCGATGACTGTGGCGGTTGAGTTGAGCGGGGGTACGACCAGAGGATGTATCGGCACCCAAGGGAGTGGGATGACTGAGGTGACCCTAGGTTTGACCAGTGGAAGCATCGACACCGGAGATATTAGGATGATCATGATAAGGATTGGAGGCCCCACCTATATCTAGGGGATCAGGATGATAGGCTGACTACTCATGCTGACACTCCCAATTTTGACGGGTCCTTGGACCCAAAAATTTACCTTGGTTGGGAAGCCAACATGAACCACTAATTTGATTGGATGGGCATGCCTGACTCCCGACGTGCACGCTTTTGCCATGATGAAATTGACGGGTCATGCTCAAACTTATTGGCTGAATGTCAAGCCCTCCTTGAGCAGCATGAACAAGAGCCCATCGAGTCGTGGGAAGACATGAAGGTGAAACTTCGCGAGAAATACCTTCCTATGACTTATCGACATTGCCTCATTGATCGATGGTAGGATCTCACCCAAGGGACTTGTCCTATTTTTTAGTATATTGCGGAGTTTGACGAGTACCTATATATTGAGATGTGGAGCCTGCGAGGAGAGTGTGTTGACTCTTTCTTAATTTTAGAAGGGTCTTCGTCGTGTCAACCAGCAGAAGATGTTCCTCAGCATGTGACTACCATCGAGCACGCAAACCAGGTGGTACATGAGATGGAACAATTAGAGACGAAGAGGGACTCGCCGTCCCTGGTGAGACCCATGTTCCAACACCTCATGGCCCTCATCGTTATCCTTCAAGAGATGGTGTGTCGGCCTTGCTGCCCCTCCTGCTCGCCCCCAGTTTGGGTCCCATCCTCACCTACCAGACGAGATGAGAAGGGGAAGTCCCCTATGGGGGGGGGGGGGGGGGATGTGCCTCGAAGGGTGGTCCCATAATCGATGCTTCCGATGCAAGGGGTTTGGTCATTATATGAGTGTCTGTCCCATGAAGGCACTGACCATTGATGGTACCACTCCAAGAGACTCCACGTGTGCCCTGCAGAAGGTGGGATATGTGGCTGGCAATCATTTGGTCAAGGAGTTTCAGTTAGAGGAGGAAGAGGTCGACCATCACCTGGCACCGAGTCTAGAGGATGTACCCAATGGTGAGAGGCTCGGGGTCGTTCATTGCATTTTGACCCATCCTAGGGAGAACACTAGCTGGTGCCGCACATGGATCTTCTAGACCTACTATTGACTTGGAGGTAAGGTCTGCAGGGTAATTATTGATAGCGGGAGTTGCATTAACACAATCTCTACTCGCACAATCACACGCTTGGGGTTGACGACTATGGGCCACCCTCACCCATACCCTCTCTCATAGATGGACATGACCTCTATCCCCATTCAATCTAGGTGCCTTGCTCCTATAGAGCTTCATTCTTATGAGGCTCAGATCTGATGTGATGTGTTACACATGGAGGTCGGGAGCGTCATCTTGGGTTGATCGTGGATTTATGATGTGGATGCAACCCTTTATGGTCAGTCCAACACTTGCGTCTTTGAGTATGGGGGCCAACATATCACTATTTACACCCTCCCATCCTCTTGTCATTACCCCTCAAGATAGCACCTCTACCACTGCCCCCATTACCATGGGCTTCCCTTAGCACACCCCTATGGTGGCTTCCCTTGCACCACCTACTGGGAGAACCACTACACCTAACACTTCTCTTTTGGGACTCTTCCTCCTACTCGGACCTTAGTTGATTACCCCTAGGGCGTTTGAGCAGGAGTTTTAGAAACATGACGCTATCTATGCCCTAGTGGTGAGAAGGGTTAGGGGAGAGATCACTGATGAGGCGTCTCAGGGGCACCCCACTGAGGTTGTCCCGCTTCTCCAGAAGTTTGCTAATGTGTTCCCCGAGGACCTACCAAATGGCTTGCCCCCGATGCGTGACATTCAACATGCCATAGATATGATCCTGAGGTCCACGTTGCCCAACCAGTCGCACTATCGCATGAACCAACTGAGCATACTGAGTTACAAAGATAGGTTGAGGAGTACTTAATGAAGGGATCCATGAGAGTTAGCAAGAGCCCCAGTGCTGTTCCAGCACTCCTAGCTCCTAAGAAGGATGGCACATGGAGAATGTGCACGGATAGCCACACAATTAACTGCATCACTGTCAAGTACTGCTTCCCCATTCCCCGCTTGGATGGCATGTTGGATACGCTAGCGGTGGCCACGATATTCTCATAGATCGATCTTAAGAGTGGTTATCACCAGGTCGGGATTCGACCCAAAGATGAATGGAAGACAACATTTAAAACAAAGGATGAGTTCAATGTGTGGTGCCCTTTGGGCTGTCCAACCCCCCCAACACTTTTTATGTGGCTGATGAAGCAGGTGTTGCGCCCATTCATTGGGGTGTTTTCTGGTGGTGTACTTTGATGATTATCTGATCTACAACCGCACTAGGGATGAACACATTGACCACCTATGTCAAGTGTGCCTTACCCTCCATCGCGAGAGCTTATATGGCAACCTCAAGAAGTGTGCCTTCCTAACTGATCATGTTACCTTCTTAGGGTTTATTGTGTCAAAAGAGGGTGTTTTCCACTGACCCTGAGAAAATCAAAGTGATTGTGGAGTGGCCTGAGACGCAAACCCTCTATAATGTGTGCAGCTTCGATGGCCTGACCACCTTCTATCGTAGATTTATACATGGGTTCAACACTGTCATGGCTCCAATCACATATTGCATTCGGAAAGGAACCTTTGTTTGGTCGAAGGCCGCTCCTTCGGCCTTTCCAGACCTCAAGGAGAAGATGACTCAGGCACCCGAACTTCGAATACCTAATTTTTTGAAGGTGTTTGAGGTTTCATGTGATGCTCCAGGTGTCGGCATAGGTGGAGTGTTAAGCCAAGAGGGCCACCCTATTACCTACTTCAGTGAGAAACTGAATGATGTAAAGTTGAAGTACTCCACCTATGACAAGGAATTCTATGCGGTAGTTCAGACGTTAAGACATTGGAGACATTACCTACTACCGTAGGAATTTGTCTTGTACTTCGATCGTGAAGCCCTCTAATTTCTCCCTGCCCATAAGAAACTCAACCCGCAACACAGTAGGTGGGTAGAGTATAGAGTCTTCGCCCACACTTTTGTTCTCAAGCATCGAGCGGTGTGGAGAACCGTGTGGCGGATGTGCTGAGCCATCGTTCCTCTCTCCTATCTATTGTCTGTGTGACGGCCCTGGATATTTATGCTCATTAAGGAGCCATATCCAAGTCCGCCTCCCGCGATCGGACTGAAGTCTCGCAAGGGATAGCTCGTACACGTGTCCAGTAGGAATATAAAAGACAACCACAACAGTATAAGACACAAGAAAGTACATGTGTTCATATCTGCATATAACAATTTACAACTGTCCCAATACATTATTATATGTCCAATTAAAAAGTACAACTACCTGGGGCATATCCCGAGGGAGCACAAGCTCGCACAACACAACTAACACTACTGCTGGTGGTACAAGTCTGCCACAACGTCTTCGCAAGTCATACCAACGGTAAGCCCTGAAAAGAACTGTAGGGGAGTGAGCTTCAACAAGTCACCGGCTCAGTAGGGGACCACTCAAAAATAACACACTAAACGAAGAGACCTCAACCCCAAAGGGTTTCACTGGCAACACCGATAGCCAAACCAAGCATGCATAACAATACATGATTAGCAATAATTAAATATAATCATATCAGCTAATACAAATCTCAGAACGGAAGAAGGAATGGCAAGACTAGTCCAACACCCCTAGTCTGCTCACAACTAAAAGGCCTAGGCCACAAGCCTCACAGGCAAACTACTACAAAAAACTGGTCGCCTAAGCTATAAGCTACACAGGTAAACCACTGTCTAGGCTACAAGCTTCACAGGCGAACCTCAAACACATGGGTAGCAAACTACTGACCAAGAGCTAGTCCGTTATACCCCAACCACGATATGTTGAAAGCCACACAACACAGGGTAGCAGGACTGGCAACAGTAGGCCAATCTATCACACATTAAAACCATAATCGGAAGTTTACCCAAGGAAGGGTAAAACACAATGAGTGGAAGGTCTCACCACACGACCTCCACGGAGCACAGCTCCACCACACCACCTGAAAAGGCTGGTACACAGCATACCATGAGAAACATATACCCACGAAGGGTACAGGTACCTACCACCACGAGGTACCACCACAAAGCCTCAGTACAACTGTGCCTCCTACTAGGCACACCACGATGGGTCAACCACAACTAACGGGTCACTACACACAAACCACAACCAGTGGCAAAGCACGAGTCGGAAAGGAACGACACCACACACGGGAACGAACTACTAGTTCATGACGCTAGTATCCAACCCAGACAACACAACATAAGAACTACCTCTCAGTCTTGCAGTCACAGACGAAAGGTCCAACTGCCGCTCCACAAGCACAAGCCAAAGAACAGTGAAGATCAACCAACACCACACCTGCAGACCACACCACTGCAGGCCTATGCCTAGCACCTTTAGGGACTCTGGCCTAAGCTCCCTAAATTGAGACACTGGAAAACAGGACTAGCTGGGGACCAATGTCGACTACTGGTGTTCGTACCCCCAACCATGCGCGTGCTACAAGCGGCTGCACACCCACAAACACAAGCCGCTGCCCACAGTCGTCTTTCCCTTAGCCGGACGTACAACTCAAACTCAGGAGTGAGGGTGTCCAGGACAGACGACACAGACCTCAACGGTACACACAGTACCGGGACAAACCCCGAGCACAACAAACACACGTGCCTGGCTCACACAGAACCTGGGGTACCCAAGTGAAGAGGTATTCCGGAATAGGCGCCGGACCACCAAACTCGGCAACGTACAAACCACGATACATACACATATTATCTTTATTACAAACCGCGGTACACATGTGAGGAATAGTTTGTCCCGGTCACTCTGTGACCTACAAGCTAGCCTACATAGACACACATATACTCTACCTTATCCACTAATATCCTGGCCTGTCATTGGTCACAAAGTGACCTCCACGGCCGCACCAAACTCGTTACATGATAATTACTTAATAATTATACTCATTCCTTACTAGTTAAATCCTCTTGGTTATATAATCTATAATAAACATTAAAGGACCAAGGCTAGGTTCACACCGGAACCTCACAGCCCAGTCACTACAAACCAACCATATATACATCGCTCAAACCATGCAAACGTATGTTAACCACGTAAACAATACGTCCATTACATGGACGACACGCTCAACGAGCGCTACAGGTGCCCATGCACCACTCACATCAACCATGCACATAAGACATCGATAGTCGATAATCGTACAGTTAAAACATACACAACAAGTCCTCTCGACTGAGGTCGCGACGTGGGGTAGTGTCGCCTTCAGAACGCGACACCCTGATATGTCGCGTTCAAGAACCTGAACGCGATGGGTTGTCATGTCGCATTTAGAACGCGACAGGGGGTTCTGTTGCCTTCACAGGCGAAAACCCTAATCCAGGATGCTCTCCCTGGATCACTTCCACAAGCCATACAAACCACACTTAATTCTCATTTTTCATGCTTTAATGATTGCCCTGACATGATATCTACTGTTTATAAAGCGATAAACAGACCAAACATGCATCATATACGATCCACGCAATGAAACCAGGTGGAAACTCCCTACCTTCGAGAAGAACACGCAAACCAACCACAGCACGGCGTCTCCCCTGCTCCATTCAACGTCCTCGCGGCGAGAGCACGCTGAAAACCACTCTGAAATGCCGAATCGCCTGGAAATCCACCACAACAGCCTCCCTCACAAGCTCTGTTCGGCCGACCTTGCATAAAAAAACGCATCACAGTTGAGAACGCAACGTACACCTCCGTCGCGACCTGAATGCGACGGAGTAGGGCGTCGCCTTCTCAAGGTCGACGTCAGCATGCCGCCCAACGCGCGACACGCGGCGCGCATGCAGACGAGGACCACATCTTGGCGGCAACAGGAACGCGACCACCAAGGCCGCCGCGTTCAGAACGTGACGCACACCCTTGTCACGTTCACAGGCAGAAAACCTGTGAGCGCTTTCGGCCAATCTACCGGCCCACAAAGCCTCACGACCGGCGAGAACACTTGAAACACAAGCTAATGGGCCACACACTGGCCACCAAACCCGCTAAGCCAAGATCTGCGAAGATCCGAAAAATGCGCGACGTTACAGTCTGCATGGAGGTCGCGGGATTTAAAGGATCCAAGAGGAGTACCCCAACTATCTAGATGTTGGTTTGATCCACAATGCGCCCTAATCCGGACCCTCCAAAGCACATAGTGATTATCTCCTTTAGGAGGGCTATCTTTTTCGTGGTGATCGATTGTGTGTCCCGCAAACGTCTGTCCGTGAGTTTTTTATTTGGGAGGTGCATGCGGGAGGTCTCGCCGGTCACTTTGCTCAAAACAAGACCATCGAGTTAGTGGAGTATCAGTTCTTTTGGCCAAGCCTGAAGCGTGACGTAGCTCATATCATCACCCAATGTCGCACATGCGCTATGACTAAGCAATGTAAGCAGAACACAGGATTATACACTCCCCTCCCTATGCCAGATCGCCTATGGCAAGATGTTGGCATGGATTTCATCTTGGGTTGCCACGCATGGTCCGCCGGTACGATGCCATCATAGTGGTGGTAGATAGGTTCTCTAAAATGGCCCATTTCGTCCCTTATTCCAAAACTTTAGATGCGTCGAAGGTAGCCCGCCTCTTCCTAGATCAAATTGTCTATTTACATGAGTTGCCTAAGACTATTGTGTCGGACTGAGATGCATGGTTCATAAGCTATTTTTGGAAAACCTTATGGTATCTCTTAGGCACAAAACTTAAGTTTTCCACTGCGTATCACCCCTAGACCGACAGGCAAACTAAAGTAGTTAGTAAGGTCTGGGTGATCTCCTGCATTGTCCAGTCGGGGAACATGAGCGAGATTAGGATGTGGTCTTACCTGTAGCAGAGTTTGCATACAACAATTCGGTCAATAGGTATACTGCCATGAGCCCCTTTGAGATAGTTTATGGCTATAGGCCTAGGAGACCCGTAGACCTTGTTCCCCTTCCCATCTAGTCCTGAGTTTCAGAGTCAATTGAGTCACTAGCCGAGCACATTAGGAGTTTGCATGTCTATGTTTGTCACCACATTGAGATCAGTAATGGAAAATATAAAAAAAGCAGTTGATGCACATCGCCGCCAGTAGGAGTTCCAAGAAGGTAAGTATGTGATGATCAAGGTTAGACCTGAACGGTTCCCTCAAGGGCCGTGAAGAAGCTGCAAGTGTGGGGTGCAAGTCCATTCAAAGTACTGAGACATGTCAGGCCTAGTGCATACGTTGCAGAACTACCGCTAAACTATGGCATCAGTTCCACATTTAATGACTCATATTTGGTAGCTTACTGGGACTAGACAGTGATTCCTAGCCTTGTGAGTGACCCCACCCATAAGTGTCCACCAACAGCCTCCATTCCTACATGACGTGAACAAATCGATAAAATACTAGACGAGCAGGTTATTACCACTTGGAGTGGAGCCTTTCAGCGTTACTTGGTGTGATGGAGAGGTTAGTCACCTACTGAGGACACGTGGGTCACGTGTGAGGAGTTGCAGTGGGTTGACCCAGATCTTTTGGAGTGGTACCAAAGCGATCAGGACCCATACTCGACAAGGTCGACTTCCTCCCTAGCACCAGGGCACGGGTTCATTTTGACTCGACCCGCGTTTACCGACGTTGGAGGCCCTCGGCAATGACAGATACATCATTATGTCTAGGAGATGATGGATTGTTGTTCTATTGTGGATCACCTAAGCTATTAGATATTGTGAGGCCCATTTATGATGGTGGTCAAGTCTCCCCAACAGTCCCATGCGACGTGGCTACAATTATGGCCAGACTCATGAGTGTAACCGTCGAATAGTAGCCATCATGGGCTTTTATGCTCATTAAGAGAATCATAAGTAGTAATCATACCAATCGTGGACAACCTATCATTGTTCTCTTTAAAGCATTTATTATCTCTAGGTAACTATCATCCATGCAGGATCCATTGATCAGCTTATCAGATAAGGACGTCTACCACTTCACTTTCACCGAACTAAGGCTCCGCCAAGCTAAGTAGCCTCCGAGTTGTATGTTGTTGGGATAAGGTTTTTCGAGATTAGGTCAACCAAGCTAAGGTGTGTAGTGTGGGCCAAGCTAACTTTCTACCCTAGCACATGCCGATATATTATCTTGGGAGCTACATTGTCGCCTCGTGTTGTCCTTCTAACGTTGGTGCCATAAAAGGGGCCCTTCCTTAAGGTGACAATATCAAGTGTCTTTTATGTTTCATGAGCCCCATTTGATGACTATACTCTAGTTAGGCAAACTCTTATTTGATAACTGAGCTTTTCGCCTATTGGGTTGAGCTTAGTAATTAGGCCTTATGAATTGGGTCAAAAGGTTAAGATTTCCCCTCTCCAACATAATTATGTATTTGATTTATATTTGCTCAATTGATATGTCACGACCTCGCTCTTAATTTATCGAGCCAAGATGGGGACAAACTAAACAAAATATTTGTGAACAAAATAAGTATAAAAACAAATCACCTTTCATTCGAGAGTGAACACTAAGACCCACATGATTGGGTAAACTTAATTAACTTCGTTAAATGGTGAGACAATTTCATAATTACATCCTTTCTTACTTCACAAACGCTTACATAATCTGACACATACTACAACTAATTATAACCAACCTACTTATGACACATGTTATTGACATTATATATATATATATTATATATATATATATATATTATAGCATGTTTACATTCTAGCTAAATGGAAAAGATTCAACAGAAATGTATATTGGTTTTGGTAAGAAGTAATTGATTACATGTTATTGATTATTTTTTAAGTCACAGGATATTATTGGAGATTAAAAATGACAAAGTAAATCATTGAGAGTTACGTCTCTCTATTGTCATGGCATCATAAATCATAATTGCTAGATGCTAGCCTCTTCAGAGAGGTTGCTTTGTTTTGGGTGATGATTGTCACGTCCTAGTAAAAGTCTATTTACTGAAAATGACAGATATTAAGTTCGAGAATTAACATAAAAGTTTATTTATACTAACTCTCTTAGCGGAAGCTTTTTACATAATACTCTTCACTATAGTCTAAATGAGGAGCAGATAGAAGTAAACTGTAACATTATTACATTCCAACCAACTATAAGAGAAATAAAAAGTAACTACTCGCAGGACGACGGGTAGTCCACTCAGCACACATATCCCCCTTAGACTTCATTCCCATCTTGATCATCTGGAAATGTAGGAAATGAGCTAACTAGCCCAGTAGAATTCAATTCCTTTAAACAAAAAGGACTCAAGTATATAATCACAGGACAAGAATCTGAACATTGCTAACATTGAGTATTAAATGGAGGGACGAATGTGTCCACTGATTACAATGTAGAACAATGGAAATGTAGAAGCATAATCACAATTCAAGATAACACTTAAGTTCTGGTTCAGATACATATTCACACACATGTATGACATGATGACTAATCAAGCACGAAATGATGTATGCCAACATCCACTTGTCCTTATCGTTCCCGCGCGGCCACTAACGAATTCGGGTGCTCCTCCCAGGACTGAACCAGCCCTATTTGCACAGGCATAATTTCTCATGAGTCTAAAGACCCACAACTTTGTCATCATAACACACTCACTCTTGTAATGGTTCAATTGGGGTACACAAGTACTCAAGATTTTACATGAAACAAAGGTTTAAAGATTAATACCAATGATTTCAAAAGGTTGTAGCCATGTAGGAACAAGCAAACTTGGGATATTTAGGAATAATCCATGGCTAAAAGAATGATCCCTCACATTGGTACATGTTGTACTGAAGACAAGTTGACACTACTGGATAGACAAGTTACTGCTATGTCAACACAAGTCACTGTGGTGTCAACACAGTTCACTGTGGTGTTGACACAGTCCAGGGTGGTCGACACAGTCCAGGGGTGGTGTCGACACTAGTGTGTTGTTTTCCAGCAAACAGTCAGAACAAAGAAGCTTGGTGTCGACACAGTCCAGGGGTGGTGTCGCACTAGTTCTGGTTTCCAGAAAACAGTCAGAACAGTCCAGGAGTGGTGTCGACACAGTCCAGGGGTGGTGTCGACACTAGTTCTGGTTTCCAGCAAACAGTCAGAACAGTCCAGGAGTGGTGTCGACACAGTCCAGGGGTGGTGTCGACACTAGTGCTGTTTCCAGCAACCAGTCAGAACAAAGAAGAAGAGAAAGAAGAAGATTTCTACAACATGGATGGTATGAAATACTTATGAAATAAAGATTAAAGTATATACAATCCTTCTAATAGATTTTTTCCTTGCATCTAACAAGAATTTCTTCACAAGTATATTTTGCCCAAAACATGAGCATTAGTTAAAGTATGAACACAATGGAAAGAAGAGCAAACCTATTGATCTTTTCAGAACACAAATCAAGATGTGGTATAGTATACACTCATACTTGGAGATTCTAATAAAGAAGAAAGAGAATAGAGAAATCCAATATGGACACTCATTCCAGGAGTACTTAAGAACTCAATCTGAAATTGGAAGATATACACCTTTAAACAGGGAACAAACTCACTGCACTAAAGATATTTGTGACTTCAAAAACTCCAGAACTAAGGATGGAAGAAGAAGAAATAGGAGATGGATCCTACCAATTTCAAGAGCATTTAAGGAGTCAAATCCAAAGTCTGAGAGAATAAACACTTAAACAGGAAGGAGCACACTATTCTAAAGATCTTTATGGCTCCAAAACAAGATTCTATAGCAGGTATAATGCTAAGGATGGAATAAGAAGGAATAGAACAAGACTCTTCTTCTTCCCAACATAAAACTTACAACACCGAGGAGGAACCGTGAACTTAAACACTTAAACACTTAGCAGAAGCCTCTTTAGCATGTATAAAAGACAGGAGTGAGAAGGAGGGAATGAATCCTACATGACTTGAAGGAGATGGAGTCCTTTCTTCAAGACCCAACTATAAGATAGAGACAAAGCCCCAGGTGCTCACAACACCCCCACCGTTGCTCCTTGAAGCACCCCACACACGCAGTGGAGAGTAGCAGCTCTGCAGCAGCACAACGGCTTCCTCACAGCAACAACACTAAACACCACTCACAGCTAGATGATAACAAGTGTAACAACAGTAGGGAAGAAAATCCCACGAATGGTGAGGAGAAAGCTTTTATACCTCATCCTTCCTTGCATGCCGGACACGCGGCCATGTAGGTGTCCTACAGTAAACCTCTTGGTTTTACTGGGGACACGTTTTACATGCACCCATCATAGCCTAACACCTCATAACCATGTGTTAAACAACATTTAGTGTGCTGGCTTTACCAGGGGCCTTACACGTAGGCACCCAAGAAATTCTAGAAAATGCTTTACCGTAATTGATCCTTAAATCAGCAGGCCATTTGATCCTTATGTAAATCAATCCAAACAGTGTCTATTTGTATTGAAATTTCAACCATAAGCTAATGTGATAGTTTTACAAATTATGATGATTTTAGTTTAATTTTTAGATTTTATTTTACACTGGGTGAAAAATCACCCGAAAAATAGTCGCGTCGGCTTATTCTTGAAGTCCATACGCCGAAAATTTTGGATATTTATATTTCTGAGATCTCCATATTTTTTCTGGAAATTATGGTGTTCTCAGATTTTTATTTCGTTGTCGTTTTCCGGTGTCGCCCTGTGGAGCGCGCACCTCTGTGTATGACACTGGGGTAACGTATGTTACCATTATTAAACTCACATTCCAATTATTTCAATTTAATGACCATACTAATGTATAATAACCACATTAATTATTTTCCTAATAAGTAAAATTTTCGGTGCGTTACAACTCTCTCCCACTAAAAGAAATTTGGTCCTCCAAATTTAATAACACCCAAGTATGGATGCTAACCTGTGAACAATTCCGAATATTTGATCTTGATTGCGTCTTCTAGTTCCCACGTTGCCTCTTCTTGTCCTCGCTTATTCCACTGAATCTTTAGTAAGGAAACTTTCTTATTCCGAAGTTGCTTGATTTTTCTATCAAGGATCTGTACTGGTCTTTCTTCGTACGCCAAATTTTCTTGTACCTCCAAACCTTGGTATTCAATAATGTTTCTGGGTCATATACGTACTTTCTCAACATTGACACATGAAAAATATCATGTACATTAGATAGTTGTGGTGGTAGTGCCAATTGATACGTCATTTCCCCAACTCTTCTTAGTATTTCAAATGGTACAATGTACCTTGGACTCATTTTCCCTTGATTCCAAATCTTCTATTCCGCGTCGAGGAGATACTTTAAGGAATACATGTTCTCCTTGTTGAAATTCCATTCCCTTCTTCGACGATCAGCATAGCTTTTCTGTCGGTCTTGGGCAGCTTTCATTCTGTCTTGTACTAATTTGATAATTTATGTAGTTTCTTGGATCATTTCGGGTCCAAGAATATGTGATTCTTTTAGTTCTACCCACATAGTGGTGATCTACATTGACGACCGTATAAGGCTTCAAATGGTGCCATTTGAATGGTAGACTGATAACTATTATTATAGGCAAATTCCATGATTGCTAAATGAGTGTTCCAGTCATTTCCAAATTCCAATATACAGCAAACACATATCTTCATAACTTGGTTTACCCGTTCTGTTTGTCCGTCAGTCTGATGATGAAATGTTGTGCTAAACTTTAATTTAGTCCCCAATGCATCTTGTAGTTCTTTCCAAAAATATGAGGTGAATCTTGCATTCCTATCTGACATTATATTTTTCGAAATTCCATGTAATCGGACAATTTCTTTCATATACAATGCTGCTAAGACACCCACAGACCATCTTGTCTTGATTGGTAAGAATGACTGACTTAGTAAGTCGATCAATGATTACCCATATGGCATCAAATCCACTTCGTGTCCTAGGTAATCCCACAATAAAATCCATACCGATACTATCCCATTTCCACTCTGGTACTTCAAGTGGTTTGAACTTTCCTGCCGGTTTCTGATGCTCAGCTTTAACTTTCTAACATGTAAGGCATCTTGCTATGAAGTCCACAATGTCTTTCTTCATATTGCACCACCAGAAATGCTTCTTTAAATCTTGATACATCTTGACAGCTCCAGGATGAATGGTGTAACGTGACCGATGAGCCTCTTCTAAAATTTGCTTCTTGATTTCAGAATTATTCGGTACACATATCCTGTCTCGGAATCGAAGATTCCCATGAATATCCTCATTAAAGTCGGGTTGAAAGTTAACTTTTCTCGGATCTCTGTCAATAGGATCATTATCCTGATGTTCTCCATTTGTTTTATCAAATCTGATTGAACTGTCAAGTTATCAATTATATTTTTTCCTTCTTTGATTCAACCTGCAAGCTTAATGTGGAAAATTCCTCTAACAATTTCCATTCCTTTACTTGTAATTGAACACCTTTGCTATAGGATTTCTGCTAAGTGCATCCGCCACAGTATTTCCTTTCCCTTGATGGTATTCAATTTTGAAATCATAATCTTTAATATACTCCATCCACCTTCTTTGTCTCATATTCATTTCTTTCTGTGAAAACAAATACTTAAGACTCTTATGATCAGAGTACACTATAAATTGATTGTCATATAGATAGTGCCTCCATAGCTTGAGTGCAAAAATTACTGCGGCTAATTCCAAATCATGTACTGGATAATTTTTCTCATGGGTCTTCAATTGTCTTGACGCATAGGCAATGACTCTTTATCTTGCATCAATACACATCCTAGTCCAATACTTGAAGCGTCGGTATAAACCTCAAATATTTACCCTCTACCGGCAAAGCTAGAATTGGTGCCGATGATAGACATTCCTTTAATAACTGAAATGCTTGCTCTCAACTCTCACTCCATATAATGCAGTTCCTTTTCTAGTCAATTGTGTGAGAGGCGAGGCAATTCTAAAGAAATTTGGACTAATCGCCGGTAATAACTAGCCATACTCAGAAACTTCTAACCTCAGTGAGGTTCTTTGGTTGCTCCCATTTTTGTATGATCTCATTTTCGAAGAGTCCCAGACAATCCTTCTTTTGAAATTGTGTCTCAAAATATCACTTGTTCATCCAAAATTCACATTTACTAACTTTGCATATAGCTTGTGATCTCGTAATAGTTGCAAAGTAATCGTAAATGTGTCTCATGTTCTTCTATGTTCTTGGAGTAAATCAGTATATCATCAATAAACACAACCATAAATTGATCCAAATAAGTTCGAAACACGTCATTCATCATCGCATAAATGCAGCAGGTGCATTAGTTAATCCAAAGGCATCACTACAAATTCGTAGTGCCCGTATCTTGTTCGGAAAGTTGTTTTATGGATATCTTGCTCTTGAATCTTGAGTTGATGATAACCAGATCTTAAATCAATTTTGGAGAAACACTGAGCTCCAGACAATTGATCAAATAGGTCATCAATTCTTGGAAGTGGGTATTTGTTCTTTATAGTCAATTGGTTTAACTGTCGATAATCTATACATAATCACATAGACCCATCTTTTTTCTTCACAAATAATACTGGAGCACCCCAGGGTGAGGTACTAGGTCTAATAATCCTTTTTCGATCAATTACAACAATTGTCTTTTCAGCTCTTTCAACTCTTCTATTGACATCCTGTATGGTGTTCTTGAGATGGTGTAGCTCTCGGTACCAATTAATCGAAAAATTTACTTCTCTACTAGGTGGTATACTAGGTAACTCTTCAGGAAAAACATCAAGAAATTCTCTTACCACTGGAATATCTCCCAATTCGGTGATATCTTGATTTAATATCGTTACAGAAGCCAAGTACCCTTGACAACCTTTCCGTACTAGCTTACAAGCCTTAACTGTTGAAATTATTGGTATTCTTCTGGTGTGGGGTTTATCAAAAGTTATAGAACAAATTTCCTTTCCTGGGAAAGTAATCTGCCTTAATTGGCAATCTAAATGGCATGATACTTAGATAACCATCCATCCAAGGATCACATCATATCCCACATTTCCAAACATATCAAATCACCAGATAAGTTATGTCTATTATTAGGATCTGACTAACAGGGTAATACTCCTTAAGCTTTTTACCCTCACTCAAAGGAGTTGCCACTTCCAATTGTGTAGACAATGAGACTGATTGTATTTCTAAAGTTTTAGCAAAATCATAACTAATAAAGGAGTGCGTAGCTCCTGAATCAAAAATACTTGTGCAGGTTTTGAGTTTATTATCAGTGTACCTTCAATCAGTCCGCCTCTTGTGGGGATTCAGGCTCTACCTCTTGAATAGCTTGTATTCTCCCTTGCTTTGGTTGCTTTGCTTGGGAATTTGGTTTGGCTGGCGTATTCTTGATCATCGGACAATCTGAAATTCGATGCTGAGTACTTCCACACCTGAGACATGCTCCCAATCTACGCCAACAATTTTCCGCCTTGTGTCCACTAACGTGACAATGCTTGCACACTTCCTTGCTTCTACTTGGAGTCTTCTCTGTCTTCTTTCCAGATTGCTGAACTTTCGGGGTATTTCCCGACTCAAACTTTCTTTTTCGATCCGAAGATTCTTCTCTCGACCTTCCTTTAATTTTTCCCACCATATCATTTGTAGCTTCCAAAGCCAATGCTCTTTTGACTATATCCGAATACGTAGTAATCAGATGTGAGGTTAACTGCATAATATAGATAGGACGTAGTCCATTCATGAACTCTTGGCTTTTAACTTATCCGTAGCTATGAGATGTGGAGCATACTTAGACAATCGAGCGAACTGGGCCTCATATTCAGACTGACATCCTTAATTGTTTAGATTAGCAATTCATTTGTCTTCTTTTCCTGGACAATCTCGGAAAAGTATTGGTCATTAAACAATTCCACAAATTCATCCCAACTAATTTGAGTTGGATCTTCCAATTTGGATGTCACGATGTCCCACCATGCTCTAGCATCTCGTTCCAACTGAAAAGTCACCAACCGGATCTTCTCTTCCTCGGTGCATTTAATCACTCTGAATATCCTTTCAATGTCCTTTAACCAATTTTCGGCTTCATCCGGGTTGTACTTCCTGCAAATCTTGGAGGATCTAAACTTCGGAAATCCCTGAATAGACTTGTCCCATTATGGCTGTTATTCTTAGCTATAGTCCTCATCACTCGGGTCAAGTCATGCATTGAACTTTCCATTTTCATCCAATGGCGTCACCTCCGTCCATGACAAAATTATGAATTATCTGAAACATTCAATAGGACATACATTAATTTCATAATCCACCCACTTGCATTCATCACATACACATTTCAAATCCATATAACACACCATTTCTATTCACTAGTCAAATAATTACATCAAAACATACTATCATAACCCAGTCATCTAGGTCACTGCCATCTCCTCCTTCCAACTTTTCCATATTACAAAACATACTTCATTAACCTCTCACTTCCCCTACACATGGGAGTTACATTGTACAACCATATTTAACAAAAGGAGAGGTTACAAAAGAAGGACAATTATCTAAGTCCTTTCTAAGTCTGGGTTAGATCTATAACAGATTCTAACAGGTGGTGGCTGCTGTACTCCTCCGGCTCCGTGGTGTAATTCTTTGGCCTCATCGGTTAGAGCTTCCCAATACCCTTCAAACTGGTGGAGCAACATGTCTTGCCCCAACCTTAATTGTCCAGCCTACACATCACTTGAGTCATAACATCCAGGGAAACACGAGGATTGTCGGCATGGAATGCAACTGCGGTCAGTTGAGCACTTCCTCCTTAATTTGGGTGTGGGCTTCCTACTGTGCTTGTGCATATAATTCTATATCTTGGCGTAGCATTTCCAGTGCTGCCACCATCCTTTCCTGGGCATTCATATCCATACTGAAACAAATGTGATGTTAAGCATGTATATAATTATAAAATCATGTTACTAATCTCATGTTTCTACCCCAACTCACTGGTTATCCCTAGGTTTATCGTACTAATGGTCTGATACCAATTTATCTGTCACGTCCCAGTAAAAGTCTATTTACTGAAAATGGCAGATATTAAGCATGAGAATTAACAAAAAATTATTTATACATACTCTCTTAGCGGAAGCTTTTTACATGATACTCCTCACTATAGTCTAAATGAGGAGCAGATAGAAGTAAACTGTAACATTATTACATTCCAACCAACTATAAGAGAAATAAAAAGTAACTACTCGCAGGACGACGGGTAGTCCACTCAGCACACATATCCCCCTTAGACTTCATTCCCATCTTGATCACCTGGAAAAGGTAGGAAGAATGAGCTAACTATCCCAGTAGAATTCAATTCCTTTAAACAAAAAGGACTCAAGTATATAATCACAGGACAAGAATCTGAACATTGCTAACATTGAGTATTAAATAGAGGGACGAATGTGTCCACTGATTAACACATGTAGAACAATGGAAATGTAGAAGCATAATCACACATTCAGATAACACTTAAGTTTGGTTCAGATACATATTCACACACACATGTATGACATGATGACTAATCAAGCACGAAATGATGTATGCCAACATCCACTTGTCCTTATCGTTCCCGCGCGGCCACTAACGAATTCGGGTGCTCCTCCCAGGACTGAACCAGCCTATTTGCACAGCATATTTCTCATTGAGTCTAAAGACCCACAACTTTGTCATCATAACACACTCACTCTTGTAATGGTTCAATTGGGGTACACAAGTACTCAAGATTTTACATGAAACAAAGGTTTAAAGATTAATACCAATGATTCCAAAAGGTTGTAGCCATGTAGGAACAAGCAAACTTCGGATATTTAGGATAATCCATGGCTAAAATAATGATCCCTCACATTGGTACATATTGTACTGAAGACAAGTTGACACTACTGGATAGACAAGTTACTGCTATGTCAACACAAGTCACTGTGGTGTCAACACAGTTCACTGTGGTGTTGACACAGTCCAGGGGTGTGTCGACACAGTCTAGGGTGGTGTCGACACTAGTGTTGTTTTCCAGCAAACAGTCAAACAAAGGACTTGGTGTCGACACAGTCCAGGGGTGGTGTCGACACTAGTTCTGGTTTCCAGCAAACAGTCAGAACAGTCCAGGTGGTGTCGACACAGTCCAGGGGTGGTGTCGACACTAGTTCTGGTTTCCAGCAATAGTCAGAACAGTCCAGGAGGGTGTCGACACAGTCCAGGGGTGGTGTCGACACTAGTGCTTTTTCCAGCAACCAGTCAGAACAAAGGAAGAAGAGAAAGAAGAAGATTTCTACAACATGGATGGTATGAAATACTTATGAATAAAGATTAAAGTATATACAATCCTTCTAAGAGATTTTCTCCTTGCATCGAACAAGAATTTCTTCACAACTATATTTTGCCCAAAACATGAGCATTAGTTAAAGTATGAACACAATGGAAAGAAGAGCAAACCTATTGATCTTTTCAGAACACAAATCAGATGTGATATAGTATACACTCATACTTGGAGATTCAATAAAGAAGGAAAGAGAATAGAGAAAATCCTACAATATGGACACTCAATTCCAGGAGTACTTAAGAACTCAAATCTGAAATTGGAAGATATACACCTTTAAACAGGGAACAAACTCACTGCACTAAAGATGTTTGTGACTTCAAAATAAGACTCCATAACTAAGGATGGAAGAAGAAGAAAATAGGAGATGGATCCTACCAATTTCAAGAGCATTTAAGGAGTCAAATCCAAAGTCTGAGAGAATAAACACTTAAACAGGAAGGAGCACACTATTCTAAAGATCTTTATGGCTCCAAAACAAGATTCTATAGCAGGTATAATGCTAAAGATGGAAGAAGAAGGAATAGAACAAGACTCTTCTTCGTCCCAACATAAAACTTACAACAACCGGGGAGGAACCGGTGAACTTAAACACTTAAACACTTAGCAGAAGCCTCTTTAGCATGTATAAAAGACAGGAGTGAGAAAGGAGGGAATGCTACATGACTTGAAGGAGATGGAGTCTTTCTTCAGAGAACCCCCAACTATAAGATAGAGACGAAGCCAGGGTGCTCACAGCAACCACCCACCGTTGCTCCTTGAAGCACCCACACACACGCAATGGAGATAGCAGCTCCTGCAGAGCAACAACGGCTTCCTCACAGCAACAACAACTAAAACACCACAAGCTAGATGCTAACAAGTGTAACAGCAGTGGAGGGAAGAAAATTCCCACGAATGGTGAGGAGAAAGCTTTTATAACTCATCCTTCCCTTGCATGCCGGACACGCGGCCATGTAGGTGCCTACAGTAAAACCTCTTGGGTTTTACTGGGGACACGTTTTACATGCACCCATCATAGCCTAACACCTCAATTAACCATGTGTTAAACTCACATTTAGTGTGCTGGCTTACCAGGGCCTTACACGCAGGCACCCAAGAAATTCCAGAAAATGCTTTACCGTAATTGATCCTTAAATCAGCAGGTCATTTGATCCTTATGTAAACCAATCCAAACAGTGTCTATTTGTATTGAAATTTCAACCATAAGCTAATGTGATAGTTTTACAAATTATGATGATTTTAGTTAATTTTAGATTTTTTTACACTGAGTGAAAAATCACCCGAAAAATAGTCGCGTCGGCTTATCCTTGAAGTCGTACGCTGAAAATTGGATATTTATATTTCTGAGATCTCCACATTTTTCTGGAAATTATGGTGTTCTGGATTGATTTTTTATTCGTTGTCGTTTTTCGGTGTCGTCCTGTGGGAGCGCGCACCTCTGTGTACGACACTGGGGTAACGTATGTTACCATTAATTAAACTCACATTCCAATTATTTCAATTTAATGACCATACTAATGTATAATAACACTTATTATATTTTCCTAACAAGTAAAATTTTCAGGGCGTTACATGATGTTCATAGTTGAGATCCGCATCTTGTTCCAGCCTGTAAATAATCATTAAGATATCAGGCATACGCGATCGGATGATCATATGCTTGCTTGTTCAAACAACAATACTAAAGGAATATTCGACTTATGTGGGTAAATATTAAGGAGGCTAATTATTAAAGGGAAGAACCGAACTGATCATCTGAACCTTACTTGGCAATTCTGTGGGTCTCAAGTCGGCCATCCATAGGACCTTAGGCATTGCGAACCTCGACAGGACCACCAGGGTTGTGTCGTTCATGTTGACCTCCGCGGCCATCTTCAGAGCATTCCTTATGTTGAGGTCGGTGCCCTCGAGGGTGATCAGCAAGTTGGGGTTGTGGATCTTCACCAGCCCCTTCAAGCTGGAGTAGACTGCTTAGAGCACATGTACATCCTAGTTGGATATTCCCCACGGTTTGTCCAGAACTTCTCTAGTAGGGGAGAGAGGGCCTTCACCTCATCGAAGGAGTGTGCATAGAACAGGGCGTTGATTTTTCTGGGGGTTCATGGCGGTCTACTGGGTGATGTAGCTGTTGGAGAGTGCTCGTCACCACTGATCGTCCTGCACCTACACGATGTCCTTGAAGATGACGGTGGTCTTGAAAAAAGAGGCCACCCGATGCTCACTGTAGTCCCCCATGTCTCCTTGTCATTCTGCTCCCCAGGACAAAACTCTGGTACTTGTCGGTGCCCCCGACATGGGAGAGGATCTCCAACATCTTCTCGTCGAGATCATGTCGTCGTCTAGGATGTTGATGAAGTCGGCCTCGGATTGCAAGGCGATCTGAAACCTATTGTAGTACTTGAAGTCGTAGCTGGAGCTGATGAAGCTGATCCTGGAGTTGTTGTAGCTCTCGACGATCCTCCTCAGGCCAAGCTTGTTGGGGCTGCCGAAGGAGAGCACCCACATGTTGTGGAAGGGCATCGTCTGGTGCGGTAGGTACTCGAACTATGCGCAGAGTGCCTTCCTTTTGAAGTGGTTCAAGATGACGGTGATCTTGGGGACGTTGGGCCCATTCTTGCTCCACTTGCACTTCATGTTCATGAGGTCGAACAACGTCTCAGCGTCGAAGGTCTTCTGTTGGAAGTCGAGCACCTCGTCGTAGAGCTCCCGCTTGAACTTGATCATGAGAAGTCGATCGTACGATGGTGTTCTTCTTCTGCTAGAAGTCGATTTGCTCCTGCTCGCACACCTCGGTAGGGTTGAGGGCGATGGCGTTGTCCTGGAAGCTGGGGAGGGCCCTCTGCTTCCAATGATGGATGATGTTGGTGGCCCAAGAGAAGTTGATCGGGCTTGGTGCTCAGGTCGACAGAGGGGCTCATTTAGTGGAGCAAGAAGGTGGCATATATGGCAAAAGTGAACTGGAGGTAGGTGAGGGCGGCCACGATGCGGGAGGGCGTGCTCTTGGGGGCTCTGATTTTGCTCCCATTCTTTTCGTACACATACTTGTTGATCATGCCTTCAAAGAGCTCGCCGCTTCTCATACTTGGAGTGTGAAGAGACTGATCGCGCAGATTTAACTATAGCCATGCAGATGTGTATATATGGTCACCACCTCCACTGTGCTGCACAGCGAGGGAGATCAAAGAGAGGAGATATGAAAATATGATGAGCAAGAGATCATTTAATTCTTAATATTCTTTGAAAAGACACGATCAAAAGAGAAAAGGAGGAGAGGGATTGATGAGTCTGCACGCAGTAGATTAGTTCACAAATGCATCTGCTCATTCCATGACATGGTTGGCGATGACGATGGGTAAGAGAGGGAAGAGCCTCTGTTTCAGTACCTCAACTCAGAGATACCGAAGAAACTCTTCTCACCAACACATGGTCGTTACAATTATACATAGCAAGAAAAAATAAGTATCTTTCCTGATATCAGTTGTTCGTCACAGAAGAGAAATGGAGCAACGACGGTTTGGTGGGGCGGCAGTGGCAGGCGCGGTGGGGAAGAGACAGGGCTTCGCCACCAATTGAGGAAGAGGAAGAGGACACACGTGTACCTGACACATGCCCGCGAGATGGAAAACGGTTGGAAATTAGAAGGGCATGCATCAGTTTCGACACCATCCATTAATGTTAATTAAATGGGCATATAGAACTAAAAGGTCATGACTGAACCAAAAGAAAAAAAATGCATCAGGCGCCATCCATTAATGCTAATCAAATGGGCATATAGAACTAAAAGGTTGTGACTGAACCAGAAGAAAAAATGGACCGGACGAGTGTCTCTTCTATTATATAGGTTATAGATTAATTGACGTTGGAGTGAACGTAATCGTCTAATTGTGCTACTGTATGGTAGTCACATAATCAAAACTCAAATTTATCAATTATCGTGATTACCACATGGTATAAGTCACATAATCCAACACTGGAGTGAACATAATCGATTAAACTGAATACTTAGTCGATCGTTCTCGAAAAATAATTGATTTTCTTGGTAAGTCCGACACTTGATACAGTATCTATCTCGATCATATAACTCGATCAATTATTTATTGTAACGTCGCGCATTTTTCAGATCCTCGTGGATCCTCGCTTAGTGGTTGTGGTGGCCAGTGTAGTGTGTGTACAGGCGTTACCCAGGTTTTTTGGGCTTCGTGGGCCGATAGTTTGGGCCCAAAGCACCCCTTTGTTCACTGTTTTGAACGCGATAGGGCCTAGCGTTGCGTTTTGAATGCGATGGCCCTGGGTGTCACGTTCTGGTTGCCGTCGCGAGCGGTCTTCATCTGCATGTCTGCTGCGTGTCGCACGTTGGGCGGCCTGCTGACGTCGACCATGGGAAGGCGACGGCCTTCTCCGTCACATTCAGGTCGCGACTGTACGTATATATCGCGTTCCCAACTGTGATGCGTTTTTAAGATAGGTCGGACAAACAGAGCTCCAACAAGCTCTGTTCGGCCAAGAGGAGGAGATTTCACGGGTTTCTTGGGCGATCCAACATTTTGGGATCATTTTCGGCGTGGTCTCGCCGCGAGGACGTCGCACGGAGCAAGGGAAACGCCGGGGCATCGCCGTTCTTCGCGTTCTTCACGAAGGTAGGGAGATTCTGCCTCGTTTTACGTTGTGAATTACATATGAAGCATGAATGGCTTGTTATTTGCTTTATAAATGGTAGATACCATGTTAGGGCATTGAGTAAAGCATGAAAACTGAGTTTTTACATCATTTTATATGGTTTGTGTGGGAGATCCGGAGATGGGATCCCGGATTAGGGTTCCTGCCTGTGAAGGCAACAGACCCTCCTATCGCGTTCTGAACGCAACAGGCCGACCCGTCGCGTTCTGCTTTTGAATGCGGCATATCGGGGTGTCGCGTTCAGAAGGCGACAAAAGCCTCCGTCGCGTTAACAATTCTGTGGGCTTTATGTATGTGCATGATAACGCATTTATCGGATTATCATTGTGTGATGAGCAAGGCATTGGTAAGTGGTGCCTTGGCATCTGTAGCGCTCGAGGAGCGTATTGTTCATGTGGTTGACGTGTTGTTCACGTGGTTTGAGCGGTGTGTATGTGGTTAGTTCGTGTTATTGGCAGTGAGGTTCCAGTGTGACCTAGCCTTGGTCCTTTGATATCTTATAGGTTATTTAGTTGGTTTATTTGATAAAGTATGTGTAGGGTTAAGAGTTAGTGTATGGTTATTAAGTGATTATTATATATTGTGTTTAATGTGGCAATGGAGGTCATGAGATGACCAATGACATGCCAGATTATTATTGGTTAATGTAGTTCCTGTATGTATCTGTGTAGGCTAGCTTGTAGGTCACATAGTGACCAGGGACAAGCTATTCCTAACATTTGTACCGTGGTTTGTAATAAAGATTATATATGTATGTATCGTGGTTTGTGCATTGCCGAGTTTGGTGGTTTGGCGCCTATTCCAGAATACCTCTTCAGTTGGGTACCCCAAGTTCTGTGTGAGCCAGGCACGTGTGTTTGTTGTGCTCAGGGTTTGTCCCGGTACTATGTGTAACCGTCGAGGTCTGTGTCGTCTTCCTACACCCTCACTCATGTGTTTTGATTGTACGTCTGACTGAGGAAAGACGACAGAGGGGCAGCGACTTATGAAAGTTGTGTTTAGTCGCTTGTAGCGCACTCATGGTTGGGGGTACAGACACTAGTAGACGTACTGGTCCCCAGCTAGTCCTGTGTTTCCAGTGCCTCACTTTAGGTAGTTCGGGTTGGAGTCCCTAAAGGTGCTAGGCGTGGACCTGCAGCTATGTAGTCTGCAGGTGTGGTGTTGGTTGATCTCCACTGTTCTTTGGCTTGTGGTTGTGGAGCTATAGTTGGACCTTTCGTCCGTGATTGCAAAACTGAGGGGTGGTTCTTGTGTTGTGTTGTCCGAGTTGGATACTGGCGTCATGAACTAGTAGTCCGTTCCCGTGTGGTGGCGTCATTCTTTTCGACTCGTGCTTTGCCACCGGTTACGACCTGTGTGTAGTGACTCGTTGGTTGAGATTTTACTCGTTGGGGTGTGCCCTGGTGTTGGCACAGTTGTAATTGTGATTTCGTGGTGGTACCTCGTGGTAGTAGGTACTTGTACCCTTCGTGGGTAGCTTTGTGTTGTGGTACGTTGTGTACCAGTCCCTTCAAGTGTTGAGGTGGACTTGTGTTCTGTGAAGGTCAAGTGGTGTGACCTTTCACACGTTGTGTTTTACCTTTCTTTGGGTAAGCTCCCGATTGTGGTTTGAGTGTGTGGTCGATTGGCTTGCTAATACCAGTCCTGTTACCCTTTGTGGGTAGGTTGCCTGTGAAGCTTGTAGCTTAGGCGACCAGTTATTGTAATGGTTTGCCTGTGAGGTTTGTGGCCTAGGCATTTCTGTTGTTGGGCAGACTAGTCATGCTGTGCTAGTCCTGTTGTTCCTCTTTCCTTCCGAGGACTATATGTTTGCTGATATGTTTATGTTTTAGTTGTTGTTTATTATGAATGTTGTGAGCATGATATGGTTTGGCTATCGATGTTGCCAGTGAGACCCTCTGGGGTTGAGGTCTCTTAATTTTGTTTGTTGTTTTTGGGAGATCCCTACTGAGCCAGTGATTTGTTGAGGCTCACTCCCCTACAGTTCTTTTCAGGGCTTGCCGTTTGTGTGGCTTGCGGAGGTGTTGTGGCAGACTTGTACCACCAGCAGTAGAGTTATTTGTGTTGTGTGAGCTTGTGCTCCCTCGGGATATGCCCCAGATAGTTGTACTCTTAAATTGGACATGTAATAATGTATTGGGACAGTTGTACAATGTTGTTTACAGGTATGAGCACATGTACTTTCTTGTGTCATATACTGTTGTTGTTGTTGTCGTTTATATTCTTACTGGACACGTGTACGAGCTATCCCTTGCGAGACTTTGGTCCGATCGTGGGAGGCTGAAGTGGATATGGAGCCTTATTGGGCATAACTATCTAGGACCATTTCATTTGGTATCAGAGCAATGGTCCAGTTACAATACGAAAAGGCATCGAGGTTACAATGTCCCAAGACATGGTTTAATGTCCACTGCTAGTAGTAAGTCTGCGGTTTTGTGTGATTTTTAGTACGGTTTTCATGTGAGTTTTTTGTATGTGAATTGTGTGTATGGTTGGTTAGAGTGGCAGTTGTTAGTAATGATAGAGAAATGGTGTGGTTAGTGGTATAAGTTGAGTGGTTATACCAGTGTGCCAGTCTGCAGTTAAAATGTACTTGTTTAAAGGTTTTTAGTTACAGTAATTGATTGAATTAGTGAATTCAGTTGTGTTATTCAGAGAAGGTAAAGTGTGTTCTGGAAAGGATATGATCTGAATGTATTTTTCGTAAGATACTTGATATAGAGTTGGCAGAGACAGGTATAGGGTAATGATGTGATAAAGAAGCAGTAAAATAGTGTTAGTAATGAGGAATAAATCAGTGTGTAATGAGGATTGTTAAGTGTGTGAATTGTAATTAAGAACATTAGCAAAAGTAATTGTAATATTTGAGATATGTGTTAATCAATATTAAGGAACAATGTGGATAACAATGTGATTAGCGTTATGGAAGGTTTGGAATAATTGTGTGAGATAGTTCAGTTTGAGATGAAGTACTGGTAAATAGAGGAGCAGAGATGTGTGGTAGTTAGATTAAGTGTACTTTGTGATTAATGATAGTTGCAGTAAAAAGTTTGAGAATAGTGCTATTCTGAATAATGAAGATAATGGGAAATTTGATATGGAGATCCATGTAAGCATGTGCTGAGGTGACCAGTTGGGGAAAGAAAGAGTAAAAGAAGAATAGTGTGTAATTGGACTTTTCTGAGATTTTTACAAGAAAGATATTCATTTGATAAGTGGCAATTTGTGAGGATTTCACATAATGATTTGTAAAGGATTATAGTGTTGAAGATAAGATTAGTAACGTTAAGCAGTTGAATACAGTTTGTGGGAACAGAGAGTAAAGTTTGTGTTAGAAAAAGATTGAGGTTAAAGTTAGGAATAATTGGAATAAATTAGAGTTATGTAAGTCAGAATAGAAAGAGATGAATCAGTTGAGAAGGAACAGAAAGGCAGATTGTGAAAGAATTAAAGTAAATGTTTGAATGAAAGGAATATTAATGAGTAAGTTGAAATAGTGGTGTTTCTAGTGCTTAAGAATTAAGCAGTTATGGTAAGGTAATTGGAAAGGCAGATGCTGAGATTATAAAGCAGTAGTGTGGAACAGAGGAATCATGCAGAGCAGGTTATTGTGTCTAAGAAAATGGTATTTAGATTTCGGTTTCAGCAGTGTTACAGTAAAAGGTAATTGTGTGTAAAGAAAAGTTATAGTATAAGTGGTACAGTGAGATTAATCAGATAGTGGAATAATTAGAGGGAAATCTTTGCAGAAATAATATTATACTCGATATGATTGTCAGTATAGCTTAAGCCCAGTGTTATTAATTAAAGGAAGAAAGAATGTGGCAGATTATAGAATGATAATAGTTAGATAATCCAAGCAATGTGTAGTAAAAGTTTATGTGGCAACGTGCAGAAAGTGATTCAGATGGACAGAGGAATTTTATTATAAAGGTATTTCCAGAGTTTGATGTGAAAGCTACAACATGTCAGTTAAAGAATATTGAGCAGATTAAAGTATGGCGGAAAAGAACAGAAGGAGTAAGGAAAAGTTTGATTAGTTTAGCAGTAAAGAATTTTAAATTAGACGTCATTTAATTGAGAAAGACTTCGGTAAAGTTGAAGACAGATACTAGAGCATGTGCAGGGTTAGTTGAACAGTTTTGTTTCCCGATAAGAGAGTGCAGTGTCACAGCAATGAGAATGGAAATTGTGAAGAGTTATGAGGTTGGTTTGTTGAGTCAGTCAGAGAATATTGTTTGAAGTAAGGTAAGTATGAAAATAGTAAAGCACATCAGTAACAGTATGTCAGAATTTAGTGTGGCACAGTTATAGTTAAAGCATTAAAGAAAACAGTGCAAAAATTCATTGTGTCTCTTCAGTAATAATTAGTAGAGTAAGGTGATTTGAGAAGTAAGTAAAGATGGAGTTGAGTCCAGCTGAAGTCAGAGTATTAGTGAAAATGGAAAGTAATTGGAAGCAATAATAAGAGCAAGATTTATGGAATATTTTGTCAAGTATTCAGAGTAATCAGAGTAGCGCAGCGGAAGCATGGAAAGTAAGAAAGATTTAATATTTGCAGGTTACCATAGATTTAATTGATTAAAAGAAAGTTTGAGATTTTTGCACAATTAAGGAAAGAAGCAGAGGTTTTTAGTCAAATATGAGTTAAGGCAGAATGAGCAAGATGGTATAAAGAGGCAGGAAATTCAGTTATGGTAATATGTTTTTCTTTGAGAAGCTAACAATTAAGAATATGAATACAGATGAGGCAGAGCGACAGTTGGCAGTGACAGACAGATAATAGAAAGGCACCGAAAAATTTGAGAATTTAAAGATGGTTTTACATAACAGTGCACCTCAGAATGACAGTATACAGTAAAAATTTTGAGCAAATGAAGCGGCCCAGAAAGAAATGTTGCAAACACAGCCGAAAAAATGTGGAAGTAGGTTGAGTCCAAGGAGATAAAGCGCCAACAGCAAGGTGGAATCTCTTATAGTTGAAAGGTAAAGAAAGGCAGATTGACACAAAAATGCAGAGCATTTATGAAAGGAATTAAAGGAAAAGGAAAAGCAGAACAGGCACGGAAATGAACAGATTGAGTTAGCCGATGTAGAGTGGTTTGAGAGGCAAGTGCAGAGGAAGCATATCCTACTTGTTCTGTATACAGTTTTATGTCTTTTTAGGTGATAATTCGGCTTACTGTGGTTCGTTTTGAATGTCGGGGACGACATTCCTTTTTAGGTGATAGTAATGTAACATCGCGCATTTTTCAGATCCTTGTGGATCCTCGCTTAGTGGTTGTGGTGGCCAGTGTGTGGCCCTTTAGTGTGTGTTACAGGCGTTTACCTAGGTTTTTGGGGCTTCGTGGGCCGGTAGTTTGAGCCCAAAGCACCCCTCTATTCACTGTTTGTGAACGCGACAGGGCCTAGCGTCGCATTCTGAACACGACGGCCCTGGGTGTCACGTTCTGGTTGCCACCGCGAAGCGGTCTTCGTCTGCATGTCCGCCGCGTGTCGCGCGCTGGGCGACCTGCTGACGTCGACCATGGGAAGGTGACGGCCATCTCCATTGCGTTCAGGTCACGATGGTAGGGTACGTCGCGTTCCCAACTGTGATGCATTTTTAAGATAGGTCGGCCAAACAGAGCTCCAGCAAGCTCTGTTCGGCCAGGAGGAAAAAATTTCACAGGTTTCTTGGGCGATCCAACATTTTCGAGTCGTTTTCAGCGTGGTCTCGGCGCGAGGACGTCGCACGGAGCGGGGGAAATATCGGGGCATCGCCGTTCTTCGCGAAGGTAGGGAGATTCCGCCCCGTTTTACGTTGTGAATTGCATGTGAAGCATGAATGGCTGGTTACATGCTTTATAAATGGCAGATACCATGTTAAGATTGGTAAGCACGATAATTGAGTTTTTACATCATTTTATATGGTTTGTGTGGGAGATCCGGAGATGGGATCTCGAATTAGGGCTCCTGCCTGTGAAGGCGACGGACCCTCCTGTCGTGTTCTGAACATGACAGGCCGACCGGTCGTGTTCTGCTTTTGAACGCGGCATATCGGGGTGTCGCGTTCAGAAGGCGACAGAAGCCCCCGTCGCGTTAACAATTCTGTAGGCTTTATGTATGTGCATGATAACATATTTATCGGATTATCGTTGTGTGATGAGCAAGGCATTGGTAAGCGGTGCCTTGGCATCTGTACCGCTCGAGGAGCGTGTTGTTCACGTGGTTTGAGCGGTGTGTATGTGGTTAGTTCGTGGTGGTTGGGCAGTGAGGTTCCAATGTGAACCTAGCCTCGGTCCTTTGATATCTTTTATAGGTTATTCAAGTTGGTTTAATTGATAAAACATGTGTAGGGTTAAGAGTTAGTGTATGGTTATTAAGTGATTATTATATATTGTGTTTAATGTGGCAATGGAGGTCATGAGATGACCAATGACAGGCCAGATTATTATTGGTTAATGTAGTTCCTGTATGTGTCTGTGTAGGCTAGCTTGTAGGTCACATAGTGACCGGGGAGAAGCTATTCCTAACTTTGCACCGTGGTTTGTAATAAAGATTATATATTATGTAT
This sequence comes from Colocasia esculenta, assembly GCA_014218235.1. Lineage (NCBI taxonomy): Eukaryota > Viridiplantae > Streptophyta > Magnoliopsida > Alismatales > Araceae > Colocasia > Colocasia esculenta. Next base: position 139,915,923 of record CM024762.1, on the reverse strand, counting down.
CGTGGTTTGTGCGTTGCCGAGTTTGGTGGTTCGGCGCCTATTCTGGAATACCTTTTCAGTTGGGTACCCCAGTTCTGTGTGAGCTAGGCACGTGTGTTTGTTGTACTCGGGGTTTGTCCTAGTACTGTGTGTACCGTCGAGGTCTGTGTCATCTTTCTGGACACCCTCACTCTTGTGTTTGAGTTGTACGTATGGCTGAGGGGCAGTGACTTGCGAGAGTTTGTGTTTAATCGCTTGTAGCGCGCTCGTGGTTGGGGGCACGGACACCAGTAGACATACTGGTCCCCAGCTAGTCCTGTGTTTCCAGTGCCTCACTTTAGGGAGCTCGGGCCGGAGTCTTTAAAGGTGCCAAACGTGGACTTGCAGCTGTGTAGTCTGTAGGTGTGGTGTTGGTTGGTCTCCACTGTTCTTTGGCTTGTGGTTGTGGAGCTGCAGTTGGACCTTTCGTCCGTAACTGCGAGACTGAAAGGTGGTTCTTGTGCTGTGTTATCCGGGTTGGATACTGGCATCATGAACCGTAGTCCGTTCCTATGTGGTGGCGTCGTTCTTTCCGACTCGTGCTTTGCCACTAGTTACGACCTGTGCGTAGTGACTCGTTTGTTGAGGTTTTACTCGTTGGGGTGTGCCCTAGTGTTGGCACAGTTGTAATTGTGATTCCGTGGTGGTACCTCATGGTAGTAGGTACTTGTACCCTTCGTGGGTAGCTTTGTGTTGTGGTACGTTGTGTACCAATCCCTTCAAGTGTTGAGGTGGACTTGTGTTCTATGAAGGTCAAGTGGTGTGACGTTCCACATGTTGTGTTTTACCCTTCTTTGGGTAAGCTCCCGATTGTGGTTTGAGTGTGTGGTCGATTGGCTTGCTAATACCAGTCATGTTACCATTTGTGGGTAGGTTGCCTGTGAAGCTTGTAGCTTAGGCGACCATTTATTATAATGGTTTGCCTGTGAGGTTTGTGGCCTAAGTATTTCTGTTGTTGGGCGGACTAGTGGTGCTGTGCTAGTCCTGTTGTTTCTCTTTCCTTCCGAGGACTATATATTTGTTGATATGTTTATGTTTTAGTTGTTGTTTATTATGAATGTTGTGAGCATGATATGATTTGGCTATCGGTGTTGCCAGTGAGACCCTCTGGGGTTGAGGTCTCTTAGTTTCGTGTGTTGTTTTTGGGAGATCCCTACTGAGTCGGTGACTTGTTGAGGCTCACTCTCCTACAGTTCTTTTCAGGGCTTGCCGGTTGTGTGACTTGCGAAAATTAGGTTAAGCTTGAGAGATTGCCTACTTTTCATGCTTTTAAAGATCCTAGGGTTTGAATGGAGAAGATGGCGAAATCCCTTCTTTCTCCAAGCTCCTTCTCCTTGCTCCTCTCGTCCACAGCTCCTCTCCTCGTCCTCCAAGGCTCCAGCAATGAACTATGGGTTGGTATGGACGAATTGGGGGGTGTATTAGCTAATTTAAGAGTCCTACACTTGTAAACTCTTCTATCCCTTCAAACTCCGAATTTCCTCATTTATCTCCTCATTTCTAGCCTTTTATCTACCTAATAGGATAGGGGAGAAGCCCAATTTCGTGGTCAAGGGTTAGGATGGGATGAGGACTCCTTTTTAGGATAATTACATCACATTTAGTCTTTATCTTATCTTTTTCTATTTATTACTATTTTTGGTACAATTTAACTTAATTATCTCTCATCCAAAGATGGGCTCTTTACTATTGGGCACATTCATTTATGTTTGGACCACTTGTGTAACTCATTTCCTAATTTAGCTTAATGGGTTTTAGTTTATTCCCTTTATTTCACTTTATTCCCTCTTTATTCTATTTAAATCTATTTATCACATTTATTCAATTAAATTCTCATTTTTTTCAATTTAATGTCATTTATCGATATATTAAAATTTAGAGTTGTTACATTATGTAACAGGTGGGAGGCTGGAGGATTGGAGATCCTAGCTCAAACAGACCTCTAGCGCATCATTTTGAAACGCGACCAACACAGACAACGCATTTCAGAGTGTAACGCGACCACTTGGTACGTTGCATTTTGAACCGCTTTTATGTGGACGTCACTGCAAGCGCTCCGCATGGCGCATGCAGGGACGTCGGGGTTTAATGCATCGACAGGGTACGTCGCGTTTTGAGACACAACGGCCTGATACGTCGCGATTTAGGCTTAGTGTATTTTAGGCCTCTGCCTAGCCGAATAGTGTTGTTGCACTGTTCAGCTGAGGGTGAAGGCTGTGAAGGGTTTCCTATGATTCTTGAGGCGATTTGTGGCTATTTGGTGTCCGTTCGGCATGATTTTGGTGCGAGGAGGTGCTTCGGAGTGCGGGGAACGTCGGGATATCGTTGGTCTTGCGTTTCACCAGTTGGTAGGGGACTTTCCTTCATTTCGGCTTGTATGACTCGACCCTAGGTAGATCTTGATCCCCTCTATCAAAGCCCCATGTTTGCCCTAATTTTTGTTGTTCCATGAGGCGTGCAACAGGGTTTCCAGCAAGGTGGTTTTCAGCAAGGCGTAGCTATAGGCCACCGGTTCCAGAGGAGTCCCAGCAGAGTACCGCAGGTCAACCCGCAACTTTTCGAGAGGTCATATGTTATGCTTGTGGTCAGCCAGGACATTATGCCAGGGATTGTCCGTCTCGAGGATATAGTTAAGGCAGGGGGATTCAGCAGCAATAGCAGACATATCAACCGTCTGCAGAGAGAGGCAGAGGAACCCCTTTTCAGAGAGGAGGTCGAGGTCGGGTGATGGCAATCACCAAGGCGCAGGCAGAAGCATCAAATCTCATTGAAGGTATATTACCGATCTTTGATTTCTCAGCTAGAATATTAATTGATCCGGGTGCTTCTCATTCATTTATTTCTGAAGATTTCTTGGATAGTCTGGCTCACCCCATAGAAAAAAGGCAGTGTGAATTGGTGGTTGAGATTCCTACCGGTGATTTTATGCTTACTTCCTGTTATTTAGATGAGGTTCCAATTGTGATTCATGGGAATCAGTTGCTGGCAAAGTTATATGCTTTGTCTTTAAAGGAATATGATTTGATTTTGGGTATGGATTGGTTAGAGGCTTATGGTGTTTTAGTAGACTATAGAAAAAAGAGGGTCAGGTTTTGTAGACCTGATGGAATAGCTTTTGAATTTCAAGGTATGCCCTTCTATTCTCCTAAGTTTATTATTTCTGCACTCAGAGCTAGAAGGTTAATTAATGCAGGATGTGTAGCGTATCTTGCTTCTGTAAGTTTGGTTGAGTCTCATAAATCAATAGAGTTTGTGCCAGTGGTTAGAGAATTTATAGATGTATTTCCAGAAGAGTTGCCTGGGCTAGCGCCGCGCAGAGAGGTAGATTTCACTGTTGAATTAGAACCAGGCAGTATGCGATCTCAAAGGCACCGTACAGGATGGCACCAGCAGAATTGAGAGAATTAAAGAAGCAGTTGCATGAGCTATTAGAAAAAGGTTTTATCAGACCAAGTCACTCACCATGGGGTGTACCAATGTTATTTGTTAGAAAGAAGGATGGTAGTTTGAGGATGTGTATAGATTACCGGCAGTTGAATAAGGTTACCATCAAGAACAAGTATCCGCTCCCAAGAATAGATGATCTATTTGATCAGCTTCAGTCAGCAAAAGTGTTCTCCAAGATTGATTTAAGATCAGGATATCATCAGTTAAGAATTAAGGAAGAAGATATTGAAAACTCAGCTTTCAGGACCAGGTATGGACTTATGAATTTTTAGTAATGCCATTTGGATTGACCAATACGCCAGCAGCATTTATGAACTTGATGAATAGGATATTTCATCCGTATCTGGATCAGTTTATAGTAGTTTTTTATCGATGATATCTTGATATATTCAGCATCAGAAGAAAGCATGCAGCCCATTTAAGAATTACCTTGCAGGCATTGAGAGAACATCAATTGTATGCTAAGTTCAGTAAGTGTGAATTATGGCTGAAAGAATACAGTTTTTGGGTCATGTGATTTCTGGTGAAGGAGTTGCAGTGGATCCAGCAAAAGTGGAAGCAGTGTTGAAGTGGGCAGAGCCAAAAATTGTGTCAGAGATCAGAAGCTTTTTGGGTCTTGAAGGTTATTATAGAAGATTTATTCAAGATTTCTCTAAAATATCAGCCCCAATGACCAAGTTGACCAGGAAAAGAGTTTCTTTTGTGTGGTCTTCTGAGTGCAGGCGCAGCTTTGCTGAATTGAAAAAGAGGCTTACTACAACACCAATATTAGAAATTCCTTCAGGAAGTGGTGGTTTTGTAATATATACAGATGCATCCAAAAGAGGATTAGGGGCAATATTAATGCAGCATGGAAAAGTGGTTGCTTATGCTTCCAGGCAATTAAAGAAACATGAAGAGAATTACCCGACTCATGATTTGAAACTAGCAGCAGTAGTGTTTGCTTTAAAAATTTGGTGGCATTATTTATATGGAGAAAGATTTGAAATATTCACAGATCATAAGAGCTTGAAATATATATTTTCACAGAAAGATTTGAATTTAAGGCACGTAGATGGATGGAATATTTGAAAGACTATGACTTCAGTTTGGGATATCATCCGGTTAAAGCAAATGTTGTGGCAGATGCATTAAGCAGAAAAGCTGTTATGAATCAACTTATGATCAGAGAATGGAAATTATGTGAAGAGAACAGATAATTCCTTATATGTGCCAAATAGTCAGCAAAGAGCAGTGTTGGCAACAGTGCAGTTGAACCTTCTCTTTACAGACTAGTTGAAGCCCAAAAGGCAGATGAGAACTTGGCTGATATTTTAAGATGGAGGAAGTAACTTTGGGCCATGATAATGTAGTCAGATTAAAAGGCTGAGTATATGTTCCAACTGATGCAGGAATTAGACAAAAAGTGTGAGGAGACCCACATGTCAAGATATACTATTCATCCAGGCAGTACTAAGATGTATCAGGGAATGAAGGGTTTTTATTGGTGGCAAACATGAAAAGAGAAATTACAGAATTTATAGCAAGATGTGCTGTCTGTCAGCAAGTAAAGCAGAACATCAACGACCAGGAGTTTTGTTGCAACCTTTGCCCATACCGCAGTGGAAATGGGATGATATAGCTATGGATTTTATAGTGGGTTTGCCCAGCTCAGCAGGTCATATGGCATTTGGGTTTTTGTTGATAGACTGACTAAAGTTTGCAGATTGTTACTGGTTAATATGTCATGGTCAGTAGACAGGTTAGCCAAGTTATATGTGGAAAGAATAATACCATTGCATGGATTCCAGTTACTATTTTTCAGATCAAGATCCAAGATTCACCTCAGGCTTTTGGAGAAGTTTGCAAAGGTAATTGGTACAGAATTAAGATATAGATCAGCATACCACCCGCAGACAGATGGACAGACAGAAAGGACCATCCAGACAATAGAAGATATGTTAAAGGCATGTTGCTTGGTTTGGGGAGGAATATGGGAACGTCACTTGAGTATGGTCGAATTTGCATATAATAACAGTTATCAAGCAAGTATCGGAATGGCACCTTATGAGGCATATATGGTAGACCATGCAGGAAACCATTGAACTGGCATGAGGTAGGAGAGAGACAAGTTTTGGGTCCGGAGTTAATCAGGCAATGTGCTGAAATAGTTAAGTTTATTAAAGAAAAGTTGCAGATAACACAGAGTTGATAGAAGAGTGTTGGCCCTTTGGTGTGGCAGCAAGGTAACCTAGAGGGGGTGAATAGGATTTTCTGAAATCTGAAATCAAAATGTGAACACTTAAAGTTTGGTTAGTGTTAGTGTGATGAAGAGTGGTAGTGCGAAGCAAAAGAACATCACACAAAAGGACACGAGTTTTATCCTGGTTTGGCCCTTCCCACATGGAAGTCCTACATCCAGTCCCCAAGCAACTCTTGGGATTTCACTAATCGAAGGTACAGTCCCCTTCAAGGACACTACAACACCCTGGATACCCCACCACAGGTCTTCTTCTCTTTCCCGGGCAAGAAGGCAACCCACTTCTTTTCTAGGCTCAGAAGCAAACCTACTTCTTTTACAGGTTCAGAAGTAAACCTCCTGGAACAAACCCCAGTGCGGTTCTGCTAGACTTAAACCCCCAGCTAGGTCTTGTTGGTACAACCCCAACACGGTTCTGCTAGACACTAACCTCTAGCTAGGTACTACATGAATTTTTGCGTTAAATGTCATACACATAGTAATTTTAAACATCTTTTATCTGTAAATATGGTGCAATTTGATTTTAATTTTCATTTCATCAGAATAAAATTTTGAGCATTTTAGTTAAGATTTTGGGTAGATCACATAGTTAGATTTTCATTTAATAAAGTCAATACTTTTCAAATAGTTTGACTAATAAAAATATTTTCTCATTTACATTGTATATAAATAAATCATTGATCTTAGATTTTCTGAAGTCATCTTTTGTAAATATTAGTTCATAGATAAATCAAACTTTAAATCTTAGTTAAATAAATAAAAGAATTTACCTAAATACCATACCCCTTCATCACCATTGATCCATTACACCAATGTCTCATCCAACCATGCCACATACCCCAACCCATTAAATAAATAAAATACTTTTTAACACCCCTCTTTTAATCACATGATGCCACAACCCCCATACCCATTTAACCATTTTTTAGAAAAAATTTTAATCTACCATTTTTCCCATTTTTATAGTCTTCTGCCTCATCCATTGGAAGCTTCACGAGAAGCTGGAGGAGGTCTTGTGAGCAGATGAGCAGAGCAGCTTCCTGAAGGCGGCCGGATCTGTGTGCTGGCGCGCTGGACCTGGTGCGGCCTGCGCAGATGAGGCATGGCACGAGGCCAGCTAGGCGGGCGGTGCGCCAGGCCTGCTAAGGTGGTGCTGAGCGCCAAGGAGAGGGGTTCTTGCGCGGCCAGATGGAGATGGTGTGCTGTGCGGCTGGAGGCGGCTGCCTGGAGCAGCCAGGGCTTGCGCCCGTGCAGAGGAGGTGAGCGGCTGGCAGGGGCACGGATGGCATGGCGATTTGGAGCTGTGCTGGCGGCGCGGCATGTGGCTAGGAGTGCTGTGCTGGGTGGGAGCTGGCAGGGCTTGGCGCATCTGGTGTGCGATCGCCAGGGGTGTGAAGCCAAGGCTGTGCGGCGATGGCGCCCAGGAGCTGCTGAGATCTGAGGTGAGGCGGCAACTGCGATGGAGGCGTATGCGGTTTGCTGGGCTGTGGATGCGTGCGGCGCAGATGCATGGCGTTGGAGGTGCGCTTGTTGACTTGTGCGAGGAACTCTGGACAACGAAAATGCACAATCAATAATGTCGCGCGCTTCATCTTGGCGCCGTTGCCGGGGAGGCATTAGAGTTTGATTTAGATCTATTTTGATTTGATTTCATTTACTTTGAGGTTTCATTTGACTTGTTATTGGGCTTTCATTTCAGATTTGCACACTTGGAGTGGGACTTGGAGATTTGGGCTTGGCATTTGAGGCCCATTGGAGGAGGAGAGCTTGCTGAATTTTTTTTTATTATTGCTTTAAATTCCGAATTTTAGATAGAAAGAGTGTGAGTGAACTTTGTAGTGAGGCTTTGATGTATTCTCTGTGCATGTATAGAGATTTCTTTCACGTTGGCATGTAATAATTGGCCTCTTGGTGGTTTGCTTGGTTTGTAGTTTATATAGTACCACTTTATATTTTCTTAGCTTCATTTCATTTAATTCAAAAAAACAATAAAAATTAAAAAAAATTAAAATCTAAAAAAATTCCAAATCGCTCTTTCATGTTAGCCGTTTGTTTGTAAATAAAATTTCCATCCTCTCAAGATTAGAAACACATGTTTTAGGACATTCATCATTTTATTGTCATTTCATTTTTTTCTTGCATTGAAGAGAGCGGGGAAAGGTAAGACTTCCACCACTTGTTTCATGCATTAGACTTAGCATTAGAAAACTCTTGTTTCAAACTTGATCTGTTGCATTTCATAATTGTAATTGGGACTGCTTAAGGGCTTAACCCATTAGATAAAAAGATAAGGTGAGGGATTTCATCACCCTTTCCTTTGCCCAAAATCACAAAAATTTTCACATCTTTGCATTTGCCCAAACTTTTAATAAAAATCAGTAGACTTGGCCCTAGGGTTCATCATTATTGTATCCTTTCTTGAATTCAAACTTCTCTTTAAGTCTGGTGTCTAGGATTAGAGGTTAAGAAGCTTATGCTTAAGTGAGTCAGAGGTTATCTAATTGGGTCCTTGCGAAGCAAGGGGGGCCTCCCTCTACTCCACCTCTTACCTGGCCAGTACAAAAGAGTTAGGATTGGACTTAAGCAAGCATAAATCTGATCTTGAGAAAAAATAACATAAGTCCAAGGAACACTTAGTGGTAGGTTAATTTGATTTGAAAGTGTTTGTTTGTTTGCGTTTGTTTAAAAATTCATCAAAAATCAATAAAACTCTTAAAAATTCAAAAATCATAAATAGAGAGGCTTTTCATCTGTGCATGCTTGGTAGACGTTCCCAGAATTTAGATTTGGCCCAACCTATAGACGAGATTGAAAGATTTTTCCATAGGATGGCCAACCAAAATCAGAACCAAGTTGCTAGAAATTTAGAAGAGGCTGCACCCAGACAAATGAAGGAATACTTTATTCCTTCTAACTATCAACCTTCTACTTGCATTAGGCCGGAAATTCCGGCAAATCATTTTGAGATCAAACCAGGAACCATTCAGATGCTGCCATCTTTTTATGGCAATCCCAATGAAGATCCTTATAGGCATATAGATGAGTTCATAGAGATCTGTTCCACTGTAAGGATCCAAAATTTCACGGAAAATGCCTTAAGATTGACCCTATTCCCATTCTCTTTAAAAGACAAGGCCAAATATTGGTTGGGAACCATAGGGAGAACTATCACAACTTGGCCAGAAATGCAGCAGGAATTTTTAAAGAAGTTTTACCCGATTGGCCGAACAAACACCATGAGAAGAGCAATCACTGGATTTTCCCAACACCCGGGAGAATTAATGCATGAATCATGGGAAAGACTAAAGGAGTTGCTTAGAAAATGCCCCCATCATGGTTTGTCGAGGTGGCAAATAGTGCAAGCTTTTTATGAAGGTTTAACTGAATCGAATAGGCAAATGGTTGATGCTTCATGTGGGGGAGCATTCATGACTAAGAGTGAGGATGAGGCATATAATCTTTTTGAAACATTGAGTGAGAACTCTATCAATCATGCCTCACTCTACTCTTATGAGAGAGCGTTAGGACCTGTGAAGAAGGCAGGGATGTATGAAGTAAGAGGAAGAGGGGAATCAGATTCCAGGGTAGAAGATCTGATAGCTAAACTTGATCAAAGGTTGGAGCAGAAGTGGGAACAAAAATTCGATCAATTGTTGTCTTTGACTGGGCAAGCCACACCCAAATTTTCTCAAACACCTGAAACTTGTGCTATGTGTGCTAGCCCAGCTCACTCCACAAATGCTTGTCCAACTACTGCCCAATTACCCCCTTTCATTCAAGAACAAGTGCAAGCTGCACAAGGTTTTCAAACCATCCTATGATCCATATTCCAACACATACAATCCGGGTTGGAGAAACCATCCAAATTTTTCATGGAAAAATCAATATGAACAAGTTTCTCAACCTGCCTTTAAGCAAACCATGTACGGTCAATCCTATCCCAATCAGAATTCGGGATTGGGCCAATCTTCTAACTCAAAACCTCCACAATACCAAGGAAATCAAAATTCCAATCAATTTGCTCACACAAATTCCAACAACCTTCATTGATCAACCACCACCTCCTCACCCAATTGGGATGATAAAATGAACCAACTCTAAACATGATGGCGACTCTATGCCAAACTGTGCAAGAACAACAAACTCAATATCAACTCAACTCAAAATTTTCAACAAAATTTTGCAAGGATAGAGTCTCAAATTGCTGATGTATGTCAAAGGAGGGAGACTGGTCAGTTACCAAGTCAAACCGTAGCAAACCAAGAAACAACCCTCCTGGATTCTATCAGAACCAGCAATACCATCAAGCTCAGGGGTATAGACCACCACCTGCTAGACCAATATACCTCCACCACAAAACCAACAACACTTTTGTCCAGAATATTCAGCACCACAATTTCAAAATCAACCTATACAAGAGGACCATCCTCCTACCCAAGCTGGGGGCTCCAAGTAGAAAATGTGAAAGCTGTGTTAACCTTAAGAAGTGGAAAATCAGAACAAATCCTCACCCTCACATGTCAACATTGAATGAGGATAAAGAAAATGAAATTGAGATTGAGGAAGAAAGTGAAGAAAATATTGAAAAAGAAAAATCCAAGGGAAAAGAGAAAATGATTGAAGAACCTCTAGACAAAATCAAAGCCAATGAGGATCCAAGCTGCTACATTCCAGAGTTCCTTTTCCTGAAGCATTAAAGCCAAAATCCAAAAACAAACAAACTGGTAATGAAGAACTCTTGGAATTGTTTAAGCAAGTTCATGTCAACATTCCTCTCCTTGATGCCATTAAGCATGTGCCTGCTTATGCCAAATTCTTAAAAAAAATGTGCACTCCAAAACGTGAAATGAGAAATAAAACTGAAACAATCATTCTTCCAGAAACTGTGAGTGCCATTATCTTGAACAAACTCCCTAAAAAGCTCAAGGATCCAGGCACTCCACTAATTCCTTGCACCATCGGTGGAGTCACTTTTGAGAGCAGTCTTGTGGATCTGGAGCCAGTGTCAATCTCCTACCTTATGCCATTTTTGAGAAATTCAAGTTAGGAGAATTGAAACCCACTTCTGTTGTCCTTCAACTAGCCGATCGTTCTGTCACCACTCCTAAAGGCTTAGTTGAGGACGTTATCATAAAAATCAATGAGTGTTACTTCCCTGCTGATTTCATCATTCTGGACATGAACACTCCTCAAGATTTAACTCAGTCCACAGTCATCTTGGGTAGACCCTTTTTGGCCACAGCTAGAGCCAACATTAATTGTGCTACCGGGATGATGGATATATCATTTGGGGATGAGCGGGTTAGTATCAACATTTTTAAGGCATCTGGGCATCAGGATGAAGGAGAGAGTTGTCTAGTGGTAGACTCCTTGGAGGAAGCTTGTGAGAAAGAAGCAGTAGACCAACCCTGTGCTCTAGGGTTTAAGGAAGAGAAATCCAAAGCCAAAGCAAAAAATCTATAAAGCCAAAAGAAAGCATTCCATGACAAACACATTCATAAAAAAATTTTCAAGTGCATGATAAGGTCTGGCTATTTAATTCTAGGCTTCGTGGAAATTTGAAGTCCCGATGGGATGGTCCTTACACTGTTGTCAAAGCTTGTGATAATGGTGCTGTCATTATTCTTGACCAAAAAACTGGATATTCATTCACTGTCAATGGGCAAAGGTTAAAGCATTTCTTTGAAAGCCCATCTTCTGTAAAAATTGATTCTACCAAGCTAGCTGAGCCAATGAAGCCTAATTGCGTCTGGCTGAAGACGATAAACTTAGCGCTTCTTGGGAGGCAACCCAAGTGTACAGATTTCTTTATCAGGTAATTCTCTATCTTACTTTCTTTTCTGTGAATAAGTAGGGGGGAGAGGTAGAATAAAGCATTCATAGCCTCTACCCATCCATGCTTCATTTCATTTTCTTAGCTTGTACATAGAAAAATAAAAATTTCACAATGTTTCATCTTTAATAAACTTTTGAATAAAAATGCTTGTCATTTCACAGACTATTTGTCTGATCTTTAACCATTAAATTGTTGTAGTTGTCACACTCCTTTGCAAGTATCCATGTTAGGTACCTCTAGTAAAAGGATTGCATGTACTTATTGTCTACCTTATGTAAGGATTTATGGCAATAAGTTTTCATACACACACTACAAGCCACTTAGACTAGCTGAACCCGAATGTAGCAATTTTGTCAAGGCTAGTAGGAGAGAGGCGATTGGTTTTCTCCCCTCCCCTTAAGTGAACTGCAAAGGAAGTGAAGGTATGTGATCAAGGAACCTGACTGTTCATCCTTCCGTAAAGAGAAAAGGAAAATCAAAACAAAAAGCAAAAAAGCAAAGAAAAATATATCCATGAAAAATGCCCCGATCTGAGTAAAGTGGACTCGATACTCTGAAAAGTGAGGGGTGTGCAGCATTGTGGATGAAAGAAGAAAAGAAATTCTGAGTGCACAACAGTGAAATAAAGGGGCAAAGTCTCCAAACTCAGAAATAATCCTCAAGGAAGATGAGCAGAATGGAACTGAGAAAACAAACCGATCTGACTGAGCAGGATCTTATTCCACAATTCTTTTCTTTCCCTCGAATTAATCTAATCTCAATTACTAGTTGATCACATGCCTTCACCTTCTTCACAATCACTTAAGGGGAAGGGAGAAAATCAATCACCTCTCTCCTACTAGCTTTAACAGATTTGCTACATTCGGGTTCAGCTAATCTAAGTGGCTGTGTAGTGTGTGTATGAAACTTCCTGCCATAAATCCTCACATAAGGTAGACAGGTAGTACATGTAATCCTTTATTAGAGACTACCTAACATGGATTTTTGCAAGGGAATGCGACAACCGCAAAAATTTTAATGGTTAAAGATCAGACACATAGTCTGGGATGCGCAAAGCCACGCATTTTTATTCAAAGATGAAACATTGTGAAATTTTTGTTTTTATTTGTATATGTACAAGCTAAAAGAAAGAAACTGAAGCAATGGTTAGGGTGGGGACTATGAATGCGTGTTTATTCTACCTCTCCCCCCTACTTATTCACAGGAAAAGAAAGTAAGACAGAGAATTACCTGGTAAAGAAAATCTGTACACTTGGGTTGCCTCCCAAGAAGCGCTAAGTTTATCGTCTTCAGCCAGACGCAATTAGGCTTCATTTGGCTCAGCTAGCTTGGTAGAATCAATTTTTACAAAAGATGGGCTTTCAAAGAAATGCTTTAACCTTTGCCCATTGACAGTGAATGAATATCCATTTTTTGGTCAAGAATAATGACAGCACCATTATCACAAGCTTTGACAACAGTGTAAGGACCATCCCATCGGGACTTTAAATTTCCACGAAGCCTAGAATTAAATAGCCAGACCTTATCATGCACTTGAAAAAATTTTATGAATGTGTTTGTCATGGAATGCTTTGTCTTTGGCTTTATAGATTTTTGCTTTGGCTTTGGATATTCTCTTCCTTAAACCCTAGAGCACAGGGTTGGTCTACTGCTTCTTTCTCACAAGCTTCCTCCAAGGAGTCTACCACTAGACAACTCTCCTTCATCCTGATGCCCGATGCCTTAAAAATGTTGATACTAACCCGCTCATCCCCAAATGATATATCCATCATCCCGGTAGCACAATTAATGTTGGCTCTAGCTGTGGCCAAAAAGGGTCTACCCAAGATGACTGGACTGAGTTAAATCTTGAGGAGTGTTCATGTCCAGAATGATAAAATCGGCAGGGAAGTAACACTCATTGATTTTTATGATAACGTCCTCAACTAAGCCTTTAGGAGTGGTGACAGAACGATCGGCTAGTTGAAGGAACAGAAGTGGGTTTCAATTCTCCTAACTTGAATTTCTCAAAAATGGCATAAGGTAAGAGATTGACACTGGCTCCCAGATCCACAAGACTGCTCTCAAAAGTGACTCCACCGATGGTGCAAGGAATTAGTGGAGTGCCTGGATCCTTGAGCTTTTTAGGGAGTTTGTTCAAATAATGGCACTCACAGTTTCTGGAAGAATGATTGTTTCAGTTTTATTTCTCATTTCACGTTTTGGAGTGCACATTTCTTTTAAGAATTTGGCATAAGCAGGCACATGCTTAATGGCATCAAGGAGAGGAATGTTGACATGAACTTGCTTAAACAATTCCAAGAGTTCTTCATTACCAGTTGTTTGTTTTTGGATTTTGGCTTTAATGCTTCAGGAAAAGGAACTCTTGGAATGTAGCAGCTTGGATCCTCATTGGCTTTGATTTTGTCTAGAGGTTCTTCAATCATTTTCTCTTTTCCTTGGATTTTTCTTTTTCAATATTTTCTTCACTCTCTTCCTCAATCTCAATTTCATTTTCTTTATCCTCATTCAATGTTGACATGTGAGGGTGAGGATTTGTTCTGATTTTCCCACTTCTTAAGGTTAACACAGCTTTCACATTTTCTACTTGGGAGCCCCCAGCTTGGGTAGGAGGATGGTCCTCTTGTATAGGTTGATTTTGAAATTGTGGTGCTGGAATATTCTGGACAAAAGCTTGTTGTTGGTTTTGTGGTGGAGGATATTTGGTCTAACAGGTGGTGGTCTATACCCCTGAGCTTGATGGTATTGCTGGTTCTGATAGAATCCAGGAGGGTTGTTTCTTGGGTTTGCTACGGTTTGACTTGGTAACTGACCAGTCTCCCTCCTTTGACATACATCAGCAATTTGAGACTCTATCCTTGCCAAATTTGTTGAAAATTTTGAGTTTGAGTTTGATATTGAGTTTGTTGTTCTTGCACAGTTTGGCATAGAGTCGCCATCATGTTTTGGAGTTGGTTCATTTTATCATCCCAATTGGGTTGAGGAGGTGGTGGTTGATTCAATGAAGGTTGTTGGAAATTTGTGTGAGCAAATTGATGGAATTTGATTTCCTTGGTATTGTGGAGGTTTTGAGTTAGAAGATTGGCCCAATCCCGAATTTTGATGGGATAGGATTGACCGTACATGGTTTGCTTAAAGCAGGTTGAGAAACTTGTTCAGATTGATTTTTCCATGAAAAATTTGGATGGTTTCTCCAACCGGATTGTATGTGTTGGAATATGGATCATAGGGGGTTTTGAAAACCTTGTGCAGCTTGCACTTGTTCTTGAATGAAAGGGGGTAATTGGGCAGTAGTGGGACAAGCATTTGTGGAGTGAGCTGGGCTAGCACACATAGCACAAGTTTCAGGTGTTTGAGAAAATTGGGTGTGACTTGCCCAGTCAAAGACAACAATTGATCGAATTTTTGTTCCCACTTCTGCTCCAACCTTTGATCAAGTTTAGCTATCAGATCTTCTACCCTGGAATCTGATTCCCCTCTTCTCTTACTTCATACATCCCTGCCTTCTTCACAGGTCCTAACGCTCTCTCATAAGAGTAGAGTGAGGCATGATTGATAGAGTTCTCACTCAATGTTTCAAAAAGATTATATGCCTCATCCTCACTCTTAGTCATGAATGCTCCCCCACACGAAGCATCAACCATTTGCCTATTCGATTCAGTTAAACCTTCATAAAAAGCTTGCACTATTTGCCACCTCGACAAACCATGATGGGGGCATTTTCTAAGCAACTCCTTTAGTCTTTCCCATGATTCATGCATTAATTCTCCGGGTGTTGGGAAAATCCAGTGATTGCTCTTCTCATGGTGTTTTGTTCGGCCAATCGGGTAAAATTCTTTAAAAATTCCTGCTGCATTTCTGGCCATGTTGTGATAGTTCTCCCTATGGTTCCCAACCAATGTTTGGCCTTGTCTTTTAAAGAGAATGGGAATAGGGTCAATCTTAAGGCATTTTCCGTGAAATTTGGATCCTTACAGTGGAACAGATCTCTATGAACTCATCTATATGCCTATAAGGATCTTCATTGGGATTGCCATAAAAAGATGGCAGCATCTGAATGGTTCCTGGTTTGATCTCAAAATGATTTGCCGGAATTTCGGCCTAATGCAAGTAGAAGGTTGATAGTTAGAAGGAATAAAGTATTCCTTCATTTGTCTGGGTGCAGCCTCTTCTAAATTTCTAGCAACTTGGTTCTGTTTTGGTTGGCCATCCTATGAAAAATCTTTCAATCTCGTCTATAGGTTGGGCAAATCTAAATTCTGGGAACGTCTACCAAGCATGCACAGATGAAAAGCCTCTCTATTTATGATTTTTGAATTTTTAAGATTTTTATTGATTTTTGATGAATTTTTAAACAAACGCAAACAAACAAACACTTTCAAATCAAATTAACCTACCACTAAGTGTTCCTTGGACTTATGTTATTTTTTCTCAAAATCAGATTATGCTTGCTTAAGTCCAATCCTAACTCTTTTTGTACTGGCCAGGTAAGAGGTGGAGTAGAGGGAGGCCCCCCTTGCTTTCGCAAGGACCCAATTAGATAACCTCTGACTCACTTAAGCATAAGCTTCTTAACCTCTAATCCTAGACACCAGACTTAAAGAGAAGTTTTGAATTCAAGAAAGGATAAATCTAATGATGAACCCTAGGGCCAAGTCTACTGTTTTTATTAAAAGTTTGGGCAAATGCAAAGATGGAAAATTTTTGTGATTTTTGGGCAAAGGAAAGGGTGATGAAATCCCTCACCTTATCTTTTTATCTAATGGGTTAAGCCCTTAAGCAGTCCCAATTACAATTATGAAATGCAACAGATCAAGTTTGAAACAAGAGTTTTCTAATGCTAAGTCTAATGCATGAAACAAGTGGTGGAATCTTACCTTTCCCCGCTCTCTTCAATGCAAGAAAAAAATAAAATGACAATTAAAATGATGAATGTCCTAAAACATGTGTTTCTAATCTTGAGAGGATGGAAATTTTATTTACAAACAAACGGCTAACATGAAAGAGCGATTTGGAAATTTTTTTAGATTTTAATTTTTTTTTAATTTTTATTTGGTTTTTTTGAATTAAATGAAATGAAGCTAAGAAAATATAAAGTGGTACTATATAAACTAAATCCAAGCAAACCACCAAGAGGCCAATTATTACATGCCAACGTGAAAGAAATCTCTGTACATGCACAGAGATACATCAAAGCCTCACTACAAAGTTCACTCACACTCTTTCTATCTAAAATTCGGAATTTAAGCAATAATAAAAAAAATTCAGCAAGCTCTCCTCCTCCAATGGGCCTCAAATGCCAAGCCCAAATCTCCAAGTCCACTCCAAGTGTGCAAATCTGAAATGAAAGCCCAATAACAAGTCAAATGAAACCTCAAAGTAAATGAAATCAAATCAAAATAGATCTAAATCAAACTCTAATGCCTCCCCGGCAACGGCGCCAAGATGAGCGCGCGACATTATTGATTGTGCATTTTCGTTGTCCAGAGTTCCTCGCACAAGTCAACAAGCGCACCTCCTCTAAACTGTCTCACAGAATTAAAATCACAAAAATGAACTAGCACGATGGTGAGAACAGGTCATATCCATGGAGAGGCAGAATAAAGTATGAATTAAACTACTTTGACTTGAAACCATTCACATTTTCACCAGAATAATATTGCAATTAATTCTATAAATTTCGTCAATCAAATTCCTCACATCCAACATGTCAAGCTCAATGGAAGAACAGGCAGAATTGAAATTAACGAATCTCAACAGAAAATTATCGAGCCAATGTACCCCTAAAGCTTAGGGGATGAACAGTCACAACTCTCCACGACACCGGATCAACTATCCTCACAACTCAGGAATCGAAAAGAAGATAAGAACAAATAAAATCAAAGTGTACTGTGATCAAATCGTAATTCTCATACTATGAAGAACAGGAAGGAGAACAAATTAATGACTTGAAACAAAACTAAAGCAACTCAAAAATTAGCACACAACATGAACCTCATCTGGACTGTGGAGAAGTCTGGATGCCCTCCGAAAAGTGTCACTCTCCCAGACACCGGACAACTTCAGAACAAGCCAGGAAATGGTATTTTCTTGGTTGCCCTGTGCTGTCTCTGGAGCACACACCCCCTGGATTCTTCAGATGCAGGATACCAGAAGAAGCCCCTGATCTTTGGAAGTCCTCAGGCTGCCGTCCTCACTAACCCAGAAGAGAGAAAGAAGGCCTCCCTGATCCCTCCACAGAACTCCTCACGGTAAAGCTGATCTCCTATCAACAACAGAAGCAAAACCCAAAAAATCTGAAATAGAAATTTCCCACAAATACTCAACTCCCAGTAGCCAGCCCCGTTACATAGAAGAAAAAAATGGAACAATTCCCCCCAACGCAACCAACAGCAACGAAGAAGAAAACCCAAAATGCTGAACCCAGAAGAAAGAAAAATGCTGAACTCCCAAAAATCGAACCACTACAGCCATAACAATCGAACTCCCAGCTTTGCAACCAAACCAGAACCAGAGAGCAAAAATCTAAAATCTCAACAGCAAGAAATCACCACAGAACAAATGTAAGAGAAATTTACTCTAGGATCAATCTACTCTAATCATAGAAGAAAAAAAGTGACAATCTCCATCTCATTAGCCGAAAGGAAAACTACATAACAAAATGACAATAAAATTCTCCAAAAGTCTCACTGGCGAAGCTTAGAGCTCTGGAAGAACAATCTCACTGGATCAAACTTTAAACACAGAAATAATGGGAAAATTCTATTGGATCTATCTCCCCGAAACGCATAAGACATGAAATTAACCAATCTCCCTAATGCTGAGTAACAGAAGAGAAGTAGAAATTATAAAAACAAATGCATAAGTCCTCTCGAACACAGAAGAAATGAAGTAACAAGTTCTACTGGATTAAGCTATGTAAACACAGAGGGAAGGAACAAGCAATTGCAAAAATGAAATGGACAAGGCAATCTCCAATGTATCGAACTCTCCCACCCTTCAAACTCTTATAGCTCTGCTCAACAGGAAAATACAAGAAAAAAAAACAAGAATTAAGAAGAAGAACAAGCAGAGAACCGGCCAACCCGTCTCTGCTTCAACCAGCCGAACCAGAAGGAAGGACAACATAAAGAAACTTAGAAATTCTCAAAACTCCCACACTCGAACTCTCTGCTCCAATGGAAAGAAAATACAAAAAAAAAAGAAACTAGAAATCTAAACAAAAAAACAACCAACCCCCTGGACTAAGGACCTCGGGTCCTTTTATAGATGCCGGACGCCTTGGCGAGCTTCTTCCGGCCTTCCACCAGGATCGCCATCGCACAGCACACCCGGATCGCCAGCACAGCAGTCCTGCTCTGCGCACGAACCCAGCCCAGGATTGCCATGTCAGCATCTCCTCAGCGCCATAGCCAGCCTCACGTGCCACCTCAGCTCGGCTGACCCGGCCCTGGCCTGCGTTCTGTGCATCTGCTTCCTGCATACCCCAGCCGCTGCGCACCTCCAAATCGCCATGCCATCTGCGCCGCACGCATCCAGCCCAGCAAACCGCATACGCCTCCATCGCAGTTGTCGCCATCACCTTCAGATCTCAGCAGCTCCTGGGCGCCATCCGCCGCACAGCCTTGGCTTCACACCCCTGGCCGATCGCACACCAGATGCGCCAGGCCCTGCCAGCTCACCAACCCAGCACAGCACTCCTAGCCACAGGCCGCGCCAGCTCCAGCACAGCTCCAAATCGCCATGCCATCCGTGCCCCTGCCCAGCCGCTTCACCTCCTCTGCACGGGCGCAAGCCCTGGCCGCTCCCAGGTCCAGCCGCCTCCAGCCGCACAGCACACCATCTCCATCTGGCCGCGCAAGAAACCTTCTCCTTTGGCGCTCAGCACCACCTTAGCAGGCCCTGGCGCACCGCCCGCCTAGCTGGCCTCCTGCCATGCCTCATCTGCGCAGGCCGCACCAGGTCCAGCGCGCCAGCACACAGATCCGGCCGCCTTTAGGAAGCTGCTCTGCTCATCTGCTCACAAGACCTCCTCCAGCTTCTTCGTGAAGCTTCCAATGGATGAGGCAGAAGACTATAAAAATGGGAAAAATGGTTAGATTAAAAATTTTTTCTAAAAAATGGTTAAATGGGTATGGGGTTGTGGCATCATGTGATTAAAAGAGGGGTGTTAAAAAGTATTTTATTTATTTAATGGGTTGGGGTATGTGGCATGGTTGGATGAGACATTGGTGTAATGGATCAATGGTGATGAAGGGGTATGGTATTTAGGTAAATTCTTTTTATTTATTAACTAAGATTTAAAGTTTGATTTATCTATGAACTAATATTTACAAAAGATGACTTCAGAAAATCTAAGATCAATGATTTATTTATATACAATGTAAATGAGAAAATATTTTTATTAGTCAAACTATTTGAAAAGTATTGACTTTATTAAATGAAAATCTAACTATGTGATCTACCCAAAATCTTAACTAAAATGCTCAAAATTTTATTTCTGAATGAAATGAAAATTAAAATCAAATTGCACCATATTTACAGATAAAAGATGTTTAAAATTACTATGTGTATGACATTTAACGCAAAAATTCATGTAGTTATCAGGTTACACACTGTATACAGTCCTACAGCTGGACAGAAATCTTTCTTAGAAAAGAAAGATCAGACTGAGAGCTATTACAAGATGAACACTCAGGACTTAGCTCACAGTCACAGACTTCCCCCAAGATTACAATGAGCACAGGGAGAATGGAAGAGAAGAAGGCTTGAAGGCGATGAAGACTTCTGCTTTGAAAGCTTCTGTAGATTTTTGGCTCGAGCTCTTCTCTCTTTCTCTGAGGTTTGTGGCGTGAAGGTTCTTCTCACAGATGTACACTCCTTGAAGGATTTTCAGGAAAGCTCTCTCTTGATCTTCAGCAATGCTCCATCTTTTATATGAGCAGCTTGAATAGATCCGTTGAAGAGATCCGTTGGAGTTCTAGTCGTTGCTCATCTCCTCTTCATTTGTCTTAATCATACTCTGATGGTCTTCGACGTCTGTGAGCATGGAAAAGTGTTAGCATAAAGAGTGTTTATGATAAACGATGCATAGTACTGTGCTTCTGCTAACATACTGAAAATAGTAGGTCAAATCTTTTTCTGACAAAGATTATGCATGCAGCTTTTGTCAGAAGATATTTGACTTTTCATTTAAGCGCCAAAAACACTTTCAAAATATTCAAGAGAAATCGTGTTCATTTACAAGTAAATCGTTGCAAGTTTATGAACAAATCGATGTGAAAGACAAGTCGTTATGATCATTGAAGAAATCGTTATGAGCATGACTTATGAAATCGTTATGGGAACGATTTCTTAACAAATCGTTGTGAAGGCAAGTCGATGCGTTCACTTAAGAAATCGTTACGGTCTAAAGAAATCGTTATGAGCATGACTTATGAAATCGTTATGTGAAGAGTCGTTGCTCATTTATAAAAATCGTTGTGAGAGCAAATCGTTGTCTCACTTAAGAAGTCGATGTGATCACTTATGAAATCGTTATGAGACCCAAGCCAATGTGATCACTTATGAAATCGTTATGCAAGGAAATCGATATGAGGGCAAATCGTTGTGGCTATAAAAGGAATCGTTCTGAGATCGATTTCTTAACAAATCGTTATGGCCACTTAGCGAAGCCGTTGTAGAGCTTTAAAAAATCAATTAAAACAAAATCATTGTAGCGCTTATTAATTTTGGCACTTAAACTGAAATCGATGTATATTGATTAAACATCGATTTTATCATTTTAGTGCGCCATATTGCATCAATGTGAGACTCAGCATTTGCTATGAGATTGATGCGACACAGATGAAACAAAATATTCAATTAACTTACATCATAAATTTTATTATCACCAAAATACAAGAACAATTAGAGTGTGGTTCAACAAAGAGTTATGCTGATAACAGATGCGGACCATTGCAGTTTGAAGTGGGGGATTATGTATTTTTAAAGGTTTCTCCTACTAAAGGTGTATTTAGATTCAGCAAGTGAAGCAAGTTAAGCCCCAGATATGTAGGTCCATTCCAGATAATGGAAAGCTTAGGTGAGACGGCTTACAAGTTAGATCTGCCAGCAGACTTCGCAGATATTCATAATGTGTTCCATGTCTCAATGCTTAGAAAGTACGTTGAAGATGCGTCCCAAGTATCAGTTACCAGAGAAGTGAATTAAAGCCAGACATGACAATGCCAGAATATCCAGTACAGATTACAGGCCACAGAACCCAAAAGCTCAGGAATAAGAATATTGATTTAGTGAAAGTCATATGGGAAAACAGACAAGGCAGTGAAGAAACTTGGGAACTAGCAGAGGAATGATGAAGATGTATCCATGCTTGTTTGAGTAAGCTTTATTCTTTTAGGTGATAGTACATTATTTGTTTTAAATTGAAATTGTTGTTATCAGATTCCACTTCAAATTTCGAGGACAAAATTCTTTTAGGTGATAGTACATTATTTGTTTTAAATTGAAATTGTTGTTATCAGATTCCACTTCAAATTTCGAGGACAAAATTTCTTTTAGGTGATAGTAATGTAGCATATCGACTGTTCGGATCGTCTTATATTCGTTGTGGTGGCCAGTGTGTGGCCCACATGTGAGTAGCAGGTGCTTCACAGGTTTTCGGGGCGTTGTGGGCCGGTTGGTTGGTCCAAAACGCAGGTTTGTTCTCTGTCCCTGAACGCGACCGAGTGGCTCGTCGCGTTCTCATCGCGCACACTCGGGGACGTCACATTCATGTTGCCGCTGTTTTGGCTTGTCGTCTGCATGCGCGTCGCGTGTCGCACGCTGGACGAGTGTGCTGATGTCGACAGGTGGATCGCGACGGGTAGCCGCGTCGCGACCAAGTCGTGACGTCGCAATACGTCGCGTTCTTAACCGAGCTGTGTTTTTAAGAAACCATGGCAGAACAGAGCTTTCACAAGATCTACTCGGCCAGGGGAGGTTTTGCTCGTGGGTTTTTGGGCGATTCGAGCTCGTAGGACTTGGTTGGACGTGTTCTCGCCGCGAGGATCACGTGTGGAGCGGGAGAAAGCCGGGCTATCGCCAGTTTAGGTGTTCTTCATCAAAGTAGGGAGATTCTGCCCTTTTTCTTCATGGAATCGATGTGTGTGTGTCGTGTGATGCGTTTACTGCTTTAAGAACCGTAGTGACATGCTAGGACATCACAAAGAGCATGAAAAATGGATTTGAAACCATGTATGGTAGGGTTTTTAGGGTTTTCTGGCGAAGGGGACCCGGATAGGGTTTTTCGCCTGCGAAGGCGACGATCTCCCTGTCGCGATCTGATCGCGACAGGACGATACGTCGCGTTAGCTCTCTCGATTGCAACTGGTCAGGGCGTCGCTATCTAAACGCGACCGGAGTCTCTGTCACGGTCGCAGCCGAGCGTTGTTATTTGCGTACAATTGTTAATGTATGTATCTGTTACTGTTTAACCGATGCATGGCATGGTTAACCGATGTGTGTGGAAATGGTTAGTGGTGCTTTGGCACCTGTTGTGCTCCTTGGGAGTGCGGTTCACGTGGTGAGCTGCAGGCTTACGTGGTAGTGTGCGTAACTGCTTTCAGTGATCCGTATGTGTTCACGTGGTTTGCGTGACGTGCACGAGTTTCTGTGTGCGTGGCAGGTAGTGTTACACCTTCCGTGGTTACCTCTTCAGTTAGAAGCCCCAGGTTCCGAGGTGAGCCAGGCACGTGGGTGTGCTCGGGGTTTGTCCCGGTACATTGATACTATCAGGGTCTTGTCATCTTCCTGGACACCTCACTCTCGGGGAGAGTTGCCATCTGGCTGAGGGAAAGATGGCAGTGGGACAGTGACTTGTGAGAGTTTGTATTTAGTCACTTGTAGTACGCTCGTAGTTGGGGGGACGGACACCAGTAACGTACTGGACCCCAGCTAGTCCTCTTTCCAGTGCCTTACTTTAGGGAGCTTAGGTCGGAGTCCCTAAAGGTGACTGGCATGGGCCTGCGGGGTGTGACCTACAGGTGTGGTGGTTTGGTTGGTCTCCACAATTCTTGTTTGGTTTAGTGGAGCGGCAGCTGGACCTTTCGTCCGTGACTGCATGCACGGACTACCAACATATTTATGATGTCAAATAAATAAATAAATTTATCAGATATATATATATCCAACCACGATATGATGAGTATATACATATCGTTTTCGGTTACCCTGCACTTAGGAATTCTAGTGCTAAGGCCTTGGATATTTGCACGATGTCGAGACACTATTTGTCCACAATCCATTAGATTTTACTACAACTTTTATATTTTTCCCGCATATTCCATGGCGCATAGCGATGCTCCCATAGACACTTGACATAGACACTTGAAGGGAAAACCAATTAATCCTAAAAGTGGTGCTATCCATTTATCCTCACATACACATGCGCATCACCAGTTCCATGGTGTATGATGTAAGTAAATTCATAGTCTATTTTATCTAGTTCGAACAATAAGTTTCGTAGATAGTTAACATAATTCTTAATATTCATATAAATAAATCAAATTCAACATATCCATGCAAAACTTGTGAAAATTCCAAAAAAACTAACATATTTTTATGGGTTTTTTTTTAATCTTTTATTACTCGAATATTCAGAAACAGCGATCAATGTGCAAATGATAAGCATTCATATATCTATTGTAAATATTTTCATATTGATTTTACCGATGAACACGGGTCAGTTCGATCTGATTCACCCAATTTTTGTTGGCAAATTGAAACCAACCCGAGACCTTTAACAAGCCAAACCGAATCAAATCTATTTGAACTGAAATGTCAACAAAATGCGTTTTAACGTCATTATAAATCTGTGATATATATTTTTTATGAGTTTTTATTCTTTATTACCCGAATCTTTAGAAATAACAATCAATGTGTAAATGCTAAACATTCATATATCTACTATGAATGCTTTCATATTGATTCTAGAGGTGAACGCGGGTCAATTCGGTCAGATTCATCCAATTTTTGTTAACAAATCAAAACTGACTTGAGACCTTTAACAAGTCAAACAGAATTGAATCTATTTGAACTAAAATGTCTACAAAATGATTTCTTAACGTCATTGTGATGTTCAAACTTATGATCTCATGAAAGAAGCCTAATGCAATAACATAGTTGTCAAGGCGGCCGCCAAGGCGGCGCCTAAGCGGCGCCAAGGCATGAAGGCGGTGTTTGGGGGTCGCCTAAGTGGGATGTCAAAAGGTGAGGAATGGCGTCGCCGAGGTGCGGTAGGCGGCCCAAGGTGTGCACATTGGCGCCTTTGGGCTGGTTACCAGGTCCAACCGGATCCACTTAGTGGATCGGATCCCAGTTAAACATCGCCCCCTCCCCCCCCGCCGCCAGCCCCCCGCCCCGACTCCCCTGCTCTCCCCAATCCCCGACCTCGTCTTCCCAATCCCACCCCGCCTCGCCCCCAGACCCAGCTAGGGTTCTCCACCCCAACGGAGGTCTCACCGCCGTCGGAGGTCTCGCCGCCACCAGAGAAGTCTCTCCGCTGTCGTCGGACCTCGCCGTTGTCGCCGCCTCGCCGGACTTCAGGTACGCTACCCGCCAATCCCCTCCTCTGACGTCCCACCTCCACCCACATCCCCCCTCCCCGACTGTCCTCCCCCCCCCCCCCCCCCGGCCGGCTTCCCACTTCCCCCCTCCCTGTCCGACGTCTCCAACCTCTCTCCCTCTGTTCTCTCTTCTCACACACGCACGCACTCATAGATGGGGGTGTAAACGAGCTGATACGTTCGACGAGTAGCTCGATAAAAGTTCGGTTCGGCTCGTTATTTAATTAACGAGTCGAGTTTGAACAAAAAAAAAGCTCGGTTCATAAACGAGCCGAGTTTGAACACATGTGAGCTCGACTCGATTATGCTCGTGAACAACTCGTTTAATTCGTTAAGAACTCGATTAAATACTCGATAAGAATTCGTTTAAATACTCGTTAATAATTTGTTTAAACATTATTGTTAAAATAAATGTTAACTTGTTATTTTTAGAGTATTATTACATTATAATGTTTTTGAGGAATTAAATATAAAAGACTAAATATTAGAGGGTACATGTACAAATTATATAAATAAAGTATTTATAAAAATCTGATTTTAATAATATCAACTGAATAAGGGTATATGTATAAAAACAGTTTTCCAAGGTTGACAAAGCTTCATCTTCTTCCTCACGCCGCGACATGGTGCAGTGCAGGTGCGATTCCTCCCTGTTGGCCGCTCCTCCCCGTTGGCCGCTGCCTCCCCCCGCTCCCCCCCCCCCACCCCGTGAACCCTCCGCCAATGCCAGATGCTCCTCCCGGCGTCGGCGCAGCGACGGAGGTCATTCGAGCTTCCCCACGGGCAGGGCGGTTGCCGACGGCAGCGGCGGAGGTCGTTCCAGCTTTTCGGTGAACACCGCGGCCTCCCTGGATCCTGGCGCTTCCCAGCTGTACCGGACGCCACCGCGGTGCTCGCGGTGGCATTCTCCGGCGTCCAGCTACGCCTCCCTGGACCCCGCCCACTCCCGGCAATGCCCAAGCCGCCCGCTCCCTGTTGGACGCCCCCTGTTTAGTCCCATATCGGCCAGCACAAAGTATTGGCCGACTGGGGAGGTTATAAAATAAGCCCTTCCCCCTCTAAAGCGTGTAGTTCTCTGGCCATTTAGTAATAAAAAATTGTCTTCTTTATTATTTGGCTCTCGGTGGTTGATCTCGTTTAAAATAAAATAAAATTTATTTATATTAAATTTTAATTTTGATTTCGAGGTTGAAAACTCAAAGTTTGAACTCATTAAAAAAATAAGTTTTATTTCAATATTATTTTTTAAGTGTGGTTTCGAGTTTGAAAACTCGAGTTCGAACTCGTTTACGAGCTCGACTGTGTAAACGAGTTGTTCATCGAGCCAAAACTCGAGGTCGAACTCGTTTACGAGCTCGACTGTGTAAACGAGTTGTTCATCGAGCCGAGTTCGAGTTCTAAAATTTTTAATCGAGTCGAGTTCGAACGTCGGTTGTAAAAGCTCGACGAGTTTCGAGCCGAGTTCGAGCTCGTCAAAAATAAACGAGTTCGAATTTGAGAGCAGACTATAACTCGACTCGGATCGTTTACACCCCTACTCATAGACACACACACAACTCTGTCACACTCTTGCCATCTCTCTATCTCTCTCTCTCTCACACACACGCACACACAGACACTGTCACACACACTATGTCACAGAGTGTGTGTGACAGTGTCCCGCCCTCACACGCACACACACACTGCCCCCCCCCCCCCCTCTCCTCTCTATCACACACACACACACTGCCACTCTGTGACAGTCCCACTGGCACCCCCTCCTCTCTCTCTCTCTCTCTCTCACACGGTCACTCCCTCTCTCTCTCTGTCTATCTCTCTCTCTCTCACCACACACAGACACACATACACACTGTGATAGTCCTGCCGCCCCTCTCATATATATATATATAATATTATATATATAATATATATATATACACACACACACACATGCACACACTGGACATTGTCACAATGACAGCCCCCCCCCCCCCCCCCCCGATCCCTCTCACTCACACACAGTCATCTCACTCTCTCTGTCTCTGTCATAGACACAGTCCTATACTCTTATCCTTCCTCTATTTATCTTTCACACATAGTTACACATATTGAATTTAAATTTACAATTTTTTAAATTAGTTTTGCAGTGAGAAGAATGGATTCTTCTTCCTCAATACCCACAACAGATTCAGAATTCAAGAAAGCGAAATATAATGATCCAGGATGGAAGTATGCTTATTGGCTGATGAGCACGATAAGAATAAAGAGAAATGTAAATTGTGTGGTTTAGTGACAAATAGGGGGATAAAGAGACAAAAAGGAGCACTTGATGGAGGTTTCGTGATGTGAAGAAGTGTCCTAAGATTACAAAGGAGATTGTTGCGGAAATGTTGTGGTTTTGAACAAAAACAAGAAGAGGAAGATAGTAAGTGCAACAAGTGTTTTTGAGAATGTTGTGAGCTCATCTGATGAGGAGGAGTCTGAGCCAATAAAAAAATCAACTACCTTGTCAATTTTTACAAAACAAAACAAGGAGAAGGGACCGATGGATGTATATGCAAGGATGAATGTTGATGATTTTATTGATGCAAGAAGAAGTGGGAAAAAAATTCAGAGCACTATGTCTAAATTGAAGAAAGAAGAGAAATGCAATCTTGATCTTGCTATAGCTAGATGGTTTTATGATGCTGGCATTCCCTTTAATGCAGCAAAGTGTAGGAGCTTTGAAATCATGGTTGAACTTATACGCCGATTTGGACCAAGATACAAACCACCTAGTTATCACATGTTGATGTTGCCTCTTCTACAAAATGGTAGAAGAAACAAAACAAATGCATGATGATATATAAAACATTGGAAGATTATGGGTGTACTATAATGTGTGATGGGGGACTGATAAAAGGCAGAGAAAGTTGATCAACTTTTTGGTGAATTGTCCAGAAGGAACTTATTTATAGAATCAATTGATGTTTCAGATAAAAAAGAAGATGCTATCTGTTGTATGACTTGTTGGATAAGATGGTGAAAAAGTTGGGGAGGAATATGTTGTTCAAATTGTTACTGATAATGCATCTTATAATATTGCAGCAGGAAGGTTGTGTGATGGAGAAAAGGAAACGATTATTTTGGACCCTCTGTGCAGCTCACTGCCTTGATCTCATGTTAGAAGACATTGGAACGCATTTCAAAAGCAAAGAAGTTGACTGCTTATCTATACACTCATACGTGGCTTCTGACCACATGAGAAGGGAGACAAAGGGAGAGAATTGGTAAGATTTGGAGTTACAAGATTACTACAGCTTTTCTTACCTTAGAAAGATTACATGATGATATAATAAAGAGAGCACTGCGTAGGTTGTTTAGTTCAGATGCTTGGCATTCTAGTGCATGGTCAAAAACAAACATGGGAAAGAATGTAGCTGTAATTGTTTATCAATCAAAATTTTGGCATGCAGTTGAGGACATTTTGAGGGCTTCCCAACCCCTCTTGCAAGTGTTAAGGTTGGTTGATGGTGATGAAAAACCAGCAATGGGATATATTTTTGCTGCAATGGAGTGTGCAAGGAAGTAAATAATTCAAATTTTCAATTCTAAAGAAAGCAAATACCAACCTATTTTGAAATGTGGACCGCAGTTGGAAAGATCAAATGAATCGGCCTCTACATGAAGTTGGCTTCTTCTTGAATCCAAAATATATTATGAAGTTTGAAGCAAAGATGCATCTTTAGTTGCAAAATTTGAACATGCTTTATGACATGTTTTGAAAAGATGGACCCAAATATAGAAATGCAAGATAAGATTGGAGATCAAATGATGGAGTATTCATGTCAAAGAGGTATGTTTGGGAGGCCAATGGCAAGTAGAGCTTATGAAAGGAGGCTTCCATGTAAGTAATTTAATTATTTTTTTCAAATTATATATCTTTATCTCCTTCTTTTATTAATATTTTAAATTTATTATAGGTGATTGGTGGATGCAATATGGTGTGGAGACACCGGAGTTGAAGATGTTTGCTTTAAATTTCTTAGGACTTTGTTGTAGTTCTTCTGGATATGAACGTAATTGTAGTACATTTAAGTTTGTAAGTATTTGATTTTATATTTTAATGTTAGTCATGTTTAAGTTTAACATTTAATCTTATTTTTATCGTATTTGTTCTATTTAGATTCATAAAAAGAAGAGGAACAGGTTAGAGGCCAAGAGACTCAATGATTTGGTCTATGTCCAATACAATCGATGTCTTCGTGAAAGATTTCAAGAAAGAAAGAAACAACCAGAAAAAATATGATCTCATTTGTTTGAAAGACTTAGATTGGGGAAGCTCATGGATGACAAAGCATGGTGAAGATTTGGTTCATGAGGGAGATGATCTCTGTAGCGGCCCTGGATATTTATGCCCAATAAGGCTCCATATCCAGATCTGCCTCCCGCGAACGGACCGAAGTCTCGCAAGGGATAGCTCGAACACGTGTCCAGTAAGAATATAAAAGACAACCACAACAGTATAAGTCACAAGAAAGTACATGTGCTCATATCTGTATATAACAATTTACAACTATCTCAATACATTGTTACATGTCCAATTAAAAGTACAACTACCTGGGGCGTACCCCGAGGGAGCACAAGCTCACACAATACGACTAACTCTACTGCTGGTGGTACAAGTCTGCCACAACACCTCCGCAAGCCACACAAACGACAAGTCCTGAAAAGAACTGTAGGGGAGTGAGCCTCAACAAGTCATAGGCTCAGTAGGGACCACCCAAAACCACACATGAAACTAAAGAGACCTCAACCCCAAAGGGACTCACTGGCAACGCCGATAGCCAAACCATGTCATGCTCACAACTAGGGGTGTAAACGGAACCCGATAACCTGATATTCCGACCCGATTCTGATAAAAATTATCGGTTTCAGAATTGAAAATTGATACCGATAGCTTATCAGAATCGGTATCGGATATTCCGATAAGCTATCGAAATCGGAATCAGAATTGAAAATAATCAGAATCGGTATCGGTTATTTCGATAAATTATCCATAAAATAAAAGAAAAACTATGGTAAACACCTTACCTTATCAGAATTTCGGTTCCGGTAATATTATCGGAATCAGAACGGAATTAACCATTCCAATATTATCGGAATCGGACTATATTTCGGTTATCGGAATCGGAATCTGTGTTTTCGGTTCCGAACCTGACTCGTTGCAGCCCTACTCACAACAATACATGATTAACAATAATTAAATATAATCTTATCAGCTAATACAAATCTCAAAAGGGAAGAGGAACAACAGGACTAGCACAACACCACTAGTTCGTCCAACAATTGAAATGCCTAGGCCTCAAGCCTCATAGGCAAACCATTACAATAACAGGTCGCCTAAGCTACAAGCTTCACAGGCAACCTACCCACAAAGGGTAGTAAGGCTGGCATCAGCAAGTCAATTAGTCACACACTTAAACCATAAACGAAAGCTTACTCGAAAAGGGTAAAACACAATGGGTGGAAGGTCTCACCACACGACCTCCACGGAGCACAACTCCACCTCAACACCTGAAAAGGCTGGTACACAACGTACCTCGAGAAACAGATACCTATAAAGGGTACTGTAGACACACATTTCTGGCCCATAAGTCGAGCAAAATCCCTTGTCGTATCATTGACGCCCCATGTTGGCTCATCATCGTCAAGCTGGCTTTCTCCGATCATGACATCATTCCCATTAGTTCATCGCCCTGGAAGACTCTTCCTGGTCAAATCAATCTCTTCCCACTAAAAGCTATCTGAGTATAAGTCCGATGTTTCATCCTGAAGGCTGTGCATGGCTATTGGACACATTTTATGGTCAAAATGCAGAAAATACCAGAAGACGACAGGCCATGTGTCGCTTTCTTGAAAACGACATACCCCATGTCGCATTGATAATTCCACATTTTAAATCCCTCAGAAAATCGAAAATAACTCAAGTTCACCTTCCATATGAGGAAGGTGACATGTCGAGGTGGCGCCTTCAGGAAAGCGACAAGATGGCTGTCGCATTCTGGGCCTTAAACAGGAAACTCAATCCGAGGCTAATTTGGACCCATGCTATTGATGGTAATTGCTTCTTTTGGACGTCCAAATCAAGTCCAAATCCTCTCAAATTCGGAGCAGGTCTTCCTAACATGATCCTTTCCGAGTTCCAATGGCCCTTGCACAGCCATACTTGCCCAGAGTCGGACTCTTGCCCATTATTCCTCTCAGACCCAAGTTGGGAATAATCACCCATAAGTACCTCGTCTCTGCATCTTTTCGGGCAAGGCCGGATTCATTAGTCGCAGAGCAAGAGAGCTTTCTCTTCCACGAGAGTTCTTCTCCAGACGACTCAGAAGAGCCCTCCAGGGCGTTTTCCCAGCGGCTATCCAATTCTCTCACCTTTTCTTCTTTCTTTCATCAATTTCATGCATGCATAGTTCGTTTTTTCTTCTAGTTTAGCATTAGAACACGAAACACACACCATCCTTAGCACCCCCAGGGGTTAAAAGCCCAAATCCTGTGAGTTCCCCCATAATAGTCATGTACATGCACTTTTCATTGAATAGATCTATTGCACACGAATTCTAATGGGTTTCCTTGTGTTAAATCATCTGGGCAGGTGTTTGAAGGTTAGAACGAAGTGAGGATCCTGTCCCTTGGCCGGCTGAGGAGCAGGAAGACGAGAATCCACATCTCTATCCCTCTGAAGAGAAGGCGACAAGGCCACTGTCGCGTTCAAGAAGGCGCCTTAGCCTCTGTCGCGTTCAGGAAAAAGGAAAGCGACACCGAATCTGTCGCTTTGTCAGGTACTCCTTCTACTTCACTTTTCTTTTCCAAGGTAGTCAGCCCTCCACGTCTACATCTACGAGGCGATTACTCTGGTGGCGATCACGGTATTTTCCTAATCTCTACACCTTCACAATCTATTTCAAAAGGGGATACAAATCCCGTGATTACAGGTACATGTACCTACTGCCATGAGGTACCACCACAAAGCCTCAACACAACTGTGCCTCTTACGAGGCACACCACAATGGGCAAACCTCAACCAACCAGTCACTATACACAGGCCACAACCATTGGCAAAGCACGAGTCGGAAAGAACGACGCAACCACACGGGAACGAACTACTGGTCATGACGCCAGTATTCAACCTGGACAACACAACACAAGAACTACCTCTCAGTCTCGTAGTCACAGACGAAAGGTCCAACTGCTGCTCGACAAGCACAAGCAAAGAACAGTGGAGACCAACCAACACCACACCTGCAGACCACACAGCTGCAGGCCCATGCCTGGCGCCCTTAGGGACTCCGGCCCGAGCTCCCTAAAGTGAGGCACTGGAAACACATGACTAGCTGGGGCCGAGTACTTCTATGGTGTTCGTACCCCCAACCACAGAGCGCGCTACAAGTGACCGCACACCCACAAACACAAGTCGCTGCCCCCTATCGTCTTTCCCTCAATCGAATGTACAACTCAAACACAGGAGTGAGGGTGTCTAGGAAGATGACACAGACCTCGACGGTACACACAAGTACCAGGACAAACCCGAGCACTAACGTGCCTGACTCACACAAAACCTAGGGTACCCAATGAAGAGGCATTCCGAAATAGGCGCCGGACCACCAAACTCAGCAACGCACAAACCACGATATATACATATATAATCTTTATTACAAACCACGGTATACATGTTAGGGATAGCTTGTTTCGGTCACTCTGGACCTACAAGCTAGCCTATACAGACACATACATAAGCTACATTAACAATAATAATCTGGCCAGTCCTTGGTCATCTCATGCCCTCCATTACCACATAAACACAATACACATTGACCATTTAATAGCCACACACTAACATTTAACTTACACTTGCTTTATCAATTAAACTATCTTAAATAACCTATAAAAGACATCGAAGGACCGAGGCTAGGTTCACATTGGAACCTCACTGCCCAACCACCATAAACCACCTTACATACCACTCAAACCACATAGACACCATACCAAACACACGAACAACACCCTAACCACGTAAACAACACACTAACCATATGAATAAACACGCCAACCACGTGAACAGTACGTTCACTTCGTGAGAAACACACTTACCACGTAAACAACATGCAAACGACACGCACCACGAGCGCTACAAGTGCATTGGCATCACTTATCCATGCCATGCACAACACTTTAAAGATAATTGGATAATCGTATCAGTAAAACAGACAACCAATTCTCTCGGTTGTGATCGCAATATAGGCAACTGTCGCCTTCTGATCGCGACACCCCGACATGTCACGATCCAAACGCCTAACGCGACGGGTCGGCCTGTCGCGTTCAGAACGCGATAGAGGGCTCCGTCGCCTTCACAGGCCGAAACCCTAATCCGGATTCCCATCTCCGAATCACCCCCACAAATCATACAAACCATGTTTAATTTCCATTTTTCATGCTTTACTCAATGCCCTAGCATGATATCTACCGTTTATAAAGCATTAAACAATCTAAACATGCACCACATGCAATCCATGCAGTAAAACAAGTGGAATCTCCCTACCTTCACGAGGAACATGCAAACCAACCATGGCACAGTGTCTCCCCCGCTCCATGCGATGTCCTCGCGGCGAGGAGCACGCCAAAAACTCCTCCAGAACCACGAATCGCCCGAAAAACCTGCACAGAGAAACGCCTCCTGGCCGAGCAGAGCTTGTTGAGCTTTGTTCGGCCGACCTTGCATAAAAACGCATCGCAGTTAGGAACGTGACGTAGCCCTCCGTCGTGACCTGAACGCAACGTAAGAGACTGTCGCCTTCCCAAGGACGACGTCAACAAGTCGCCCAACGCACGACACACGGCGTGCATGCAGACGATGACCGCCAAACAACGGTTTCAAGAACGCGACACCCAGGGCCGTCGCGTTTAGAACGCGACGCCCAGCACTGTCGCATTCACAGACAGTGAACCAGTGAGTGCATTGGGCCCAATCTGTCGACCCACGAAGCCTCATAATCTACGAGAACACCTAAAACACATACTAATGGACCACACACATTGGCCACCAAACCCGCTAAGCAAGGATCCGCGAAGATCCGAAAAACGCGTGACGTTACATTACTATCACCTAAAAAAGAATGTCGTCCTCGACATTCAAAATAAACCTCAGTAAACCATACTATCATCTAAAAAGAAACAAAGCCATACACAGAACAAGTAGGATACACTTTCTCTGTACTTGCTTTTCAAACCATCCGTGTTGACTGATTTATCTGTTCATTTCCACGTTTGTTCTGCTTTCCCTTTTCTTTAATTCATTTCATAGTTGCACTGCCCGATTATTACATTCTGCTCTTTCTTTACCCTTTAGCTGTAAGCAATTCTACCTTGCCATTGGTGTTTTATCTCCTTGGACTCAACCTGCTTCCACAATTTCCTGGCTGTGTTTGCAATATTTCTTTCTGTACCGCTTCTTCTTTTTTTTTTTGAATTTCTGTATCATAAACTGTCACTCTTAAATGCTCTACCATGTAAAACCATCTGTAAATTCTTCAAATTTCTTGGTCCCTTTCCATTATCTACTTTTCAATACCAACAGTTATTTACCTCAACTTTATTCACATTCCTACCTGTCAACTTTCATCAAAAATCACATTGCCATAACTGAATTCCCTGCTTCTCTATACCATTATGTCCATACTATCTTTATTTCTTTCAGACTCAAAACCACTGTCTCTTTACCCAACTGTGCAAAAATCTCAAATTTTCCTTTAAAAACATCAATCTCGGATAACTTGTGAATATCAAACTTCTCGTGCTTCCGCTGTGCCACTCTGATTACACTAAATACCTAACAAAATATTCCATAAATCTGCTCCCACCATTATTCACAATTGCTTCGCACTTTATTATTACTCTGATTCTAGCTGGATCTCGCTTCTTAAATCACTTTACTCAATCAATCAACATTGGAAGAAAATATCAAAATTCTAGACTGTTTTTTCTTATACTTCAATTCTGATTGTGCCACATACTTTAGTTCTGAATCCTGCCATACCACTACTTACGTACCTTGCTCTTTACATTCATTTCTTAAACAACATTCTCTGACTGATCTAGTCAATTATTATATAACCCTCAAAATATTTGCTCACATTGCTATGATACTGCATTCTCTTATCGAAAAAATTAAACTGCTCAACTAATTCTGCATATATTCTACCTTCAACTTTATTAAACTATCTCTCAATCAGATGACATCTGACCTTAAACTATTCACTGTTTAACTGATCACATCTTTTCCTTTTGTACTTAACAATTCAAATTTCCATTCATTTCTTGCTCTCTTCTCTTTTCTTTCTTTTTTTTTTTTTCCAACTCTGCCATACTCTGATCTGCACACTATTCCTTAACTGTTCTACCTTTATTCTTACATCAAACTCTAAAGTACTTTCTCGAGAAAATATCTATGCTCGATCTGGACCACTTTCTGTGTGCTGCCATGCAAACTCTTGCTGAACATTTCCAAACCTTTTAATTATATGTTTCATAATTTAATGTACTCTTTCTTTCCCGATCAATAACCTGCCAACTGCATTAACCATAGTATCATTTCTACAAACATTTCTCTTAATTGTTTTGTGTCTGACTTATCGCACTTTACCCTTCACACTGCAATTCTTGCTATCACACACGTCCTTACTGACAACTGCCAAGGCCATGTCCTGGAACTGATCTCTTTAAATACTATAATCTGCTCTGTCTGATTTCTCTATCTTACTTTACTACTCTACTTTCGAATGCTGAAATCATGCTGCTACATCATACTTACTACTATCCTTTTCATTCAAACCTTTACTTTAATTCCTCTCATAGTTACCTTGCTGTTCCACTTTACCTGATACTGCTTAACTGCTTCTCAGCTAATCCATTCTTCTATTCTGACCTCATAACTCTATCTTGCTCCAAACATTCTTACCTTAACCCTAATCTTTCCCAAACTATACATAACTACTAAATCTCATTGATCTTATCTGTTGCACTACAATCTTCAATAACTTATCTATGGAATCTCACAATCTGCTACTTGCCAATTAAAATCTTTCCTCTGAAATTCTTAGAAATCCATTGTACACTGATCTTTCTTTATTCTTTCTTATCCAATGATTACCTCGACACATACTTACACTAATCTTTCCATCAAACTTCTTATTACCACCATTATTCACAGCAGCACTATTCTCAAGCTCGTTACTACAACCATCTCTAATCATGAATACTTTTAATATGACTGCCACACATTGCTGCTCCTCTGTTTACTAGTACCTTATCTCAAGCTAAACTGTCTCACATCGTTATTCCAAACTCTCATAGCGCTAATCATATTATTATTCACACTACCTCCTTAACGCTGATTAACAAAGATCTCAATACTACAATTATTTCTGCTAATGTCCTCGTCTATAATTCACAAAACTAACAATCCTCATTACATACTGATTTATTCCTCATTAATAACATTATTCCACTGCTTCATTATCATATCATTACCCATACCTGTCTCTACCAACTCTGTATTTTACCAAAATACCTCAGACACACCTTTCCCAAATACTATTTTCCCTTTCGATTATCATAGCCAAATTCACCAATCTCTTTAATTCTTGTAACTGACATTCTTTAAACAATTATACTTTTACTGCAGACACACTGGTATAACCTCTCAACTTATACCACTAATCACATCATTTCTCTACCATTACTAACAACTGCCATGCTAACCAACCATACACACAATTCAAATAGCAGAACTCACGTGAAAACCATACTAAAAATCACACAAAACCACAGACTTACTACCAGCAGTGGACATTAAACCATGTCTTGGGACATTATAACTTCAATGTCTTTTCATATTCTAACTGGGACCATTACTCTGATACCAACTGTAGCGGCCCTAGATATTTATGCCAATAAGGCTCCATATCCAGATCCACCTCCAGCGAATGGACCGAAGTCTCGCAAGGGATAGCTGGAACACGTGTCTAGTAAGAATATAAAAGACAACCACAATGGTATAAGTTACAAGAAAGTACATGTGCTCATATTGTATATAACAATTTACAACTGTCCCAATACATTGTTACATGTCCAATTAAAAGTACAACTACCTGGGGCATACCCCGAGGGAGCACAAGCTCACACTACACGACTAACTCTACTGCTGGTGGTACAAGTCTGCCACAACACCTCCACAAGCCACACAAACGACAAGTCCTGAAAAGAACTGTAGGGGAGTGAGCCTCAACAAATCACAGGCTCAGTAGGGACAACCCAAAACCACACACGAAACTAAAGAGACCTCAACCCCAAAGGGTCTCACTGGCAACGCCGATAGCCAAACCATGTCATGCTCACAACAATACATGATTAACAATAATAAATATAATCTTATCAGCTAATACAAATTTCAAAAGGAAGAGGAACACAGGACTAGCACAACACTACTTGTCCGCCCAACAATGAAATGCCTAGGCCTCAAGCCTCACAGGCAAACCGTTACAATAACGGGTCGCCTAAGCTACAAGCTTCACATGCAACCTACCCACAAAGGGTGGCAAGGCTGGCATCAGCAAGCTAATTAGTCACACACTTAAACCACAAACGAAAGCTTACTCGAAAAGGGTAAAACACAACGGGTGGAAGGTCTCACCACACGACCTCCACGGAGCACAACTCCACCTCAACACCTAAAAAGACTGGTACACAACGTACCTTGAGAAACGAATACCTACAAAGGGTACATATACCTACTGCCACGAGGTACCACCACAAAGCCTCAACACAACTGTGCCTCCTATAAGGCACACCACAACGAGTCAAACCTCAACCAACCAGTCACTATACACAGGCCACAACCATTGGCAAAGCACGAGTCGGAAAGAATGACGACACCACACGGGAACAGACTACTCGTGTTGGGTTGAGTGTGAATATAATACATTTCTCCTCACATTTTGATGATGACAAGCTGTGATTTTAATGCATAACCATTGGAACATGTAAAATACATCACCTGAAATTACAATATTCAAAAAGCATGTTTTCAAGCACATTTATCATTGATATTCATGATAATATATTTAACTAATGATTTATGTGTTTATTTTCTCAGGGACAAACATTTTCTGCAAAGGTAGTGTCGACACAACCATCCTTGGTGTCGACACAATGGTTCAGAGCAAAGGCAGAAATGTGAAGAAAAGATCATCTAGTGTCGACACTAGTCCAGGGCAGGTCGACACTAGAGAGCCTTCCCAGAAGGCCTGTTGTTCAGATAGCCAAAGCAGGTCGACACCAAATGCAGGCAGGTCGACACTAGATGGCTCTCCCAGAAGCCTGTTTTTCAGATGGCCAAAGCAGGTCGACACGAGATGAGATCAGGTCGACACTAGAGAGCCTTCCCAGAAGGGCTGTTTTGCTGTCTGGGACATGAGGTCGACACTGAATCATCTCAGGTAGACACTAGAGACCTCTCCCAGGGATCTGATTTGCCAGTCTAGGAGAGTGTGTCGACACACCTCATGGGCAGGTCGACACACTCCGAAATCTCTGTGACTTAAACTTCCTCCTGGACACGTGGCACCCTAGGGAGAAGGAAGATCAACCTTGGATCTTGTGCCACGTACCCCAAGGGTATCTTTCGGATATTTAGGGTATAAATACCCTCCTAATGGGCACCATCCACAAGAGAATCTTCTCAGAGCCTCCAGAAACTGGTTGTGGCAGCAAGAGAGTCTCTCCTCCCTGTTTTGCTTCCTCCTGTGCTTCCACACCACAATTCACACTTCTCCAAGCACAAGAATCGAAGATTGATCAACATGAAGCACTAGGATCAACTTCAAGGGAGCAGATCAAGTAGAAGCCAGCAATTGTGAAGCACTCAAGGAAGATCCCGAGATCAAAGTTGCAGAGCATCGGCCAAGGGACTTCAAGTGATCAAGATCATTCCAATTCTGCCTCTACAAGGGAGTTTTCTTGAAGAACAAGAACTGTCAACCTCATGTCTTGAGTCTTTCTTGTTTCTTCTTGGCTATTCTAGAAATTGTGCATAATCGATTGCATCAATTTTCTTGAATTGGCCTAATAGATCAGATCATTGCTAGAGGATCTGTTGTTTCTGTTCTAGCAAGTGATTGTGAGCCTCTGTGCTCAGGGTTTTGAGTCGTCGTACTCAAGTTGTGTGGTTGAGCAGTCTTGCTCAGAGTCTAGAGTAGTCTTGCTCTAGGTAGTGTGTGAGTTGTCTAACTCAGTGTGGAGTTATCAGGCTCCAGTGTGGGTTGTGTTTCCCAGGTTGTTAGTGGATCCTCACTGTGTGTGAGGGGTGGATGTAGGAGTCACGTGGTGTGATTTCCGAACCACCTAAAAATCTCTGTGCATTGGTCTGTTTGTGGTTTGAATTTGCTCTTCATTAGATGAATGCATAGGATCGTTTGAATCTATCTAATCAACTTGTTTACACACTCCAATTGCTTAACTCACTTAATCTCTCTTCAGATCTGTGAAATTTGCTTTCAATCTAACTCTGATTCAAAGGTATTCAAAATTGGTTTAGATTCCGCATAAGTTGGCATAGATCTATTCAACCCCCCCTTCTAGATCTTGTCCACATCTTCTATCGATCCTTCAATTGGTATCAGAGCGGGTTTACACTTGATCTGATCTGATCTGAGTAGTTTTTGAGTGTTCTGTGTTGCTTGATTGCTTGCTTGTTTGTTTTGCTGAGTGTTTCCTTCTTTGCACCATCTGTTTAATTAAATGGATTCCAGAGGATTCATAGCTGAGGGTCATTCCATAAATAGGCCACCATTCTTTAATGGAACGGACTATTCTTATTAGAAAAATAGTATGCAAGTGTTTCTTAGGGCCCAAAATTATGAAATCTGGAAAGTAGTGGAAGTAGGTCCCTATGAAAACCAGGGAGAGGAAGAAACCTGGACTAGGGAACAGATAAGAAGAGCTACATTGAATTATAGTGCCATGAACATGATTCAATGTGCTGTTCACCCCAAAGAGTACTCAAGAATCTCAATGTGCAAATCTGCCAAAGAGATGTGGGATAAACTTGAGGTACTCTATGAGGGAACATCTCAGGTTAAAGAAACCAAGGCTAACATACTTGTTTCTGAATATGAATTGTGTCATGATGAAGTCTAATGAGACAATCTCTGAAATGTTTGTCAGGTTCATGATCATAGTCAATGGACTAAAGGCCTTAGGTAAGGACTACACTGATGCTGACTTGGTAAGAAAGATTCTACGCTCACTCTCTTCAATTTGGCACACAAAGGCCATTGTTATTGAAGATTATAAAGATCTGTCCAAAATCTCTTTGGATGAATTGATAGGATCTTTAATGACATATGAAATCAATTTAAGAGAAATGAAGAACACATAATCAAAACCAAGCCAGTAGCATTAAAGGCCTATCTAGTAACAAGGACAAAAGTCAGGATAAAACCAGTTCTGAGAGTCTGAGTCAAATGAGGATGAGATTGCCCTCATGACCAGGCAATTCAGAAAATTCTTGAATATAGAAAAGGAAAGTTCTCTGGTAAAAAGAAATATTCATCAGGTAAAAGAAACACCTCCTTTTCTAATGCTAAACTCCACAAGAATAAAAAATCTGACGAAATTGTTATATGCTACAGGTGCAACAACAAGGACAAGA
This sequence comes from Colocasia esculenta, assembly GCA_014218235.1. Taxonomy (NCBI): domain Eukaryota; kingdom Viridiplantae; phylum Streptophyta; class Magnoliopsida; order Alismatales; family Araceae; genus Colocasia; species Colocasia esculenta. Next base: position 139,875,049 of record CM024762.1, on the reverse strand, counting down.
ACATGAACAAAAACAAAGAGAAAGAAACAGAAGGCAAGCAACAAAGATTCACAAATTCAAGAAGCCGAAGGCATGGCATGGTAGCTACTTGGTCTGATGAGGACACAAGTGAAAATGAAGAAGAAGAAAAATCCTCAAGCTCTGAAAGCGAGGAGATTTGCTTCATGGCAAACAGCTCAGATGGAAAGGTAAGCACATCTTTTGAAGATTTTTCTGTTGAAGATTGGCATGATGCTTATGTTGAATTAGTTGAAAAATACCGAATGAGGAAAGAAAATAAGCAATCTCAAAAAGAAAATTGAAAATATTTATCATAACCAATCTTCAAACAAAAGAATTTGTGAACTAGAGAATGAAGTAACAGAATTAAATGAAGAAGAAAAAGAAAATTTCTGAATTTGATTGATGAACTTAAGCTAGCTTCTCAAAAGGCCACAAATTCAAAGACTTATCTGAAAAGCTGGAAAAAGAAAACCAAGATAAACACAAAAGATTGAAGAAATCAAAATCTTGGAAACCAGCTAAAACAAGATAAGGAAGTCATTGAAACATTCACAAATGGTAAAGATAATTTGGAGGCCTTGCTGGGGAAAAGAAAATCAATCTCTCATGGACTAGGGTTTGATAAAACAAGAAATCAAATCGAAAAAAGAAATAAGTGAAAAGAAGGATAAAGCACCTCTAATTAAATTTGTTAAGGGCCCTCGTCTTGAGAACACAGAAGTCAAACAAAAATCAACCAAAACACAAAAAAGTCCAAAAACTCAGAACAAAGACAAGGCAACCAGGTCGACACAGTCACCTGACAGGTCGACACAGTCACAAAAAGAAGGCTTCTGTGGCTGTTGTGTCGACACCAGTCAAGGAGAGGTCGACCTGCTCAACACCAATAAAGACAAACAAAAAAATCAAAAATTCAAATAAAAATTTGAAAAATAAGAAAAAGTCAAAGGAAGTCATTCATGAAGAACCTTGGACCTCCAAGACAGCATATCAAGCTGATTGGACCAATTCTTGGAGCCAATGGTATAACAACCATGTTGGTATCATCCTCAATTTTCTATCCAAACTTTCTAATGTACCAACAAAATCCTTGGATTCCACCTCCTAATCTGAATTCTCATGCTCAAATGAAAAACACCCCTTTTACCAAAAACACTGGTGTTTTCATTCCTAAAGAAAAAAAGAAAATGAAAAAGTCAGAGAACACCAATGTTATAAAACCAAAATAAAAAACAAACCAAATTGGATAAGAAAAGATTTGATGAAAATGTCCAAACATTCTGATGGTCCCAACACTGTTTGGGTACCAAAATCTTCTCTTCATTGATTGATCTTGCATGAAGGTCGTGCACCCAATTCAAACGTGTGGTTCCTTGATAGTGGGTGTTCACGACACATGACTGGAGATAAAGCTAAATTTCTTTCCTGCTAGAGAAGGAGGGAGGTTCAGTAACATTTGGAGGTAAAAATAAAGGAAAGATCATTGGATCTGGAAAGGTTGGTCAAACTTCCTCAAACTCTGTTGATAGTGTTTTATTAGTTGATGGTCTTGATTACAACTTGCTCAGTATCAGCCAACTATGTGACAAAGGTCACAAAGTTGTGTTTGAATCTGATTTTTGCAAAATAATGATTCATCAACTGATAAAATAAATTTTTTGGAAAAAAGGGAAAACAATGTTTATGATTGACCTTAATAAAAACTTTTCTGAAAATCTTTGCTTTGTTGCAAATAAAGATGAAATTGCATGGACTTGGCACAAAAGACTTGGCCATGCAAGTTTCAGAACTTTAAATAAATTGTTAAGGCTGAATCTGGTTAAGGGTCTTCCTGAATCCTTTTCAAATGTTGAAAATCAAGTTTGTGGGATCTGTGCCCAAGGAAAACAAACCAGGAAATCTTTTAAGAACTTCAATGAGGTACTCACATCTAGGCCACTAGAACTACTTCACATAGACCTTTTTGGCCCAACAAGGGTTCTAAGTCTAAGTGGCAAGAGATATGGATTTGTAATCATTGATGATTTTACTATATTTACTTGGGTTATCTTTTTGTCCCACAAAAGTGATTCTTCCTTGAGTTCAGGAATTTCTGTACCACTGCCTTAACAAATTATTCATATAAAATCAAAAATATTTTGACTGATCATGGGGGTGAATTTGAAAATCAATCATTTTCTGATTATGTGCTGAATTTAATTTATTCCACAAGTTTTCTTCACCAAGAACTCCAGAACAAAATGGAGTTGTGGAAAGAAAGAACAGAACTCTTGTGGAGATGGCTAGATCCATGCTCTTAGAAAGTAAGTTGCCCAAATCCTTCTGGGCTGAAGCTGTAAACACAGCAAATCACATTCTAATAGAGCCTTGATCAGACCAAAAATCAGAAAAACCCCTATGAATTATTGAAAACAAAAAAGCCAACTGTTTCTTATTTCAAAACCTTTGGGTGCAAATGTTATGTACACAACAATAATAAAGAAAATCTTGACAAGTTTGATGCTAAAAGTCAGGAAGCCATCTTCCTTGGCTATTCTGAATGTCAAGAGCTTTCAGAGTGTACATCCTGAAAACAAAACTGTTGAAGAGTCTCCTCATATTATATTTGATGAAAATTCCTTTTCAACTAACACTTCTAAATCTTGCAGGGAAAAACAAGACAGTGAAGAGGATGACTTCATTGTGGACTCTTCACCAACTGTTGAGGAGCTTGAAGACTGTGGTGAGAACTTGAACAACAATTCACCATCTTCAAGTGGAACAGGTAACATTGCTCCAAATTTGAGTACCCCTCAACAGGTAACTTCTGAACATCGAATTTGAGAGATCACCCTTGGATAATGTAGTTGGTAATTTACATGATAGAGTTAGGACTAGATCTTCATTCCTGCATGCTATTGAAGAAGACCCAAGCTCTAATTTCCCAATTGAACCAAAGTCAATTGATGAAGCTTTATCAAGTTCTGATTGGATTAATGCCATGCATGATGAACTTCATCAATTTGAAAGAAATCAAGTATGGGAATTAGTACCTAGACCTAGTGACCAAACAGTCATTGGCACTAGATGGGTTTTCAGAAATAAACTGAATGAATCTGGTCATGTCATAAGAAATAAAGCTAGGCTAGTTGCAAAGGGGTACAAAAGAGTTTGGAATTGACTTTGAAGAAATATGCCCCTGTAGCTAGACTAGAAGCAGTTAGGATTTTCCTTGCTTTTGCATCCTCCATGAAATTCAAAGTTTATCAAATGGATGTTAAAAATGTATTTTTAAATGGATATATCAAGGAAAATGTTTTTGTTGAACAACCTCCTGGATTTGAAAATGAAAAACATCGTAACCATGTTTTCAAGCTTCATAAGGCTCTCTATGGTCTTAAACAAGCTCCAAGAGCTTGGTATGACCGTTTGAGTTCCTTTTTGCTTGAAAAAGGATACTCTAGAGGTAATGTGATCAAACTTGTTCACAAAAATAGTCAAAAAGGAAATAATATAGTCCAAATTTATGTTGATGACATAATATTTGGATCAACCAATAAAAGCCTGTGCAATGAATTTCCAATCAAATGAAAAATGAATTGAAATGAGTTTAATGGGAGATCTAAAGTTTTTCTTGGGATTGCAGGTTAACCAAACACATGAGGGAATTTCATCAGTCAAACCAAGTATGTCAAAGAACTTTTCAAAAGGTTTGACTTTCAGAACCTCAAGCACTCCAACACACCAATTGCTATAAATGCTAAGCTAGAAGAAGACTATCATGGTAAGTCAGTAGACCCAAAGACCTACAGAGGTATGATTGGTTCTCTACTTTATCTTACAACTTCTAGACCTGATATTCAATTCAGTGTGTGTTTGTGTGCTAGATTTCAATCTAATCCTAAAGAAAGTCACATGTTAGCTGTTAAAAAAAATTTTCAAATATCTTGTTGGAACATGTGATTTAGGAATTTGGTATCCTACTAATTGCAAGTTAGATTTGATTGCCTATTGTGATGCTGACTATGCTGGTTGTAAATTAGATAGAAAAAGCACAAGTGGCTTGTGTTTGTACTTAGGTGGGTGTCCTAATCTCTGGGCTTCTAAGAAGCAACATTCAGTTGCTCTGTCTACTGCAGAGGCTGAGTATGTTGCTGCTGTAGGTGTGGAACCCAAATTCTTTGGGTGAAACATCAACTTCTTGATTACAACCAAGAGTTAGGTTGTGTTCCCATCCTTTGTGATAACACAAGTGCAATAAATCTGTCTAAAAACCCCATTCAGCATTAGAACCAAGCATATTGAAATTAGACATCATTTCTTGAGAGATGAGGTAGCAAAGAAATCTTTTGAACTCCACTTTATAGAAACTGAAAAGCAAACTGCTGACATTTTCACTAAACCCCTTCCTGACAGTAGGTTCTCATCTTTAAGGAGAGAACTTGGTCTTTGTAAATGTCCATTGGGATTGGGTTGAGTGTTAGGCATCTTCTGAGGGGGAGTTCTTTGCATTATCATACTCATTTGCTTCCTTGATTCATCTCTCTCTCTCTCTATTTCACTTCTATTTCTTTTTGACAATAAACTATTCACCTCACATTGTGTTGAACTTCTTGGTATATCAAATGGTGATTTGAAGAAGGACAAGTTCTGCTTGTCTGGACACTTTCACTATGCGAGAGTATGTGTCTCCGCCAAGTACCAAGGAATGAATATGCAATTGTTGAGGGGGAGCTTTTGTTGTTCAAAGAGAATTATTTCTGATTTCAAAACTTGCATATCTTTATTCTGAAAAGTGGTTGAAATTCTCATCTCAGGGGGAGCTAGAGAATTCAAGTCATGTTTTTGAAAAATTCAAAACTGTTCTTGCATTACATCAATTTCCTTGCATGATGTCCTCATTCAGGTGTCTAGAGTCTCAAAATGATCCTTGAGTGATCTACTACATTCATTTGTCAACTCTCACCTATATTCTTCAAAACTATAGAAATTCAGATTTCTTTCTAAGACTGAAGGATAATGTGTGTCTTGATCTTAAACATGTTTTTGTTTGCAATTGATGTTGGATATAGATGATATCTTTTTGTCAAAAACTCTCCAAAATCTATCAATTCAACAGAGCAATGGCACATGTGCTGAGAAACTGCACACCTTCACAATGAATGAAGTGCCATGTATGTCATGAGGCACTAATGCTATCTCTGTTCAAAGGGGATTAAAATTAAAAATCAATGCAAAACAAAATAAATATGCCCAATTTTATGATGACTGAGTAACTGGAAATATTGGCGTCTGAAAAACGTATTTTCATGTCAAAAGGTCATCATTTACCCCTTTGAGACTTGATAATGGATAAATCTTCAGTATCCAGGGACTATAGTGTGTAAAAAGCATTAGTTCTTGAGTGAACAAGATATATCTCATTTGATAGTTTGTTTCAAAACAAAATATATGTCATTGGAGAATTTGTTTTAAAGAATCATTCTTATCCATCATCAAGTTGTTCTTAAAATATGTTTACTGTCAACACACTTGTTTTAGTCTAAAAGATTTTTTTTATCTCTTTGGAATTGAAGAATATGGTAGTGTGTAGTTGATTGTTAAATGTTTTATATCCCTCAAATTATCATTTTAATGACTCAAGTCACTGAATGCTCATATCCTGTTGGATATTGTGTAAAACTTGAATTGTGTTGAATTTTTGCAAAATTTAACAAATGAATTTTTTAGTCTCTTAAATATCCTTGAAATGATTATTCCACCCATTGCTTATCATTATAAAGATGTCCCAAAAGTCACATAATTTTTTCATACTCAAATCCAAAATTTTTCATCAGGCCAGGTCGACACTACTCCATCTAGTGTCGACACACTTTGACTCAGGTCGACACTCACCTCTTCTAGTGTCGACACTGACCCCCTGCCAGACTCAATTAAACCGTGGGCGCCGTTAAGCGCGTGTTGTTCCTGCGGGGTAGGTTATCCAAAACCCCCTTTCTTCTCCAGGTCGACCCGACGGTCGCCATTCTCCTGATTTCCGGCAGGCGATTTGAACCCTTTCCATCTCTTCTCTCCTCCAACTCATCTCCATCCATTCTCTCATTCCTCTCTCTCCACATCCCCGATTCCACTCTGCTTCCATGGCACCCAAGCAGCTTCCTCGCCGTGGAGCAAATCAAGGGCTTCGGCAAGGCCCAATCGGCAGATGATGTTCTTCCTACTGAAAGGAGAACAAAGCGTCGCCATGATCCTGCAGAGCAGCCAAGATCTTCATCTGCTAAGAGAGGTAGGGCATCCTCTTTCAGGTCAAGGTCTATGTACCCTAGGAGGAAAACCCTGGACTCTTCTCCTGAAGTTTCTGAGAAGTCCACATCCATCCTCATCCTCATCCTCATCATCAGAGTCCTCCCAGCCCTCTAGGAGACCTCCTTCCAACCCCTAAGTGCCGGGAAGACCATCCTGAAACCCAGGGCAGTGGATTTGGATGACAGTGAACTCATTGCTGCATTTTCTGAAGTCTTGAATTTCTTCAAATTCCAGTCTTGGCAGTCTTTTATATCAGAATTTCGTATCATTTACCCTAGACTTGTACAAGAATTCTATCAGAATTTGGAATGCACAGATGAAGGGTACAAGTCAAAGGTCAAGGGAATTGTCATAGACATGCCAACAGACTTAGCAGCACTATTTCAAGATTCCAGATGAAGGAGAAGACTACCACAACTTTGAATTCAACCTTCATGAAGCCTATACCATAATGACTGGTTTGCCTGCAGATGAGTCTGATCCTAAGCAAACCCATGTCACAAAATTCAATACCAACACCTTTTCCCCTGTGTTGAGGCTTACTCATCACATGCTCACACCATCATCACACCTCAAGGTGGTGGGAGAGATAGGCTCACTGATATTCAAAGGTTTGTGCTGTATTGTATGAGCAAGGACATCAAGATAAATCTTCATGTCATCATGTACCAGATTATCTCTGAGACCACTAGGGCAGACTTGCATAGATCCCTTGCACCATGAGCCATCTCACTCAAGTATTCAAACACTTTGGTGTGTCTTTAGAGAATGAAAAATCTGAGAAAATTCCTAAGTCCAACATCTATTGCTTTAAGCATGTTCAGAAATTCATGGGCTTTAGGATTGTTGGTGATCAGTAAGGAGAGGGCCAGCTGCAGTAGAGGCCCCTGTGGCTCAAGAGGATCAGCCTCCAGTTCAAGAGGAACAACCTCCAATACCAGAGGAACAACCTCTAGCTCCAGAGGATCAGCCTCAAGTCATGAGGACCAGCCTCCTATAAATGAGGATCAACCTCATGTGGCAGATGAAGTTGAGGAACCTTTCATTGCCCCTCACTCTCCTCAATTTCAGCCCTCCTCCTCCATGAACCTTGAACCTGAAATCCCATCTTTCTCCAACACCTCCAGTTCAAGCATCCTCTTCCTTTGGTGGACCTTCTGTTCCACCAGAGTTGTACACTTCCTAAACGATAAGTTTGATGCTTTGAACACTCATTCAATCCATGTCAGAAAACTTTGAATTGAGGATTCAAAGGTTGGAGACTCAGTGTCTGCCAGGTTTATTGAACAGAAGGCAGCCTCAGACCATGCCACCCAGAGATTCAACAGGCTGATTGGCACTTTGGCAGATGCTTGTGAACTGAAAGAGCATCAAAAAAGTTGGAATAGTCCTCAGGGAATTTTGGCAAATTCCCAAGCTGATGTCTTCAACACAAAGGAGACACTATCTCAGATAAGCAAGACAAGATTGTCTTTTGCTCACCTGGTGGATGATCTGGAGAGTATGAAGAATCTCTCTGCTCACATAGATGAAGAGATGTCTGCACTCAAGAAAGAATTCAAAGTATTGAATAGGCCTGGTTGGTCAGCTGGATCTTCATCTTCATCACAGCCAATGTCAAATGAATTCACTGCAATTCAAGCTGCCATGTCAGAGAACTCAGAGAGAATGGAGCATCTTCTACACACAAGACTCTCAACTATCCAAGCTCAGATGAAGTTTAGTCTAACTTCAATGGAAAAGAGGCTAACGATATTGAGACTATTTTGTTACCCATTCCTCCTCCTCCTCCTCCCCAATAATGTAATTCTTTTGATAATGTCAAAGGGGGAGAAGTTTGTTTGAAAGATTGTAATGTTCACATCATGAATGAAATGAAATGAATAGAAATTTCTGTGCCTATTTTGTGCCTTAAATGTGATTGCAAATCTTTTGAATGAATGTGAATGTGATGAATGCTTGTCAAGCTGCTTGACTTTTGTGTGAAAATAGCTTATTTCTAGTAACATTGTGTCTATCATGTGTATAAATTTCAATGTCACTAAAAATGTTCAAAGGTCCTTGACAAGTATAAATAAAGAAAATGAAAATGATTAAAATCACATTTCATTGAAAATTTCCAATTCCAAATGAACTTAATGTTGCCATCATCAAAAAGGGGGAGATTGTTGGGTTGAGTGTGAATATAATACATTTCTCCTCACATTTTGATGATGACAAGTTGTGATTTTAATGCATAACCATTGGAACATGTAAAATACATCACCTGAAATTACAATATTCAAAAAGCATGTTTCCAAGCACATTTATCATTGATATTCATGATAATATATTTAACTAATGATTTATGTGTTTATTTTCTCAGGGAAACATTTTCTGCAAAGGTAGTGTCGACACAACCATCCTTGGTGTCGACACAATGGTTCAGAACAAAGGCAGAAATGTGAAGAAAAGATCATCTAGTGTCGACACTAGTCCAGGGAGGTCGACACTAGAGAGCCTTCCCAGAAGGCCAGTTGTTCAGATAGCCAAAGCAGGTCGACACCAAATGCAGGCAGGTCGACACTAGATGGCTCTCCCAGAAGGCCTGTTTTTCAGATGGCCAAAGCAGGTCGACACGAGATGAGATCAGGTCGACACTAGAGAGCCTTCCCAGAAGGGCTGTTTTGCTGTCTGGGACATGAGGTCGACACTGAATCATCTCAGGTCGACACTAGAGACCTCTCCCAGGGATGTGATTTGCCAGTCTGGGAGAGTGTGTCGACACACCTCATGGGCAGGTCGACACACTCCGGAATCTCTGTGACTTAAACTTCCTCCTGGACACGTGGCACCCTAGGGAGAAGGAGGATCAACCTTGGATCTTGTGCCCACGTACCCCAAGGGTATCTTTCGGATATTTAGGGTATAAATACCCTCCTAATGGGCACCCATCCACAAGAGAATCTTCTCAGAGCCTCCAGAAAGGTTGTGGCGGCAAGAGAGTCTCTCCTCCCTGTTTTGCTTCTCCTGTGCTTCCACACCACAATTCACACTTCTCCAAGCACAAGAATCGAAGATTGATCAACATGAAGCACTAGGATCAACTTCAAAGGAGCAGATCAAGTAGAAGCCAGCAATTGTGAAGCACTCAAGGAAGATCCCGAGATCAAAGTTGCAGAGCATCGGCCAAGGGACTTCAAGTGATCAAGATCATTCCAATTCTGCCTCTACAAGGGAGTTTTCTTGAAGAACAAGAACTGTCAACCTCATGTCTGAGTCTTTCTTGTTTCTTCTTGGCTATTCTAGAAATGTGCATAATCGATTGCATCAATTTTCTTGAATTGGCCTTAATAGATCAGATCATTGCTAGAGGATCTGGATCTTGTTGTTTCTGTTCTAGCAAGTGATTGTGAGCCTCTGTGCTCAGGTTTTGAGTCGTCGTACTCAAGTTGTGTGGTTGAGCAGTCTTGCTCAGAGTCTAGAGTAGTCTGCTCTAGGTAGTGTGTGAGTTGTCTAACTCAGTTGTGGAGTTGTCAGGCTCCAGTGTGGGTTGTGTTTCCCAGGTTGTTAGGGATCCTCACTGTGTGTGAGGGGTGGATGTAGGAGTCACGTGGTGTGATTTCCGAACCACTAAAAATCTCTGTGCATTGGTCTGTTTGTGGTTTGAATTTGCTCTTCGTTAGATGAATGCATAGGATCGTTTGAATCTATCTAATCAACTTGTTTACACACTCCAATTGCTTAACTCACTTAATTCTCTTCAGATCTGTGAAATTTGCTTTCAATCTAACTCTGATTCAAAGGTATTTCAAAATTGGTTAGTCCGCATAAGTTTGCATAGATCTATTCAACCCCCCCTTCTAGATCTTGTCCACATCTTCTATCGATCCTTCAAGCGTTCATGACGCCAGTATCCAACCCAGACAACACAACACAAGAGAACTACTCTCAGTCATCGCAGTCACGGACAAACGGGTCCAACTGCAGCTCCACAAGCACAAGCCAAAGAACAGGGGGACCAACTAACACCACACATGTAGACCACACAGCTGCAGGCCCTGCCTGGCACCCTTAGGGACTCCGGTCTGAGATCCCTAAAGTGAGGCACTGGAAACACAGAGCTAGCTGGGGCACAGTAAGTCTACTGGTGTCCGTACCCCCAACCACGAGCGCGCTACAAGCGACCGCACACCCACAAACACAAGTCACTGCCCTCTGTCGTCTTTCCCCAGTCCGGACGTACAACTCAAACACAGAAGTGAGGGTGTCCAGAAAGACGACACAGACCTCGATGGTACATACAGTACCGGGACAATCCCCGAGCACTAACGTGCATGGCTCATACAAAACCTGGGGTACCTAACTGAAGAGGCATTCCGGAATAGGCGCCGGACCACCAAACTCAGCAACGCACAAACCACGATATATACATATATAATCTTTATTACAAACCACGGTACACATGTTAGGGATAGCTTGTTCCGGTCACTCTGTGACCTACAAGCTAGCCTACACAGACACATACATAAGCTACATTAACCAATAATAATCTGGCCTATCCTTGGTCATCTTATGACCTCCATTACCACATTAAACACAATACATATTAACCATTTAATAGCCACACACTAACATTTAACTCTACACTTGCTTTATCAATTAAATTATCTTAAATAACCTATAAAAGACATCAAAGGACCGAGGCTAGGTTCACACTGGAACCTCACTGCCCAACCACCACAAACCAACCTTATACACACCACTCAAACCACATAGACACCATACCAAACACACGAACAACACCCTAACCACGTAAACAACACACTAACCATATGAATAACACGCCAACCACGTGAACAGTACGTTCACTTTGTGAGCAACACACTTACCATGTAAACAACATGCAAATGACACGCACCATGATCGCTACAAGTGCATTGGCACCACTTATCCATGCCATGCACAACACTTTAACGATAATCAGATAATCGTACCAGTAAAACAGACACAACCAATTCTCTCGGCTGTGATCGCGACATAGGCAACTGTCACCTTCTGATCGCAACACCCCGACATGTCGCCATCCAAAAGCCTAACGCGACGGGTCAGCCTGTCGCGTTCAGAACGCGACAGAGGGCTCAGTCGCCTTCACAGACTGGAACCCTAATCTGGATTCCCATCTCCGAATCACCCCCACAAATCATACAAACCACATTTAATTTTCATTTTTCATGCTTTACTCAATGCCCTAGCATGATATCTACCGTTTATAAAGCATTAAACAATCTAAACATGCACCACATGAAATCCAGCAGTAAAACGAGGTGGAATCTCCCTACCTTCACGAAGAACACGCAAACCAACCACGGCACAGCATCTCCCCTGCTCCATGCGACGTTCTCGCGGCGAGAGCACGCCAAAAACTCCTCTAGAACCCCGAATCGCCCGAAAACCTGCACAGAAACGTCTCCCTGGCTGAGCAGAGCTTGCTGAACTCTGTTCGGCCGACCTTGCATAAAAATGCATCGCAGTTGGGAACGCAACGTAGCCCTCCGTCGCGACCTGAACGCGACGTAAGAGACCGTCACCTTCCCAAGGCCGACGTCAAAAAGTCGCCCAACGCGCAACACACAACATACATGCAGACGATGACAGCCAAACAACGATAGGGCCGTCACGTTCAGAACGCGACGCCCAGCATTGTCGCATTCACAGACAGTGAACCAGTGAGTGCTTTGGGCCCAATCTGCCGTCCCACGAAGCCTCACAATCTACGAGAACACCTAAAACACAGACTAATGGGCCACACACATTGGCCACCAAACCCGCTAAGCAAGGATCCGCGAAGATCCGAAAACGCGCGACGTTACAATCTCACTTGGGCAATTGTGGATGAGGCTATGGGAGCATCCGAAGAAAGAGCTAGAAGAGGGAAAATGCCAATAAGAGAGAGCACTTCACAAGGCACAAGGAATGATGATGAGGATGATGATATGATGAGTGAAGAAGAAGGGACAGATGATGATGATGTTCCATGGGAATCAAATAATGAAGATGGTGATAAGGATGATGAAGTTGAGGGTGATAGTAATGATGATGGTGGCATGGCTCTTCAAAATGCCATGTTTGGTTTTAAGCTTTAGATGCTTTTTATTTGGAGTGGAACATTTTGTTATCTTTGAAATTTTTGGACATTGAATTTATAGTTTGATGTTGGACCTTTTGGTTGGTTATGTTAATTTGTTTTAGGTAATGTTTGATATCCATTATGATGGTAATCTTGCTTGATATATTAATGTGATGTTGTTTTATATTTGTCACAACTCTTATTTCTAGATTTTAGAAGAACAAAGGAACAAAATTCAGGTTAGTAATTGCATTTTATATTTTTATTTATTCAAGTAATTTTTCTTTCATATGTTTAATTTTGGTGCACTATTGTAATGGCATTTTTTTTTCACATTGTGTTTATAATATCATATTTGTGTAGTTTTTGCATGATTGTATAATTATAATGTCTTTTTTTTATTTATATTATGAATTCTTTTTAGATTTAACATAATAATATATTATGAATTCTTTTATTTACTTTTTTATGAGCATTGTCATTATATATCTTTATTTATATAGGATGTCACTATTGAAATAGCCAGACTAGACGTTATCTTTAGCGCCTAAGCGCCGCTTAGGCGGGCGCCTAAGTGCTTAGGCATACAAGGAGCCCAAAAATGCTTTGGTCGTTTTGTTGTCTTGACAACTATGTGCAATAACCAACTACACCACAAGATATGTTGTGAAAACATATAAGATTAATTATTTATATATATATTTGGTTTAGTTCAGTTTCACAATTAAAAACTAAAATGAACTGAAGGATTCCTCATACTAAACCGAACTGACCGAACCGATTGGTCCAATTCAATTTTTTCGAGTTGACTCAAAATATGAAAACCCCAATTGTTTCCTTATAAGTCATACGCATTTATCTTACTGAGTTATTGGAAAACAAGATATGTAGTTTATGCTCTACGATCATACAAATTGCCCTACCTTAAACTTAGCAGGGATCTTGATGGAAGGACATCTTAGCACTAAATCGACTTCTCTTAATAGTTGTCAAGACGTCAAGGCGATCAAGATATAGTTGGGGCCTCAAATGACCTAAGCTCTTAGGCGTCCGCCTAAGCGGTGCCTATGTATTTATGATGGAACTAAGTATGATCTATTTTCAAATGTCTCTCTTATATGATATTTATGTCTCTAAAAATATATATATGATGAAAATTCAATAAAAAAGATCATAATATGGTGGACATGATTGCAATGACATATCATAACATGGTAAATATAATATTAAAATAATACATACATATGAGAAATATAGACAATAGTTACATATCAAAAAAAAATACTTACAAAAAAATAAAATGCCACAACAAAATAGTCAAAAGTATACGGAAGCAACAAAATTTATATTGCAAGTAAACAAACTCACATTATATATCATAAAGTCATAAATAATCTAATTTGACATATTCAAATAAACAATCACACTAAATAAGAACAAGAAGTGCAAATATCATTATATTATCAAAAAACTAATTTTTAAATTTTAAAACAAACAAGTAAATACTCATACATGCAAATACCCTAACTGAAAATAGGAAGTGCAATATCTTAACACACTTCAAATAAGTAAATAACTAAAGGAGTCTGTTACATAATCTTACAATGCGTTTAAAAATTAAAATTAAATTAGAAGTGACAATTTTCATGAGTTTGGTGATGATAACTTATGTTTGATCAAATCTCGATAGATCTTAGTTAGATTAAGTGCTGTCAGTAGGAGAATGAGTCTCTTGGATGAGTCACATATACATTTGACATATTTTACCAGACTTTAAATTTTTAGTGTTATGTATTACTTATTCGAATTATATAATTTTTAGTTAGATCAACTTATGAGGCATTAGAAAGTCGTTATTTTGATAGAATCATCAAAATCATGATTTTATTATTCAATCGATAGTTGATTTTTTTATTAGTAAGAGATATTTTTGATATTTTTATTAGATTCAAATATGAGGTACTTTTTTATTTATGTGTACTATCTTAAGTAGATGAAACTATATAAATATAACATTTACTTAAATGATATTTATGGAAAAAAAGCTATTAAACTATGCATCATAGGGCCTCGACCACCTAATACGTAGCTTAAACCATGAATCATAATACCTAGGTCACCCAAGGCGCCTCAGGTGGGCCAAGGTGCTCGCCTTACCCGCCTAGCGCCTTGAGGCACCTTCCTGGGTCTTTAAAAGATGGTCCTTCATCTAACCATCAATTTGACGCTTTCCCGTTTAAGCGGCGCCTAAAAGTCACTTAAGCGGGTGCATTGAAACTATGCTTATCTCTTGTAATAGTATCCGTCATTGCCGTTGAAATCATATCAACATGCCTTCCTATTTATTTTGGGAGTTAGCGACCTCTCATTGAAACTCACATCATTTTTGATTTAGCAACCCACCATTCATATTTATAGAGAACTTAAACCTATGCCGATTCCACTAAGAAGCCTAATCTACACTTGAGTTGTTAAAAAATGTACACATGACAATTTTGGGACTTTGGGGTCAGAAACTCATCAGGATACATGTTGCCATCTATGCATGTTGACTTTAATTTATTTATGACTGTGGTTTGGATTCCTTCCTATTAAGACTTCTTCATATTTGATTGACTATTTGAAAATTAAGGGTTATAATTTAAGGAATAAAAATTAATTATAGCAAATACATGGTATTATATTCAGAAATATCTTAACATAATTATTTAAATTGTTGATCATCACAAATCCGAAAGGCTAATTACAAAAGATTTATTATTTGGAACATAGTATTTTTAAAATCCTATCAGACATACAATAATAAAAGAACAGTATTATTTATTTATTTATTACATAATTCTGTTTCTAAAACATAAAATGCAAAAAATGTATTATTTCAATACTTGTTATATATTTAAGTGCATATCATAATACAATATGAAAAAAAACTTTATTTAAATCGATTCACTAAAGATGTGAGACGAGACTGAGTACTTTGATCAGTTCCAAGTTGTCATCCTCTTGCTCTTGAACCCCCAAATGACGGAAAGCCCCTCGCTCCGCACGTCGCCCAGAGTCGGCCACGTCTGTAAAGCTCACCCGGCAGTTCTGTAATTATTGAACGCAAGAGGGGCTTTGTAATGGCCAATCCCGCCCCCTCGCGAGAGTCGCATATAAGCGTGAGTGGGAAACCCTCCTGCCCCAATGGCAGGAACGGGGAACCGATAGGGCTCAAAAGGGAAGCCTCAGTGTTGAAGACCTCGCACCCTCTCTCTCTGCTTCTCTTCCGGGTGATCGCGGCGGCGGCGTCAGCAGCAGCCGGCAACCATGTCTGGCGGATTCTTCCGGGTACAGCTCCCTCTCATCCCGAGTTCTTCGCTCTCGTCCGACTCTTCCGAGGAACCTCGCAAGAATCTGGCTGATTAGGGTTCTGATGGTGTGCTTTTCTGGCTTGGGTTTTGGGTGTTATAGGGCACCTCGGCCGATCAGGACACCCGCTTCTCCAACAAGCAGGCGAAGCTGCTGAAGACGCAGAAGTTCGCGCCGGAGCTTGATCACTTGGTCAGTATCGGATTCGTAGTCGAGTCTCTTTCCTCTCGGCGAGGCATTGTTGTTTGTCGAATACAGGGTGTTGGCTGTACGATGAGTTTGATGAGTACTTGATAGTCTGGCGTCGGGTAGTGCATCTTGGTGTACTGCGGAGTTTGCGAGATAATCCTCTAGGTTTCTGTCCAAGTGCTTAACCCTTCTGGATTGGAATTTCTCGTTGTTTTCGTTCCTCAGGTCGATATGACGAAGGTTAAGATGGATGTGATGAAGCCATGGATCGCGAGGAGGGTAACCGAGTTGCTGGGATTTGAAGATGAAGTCCTTATTAATTTTGTCTACGGTCTCCTTGATGCAAAGGTTAGCTGCCTATTTCCACGGAAGTGTAATCAGAATAGTTTGTAAAATGAGCAATATTGTTTGATTCGACCGGCCTTTCACGTCGACAGGAGGTGGACGGAAAGCAGATTCAGATACAGCTCACTGGTTTCATGGAGAAGAATACGGGAAAGTTTATGAGGGAGATGTGGGGTCTCCTGCTGAGTGCCCAGAAGAATGCCAGTGGTGTCCCTCAACAGTTCCTGGACGAGAAGGAGGAGGAAATGAGGAAAAAAAAGGTTCAGCTGCTGTTTATGTTGCTATCTTCCTTTTTTTTGCCGGTTAAAAAGTAGTCTTGTTTTTTTTTTAATGTGAAAAATAGTCTTGTATATCCAGAGTTCTGATCCTCTTACAAATGATTCGCTTGCTTTCCAGGTGGAATCTGACAGAATAACTCAGGAAATACAGAAGAAAAAAGACAGAGACGGTCTAGAGCCAGACTATGCGAAGCAGAAGAGAATGGTAAACTGTTTCTTTGAGCAGGAGTTATGTTTTGTGACCTGAATCTCTTTTTTTTAACTCGTGTTTGCTTCTTTTCTCTGGCATTCAGCTCTTCTCCGATTATTTGGGTTCATTCCTTCTTTGCCTCCAACTACTGTAGGATGGTGAGGCAGATATTACTCGACATGTGGATGGTGCTTCTGATGCTGGTCCGAAGAATTCAGTGTGGAGGGATTCTAGTGCTAATCTCGAGGAAGAGAGGGAAATTGACGGGAGGCATGGTTCAAGGAGAACGAGCAGGTCAACTTTACTCATTCCTGTTTATTTTTCTTCGTTATGCTTTCTTATATGTGCTCTTTAAAGTTAGCCTCTTCGTTCTTGTACATCCTGCTTAGATGTTACCGTAATTTGCCTCAGCCCCATGGAACCAACAATCTATCATGAATAATTGAAAATTGGAAAGCGATGACATTAACCAGATGATGTTGACTACTTACATAGTTGTCTAGACAATAAACTGAGTCAAGGGGACCTTCGCTTCCCGATCGTTAAGTGCTTAGGCACCTGCTTAGATGCTACGCTGTCAGCACGTTTGATGTAGGGAGAGGGGTTTTGTCGAGTGTTTGACATGAATGAGGAGGGGCAAGAAGAGAGAGGGAGGGATGGCGGCAGCAATGGAATGGATGCTGTGGATGATGGCAGTAGCAGATAACAGCAGTGATGGCGATGGTTGACTAGAGTGTCTCCTAAAGCCCATGTGGCGTTGGGGGTTGGTGTCTCATTGCATCCTGTTTAATTAGGCCAGGGCCTGGCCGGCTGGCAGGCTTAAGGCGCATGCTTGGTGCCTTCGGTCTCCCATGTGCCCACTTAAATTGTCTTGCTGGCGTGCAGCAAAGGCCTCGAGAGTCTGGTCCAGCTTGGATGCCTAGGCAGTCTCCAAGTTGGTTCCTTGATTACCGTGCTATGTTAAAACTAGAGTGATGATGTCATTGACAAGATGGAGAGCTTGGTTGGTTCAGTTGTTGTTAGTTCTCCATTTCAGGATACATGGTTTCTTATTAAGATATTTTTTCCCTTTTCCTTTTTTCAGGAGCATGAAAACATTACTTCTATATTTGACAAATGATGTGTAAATCTATGTAATTAATATATTGGATTGCTTATTGTTTACTTAAAAATGTCTTGTGATTACGTTTGTTTTGGAAAAACATCATATAATTTTTTCACTGCTGCATTTCGGGTTAACCTTTTCATTTTGATTGATTGGGTTCCAAATTCTCATTAGTTTTCCTCTTCAATTTTTAATTTTGTTCTTGTTCTATTTTCCTTTTCAATTGATGTATGCTGATCACTGTGAATGTTACTTTCTTGCATCATTTAAAGATAAATTTGAATGGTAGAAAATGTGGATAATGGTTCTCTTGAAAGAGGGTTATGTGAACTGGACTTCATCTAGAACACCTTGCTTTGAGCGTGAGCAGTAAGGTAGTAGGCTGTTGCTGGTTGTCTTGGATGCCTTGATAACTATGGAAGCCCGTTATATCTCTAGGGTGTGGGTTTGTGTGCAGCCTGGCATATCAATTGATATTGCTAGTCATGGCATTTGGTAAATTGCTTACTGCATGTTTGCATGATGTTCAAGGTTTCTCTTTCACCATGTGGTCAGAGGCGAGAGGCGGCTGAGGCAATCAAGAGGTCACCACCAGCCTCAAACGCCTGGGTGCTGGCCTATGTGATTAGGGTGATAAATTATTGAATAACATATAGTTAAAAAATATGAATATATGTATATGTAAATATCACATGGATGCCTAAACAAATATATTTCATCAAACTATTCATTCCTATGTGCCAAATTATTGTATGACTTACTAAATCCATTAATTCCTAGATATAAAGTTTAATAAACTACATTGCAACTTAAATGGGCCTCTTTATGGGGTCACTTTGTGGGCCTAACAGGGGCAAGGAAGGTGTCTGTTGCAAGGGGACCTATCTTGGTCTGGTTCAGGTCTTAAGCAGGCTGGTCCACGTTTTAAACAGCTGGTTCTTACCAGACCCAATAGGTGGATCCATTTAACTTAAACATTTGTTTGCTTCTTCTTTAGTCTCCCTGGGCGTATTCTATTGGAACAGGGTAAGTTAGTCATGTTTTTGTTGTGTTGCCCTATTAAATAATGGGGCGGATGGCTGCTGCATGGTAGCACACAGCCACCACTGTTCTTGCGATTTCTCTCCCTTCTTTCTCCTCCTTCTCCCTCTATTCTTCATTCTCTCTCCATCCGGCACCATAGGACCACGAGAATCTTGAGTGGCTTTGGAGGTCTGGGCTCGTCTGGCGAATGGACCTGAGCAAGGCAACTTGGCGCCACCTCACCAGGCCTCATCACTTGGGTAGTTGGGTGACTGCTTCAGTCACCTTTGATAACACAGCTCTCTCAGGTTCTGGCATGGCAGGGGTGCCGATTACATAACTTTTTCAGGTTCTGGCATGGCAAGGGTGCTGATTAATTCCCTATTATCATGATCTCTGTTAGAAAGAGCGAAAGCATGTGGCATGATTTTAAGGAGAGGATGGAGTTAGCATTAGTCCTCTCAAATTGGGTTTTCCATTATAAAACTTAGGTGCTCAGATTTTTACGCTTGGCCTGGATAAAAGCTGACTTGAGCTGATTCCTCTTAGGATGCAGGCTTTGCTCCGTTTGATTTCTTGGTAGGGTAAAAACAAATATCACATTTGATGTGCAGTGGAAAAGATATAAAATATATTATGCTTCCCAAAGTTATGTCAAGTTGTATGTGTTTTGTGTGTGCCTGGTTTGGGGACGGCAGGTTGGAGCAGTAGTTATGCACTTATGCAGATATTGCATACAGGTTGCCCCAAGATCACTTACATGTTACCCAGGTTTATATTATTTTTACTGTCTTTAGAAGGTCTGGGTCTGAATAAGTAAAGAATATATTTTTTAAAGATAAGAATCTGTCTTTAATAAAACAGATTGGTTTTTTCATAGAAATTTATCATGATGTAAAGATTTTTTTATTATTATTGATGGATTCAGTTTCTGCACCAGTAGTGTTTTTAGGATTACTGAGGGCTGTTCACAGCTCAGTTCAAACCGAAAAATTGAACTGAACTGAGTGGTTTGGTTTAGTGTGAACCATTGTTTGGTTTGGCTTTGTTTCAGAAGTAGTGAAACACTGAAACAAACTGAACTGAGTAAACTGAATAAACCAAGATATGGTATAAATATTTAAAAATAGTTATATACATATGTAAAATACCAGGTATAAATATTTTAAAGGGAAAATTAATTGGGGGTCCCTGTCAGAGCCTTCTACTTTTTTTCCTGGTCCCTGTCCGAATACCGGTAGATGTAAAGTCCCTACTTTTCTCCAGGTTTAATTTCCGGTCCCTACTTTTCACACGTCACCATTTACGACCCTCCACCCACGATTTCCGTCTCCTTCGCCTCCGTCTCTTTTCCATTCCTGTCTTACCCTTCCCACCTTTTTTCCATCGTCTGTTCCCCAAACGACTCTGACGCTTCGATGGCCTGTGAACTCTAACTGATGGGAAGTTACATAGCGTGCGTAGAAGTGTTACAGCAACCCAATAACATCACTTACAAACAGTGTTCGGAGGACCATTCTTCACACTATAAAAGGAACCCATGGTCATACCTATCCTTCATCACAAGCTTCTAACGCTCTTGTTCTTCCTATCTTTCTTGCTCGTCTTCTTCCTCTTTATTCGCAGATGTCTTCATCTAACCGTGCTCCCCAGAGGGATGGCAAGACACCTGCCTCACCGGTGCCACCGTCGCCCCCGGCTCCCCCGGCTCTACCTTTCCCGGAGACGTACAACCCCGACTACTGGAACGGTTTTTACGTTGGGTGGACGATGGCTTTACAGAAAGCCTCTCGGCTGTACCACCACAAAGGCCTCACCAATATCCTCCCTGACATCGGCCCTAGGGCAGAACAGATCTGTTCCTCACCTTCCTCTCGTCCCTCCCCGGCCCGCTCCTATTCCTCCCCTCCCGCGTCCACTGAGTAATCGGGTTAGGGAGTTTAGAATGTCTCCCTCCCCGACCCGTTCCTCCTCCTCCCCTCCCCTCCCATCCCGGTCACTTCCTTCTCCTTCCTCCCCTCCCCTCCCCTCCCCTCCCATCCCGGTCACTTCCTCTCCTCCCCTCCCCTCCCCTCCATCCCGCCTATTCCTCTCTCCCTCCCCTCCCTTCTCTGCTGTCCTTATTCCTCCCCTCCCCCCCCCACTTCTCTGTTGTCCTTCTTATTCCTCCCCTCCCCTCCCCTCCTATCTCTGTCCTTATTTGTCCCATCCCCTCCGTTTCATTCCAGTGTCATGCTATCGGGTCACGAAGAGTTTAGATTGTAACAGTGCTTGTTTATGGAATATACCTATTTTCCTTTTATGCAGTCTTCTGTGGGCTTGTATGTGCTCTCTATGATGCGTGTACTGTAATACTAACAGGTTCCTCCGAAGCGGTCAACCTGTACTGCTGGAACTGTAACCCCATAGCATGGACACTGTAATGAAGAAGGGCACTATTGTAACACGTTACACGGGAAACTATTAATGTAAAATGTAGTTGTAGGTTTAGTTCTCGAACTGTAACCTCCTATCATGCATACTGTAATGATAATATGCAGCTATTGTAACAGGTTTGTACGTATACTGTAATATGTAGTTGTAGGTGTGCGGTCAAGCTAAAGGAACGATGTACTGCTCGAACTGTAACCTCATAGCATGTATACTATAATGACAATAGGTAAGTACTGTAACAGATTTCAACTTATACTGTAATATGTGTTCTGGAACTGTAACCGCCTATCATGTATACTATAAAAGTATAGGTAAAGACTGTAACAGGATTCTACATACACTGTAATGAGGTACGCGTAGCTGGGCGCTCAAGCTGTAAGACTGTACTTCTTCAACTGTACCTAGTATCATTATACTGTAACAACAATAGGTAAAGACTGTACAACAAGTATCATTACAATGGTTAGGAATTAGTACGTGCGGCAGTTCTCCCTCAGTTGTAGACGCTATGAACGCCTTTGTCCATTGAAGTACGCTTTGATGAAGTGGAGGGCCATTTTTGCTTGCACTAAAGGCATGTCATCCTGACTGAAGGGCAAATCTTGAATGTCCCTACGTGCTAGACATTCCATGTATTTGCAAGTAAAAATTCCGCAGTCGTCTCCCGATCCTTGTTGTGGGCATGGGTCGGGGTAGCGTTGCGGCCATTTCTGCATCTATGTGCTTGCCCTTCAGGTATCTTTTCAGTTCCTCCACCTGCATGAGAGAATGAACAAAAGAGTTCCAGCAACTTAATGTAGATTTAATGTTACTGTTACGTCTGTAACACAAGTGCTCGCGCACTGTAACGAATGTAAGCATTGTATGTAACACGCGTCACTTACATATTGTGGAATGTCAGCACGATGTTTGCTTCGTAATGAGTCGTACACGTGGAACTCTTTTTCCTTGATGTGGATGACCAAAAGAGCCCAATGGTTCGTTCCAACGTGCATGGGGGAGAAGATGAGGTCGAATTCATTTGGGGCGCGGTCCAATTTCCTGAAGCGTATTCGAAATGTTCTTTCTTGCTCTTGTCGTCTTGCAAGATTGGACATAACCCTTTAAAATGGCTCCCAAATATCCAAAATTCCAAAAAATGTCCGGGTTCTCTTCACGGGGGCGAAACAAGTAAGCGTTGACGTAGCAGTCAATTACTACCGATTCGCTTTCCCTCGCGAACAATAGCTCCCGGATGTCATGAAACGAGAGGAAATTGTCGTGTCCTTCCACTGAGCCGTTGAACATGAAATCTCTATATGTAAGAAAACATCTTTGGTAGAATTAAGACTGTCATCAGTAATAGACGAAATGTAAAGATTGTAGACATATACTGTAAACATGGTAGACATATACTGTAAACATCTTTGGTCGAAACTGTAACATCTTTCATCGAAACTGTAAACATGGTAGACATATACTATAGCACGTACTCATTAATGATGCACTCATTAAAAAATCGTTCAATCAATGACTTTTCGGCCACTCCTAATGCTTCCCGGGCGACGTAATCACGTCTCTCCTCTTTCTTGCCCCTTGGAAGTGTGTCTGTACTCTCTTGAGAGTCAACAATATCGGTTCGGAAGTGGACACATTCACTTTCGTGGCTTTGTGGTGTCGAAAATCGTCTGGCTGCGATAAAGTAAGTAAAAAAGAATGTTCTGTAAAACAATTATAATGTAATTGTAACGGACTCTGAATTATGTTATGTCTCATGAAGGGTTCTGTAACCGAATGCTCAGCTTATGTATATTCTGTAAGGCGAAAACCATACCGTATAACACTCTGGTTGTCGTCTTATCCTCGTCCCAGCTGAAACACGGGACAATGATGATGGGGATATCTGACGCCGCTTCCTCTTCTTTTCTTCTTCTTCTCCTCCATCTTCTTTATGTGCTCGTCCTCCTCTCCTCCCTCTTCCTCTCCGCCTCCTCCTCCTGCTTCTTCCTCTGGTCCTCCTCCTCCTCCTCCTCCTCCTCTACTCTTCGCTTCCTTCTCCTCCCTCTTCCTCTCCGCCTCCTCCTCCTGCTTCTTCCTCTGCGCCTCCTTCCTCTGGCCCTCCTCCTCCTCCCTCTTCCTCTCCGCCTCCTCCTCTGCTTCTCCTCGCGCCTCGTTCTTCCTCTGGTCCTCCTCTTCCCCTTCTCTCCGCCTCCTCCTCCTGCTTCTTCCTTGCTGCCTCCTTCTTCCTCTGGTCCTCCTCCTCCTCTCTTCCTCTCCGCCTCCTCCTCTGCTTTCCCTCTGACCCGTTCTTCCTCTGGTCCCCTCCTCCTCCCTCTTCCTCTACGCCTCCTTCTCCTCCTCCCTCTTCTCTTCGTTCCTCTCCTCCCTCTCCTCTCCGCCTCCTCCTCTGCTTCTTCTCTGCGCCTCTTCTCCCTGGTCCTCCTCCTCCTCCTCTTCCTCTCCGCCTCCTCCTCCTCCTTCTTCCTCTTCGCTTCCTTCTCCTCCTCCCTCTTCCTTTCCGCCTCCTCCTCTTGCTCTTCCTCTGCGCCTCCTTCCTCTGGTCCTCCTCTCCTCCCTCTCCTCTCCGCCTCCTCCTCCTTCTTCCTCTGCGCCTCCTTCTTCCTCTTCGCTTCTCCTCCTCCTCCTCCCTCTTCCTTTCCGCCTCCTCCTCCTTCCTCTTCTCTGCTCTTCATCCACCTTCCTCTTCTTCGCCTCCTCCTTCTTCCTCTCCGCCGCCTCCCCCTCCTCCTTTCGCTCCCTCTTTTTCCCCTCCTTCAACTCCGGGATGTGAAACTCCGAAAATTTCCGTCGCGACCTTGTTTGGACGGTTCTCCTTCCTGTAACTGAGAACACGAAAGTATGTAAATGTCTATGAAAGACAGCTGTAAACGTAGAAAACAATATCTGTAACTTCGTATATGAAAGACTGTAACAGATAAGGAATCCAACTGTAAACGTAGACTACATGAGTATTACTAGGTATACGAATGACTGTAAGAGAGCAGGAATCGAACTGTAAACGTAGAAAGCATTTTCTGTAACTAAGAAAATGAAACACTGTAAGTACACAAAACGTTTACCTTGACGTTGTGAACTCTTCTCTGCCACGGCATGTGATCGTACAGAAGCTGTTGGGAGCTCCGGTGGCGGTAGGGCTAACATTGCAGATTTTGTCTCTGGGGGAGGATGTTGCCACTGAGGCTGCCGCTCAAATTGTTCCTCCAGTCTATGTAGCCTTCGGTCCATTGACTGGAGGATATTGTTCTGCCGGTGTAATTGGTCATTCTGCTGCTTTAAATGGTCATTCTGCCGCAGTAACTGGTCATTCTGCTGCGTAACTGGATAAAATGCCATGTATAGAGTTATATGATGGAGGGGCTCGGGAAGTGGTTGACGTGGATGCCGTCAATCGTTGCGAAGCTGTAGGTTGCTCATCCCTCACATTAACCTCCAAATAGACCTGAATTAACGCAGGTACATGTATAAGTGATATACAAAGATAACACAGTTCCAGGGGTAAGTGACACTTACATCAGAGCGTCGCAACCCCCGTAGTAGGGCGGATAACTCCGGTCCCTTACCCCGGCAATCCCAACGGAAAAATGGGGGATCTCTTTAGGGATGATCTGGTTTCCATTTTAATTGGTGCATCAAAAACCATGCCTACATCATTAAGAAATAGATAATGCGTATGAGAAGTGTATCGTAAACGTATGTAACAGATACATGTGTCTTCTGTAAAAGGATTATATGCGTACTGTAATATGTACGTATGTCTTCTGTAATAGACACCGTCAGGTATTGTAACAGAGGACATCTGTAAACGTATGTAACAGATACATATGTCCTCTGTAAAAGAAGTCTTCGCGTACTGTAATAAAAACCGTTTGGTATTGTCACAGACAACTAAGGGTACTGTAACAGTACATATGAGGTAAGTAAAAGCATACTCACACCGAGAGCGGGAACACAACCGGTTAGGAAGATGTTTTGCTGGAACCAGCTGCTGTTCTGAATGCCTTCACCCCCGATATCAAGTACTCGTGGATGGCAGCAGCCCAGTTGGCGTTCTTCATCTCATGGAGGTCGTCCAGGTATAGCAGAATGGACAGCAACCCCGACCTCCCACTTGTGGGGAAGAAGAAACAGGAACATAGGAGCGCAACCCAAAGCTTTACCGAAATTTCAACAGCTAGCGCACCCTCCTGTGGAACGTACTCCCTAAGTTTCAGATGGATATTGTGCCTGTCCATCGTTTGTTTGGATCCAAGGATGCGGCGCAAACTAGCTTTTGTCCCATCCGTCTTCAGGTCGATAGTGAACCAACATTTGGTATACCCATAACTGTTGCTATGTCCGAAGGGCGAAAAGGCAGGCTGCATGGGCCAATCTTAAAACGCTCTCCATCGAAACGTGTCATAAGATCGACAAGGAGTGAAATCGGGTAGGTGACCATTTCGCATTTCCCATACGCGTGAAATGGTGAATTTCTCATCAACTTCAGATGCGCGCTCCTAAATTGCAAATCTTGCATAACGGAGCAGTACCACGAAAGCGAGCATCGCGTATTAAATTCATTCTTTTCTTCAAAGAGAAGATCAGATCTTAAAAAAAAACAAAACATGCATTCGACAAAGATCCGTCTTAGGGTAAGAAGAAATTACTATTTCGGACGACTTGGAGTCTGGTTCCTCAACTTCCACGGACATCAACGCTTGTTGCACCGCATCCGTTGCACCGCATCCGCCGCGATGCTCTCAATGTCAGCGCTCGTAGGAGATCGACGTGGTGCCATCGTTAGAGGGGAGAGAGGGATTGCTTCGTCTAGAGATGTAACTGAAGAATGGGAAACTGTAACAGAGAAGACGTCTGGTGCAGGAATGGCGGTGTAGGAGTAAGGGAAGGGGAAAAGTCATGATATATGAAGGGATGGACTCGGTGGACCCAACGGGATGGCGGTGCCATGGAATGATGAACATCAGACGGCTGAAAATAGTCGGTACGACGGACGATGGGACGTGAAGGATATCACAGCCGTTCGTATAGAGCTTTCCCGCCATTTATGCTAGCCTTATACGCACTCCCGCCAATTTGACCCCCAGTCCAAACCACTCATACATGCTATTTACGGACCCTATTTCGTTCGTCGTCCACGAAACGTTCGTCTTCCTCTGCGACCCAATGGAGCAGCTCCCTGGAAGATGTTCATTTGGAGATCAAAGTTTCGTTCTTTTCATAGGGAGGGACACGGATTTGGCGTCCATTCATAGCAGGGTTTCCCAAAGGTTGGGTGTAAACATGCAGGAGAACATACTGAAGTATCGTCTTCCCATGGATACCGACGTTGAACAGGTGTTGCTTGACGATGGGGATGTCCAAGCTATGTTTGATCTTCACAAGTGTCAAGGAACATCATTCATAAATCTACAAATTCATGCGGTGGAAACTCGTTGCCTTAGTACGCATGCTAGTCGTCAGTTAGGTGATCCGCAACCACTTGATAGGTACGTACTCCATGCATTCTTCACCAGCCTTCATGTTATCCCATGCATTCTTAAAAAGCCTTCGTCTTATCCCATGCATCTTGTACGTATGTATGTACATAACTTGCAGAAGTACTTCAAACACGCATGGCGGTTCTTTGGAAACCACCGAACCCCTCCAATTACCAGGAAGCAGTTTGGAGTTGTACGACTGAGGACAAGGAGCGGAAGTGTAGTACCAGTGTTGACGCAATATTCCGTAGGTAGAATACACTCAGTAGGACAAGTCTTCATAAGCAAAGAGCTATTGCAGATGGAACTGACAAATTACGCGATCGCACGAGGATTTAATTGAAAATATTTGAAGAACGACTCTGTACGATTAACTGTACGTTGCAATGTCTCTGTTTGCCCATGGCGCCTGCATGCGTCCGTCGTTCGTGGAGGTCCACAATTTGCAATCAAGAGTCTCAACAACATACACACCTGTGGATGTGACATTATGAGCGACGGACATCCACGGACATCTAAGAAGTGGGTAGCAAATGCTGTGAAGGGGAAACTAGTTGATAAACCCACCTACAGAGCAAGTGAAATGATGAGTGACATCCGTCGGGAATACGGTATCTGCATCCCTTATCATCAGGTATGCATTGTAACAACTGTCCTCATATACTGTAGGACTATCATTGTAATAACTGTAATCATTTCCACGTATACTGTAACAATACCTGCAGGCCACATGTAACAACTGTAATCATATACTGTAAGGATATATAAGAATTAATAACTGTAATCATTTCGACGTATACTGTAACAATACTGCAGGCCACTGTAACCACTGTAATCATATACTGTAAGGGTTTGTATTGTAACCACTGTAATCATATACTGTAAGGGTCTGTATTGTAACAACTGTAATCATATACTGTAAGGTCTGTATTGTAACAACTGTATCATTTGAGCGTATACTGTAACAACTTAACATGGCTACTGTAAGGTATAAGGACAAGTACTGGTAACAATCTTACATAACATGTATAATCATTTGAATAGGCATGGTGGGGCAAAGAGGTTGCTGTAGTTCACTATACGGTGATTTCAGAACAAGCTATCATATGTTGAACTGGTACAGCGAACGTGCATTATAGTCAAACCCGGGATCGATCTTGTCTCTAGAAGTGGACCCGGAGACTCAACGTTTCAAACGCTTTTTCATATGCTTCGAGGCGTCTGCATATGGGTTCGAAGTTGGTTGTCGACCTATGCTCTTTTTGGACGGAACTCATATCAAAACAGCATAGAGTGCAAGGGGTTATACTTGCTGCAAGTGCCTTAAACGGTAACAATGAGCTATTCACTGTAGCATACTCCATCGCAGATTCGGAAACATATGACAACTGGGTCTGGTTTCTAAAATTTGAAAAAGGCATTGCTATCAGATAGAAGGATCGCGTTCCTATCAGACAGAGGGAGAGGTCTGAAGGAAGCGATTCCTGACATATTTCCGAATGATCATCACGGCTACTGTTTCCAGCACATCATGCAGAACTTCAACGATCAATGTGCGGGGAAATATGCCGCCCCTTTTCAAAAAATTACTTAGAAAAATTCTCCAGCGCATTGCCTATGCTGTTACTGAACAAGAGTACGAAGACGCAATGATGGCAGTGAAGCTTAATTCTGCTGATGCCAAAGAATGGGTGCTCCGAAATGATGTGAACACTGGTCCCATGCTCGTTTCTCGGGACAAAGGTTCGGCTCTTTAAATACACAAGCGATATGTTCTATTACATTCTGCCATTTATGGGCTTACAGTTATAGGGATAATCTATTACAGAACGTGTTAAATAAGGTTACAGTATGTAGCGGACACTTGTTACAAATATTGATGTTAACCTAATTTCCTTCACATTGCCATACAGGTTTGGGGAGTTATACTCTAATTGGCAGAGTCATTCAACAATTGGATACATGACGCGCAAAGTCTACCAATACTACAGATGGTTGACAAAATTAGAGTGCAAATGATGGAAATGGCTGCAAAGAGGAAAATTGATGTGCCTTGTGGGATACACCATACTGTCCTAAAGTACAAAAATCATCGAAAAAAAATTTTCAAGAAAGGAGAAGTTTAGCAATCCGTCATTCAGATGGAATCAAATTTGAGGTTGTTGAAAGTATGAAGACGTACGCCGTAGACCTCCATCTACAAACATGGTCCTGTGGACACTGACAACTTGTCAAGATTCTTGCAAGCATGCATGCGCAACAATTGGCAGTAACAAGGAGGCCGTTACTCAATATGTTTCGGCATTTTACAGCACAGAAGTGTATAGGGCTGCATATGAAAGAAACATTCAACCTATCCCAACATTTGACATGCCGGATTCGCCCAACCATCAGAAGTTCTAATCAAGCCACCGACAACAAAAAGGTTGCCAGGAAGACCGAGAAAGAGGAGAATACATTCAAGAGGAGAAGTAGATCATGCATATATTTGTTCAAGGTGCAAACAAACAGGTCACAACCGAAGAACTTGTAGCAACCCACCCCACAATCCTGACGGAATTTAAATGTTGTATATTAGTTACAACAGAAGGTCGTCCTGATATTCCAATATTACAGTGTATGTAATACATTATTACAGTCTACGCACTACACTGTTACAATTCCACTTCTACGCTATTACAATTTCAGTAATACACTTGCACAGTTCGCGCACTTACAATTACGTTTTGTTGTACAGTGTACGTAATGAAGTGTTACAGTTTAACTCTAATACTCTTACAGTTTGACCTGTATACCGTCGAGCCGGGGGCGACGGTGGCACCGGTGAGGCAGGTGCCTTGCCATCCCTCGGGGAGCACGGTTAGATGAAGACATCTGCGAATAAAGAGGAAGAAGACGAACAAGAAAGATAGGAGGAAGAAGAGCATTCTCCTCACGATTTCTGTTACAGTATATGTAATAAGATGTTGCAGTTAAGCACTAGACTCTTACATTTTCAGCAGTACACTCTTACAGTTCGCGCACTACACTCTTACAGTTCCAGCACTTACGTCTTCTGTTACATTATACGTAATAAAATGTTACAGTTTAAGTACTAGACTGTTGCAGTTCGAGCACTACAGTGTTACACTTAAAGAACAGCCCTGCTACAGTTTGAGTACTACACTCTTATAGTTCAAGCACTACAGTCTAACATACAGTTTTACATTATACGTTATAATCTGTTACAGTCGTTGGCCATGTTGATTATAGTATATATAAGGGGATGTTACAATGTGTTATTGGTAACATGTTGAGTTTGCATGATACAGAGCACTACACAGCACACAGAAGACTGCATCAAACGAAAATGCTTATCATAAACAAGCCATGTTACAATAACTCTCTACTCCTACTCTATCGACCACTCGGTAGAGCACGGAGGGGAGGAGGCGGAACGGTCAGGGGAGGGATGGGAGGAAGGGGAGGTGCCGGAACGGTCAGGGGAGGGATGAGAGGAAGGGGAGGAAGGGGAGGTGCCGGAACGGTCAGGGGAGGAAGGGATGTGTTCTACCTAGGGCCGATGTCTAGGAGGATGTTATTGAGGCCCTTGTCACCGTAATGCCGGGAGGCTTTCTGTAAAGCCATCTTCCGACTGTCGTAAAAACCGTCCAAGTAGACGGGGCTGAAGGTAGACTGTCGCAACGGGGGAGCCGGGGGCGACGGTGGAACCGGTGTGGCAGGTGCCTTGCCATCCTTCTGGGAAGCACGGTTAGATGAAGACATCTGCAAATAAAGATGAAGAAGACGAGCAAGAAAGATAGGAAGAACAAGAGTGTTAGAAGCTTGTGAAGGATAAGTATGCGGCCCTGTGTTCCTTTTATAGTGTGAAGAACGGATCACGGGCCTTCGAAAGGAGCTGTGTAAGTGATGTCAATGGTTGCTGTATCAGTTCAGAGGCTTAGGAAAAATTAATTAGGGGTCCCTGCCAGAGGCACCTGAACTGATACAGCAACCATTGACATCACTTACACTGCTCCTTCGAAGGCCCGTGAAACGTTCTTCACAACTATAAAAGGAACAACGGGCCGCATACTTATCCTTCACAAGCTTCTAACGCTCTTGTTCTTCCTATCTTTCTTGCTCGTCTTCTCCTCGTTATTTGCAGATGTCTTCATCTAACCGTGCTCTCCAGAGGGATGGCAAGGCACCTGCCTCATCGGTTCCACCGTCGCCCCCGGTCCTTCGTTGCGACAGTCTACCTTCAGCCCCGTCTACTGGGACGGTTTTACGACAGAGGAAGAGGCTTTACAGAAAGCCTCCCGGCATTACGGTGACAAGGGCCTCAATAACATCCTCCCAGACATCGGCCCTAGGGTAGAACAATCCCTTCCTCCCATGACCGTTCGGCACCTCCCCTCCTCCCCTTCCTCTCATCCCTCCTGATCGTTCCGGCACCTCCCCTTCCTCCCATCCCTCCCCTGACCGTTCCGCCTCCTCCCCTCCGTGCTCTACCGAGTGGTCGTAGAGTAGGAGTAGAGAGTTATTGTAACATGGCTGTTTATGATAAGCATTTCGTTTGATGCAGTCTTCTGTGTGCTATGTATGTGATCTGTATCATGCAAACTCAACATGTTACCAATAACACATTGTAACATCCCTATAATATATAATCAATATGACCAACGACTGTAACAGATTATAAGTATAATGTAAAATTGTATGTTAGACTGTAGTGCTTGAACTGTAAGAGTGTAGTGCTCAAACTGTAACATAGCTGTTCTTTAAGTGTAACACTGTAGTGCTCGAACTGCAACAGTCTAGTACTTAAACTGTAACATTTTATTACGTATAATGTAACAGAATACGTAAGTGCTGGAACTGTAAGAGTGTAGTGGCGCGAACTGTAAGAGTGTACTAAGAGTGTACTGTGATAATGTAAGAGTCTAGTGCTTAAACTGCAACATCTTATTACGTATACTGTAACAGAAATCGTGAGGAGAAAGTGCTCTTCTTCTCCTATCTTTCTTGTTCGTCTTCTTCCTCTTTATTCGCAGATGTCTTCATCTAACCGTGCCCCCGAGGGATGGCAAGGCACCTGCCTCACCGGTGCCACCGTCGCCCCCGGCTCGACGGTATACAGGTCAAACTGTAAGAGTATTAGAGTTAAACTGTAACACTTCATACGTACACTGTACAACAAAACGTAATTGTAAGTGCGCGAACTGTGCAAGTGTATTACTGAAATTGTAATAGCGTAGAAGTGGAATTGTACAGTGTAGTGCGTAGACTGTAATAATGTATTACATACACTGTAATATTGGAATATCAGGACGACCTCTGTTGTAACTAATATACAACATTTAAATTCCGTCGGATTGTGGGGTGGGGTTGCTACAAGTTCTTCGGTTGTGACCTGTTTGTTTGCACCTTGAACAAATATATGCATGATGACTTCTCCTCTTGAATGTATTCTCCTCTTTCTCGGTCTTCCTGACAACCTTTTGTTGTCGGTGGCTTGATTAGAACTTCTAATGGTTGAGGCGGAATCGGCATGTCAAATGTTGGGATAGGTTGAATGTTTCTTTCATATGCAGCCCTATACACTTCTGTGCTGTAAAATGCCGAAACATATGAGTAACGGCCTCCTTGTTACTGCCAATTGCTGCGCATGCATGCTTGCAAGGAATCTTGACAAGTTGCCAGTGTCCACAGGAGCATGTTTGTAGATGGAGGTCTACGGCGTACGTCTTCATACTTTCAACAACCTCAAATTTGATTCCATCTGAATGACGGATTGCTAAGCTTCTCCTTTCTTGAAGGTTTTTTTCGATGATTTTTTGTACTTTAGGACAGTATGGTGTATCCCACAAGGCAGCATCTTTTCCTCTTTGCAGCCATTTCCATCATTTGCACTCTAATTTTGTCAACCATCTGTAGTATTGGTAGACTTTCGGTTACAGAACCCTTCATGAGACATAACAGTATTATTCAGAGTCCGTTACAATTACATTATAATTGTTTTACAGAACATTCTTTTTTTACTTACTCTATCGCAGCCAGACGATTTTCGGCACCAGAAAGTCACGAAAGTGAATGTGTCCACTTCTGAACCGATATTTGTTGACTCTCAAGAGAGTACAGACACTTCCAAGGGGCAAGAAAGAGGAGAGACGTGATTACGTCGCCCCGAAGCATTAGGAGTGGCCGAAAAGTCATTGATTGAACGATTTTTTAATGAGTGCATCATTAATGAGTACGTGTTACAGTATATGTCTACCATGTTTACAGTTTCGACGAAAGATGTTTACAGTTTCGACCAAAGATGTTTACAGTATATGTCTACCATGTTTACAGTATATGTCTACCATCTTTACAATTTCGTCTATTACTGATGACAGTCTTAATTCTTACCAAAGATGTTTTCTTACATGTAGAAATTCATGTTCAACGGTTCTGTGGAAGGACACGACAATTTCCTCTCGTTTCATGACATCCGGGAGCTATTGTTCGCGAGGAAAGCGAATCGGTCGTAATTGACTGCTACGTCAACGCTTACTTGTTTCGCCCCCGTGAAGAGAACCCGACATTTTTTGGAATTTTGGATATTTGGGAGCCGTTTTAAAGGGTTATGTCCAATCATGCAGAGACGACAAGAGCAAGAAAGAACATTTCGAATACGCTTTCAGGAAATTGGACTGCGCCCCAAATGAATTCGACCTCATCTTCTCCCCCATGCACGTTGGAACGAACCATTGGGCTCTTTTGGTCATCCACATCAAGGAAAAGAGTTCCACGTGTACGACTCATTACGAAGCAACATCGTGCTGACATTCCACAATATGTAAGTGACGCGTGTTACATACAATGCTTACATTCGTTACAGTGCGCGAGCACTTGTGTTACAGACGTAACAGTAACATTAAATCTACATTAAGTTGCTGGAACTCTTTTGTTCATTCTCTCATGCAGGTGGAGGAACTGAAAAGATACCTGAAGGGCAAGCACATAGATGCAGATAAATGGCCGCTACGCTACCTCGACCCATGCCCACAACAAGGATCGGGAGACGACTGCGAAATTTTTACTTGCAAATACATGGAATGTCTAGCACGTAGGGACATTCAAGATTTGCCCTTCAGTCAGGATGACATGCCTTTAGTGCGAGCAAAAATGGCCCTCCACTTCATCAAAGCGTACTTCAATGGACAAGGGCGTTCATAGCGTCTACAACTGAGGGAGAACTGCCGCACGTACTAATTCCTAACCATTGTAATGATACTTGTTGTACAGTCTTTACCTATTGTTGTTACAGTATAAATGATACTAGATTACAGTTGAAGAAGTACAGTCTTACAGCTTGAGCGCCCAGCTACGTGTACCTCATTACAGTGTATGTAGAATTCTGTTACAGTCTTTACCTATACTTTTATAGTATACATGATATTTACCTATACTTTTATAGTATACATGATAGGCGGTTACAGTTCCAGAACACATTATTACAGTATAAGTTGAAATATGTTACAATACTTACCTATTGTCATTATAGTATACATGCTATGAGGTTACAGTTCGAGCAGTACATCGTTCCTTTAGCTTTGACCGCACACCTACAACTACATTATTACAGTATACGTACAAACCTGTTACATATGCTGCATATTATCATTACAGTATGCATGATAGGAGGTTACAGTTCGAGAACTAAACCTATAACTACATTATTACATTAATAGTTTCCCGTGTTACAGTATGTGCCCTTCTTCATTACAGTGTCCATGCTATGGGGTTACAGTTCCAGCAGTACAGGTTGACCGCTTCGGAGGAACCTGTTACTATTACAGTACACACATCATAGAGAGCACATACAAGCCCACAGAAGACTGCATAAAAAGAAAATAAGTATATTCCATAAACAAGCACTGTTACAATCTAAACTCCGTAACCCGATAGCATGGACACTGTAATGAAACGGAGGGGAGGGGACAAATAAGGACAACAGAGATAGGAGGGGAGGGAGGAATAAGAAGGACAACAGAGAAGTGAGGGGAGGGGAGGGGAGGGGAGGAATAATGACAGCAGAGAAGGGAGGGGAGGGGAGGAGGAGGAACGGGCGGGATGGGAGGGGAGGGGAGGGGAGGAGAGGGAAGTGACCGGGATGGGAGGGGAGGGGAGGGGAGGAGAAGGAAGTGACCGGGATGGGAGGGGAGGGAGGAGGAGGAACGGGTCGGGGAGGGAGACATTCTAAACTCCCTAACTCGATTACTCGGTGGACGCGGGAGGGGAGGAATAGGAGTGGGCCGGGGAGGGACGAGAGGAAGGTGAGGAACAGATCTGTTCTGCCCTAGGGCCGATGTCAGGGAGGATGTTGGTGAGGCCTTTGTGGTGGTACAGCCGAGAGGCTTTCTGTAAAGCCATCGTCCACCCAACGTAAAAACCGTTCCAGTAGTCGGGGCTGTACGTCTCCGGGAAAGGTAGAGCCGGGGGAGCCGGGGGCGACGGTGGCACCGGTGAGGCAGGTGCCTTGCCATCCCTCTAGGGAGCACGGTTAGATGAAGACATCTGCGAATAAAGAGGAAGAAGACGAGCAAGAAAGATAGGAAGAACAAGAGCGTTAGAAGCTTGTGATGAAGGATATGTATGACCCTGGGTTCCTTTTATAGTGTGAAGAACGGTACTCCGAACGCTGTTTGTAAGTGATGTTATTGGGTTGCTGTAACACTTCTACGCACGCTATGTAACTTCCCATCAGTTAGAGTTCACGGGCCATCGAAGCGTCAGCGTCGTTTGGGGAACAGGCGATGGAAAAAAGGAGGCGAAGGAGACGGAAATCGTGGGTGGAGGGTCGTAAATGGTGATGTGTGAAAAATAGGGACCAGAAATAAACCTGGAGAAAAGTAGGGAATTTACATCTATCGATATTCTGACAGGGACCAGGAAAAAAGTAGAAGGCTTTGACAGGAACCCCCAATAATTTTCCCTATTTTAAATTATAGTTTTAATGATTAAGTGTATAAATATTACTAATTTCATATATGTTATGAATAAAATGAAATTTGGGTTTGGAACGAAGGAAACAAAAAATTTTCAGTTCATTTCGGGTCATTTTGGTGTAACACTTCAGTTCGGTTTGATTCAACTTGGGAAAAAACCCAAATGGAATCAAATCAAACCATGCACACCCCTTGAATTTATTGGATAATAAATATGCAAACAAAGATAGAAAAAGTCTTTCATATTTGTGGAACATAATTTCTTTCCTATTTATTTTCCCATTGTGACGTCTTTTTGCTGAATGGGTTTGCTTATCAGGCGTCACTCAACTTCTCCTCATTCAGACAACCAATCTCCACCTTTGGAAAGGTGAGGATGCCTTCTAGGCTTAACTTTTGTGCTTTTCTTTTGCCCATAGATTATAGATGCCAACATTGATGCTTGATTCCATATCTTTTATAGGAATGCACATGCCAAATCGAGCAGCAGATCTTCTTCCAACTCCAGAAGCTACTCTGAGTATGTTCTTTGTTGTATTTTGACCTTTTATTTAAGTTATACCATCCTGGTTTTAGTTCACATGCACCTTGAGTTTCCTTGTCATTTTAGTATATCCCAATTGTGCAATTTTTTCGTTCTCTTTTTGAAATTGTTGTAGGGCATCTTATATATGATTGTTTTGAATTGGTTGTTTCCAAAATAGTGATGAAAAGGATTTATTCGGATTTATCGTATATTTACATTTTTTTATTGTTTGAGCTAGTCACTAGTAGTAGTAAGAAACCTCATTTTGTTCCTATCCGAGAAGATCCACCTGCATTTCTCACAGAAATTTCCATTTCCTTGGAAATATCTATTGCCGAATCATGGTAACTGCTGAGATTATTTAAATACACCCAACTGCTATGATTTTTAGATTATGGCTATGATTACCACTGCTACCGTGATGGATTCTGATGCTTCCCCTTTTTTTTTTTGAAGTTAAGGCTCTGATGGTTCTTATTCATTTAATTTCAACTTTGGTTTTGTGTGACAATTTTACATAAACTTGTGCATGCACATTTTTTTTCTTTGCCATAAGGTGATTGGGAGATCACCTTCTATGCTTGTTGGGTTTTGTTGACTCTCTAATGTGTTACTGTTACAGATATCTGTCAATGAAAACATGGTTGAGTACCTTACTTTACTGATATTCTTAATTCTTTATTAGGTGTTTGACTTTCCGTGTGCAAAACCTGTCCATCCCTCTTTCAGTAGTGTAGAAGTCATTGCATGATTTATCTGATATTGGTGGCCACCATTCTTGGAGTGTGCATGAAGTTTTGACTAATAAGTGATGTGGCAGCAATTTAATCCGACAGTTGCTTGATTTTCACAAACTAGTTTGGCAACTGGTTGATTTTCGCAATGTGGTATGATTTTGATTGCATATATAAAATGCATATTATACTTACTCATGTTGATGTGTGTTTAACACGTGTAATATTCTGTTAAAATAATTATGCGTATGTTTTGTGCATATTGTCCATTCTGCGCATTAGTTTATCAAACGATTTAGAGTTCGTGCTGGACCCTTCCCCACCGATGAATATCGGTGTTAATTTACATCGAGGTAACCTCGAACACCTTTGATACCATGTCTAAGCCTCTGTACATCGTAAATATTATTGTGACCATAGGAAAATACTTTATTGATTTCAGAAGTAGGGCACTTTACAAATCATTCTCTAAATAGGAGTTTATTTGCAATTCTCCCTTACACAGGAGTTTACATACAATTTTCCCTTGAACATGGATTTATTTGCAATTGACCCTTTGAACAAGGTTTTCTGCAATTATCCCTTAAGTGGGGATTGATTTATAATTTTCCACTAAAACAGGGGTTTATTTACAATTTCTTCCTTAAACAGGGACTGATTTGTAATTTGTGACATAACTTAACATTGTCACTCAGAATATGTTAGTTTATGAATTTTATAACTTTTACGGGCATTTATGCAATTATGTCAAACATTCATGTATAATGGCAATTTATCTTTCATGCAGAAAATAAGCCCTTTAAAGCATATAAATAAACAAACATACACACTTGTATTTCTTCATCAAGAATATTTTATGAAAACATATACTTTCATTTCACTTAGTGCATGCATAAAAATAACAAACTTTCAGGGACTTATCTATGAAAAGTCCATGCATAAACAAGAGACCTGCAGGTTCTCTCTGCTTTTAGAAACAGAACAAACAACAAGGGGCGCGGCTGCTCTTCTTCAAGCTTCCAAGCCTTCAGCAGTGCAGAAGTTTTCTCCCTTTTTGGCTCTTGGCCTCCTTTTATAGGGGTTGGAGCCTTGGCAGTGGTCTCATTTAATGTTTCTTTCTTTGTTTTAATTTAGAGAGAGAGAGAGAGGAGAGAGAGAGAGAGAGAGAGAGAGAGAGAGAGAGAGAGAGAGAGATAGTACCGGCTGGCCGGGGGGGGGATCACCCCCGATTAGTGCGACCAGGGGTACCCCCTGGTTGCCCTAACTGGGAGCACCTCTAGTAGCTACAACCGGGGGTACTTTGGTTTTCGCAACCGGGGGTTTCCCCTGGTCACATGACCGGGGTTCCCCTATTGACACAACTAGGGCTGTTCATAATATGGTCCAACCCGAAAAACCGAACCGAACCGGCCAGTTCTGTTCGGTTCGGTTCGGGTTGAGAAGTCCCATGGTTCAGTTCGGTTTTGCACAGGAAAACCGAATGAACCGAAATATATATTAAATATATTTAAATAATAAATAATAACAAGAAAGAGCGCCTAGCCCAGGGGCTAGCGCGTCTCTTCCTGCTGGGCAGTCCTGGGTTCAAGCCGTTATTCTGCGTTTTTTTTTGTTCGGTTCAAACCGAACCGAACCGATCGGTTCGGTTCGGTTTGAATTTAATTTCGGTTCGGTCGGTTTCTTCAAAAAAGAGGTCCAAACCGGACCGAACCGAACCGTGAACAACCCTAGACACAACTAGGGGTTCCCCTGGTCTGCGCGATCGAGGGTAACCCGGTCTGCACCACCTGGGGTTCCCCCTGTTGGCGCAACTAGGGGTCCCCCGGGTTGCATAACCGGGGGCCCATCTCCTCTATAAAAAGGAGAACTTGTGGGGGATTTTTGTATGCTATATGGGTGGGGTTTTTTGTATATTTTTTACCTTGGAGTCAAAGGCCTTCTTTATGGAGGCTTTGCTTCGTTGACCTTGTGTTGACTTGTCGACTTCGTGTTGACTTTGTGTAAGTAGCATTTTGTCGTCTACTAGATTTAACTGGGATTTTGGGGCGAGCTTGGTATTTTTGGAAACTTGGGTTTATGGTAATTTTTGGAAATAGGATATTTTTTGGTATATGGAATTTGTAAAAATTCTGGGGATTGGATATTTTCGAGTTTATGGAATTATGAAAATGTGGTATTTTCAAATTTATGAAATTTATGGGATTGTCTGAAAATTCTGAAAATAAGATGTTTCAGGGATTTTTTTGGGTTTTGGGAATTTATGGATTTCTGGGAAGTCTTGGGATTTTTTGATTTATGAAAATTTGAAATAAAGTCTTGGGATTTTTTGATTTATGAAAATTTGAAAATGGATAATTTTGAGTTTATGAAATTTATTGATTTTGAGAATTATTGGAATTTCTAACAATTGGTATTTCAAAGATTTATTGGGTTTACAGAATTTTTAAAAATTCTAAACATTAGATATTTCAGGGATTTTAGGGTTTATTGGGTTTTGTTGGGCTTACCATGTCATACAACACTGCTTCTTAGTGGCTTCACGCTGTAATCATCAACTTTCTCATACGTAAAATTTTGTATCATGAAATTATCCAAAAGAAATTAATGAATATTTTCGAGTTCAACAAATGCCCCCATGGAATGTACGTCGGAGTCGGGGGCGACGGCGAGCGGCCTGTGTCTCTCTATGATTTAGATTTCTTTTTTAACTGGATGTCATGATCATTTTGTTACTTTCAACACTTCAATTTTTCCAAGAGTTGATACTGATTAATTATCTATATCTTTCTTCTCTCTTTATTGGGTCTTTCAAGCCTAAAAATGTCTTGTACTGAGAGCCATTCCAGGAGAGACAGTGAGAAGGAGAGAGAAAGAGAGAGCGCCCCTGAATCGACTCATAATTTATGCCTCGATTCAGCCTACAGAAAATTTCCAAGGGAAATGTCTTTTCTTGATCACGGATTCTATGTTATTGCTAAAGGTCCACTTGCAGACGACCTTTCGGAGGGTGGCAAAGTCGACCTGACATTGATTGCCAGAGAAGATGCTCACTTCAAATATGAGCGGATCGACCTTTATCCGAAACATTTCCCCTTGAATGAATTCTTATTCCCCTTTATTCAGAATTTCACTTTAGAGAGCATAGATGAGGAAGGACCCAATTTTACCAACTGAGAGGGTGCAACTCGAAAGAGATATTTTGGTTAGGCGGGATAGTATGCTTGGGACGTGCTTTTCATTTCCCAGCTTCCCACTTAGCTTACACTCATCAAGGTCAATTTTCTGCAGCAGCACAGCTAGACTTTTTTAGACCGACCTTCCTTGCCACACTATAGCGCATTCAATTACCATCCATATGGGAATTATTCGGTCAGCATAAATCTGAATCACCTACGGCCAGTTTGCTATTGTCACCCTCTGGCAGCCAGTATGCAATGGAGGGATATAAGAAATTGTGCGTTTTAGGCAGACTTGTTAGCGACTAAGCACCTAGCAGTACGAAAAAAAATGGTCTGTGATTTCCTCACATAAGTTTCATTTATGCGCCTTTGAGTGGCTGATGGGCATACTTCATCATTATCATGACCTAGATCATATTGATATTCGCTATGTAGTGACAGCAACATTTTACCAGTATCCCTGCTATCCGGGTTTTCTTCAAGCTTTGACTGAGCGATTTAGTCGGCGGTTTAACACTTTTGCTACAGTTGATGGTGAAACAACTATATATTTATGGAGCTTCTACCGAATTTCAGGCCTCCCGCTTTCTGGCCATATGTACGAGGAAGTATGCTTAGATGATTTGCATAGAGACTGCACCACTGGAACATGATCATGCGTTTTACCTTTCAGCTTTCGTTATTTAATGAAGGTTTGGCGGGACTTGGGTTGGTTTGGGGGGGGGGGATCCCATACTGTTTCTAGCGGCGCTATGAAAGTTAGCCTGAGTGCCTGGGGCCCCTACTTTACAATAGGCCATTCTGTTTTTGAGAAAACTTTGCTGGAGATACACAATCTTTGGATCAATATTATCAACAACCGCTAGGTGGGCATGGGCACATACAATATTTTAGTGTATCCAAGAACAAGGGGTGGAATCCACGCAAGTTTCCGGATCAGACGTATTTAGCAGCTTATTTAGTGTATTGGTTTGGAACCTTTGTTATGCCTTACGGTGAAGAGGACATGGTGAGACCAGAACTGATATACCCTGCGTCTCCTTGCTGACGGTTAGAAATTGACATTGCCTTCTGCGGTTTTGGCTAATATCTATCATGGGCTAGGGAACTTGACACTGTGCAACTCTCCCTGGGGCCGGAGCATGCAGATTGCTACATATTACTTGGCGCCTGGGCCGGCTTGTTGCTTCTTGAATTATGTCAGTATACTAACTTGGAGAAACCCATAGCTTCTTTGATCTTTATGTTTCACAACCGTCCAAATCAGAGCCCTTTGGAGCGTTGACTAGGGCCAGATAGTTGCTATGTTTTCTCCCTGCACAGGGCTAGCCATGTAGAGATTTTGCCCATAGCTCACTGAATTTCCGCCCTCATATTGTTTAGAGTGTGGATGATGCGGGACAGGGCAGAGGGGAAGTAGGGACAGGAGAAGAAAGGTTTCACACCTAGGGTTTCGCACCCAGATAGGGGAAGGAGGGAGACGACTTAGGAAAGTTCAAACAAGATTTGTTTTTTGCTTCTTTCATTCCATACTTCCAAAGAGGATTTACAAGAATATTTATATGAGGTGAACCCTAAATACCCTTTTCACAAGATAAAGACCAAAATATCCTTGTGAACTAACATATGCCAAAATCACACCCAAAATTCATAGAAAAATAGAAAGACCATGCTGGGCCCCTAATGGGCTAAACACCTGTACTAAGAAATACTAAATAAAAGGAAAATACATCAAGAAGGTGGAAATTTGCCTTTAAGCCAAATGGATGCTGAAGTCGTAACCGGGGGCCTACCTCGATGGTAGACATGTGCCAGATCAAAACTAACTTGCGCTCGAGCGTCTCCACCAATCCTCTCTGTCTAGGAGGAACTCGACCCTGTCTAGAAATGGTCCTAGTCGTTGCTTCAAAAGTTTCAGATCGATCCGCTTTTGCTCCTCACGTGTGACCCACGTGTGCTCAGAAGGTGGCATGCTTGTCCAACGAACCATGTAGCGCTGATAGTTGCTGCTATGTGATGTAACAACTTGCTTGTCCAGTGTTTGGTCAATTGCCATGTTGTACCTGAAGTTGCTGGTGGACACTCATGTGTGGGGTTGCTCAGAAGGGGGGGAGGGAGATGGCTCAAAAGGTTCACTAGGAATCATTGTCGGTTCTCGATAAGCAACCAGGTTTGAGACATTAAATGTGGAACTTATACCATAGTCATTTGGTAGATCAATCACACAGGTGTTGGACCCTACAGGTGTTAGCACTTTAAACGGGCCAGCTCCCTGAGCTTGTAGCTTTTCAACGACTCTCGAGAGAAACCATTTATATTTGACCCTAACCATGACGTAATCTCCCTCTCGGAACTCTTGGTAGCGATGATGCAAATTTGCTGCATTTTTGTATTTTTCATTATTTATTTCAATTTGGTGACATATGTGATTGTGCAGGCTCCTAATGTGCTCGGCTACGGACTCGACTAACTCAGAAACACGGGTTTGATGGAGGCATGAGAACGAGATCTATAGGTTTCCAAGGTTGATAACCTGTGACTATCTCAAAAGGGCTCGTGCCTGTAGACCTATTGACTTATTGTAAGCGAACTCTGCTAATGGTAAGATTACGTCTCAATTTCTTGCATGGTCTCCAACTAGATAGTGCAAAAGATCCCCTAACTCCTACTAACTACTTTCGTTTTCGTTTGGGGATGGTAAGCTGTGGAGAAGTTTGGTCCCCAAGAGATGCCAAAATATCTTCCAAAAATAGCTCCAAAGCGCACGTCCCT
Source organism: Colocasia esculenta (assembly GCA_014218235.1). NCBI lineage: Eukaryota > Viridiplantae > Streptophyta > Magnoliopsida > Alismatales > Araceae > Colocasia > Colocasia esculenta. The sequence continues at coordinate 139,832,078 of CM024762.1, read as the reverse complement.
ATTCGAGACAATGGTCTTAGGAAGCTTGTGTAGGCGCCTAGGCAGGCGATCTCGCTCAGACAGAGGCGGGCAATCCTAGACGCGTCGGAGGTCTTTGCATAAGGTATGAAATGAGTCATTTTAGAGAACCTATCCACTACAACCATGGCGGAGTCGTGTCGCCGAACTGTACGTGACAATCCAAGGACAAACTCCATACTCAAATCTTGCCATGGACGGTCGGGTACAGGAAGAGGGATGTACAACCTAGCATTCTGCTTTGGTTGCTTGTTGTGGCACATGTACGACATTGGGCCACGATGTGAGCAACATCTCGTTTAAGACTGGGCCAGAAGAAATGATGTTCAACTAACTCGATGGTTTTATTCTGGCCGAAGTGGCTGGGTAGACCTCTTGCATGCACTTCCCAAACCAAAAAGTCACGAACAGTTGTTCGTGGGATGCACAACTTATAGCCAATAAACATTACAAATACACTAAATGTTATAGAAATTAAATGGTTCATACCTAAACAATGATGTACTATTGGGGCCAATATCTAGAAGAACCTTCTCCCTCATCATTTGGTTGTTGCTCTCATACATAGGATGCATATATTCTGCATATGCACTATAACCAAACAATGACGCAACCAACTCATTCATCTCTCTTTGGATCCCTCTTGGAGTGTAAGGTTGTTGGAGTGTAAGGTTGTTGGGTTGACTGGAATCCATAATCAACATAAGAAGAAGAACTCCGAGCATGAGATGAGGATGCTGACCCATAACTGCTACTGGCTGGAGCTTGCTGAAATTGAAATTCTGGTTGATAACCCCACCCATACATGCCTGCCTCGTGTTGGCCACCTCTATGAGGACCATAATGTGATTCATGTCCATAGTGTCCTTGTCCCTGTGATTCATGTCCATAGTGCCCCTGTGAATCATATCCATGGTAACCTTGTGATTCATCTCCATAGTGGCTCTGTGGCTGTGTCTGTAAATACGTGCCACCGCCAATAGTAGCACCTGCAGTTGCACTAGGATCACCATCATCATTGTCGTCATCATCATCATCATCGTCGTCAGAGGCAAAAGTAACTAAGCGGCTTCTAGTTTTAGACATTGATTGCTTTTTTTTTTCCTTTGATGTGTCAGCTTGTTCTAGTTTTAGACATTGATTGCTTTTTTTTCCTTTGATGTGTCAGCTTGTTCTTTCTTTGACTGGCTTCCTGTTCCCCTTGGCATTCTTCTCACATAAATTTGCTTCATCCTCTCAATTGCTGGGTCATCTCGAGCATCAGTACTAGTCCTCCTAATCATTTCATGCACTGATGTACTTCTTAATGATGGAGGTGGCTTCACCATTCTAGGAGTGACTGGGTTGGCTCAAGCTCAGGTTGCTCCTCAATGTCCTTAATAATCTCAGGCTGCTTTCCTTTTGATGGTGATGCTCTTGGTCTTTTTGCTAGCACTTTGAATTTTGGATCCTCTTGCTCATCTCCATCTAATATTCCTTCTGCCTAAGTTCTATCAGTAGGATAAAAAACAGTGTCATCTACCTCCTCTCGTACCTCAACCCAAGATTGCAAGGGATGGCCATAATCAAATATGGCGTCGACATCAATTTGCCTAAGAGTGTGGTCTGTATGGCGTTTGCCCCTCAACTGTTGTCTCAGCCTCATGTTCTTTATCCTCAATCTCATGTTGTAATGGCAGTAAACTAATTTCTCTAATCGTTTAGCCTTTAGTCGATTGTGAACATTTGAATGTATGAGACTGAATGTGCTCCACTTTCTTTCACATTAGCTGGTTGATGTTGTCTAGTTGAGAATCCGAATAGCAATGGCAGCCAATGCATTACTGCCTAAATCCCTGTTGTTGACAATGACCACCACTTAGCTGTCCACCAAGCGTAAAAAAATGAATGTTAGATGTCTTTAGGATCAATTCATCATAATGTACTAATATCTATTGGGTAAAAATAGTATACTTCGGCTCACTCTTTTCACAACATATTGTAATTGCGAGTCTGAATATGTTCTAGTTCTCATTCTATATGCATCCATTTGTAAGGACAAAGTAGCCAATTAGTAACCAATTATCAAATAATTTCCTCTTATTGATAAATTTATAAAAGCGTGAAGTCCAACCTGAAGTTCGGCTTCAAGCCTTTTTTCTGCTATCATAGATAAACAACAACTGACATTTAAGGTGTCTTGAAGCACTTCGCCATCAACATGTGCATTGGCAACATACATCAATCGAGGGTTGAGGAAATAACCTACATATTAAATTATAATAGATAAATTAATTATAGGTCTCTATCAGAATGGGGATTTATTTTATGGTCCCCGTAAAAAAAAAAGAGTCTTAAACAATCCCTTCTTTTGGTGGACTTTATCAATCAGACCCTGAAAAAATATTTTTTGTCTTCTATTTTTTTTTTCTCGTTTTACCCTGCCATCTATTTTTGTGCCATCAGATATATATGACCATTGTGTTTATATTTTAATAACACTTAAAGTCTAAGTTCTAAGACGTTAAAGTAAGAGTTCGAAGTTATTAAAGTATGTATGATAGTAAGTTAAAGCATGTGAGATTTAAAGTAACTGATGATATGATTACAAGTGTAATTGTTAGCATGACTTAAAATTTAAGTTTGAAGGTGTTAAAGTAAGAGTTCAATGACGTTAAAGTATGTGTGACGGTTAGTTAAAATATGTGGGACTTGAAGTCAGTGTTAACATGATTTAAAGTTTATGTTTAAGGCGATAAAGTAAGAGTTTGGAGTTAAGGTATGTGTGATAGCCGAGTTAAAGTAACTGTTGGCATATATTAAAGTCTAAGTTTGAAGATGTTAAAATAAGTGTTCGAATGTGTTAAAGTAAGAGTTCAAAGTCGTTAAAGTATGTGTGATGGTGAGTTAAAGTATGTGAGATTTAGTATGACTTAAAGTCTAAATTTGAATATTTTCAAGTTAGAGAGGAAACCAGTTAAAGTAGAAGAGCAAACATGTTGAAGAAGAGAAAACCTATTAAAACAGAAGAGAAAATCAGTTAAGGTGTCTGGTCTGTTAAAGTAGTAGTTGTAGCGTGTTAAAGCAGTGGTTATAGTCTGTTAATGTCGTAGTTGTTGTCAGTTAAAGTAGTAGTTGTAGTGTGTTAAAATAGGTGAAGAAACTAGTTAAAGTAGAAGAAGAAACTTGCTAAAGAAAAGGTGAAATCAGGTAAAGTATGTGGGATTTAAAATAACTGTTGATATGTTTTAAAGTGTAATTTGAAAGGTGTTAAAATAAGAGTTAAAAGACTTTAAAGTAATAGTTACCCACCCAGTCAGAAGACATAAATGTTATTATCTAATTGTGAGCACAGATCCAATAAAGTAGGGACTAAAAATTAACATCTCTAAAAGCTGTTGGACTTTTTTGTGGAGGTATTTCTGACAGGGACCTGCAATTAAAGTCCCCCGTCCGAGGGAGACCTATAATTAATTTTCTTAATTATAATTTAGTGAATGTGAGATCTACATTAATCAAATGGACAATGAAAATAATTCATCACTCACCAGCTGCATGCAATTCATGATGTAGTGTGTTCTCCCATCTGCGGTCAATAATTTTCCACCACCTTCTTGTATCCTTTGGGAAGGGACCGTTGTAACTCCATCTTGGCATGGTCCATGGCTTTATACAAATATCTCATATTATTCTTATCATCGCCGTCTACCATTCTTAGCACCTTCACATGGAGATTGACTACTTTCAAATAACGTGCGACCCTTTTCCAGAATTCATTGTCGTCGGCAACGTGGCAGTAATCCAAGTAATCTATATGTCACTTGACATTTTGCTTGTCTATGTATGCCCATAGTGTAGTGTTGTACACAAAACACTTTAACTCATTCTTAAACTTGATCGACGACTCCTGGCCCTGCACGGATGATGTCTTGGCCCCCACTTGCAAACTTTCTTTTTTGCATCAACTTTTTTCCTGCAGCTTTGTAACTGACTTCATTATCAGTGACTATTTGCACAACATTTTCCTCTCCAATTTTTGCTATCATTTCTTCCATCAAATGAAACAAATAATTGGCATTCTTCTCATTCTTAGATGCATCAACAAATTTTATAAATATTGTACCTTCAATGCAATAGACCATAAAGTTAATCATGGATTTCTTCGTGATACCAATCCATCCATCACACATAATAGTGCATACTCTCTCCGCCCATGTGTTTGAAGTTTTCAGCCCACTGTTGGAGCTCCTCAACCTCTCCTCAAGGCCACACCCGTATATGTCTCAACGTGAAGGAGCCTTGAAACCAGTCCCAACATCTGCTACAACATCAAGTATCGGCTGAAAATATTCTGACTCAACTATATGTGCAGGCTCGCTTGCATGGAAAAACCACTTGCAAATACTTTTAAATACATACCCTACAGATTCCGTCAATTTTTTTATCCCTCTCATTGCTTGCTTGATTTTAGGTTGTGTAGAACTTTACTTTCCAAGGACATAACTATCCACGGGGCATGCTCTCTGCGGACCTATGCCTGTGCTTCTTCTACTCTCTGAATCTACATGTGCTTTTCCCCTTGCTCGGGCTGCACGCTCACGCTCTACTGTCTCTGTCAACTCTGGATCTGAATCTTCAAGGTCGGGTTCATCATCATTATCCCTCTTGGCCTTTCAACTCAATCTGCCTAAAAACTCCACTAATTTCAACTTCATTTTCAGCCCTTCGTTCCTTACTCTCTTTCTAGCCTTGCAAACACCGACGCATTTCCTCCCTCGCCTCTCAGGGAGCTATGTCACATTGTTTTACCTCTACTCTTACCCTGCCAAAATGTTGTTTCCTCTAGTAATTTCCCCACGTATCTCTTTACCATAATATTTGTACTTCACTTTTCTTCTTTTGGCATCAATTAAGGTGAGATGGGCCCACCCCGAGTCCTTCTGCCCTTGACTTTGTTCACCTCTAGCCTTGGTCCTACACAGTCATAGACATAAGGTTGTAAGTACAATGAAAAATTGCAAGCAACCTTAATGAAGCGTCAATTCATGCTAAAGACACCTACTTAGTACTTATACAAAAGCCCTAATTTTTTTATACATGCTTAGGTCTTAATTAGGGGACTTACCCTAATTACATAGCATTTAATGCAGTTCACATCCTCCTTCCACCTCAAAAAAATATAATGAAAATTAATTAAGCTTTAATTGATGCTAAGCACACCTAATTTTTCAAAAGCCATAATTTTTAATACTTAATTAGTTTTTAATTAGAGGGTTTACCCTCAAAATATGGCATGTACTGCAATTAGCAGCATGCTTAAACCTGAAAGCATCCAATGAAGTTGGTTAAATCTTCAATTGACATTAACCAACCCTAATTCTACTGTTCTACAAAAGTCCCAATTTTTAAACCCTAATTACAACCTAAAGAGAGATTTACTCTAATTACATAACATGTAATGCAATTATCATCATGCTATAACCCTAAAGGATTTAATAAACCTTAATTAACCTTCTATTCATGCTAAACTTATCTAATTATACAAAAGTCCCAAATTTACATAACTAATTAGGTCTTAATTTGGGGTTTTACACTAAACGATGCACAAAATATGTTTATGTCGCATAAAACCTAACCCATTGCATGTAAATCTGTAGAAGAAGTAAAGAAAAACAACTTACAAGTGTCTTTTGTACAAAGGATAGGAAAATGATGTCTATGCTCTGCAAAGAGCAACAAACGGAGGCGGCGACGGCGGAGGGAAGATCGTCTTCGGCGGCGAAATGAACCCCAACAAACTCCCCAAGCCCCCTTCCACCCCCTCAGTCATGAAAGCCCCCAGATCCGCCCCGCAAGCTCCCTTCTACCTCCTCAGTCATGAAGCCCCTGGATCTCAGATTTAGGGGTGTCTCGGACGTAAACTCCCCTTTTCCCCTTTTTCGCTTTCGATTTCTCTCAGATTCGGCCATATCGGGCCGAATTCGTGCGAAAGTGTAATGGCCCTGACGCCTGGACCCCCGGCTCCTACCAAGGATCCGACCATCGGCAGCGCCCCCCACGGGTCCGAAGACTCGAAAGGACTAACAGACTAGTCTAACAAGATATGTAACGAGAGTAAGTAACAACAACAACACTAAAATGTACCAACAAGTGAAGGAAAGAGCGTCCAACACAAGTACGAGTCTAGTACAATCCCAAAGTAAGCAAAGTACAAGTGTAGAAAGTAAAAGGGATAACAGGTCTCTTAGGGGCATATCCTGAGGGTGAAGTAAACAAGTACTGGGGAACACTGCTCACGGAAGACGCCGTCTACTACGGCCTCGTCTCCTCAGTCTGCCGCCGAGGGTGGTGTTGTGAAGTCTCATCTGTAAAGAAGGGAATGAGTTTCACGAAGAAGCCCAGTAGGGACTACCTATCTCCCACTGGTTCTAACAACAGAAATAGATTTATATGTGCATAATTAAAATTAAGCGAGTAAATCTATTATACTAACAGAGTAAGTGCGGAAGCATAAAGTAACTACACGATCAACGGTCTAATGTAAACGTCGGGACCGGAAAACCCGTATAACCACGGTAATGGAAAGAACCCAAGGCTGCAAACACATACAATAACAACTGCCTGGACAAAGACACTAGCCACAGAACTACTACATTAGTCGACCGTCAGGTGCGCCACGCGCCTTACCCTCGACCGCCAGTCTATGTCTAGCACCTCTCGCTGGAGTGAGACGTGGAACTAAAGTAACCACAACTGCCGTAGTCTGGCCGGACTATGGTCCCACTCTTGGCCCCTCTAAATGGTACCGAAACCACGTGGAGTGAGGCAATGAGAAAAATGACTAGCTGATCTACGCCGGAAAAGCACCAAACCACCTCGGCGTCCCAGAGTCAGTTAAGAGAGCTCTACAAACGACTCTATGCCGCTGTCCCTATTGTTTTCCCCTCTACTACCAGAGTCTGTGACTCGAGCTCGCCCGCCACTCGGAGAACTCCCTCAAACAGGCGCGCGGGGACCGAGGGTCCAGGTAACAGTAACAACCTCTCTCGCGGATAGGCCCTCAAGTGCTTTGCACCGGGCGAAAGACTAGAGTAGGACCGTGCTAGGGAACAACACAGGTGCCAAGAAAACAGAGTCGCAGCGGAAGGGAAACTCTGAACAGGTCGCTAAGCCACTCTCTGTCTGAGAAGGCGACATAGGGCTGTCGCCACTAGAAGGCGACACCTTGTTTGTCGCGACCTGGGTCAGAAGGTGACAGGACACCTGTCGCGATCAGGTCGCGACAAGGGCATTGTCGCGACCACAGCCAGAGGTCCAGGTGACCACCTGAGACCTCCCACAACATACGGTGATAACATGCATGAAGGCGACGATCACCCTGTCGCGACCAGAACGCGACAGGGTGGGCGTCGCTTTCACCCACCAGAAGGCGACGTATCGGGCTGTCGCGAGACATACCCACCCGAGAGCATCTCCTTCATACTATGCACCTCAATTGGTAAACTACAGGGGAGGGGAGCATGAAGAACGATGTAACAGGTAAAAATGGCTCAACCACCCTCATCCATACCCATGCATGCCAAGGAAGTGATTCTACACTAAAAACCTCACATGCAAGCATGATAGGTCACTCAAACCCCCCCCCCATTCCAATCTCAACCAAGCCAAACAAGCATTCCATAGAACCACAAACACACATGCACACCCTAGCATGAGTTTCTAAGGCTTAGAGAAGGGGATTGGACTCTAGCATGATAGAACTAGGGGAAGGGCAAGGAGTCCCTACTTCAAACGAAGAGCCAACTCGTTGGGTCTTCTCGTGTGTATGACCACCTCCTCCTCGATCCATGTTCACGCTCACGCCGTCCACGAGCAAGGATCGTCCTACACGTCGAAGAAGCAATCACCACCACGAGGAGAGCGAGCCACACCCACGTCGGAGAAGCATCACACCAAGAAGAAGAACCCCAACACCACCCCAAGGGCAAAGCACCCTACATAAGCCCCCACACCTCACCACAAGCCCTCAAACTCTCCTACGGAGGAGGAAGCACAGAGAGGGGTCGGGGGAGGAGAAGAACAACCGAATTGGGGAAACAGAAGGGGTGTTCTGCTGCCTGCAACCTTTTAAGCCTCGGACTTGAGAACACGTGCGTTCACTTAACGCGACGACCAACCTATCGCGATTCCAAAGTCCTGGTCAAACTTGACCAACGGAAACGCCACATGTCAAGATCGCAGACCTGACAACCTGAACACGACGCCTGACACGTCGCCTTCACGTTGTCAGGGTTGACACTTGTCCTAACTGTCCCGACAACAAAACGACAAAACTGCATGCCGGGGTCAGAGGCTGAACGCGACAACATGCCTGTCGCGTTCACAACTTGAACGCGACAACCACCTTGTCGCCTTCAGAAGGCGATGGCCCGATGCGTCGCGACCTTCATCCGAAGGTGGCTGACCAACAAGAGGGGGATGTTACAGAAACAATTTCTATTTCGCCCGAAACTATTAAAATAATATTTTTAAAGTTTTTAGACCGGAACAATGTTCCGATCTAGTTTCGGATCGCTGAGACCCAAAATTGAAAAGTTTCGGACGAAACGATTCAGTTTTGTTTGAAACTGCCATCCTTAAACGGTCCAATACATGAACTCTAAATCATTTGATAAACTAATACGCGGATTCGCAGAATAAACAATATGCACAAAACATACACATATTTACATTAATAGAATATTACGTGTGTTAAACAAACTGGCACATCCGGTGGGACGAGGACAAGGACATTGAAGATGATGGCAACAGTGGCTTAAAAAAAACATATTACCAATTCCAACGTCTTTTTGGATTTTCGTCAAAGTTGGCCCCCTCTAAATTTCTAATGCGTCCTTATAGATTTTCACGTTGAGGGGATATCTATTTTTGTATGACTTTCGGGTTTTCACCTCGACTGGATTTAAGACATTTTTATCCTTAGACACTTCTTATTGGAAATGACTAAGTTTATTAGGACATCTCTATTTTGCACCATTTTTTCTTTTCCTTTCATATTTTTTTATAGAAAGGAGGACGAGGGATCAACCTTCATGTGTATAGCTGAAGGTTTACATTGTGAGATCGATTAAGCTTGGAACGTAGGTTTATGCTCCACTAACTTTTGTAGTTTGAGAGCCAAGGATTGGAATTTAGGGTTTGGCATTTTTTGTGTGTGACTTGGTCACTTGGGAATAGTTTTGCTCGTCTGACCTTTATGGCTTGAAGGTTGAGATTTGAGATTTGGTTAACCTTCGTAGTTTGATAGTCATGGTTTTTGGAATTTAGAACTTTGGGTTTTTTTGGTTTTGCCGATTTTTATGGTTTGATGGCTAAGGCTTGAGATTTTTGGTTTTGACTTGGCCGACCTTTGTGATTTGATAGCCAATGATTTGGAATTTGGGATCTCAGATTTGGCTAATCTTTGTGGTTTGGTAGCCAAAGATTTTGGAGTTCATAATTTGGGATTTGGCTGATCTTTGTGGTTGATAGCCAAGGATTTGGAATTTGGACTTGGTTGACCTTCATGGTTTGATAGCCAAGGATCTTAGAGTTTAGAATTGAGAAGTGCTAAGCACCCGGACGCCCGAGGTGGCGCCGCCCCATTGGGCAGCGCTTGCTGCATGGGCCCCAAGCCCAGGCAGTCGCCCAATGGGACGACGCCACCCGAGGCGCCCGGGTAAATCATTCACCCGGGTGCCCGGGTGAATAGACTTTCCCTTTAGAATTTGGGACTTGACTCACCTTTCTAGTTTGATAGCCAAGATTTGAGATTAGAGTTTGCGGTTTTTGGTTTGGTTGATCTTTGTGATTTGATGACCACGATTTGGGATAAGGTGCTTGTTGTGGTAGAGAAGAGCTGGCGAAACAAAGTATGTCTACGACAATGGGAGTCATAAATGAATTTTTTTTTAACCATTGCCACCTTAGCGTGCTTTCGGGTTTTCACTGATGTTGGCCCCCCCTCTTAACTTTTTCCAACGCGCCCTTATGAGTTTTTACGTTGAATGTTTATCAATTTTTGTCTGAGATGTCTTGTCGGGTTTTCACTTTAATCAAATTTTAGGTCTTTTTACCCTTTTAGCCACCCTTAAAATGGGAGTAGCTATGTCCATCTAAGCCCTTTTTTTTCTTTGCAAATCGATGTGTGTCTTTCAAGGACTGGAAGGGGCCTTGCTGCCCCACGTTGCATCGTCAATATGTCGCTGTGGTGGTTTTGCCCGCCGCCTTTTTGGCGTCATTCTCAATTGAGGTTCGCAAGTTCTGAGGTCAAGGTATAGACACCATGCTGCACGAGAAGTTTTTCAGCATTTCGTCTAGCTTCTCGAGGGGTGATTTCTTTCTCTTTATAGAAAATTGTTAGCTTTCCAACAATGGGCAGCCTTTTGCCTTCTTGCGCTCGCCGATGTATTTGAAGAGGCTGACTTTTGAGTTGGGTCTTTTGTTCCAACTCTTACGGGATGTATCTGTCTAGAAAGACAACTTTGGTGGTCATAGTGGCATGGAGGGAATGTATTAATCTAACTGATCAATCAACTTTTATAATTTTTGCAGTAAGGTCAGCTCTTTATGAGTTTCTTATGGTAACAGTTTGTGCAGCTTGCTTCTTCAGCCTTCTCTTTAATTTTTCTTCTTCTTATTTTTCTTCAGCTTTTGGGCTAGTGCTAATTCTGTTGGTGAAGACACTTATGCCTTTGGAGGTTGTTGAGGGCAAGGTTCAAGAACAAGGGGATCGGGGCCGGATCGGCTAACCAAAAGCTGATCGGGCCGATCTTGGCTGAGCTAGGGGTGGTTGGATCGACCCTTTATAAAAATTGTAAAAAAATAGAAAAAATAGAAAAATATAAGGATTGCATTTATTAGTTTGATACAATCATATTAATCTATAAACACAATCAATATGTATATTAATCATACAAGTGTGAAATGTATACTAATGTACAATATCTTATTTACCTGAACATCATTTAAGTAAATGTTAGTATTTGTAGTTTAATTTACTTTAGATATTACATGTAAATAAGAAAATATTCCCATTTGAATCCAATAAAAATATAAAAAAATCATATATCTTATTAATAAAAAATCAACTCTCCCATCCAAGAAGAACATCGTGATTTTGGTGATTCCATCAAAATACATCTTTCTAATCCCTCATAATTTGGCCTATTTGAAAATTTCATAATTCAAATAAACCCAATAGAACATTAAAAATTCAAAGTCCGGTGAAAAAAATCAAACATGCATGTGACTTCTCCAAGGGAGTCACTCTCCTACTGACCATGACTTAGTTGTTGTCATTAGGAGAGTGACTCCCTTGGAAAAGTCACATGCACGTTTGACTTTTTTCACCGATTTTGAATTTTAATATTTTATTCGGTTTATTTGAATTATGAAATTTTTAGATATGCCAAATTATGAGAGATTAGACAAATGCTATTTTGATGGAATCACAAAATCACGATTTTCTTCTTGGATGGGAGAGTTGATTTTTTTATTGGTAAGAGATATGATTTTTTGATATTTTTATTGGATTCAAATGAGAGGTATTTCCTTATTTACATGTAATATCTTAAGTAAATGAAACTACAAATAATAACATTTAAAATCGGAGTGGACTCGGCCCCTAGCAAGGTTACCCCAGATCGAATTGGTTGGCCAAAAACCGATCCGAATCGGCCGATCCGATCCCGATCCGGATGATTTTTGATACCCTGGTTGAGGGGCGTCTTCAAAATTGGAGTTGCCTTGTCAGACTCTCTTTTCGGGGAGCTTAGGTTAACAATGTTTCTTTGTAGCCACATTAACCCAACTAGTTTTTTTTGGTGGGTTTGGAACATAATATTAATTGCTTGCTTGATTATTTCGGGCGATAATTCTTGGAATTTGGTAATGAAGAGGTCAAGCAAGTTGATTTTCTTTGGGCTTTTGGTTTGCTCGCCCCTTATTTTGTCCGTAACTTATCTTTCGGGAAACCGTCTTGGCCTTGCTTGTTGGGTCCTCTTGGTGTGCTTGTGATTGAGCTTTCCGTCTCAATCTTTTATGATGTTTGATTTGACATTCTCTTGTCAATACTTGCCTCTTTGGCTCTACTCAACGTTTAACATGAGATCTTTCTCTTGAGTCTTGTCTTTCTGACTTTGTCTAGGCCTTGATTTAAGGTTTTCTCCCTGGAGGTTGCCTTTTGGCTTGGTCCAAAATTTGATTTGACATCTTGTTCCTAGAGTTGGTTTTTTTGGCTTGGTCTAGAGTTTGATTTGACATATATTCTTGGAATTGGCCTTTTTAGTTTGGTCCAGAGTTTGGATTGACATTTGTTCCTGTAGTTACCTTTTTTGGCTTGGTCTAGAGTTTGGATTGACATTTTGTTCTTGGAGCTAGCCATTTTGGCTTGGTCCAGGATTTGGTTTGACATTTTGTTCCCGTAGCTGACCTTTCTGGCTTGGTCTAGAGTTTGGATTGACCTTTTGTTTCTGGAGTTGGTCTTTCTAGCTTAGTCCAGAGCTTGGGTTGACATTTGGTTGTTGGAGTTGACCTCTCTGGCTTGGTCTAGAGCTTGATTTGCTATTTGGTTGTTGGAGTTGGCTTGTTTGGCTTGGTCTAGAAATTTGTCGCGAGCATTGTTGACATAGATTGTTTGCTCGTTCCTTGGGTTCGGCTAGGGGTCTAGCTTGGTGTGTCGGCAATTCTCGGTTAGACGAGGCGGGGTTTTGGTTACATAGAATTTCACAAAGTTGCTTTGGCTCGATATGCTCTTGGCTACCTTGTGAGGATTCTATCTTATTACTGGCTTTTTTTGGACTTCCTTCAGTGTGTGGATTACATTGATCGATTGGTAAACCATGTTGGCCGATTGATTCGACCGCTTCCACTCATGAGGTTGTGGAGGGTCAACTCGGCCACTTTGCATTGTGATGAGGCGGCAACCAATCCCAACACTGCAAGACAGGTTGAGTTGGGTTGGAACTAGCTTTCCTGCCTTTCTCTTGTAATATTAGTTATCCATTGTGACATTAATGATCCATTCCCTTGCAAAGAAATATGAAGTCTTTATTTCCTTGTACATAATCAATTTGTATTACAATTGCTCTTTTAAGACCTTTACAAATGGTGCTGATTATGTAATCGGATCTTCAAAATTACATTCGATCACAATCAGACCCTTTGAATTTATTTCTATCACAATCATACTATTAAATTGGCTTCCGTTATGATCGGGCCATTGGATTTGAACTTCATCACGATCAGATTGTTGAATCTGTTTCATCACGATCATACCGTCAAATTTGAACTTCATCATGATCAAATCATTGGATTTGAATTTCATCACGATCAAACCGTTGGATTTGAATTTCATCACGATTGGGCCGTTGGATCGCCAAAATGATCACTATTAGTCCATTGGATCTGCTTCATGGTCATGATCACCCTTTTCATTTTGATTGAACCTTTAAGTTTACTTGGCGTCCACAAAAGACATTTCTGCACAAGATGGAGGTATTTTGTATCCCTTGACCCTTCTTGGGTCTTGTTGCAACTTTTGACCTTTTGGGATAATTTTGCAATTTCTAACCTTTTCTGGGTATTTCTGCAATTTTGTACGCTTTTGGAGAGATATTTCTGCAATTTTTACCCTTTCAAACATATTTCTGGGTATTTCTGTCATTTTTTTGCCTTTTCTAGACACTCCCGCCATTTCTTGGCATTCTTGGGCATTTCGATCATTTCGTGACATTGTCGGGGCTTTTGTCTTTTTCTGACCTTCTTGGCTATTTCTGTCATTTCTCGGCATTCTTGGGCATTTTCGCCATTTCTTGGCATTCCCAAATGTTTCTGGTATGATCAGCTTTAAGTCGACATACACCGTTTCAGTGAAGTGACCTAGGCCCCGCTCCACCAAGTTGTGCAAACGACATGAACACGGGTGTCTTTAAAACTTGCTAGGGGCTTTGTGCAGTTTCTGGACTGACAAGGTCTTTCATGCAATTCGTCGGAGTTCATGGATACTTTGATACTTTCTGAGTATATCGGAGATATTTTAACAAGATCCAAGTTGAGCAGGATGCTTTTCAACAATTTTCCCATAAACAAAATATTTCTACAATTTTTGATAGTTCGGGGGTTTTCTACAATTTTCCCAGAAATTGGGGGATTCTGTGCTATTTGTCTTTTCAAGGACATTTATGCAATTTCTGTCCTTTCAAGCAAGACTTGCTGCACCGCTGTACTGTCCCGACTTGGGTTTTCCCTCAGTCTGTATGGTACGGCACGTACCATACCGATCCCTCTCCCTCCCACGCTGCTGCAACCTCTCCCTCTTTGCCTCCGGCGCTCCTTGCCCCCCTCCCCCACCCCTGGCTTCCCTCACTGCTGCACCCTGGCTATCCTCCTTGTGATTCCCCTCCCCTCCTTGCTGCACCCCTCCACCTCCACTTCCGGCGCTCCCTGCCGCCCCCCATTTCTGGGAGCACCATCTCCCACTTCCCAGCGCCCTGCCCATCCTGGATCCCCTTCCCCTCCCCCCTGCACCCCCGCCCCCCCACTCCGCCCCCTCTCCTCCCTGCTGCACCCCCACCCCCAAAAGCCCCCTCTGCCGCCGCTCCGTGTGCTTCCCCCTTCTCTCCCTGTTGCACCCCCCTCGCCTCCGGCGCTCCCTCTCCCTCTCTCGCCATAGCCCTGCCCCCGCTCCCCCCGTCCCTCGTTCCTCTCTCTCTCTTGCCATCGCCTCTGTCCCCTCCACTCCCTTCCTCTCTTTGCTATCGCCTCCGGATGTGATGGGGAGGGGGAAATGCCGGAAGGGGGGTGCCGGAGGAGGGGGAGGGGGGTGCTAGACGCAGCAAGGAGCGGCGGGGAGGGGGTGCCGGATGCTTGGGGAGGGGGATGCAGCGGGGAGGGGGAGCAGGGGGTTGTGCCGGGCATGCCGCCACAGGCCAACCGTACTTTCAAGGACAATTTTGCAATTTTTGTCATGTCAAGAATGTTTCTGCAATTTCTATCCTTTTGAGGACTTTCTTGCAATTTTTTGTCCTTTTGAGGATGTTTCTGCAGTTTCTGTCCTTTTGAGGACTTTTCTGCTATTTCTGTCCTTTCGAGGACGTATATGCAACTTCTATCCTTTCAGGGATGTTTCTGCAATTTCTGTCCTTCTGAGGATTTTTCTGCAATTTCTGTCCTTTTGAGTTTTGAGTATATGCAATTTCTGTCCTTTCAAGATGTTTCTGCAATTTTTGTGCTTCTGAGGACTTTTCTGAAATTTCTGTCCTTTCGAAGATGTTTATGCAATTTCTAGCCTTTCAAGGGTTTATTTGCACATTTCTGTTGCATGCCAAAATTTGACTTGTTCCTTCATAGTATTCAAGAGAATATGTATAGACATTGGCCTTTCTGAGGTCTTTTATATGAAACTTGGATGACTTGGCAAATATGTTCCCATGAGGGACTTTTACATAAAATGCCAAGGATCATGCAGAACAGACCTGCGGCCGTTTTTTCTTTTAAAACCAACAAACAACAACAGGAGCAGGCCGCTCCAAGCTCTTCCTCCGGGGCTTCCAATCTCTAAGTCTTCAAGTCCTCTTCTCAATTGCCAGCCCCTCCTTTTTTAGGCGTGGGGAGAAGCTACCGGGGGAGGTGGTACCCCTGGTGGATTTCAACCGGGGGGGGGGGGGGGGTACTTGCCCCTTCACCTTCTATTCTCATTTTTCTATTTGTTTAACGAGATCGTGCGGCTGGCACAATCAGGGGTTCCCCCGGTTGAAGCTACCGAGAGAGAGAGAGTACGGGGCCTTCGGTTGCACAAACCCGGTTTGACCAGGGGGTGCATCCCCGGTTTGACCAGGTGTCCCTCTCTTCCCTTTTTTTATTTTTGGGTTTTTAGATTTTGTGCAAGTTGATATTTTTGAGATTTCTAGATTTTTGGGATTTTGGGTTTTCTGGAAATTTAATATTTCTGGAAATTTGTTTTTTTAGATTATTTGAGATTTTGGTTTTTTAGAAATTTAATATTTATGGAATTTTGTGGTTTTTAGGTTATTTGTGATTTTTGGGATTTCTGGAAATTTAATATTTCTGTAATTTTGGGGTTCTTAGGTTATTTTGGGATTTGGCTTTCTGGAACTTAGGAATTTCTGGGTTTAGAATTTGGCATTTCTAGAAATTTTGGGGAGTTTGAAATTTCTGGATTTTGCGGTTATTTGGGATTTCTGGGTCTTTGGGAATTTGATATTTTCTTGAATTTCTGGATTTTCGATATTTCTGGAAATTGGGAATTTTTAGGTTTTTGGGAATTTGGGATTTTTTGTAAGTAAATTTTTTTTTTTTTAGTTTTAATTTTTTTTGGCAAATTTTTTTGGGTGTCAACAATGTGTTTAATGCTGACAATAATGTTCTCTTGGACCATATTTTTAGTTCATCTTTGCCTGCCTGTTTCTCTGGGAGACATTCCACTACTTATGTTGATACATAGACCTGTTGAAATGAATATTTACTTATTTTTTATTTTTACGTATTTCTTTTTGATGATTTATCAATTATCTTTTTTCTACATCATCATCATCATCATCAGAGCCTTATCCCATTATTGGGGTCGGCTACATGAATCCTTTTCCCGCCAAAGATTTCTATCAAGTGCTATAGTCGTGTTTAAACTCAAAAGGTCCAAATCCTTCTTGATAACATCGCACCATCTCATTTAGTAGGCTTTCCCCTAGCTCTTTTACTAGCATCCACTAAAATTTGGTCACATCTTTAAACCCGCGCCGAGGTAGGGCGACGGTACACGTGTCCAAACCACCTAAGTCTATTTTCTCTCATTTTTCTATCAATTGGAGCTATCCCCCAGATCCTCACGGAAGCGTCTAATTCCTAATCTTATCTTTCTTAGTCTTACCACACATCCATCTTAGCATCCTCATATCTGCTACAAACATATTTTGTTTACGTGTTCCTTTCGCACTGCCCAACACTCCGTGCCATATAATAATGCAGGCCTCACTGCCGTTCTATAAAACTTTCCTTTAAGTTTCACTGGTATACGACGATCGCGCAAGGACTCCTGATGCACTTTCTCCACTTTACCCATCCTGCCTTAATCCTATGTGCCACATCGTCATAAATCTCCCCATTCTCTTGGATGATAGATCTTAAGTATCGAAAGCTACTACTCTTAGAAATATCTTGACCATCAATTTGAACCACATCTCCTTGGGAACCCTTTGATTACTATAATTACAGTGCATAAACTCAGACTTACTCCTACTAATTTTAAACCTTTAGACTCCAAAGCATGTCTCCAACTTTCTAACTTAACATTTAAACCATCTACTCTCATCAATTAAGACAATATCATCTGCAAATAGCATACACCAAGGGATCATCATGCAAATGTTTTTGTCACCTCATCTATAACCAGAGCAAAGAGATATGGACTTAGGGCAGAACCTTGATGCAAACCTATAGTGATCGGAAATTCACGGGTCTCTCCAGCAATAGTTCTCACACTAGTAGTAGCACCCTCGTACATGTCCTGACCCCTCGTATCCTGAATCAAGTCAACATATCCTTGAGAGACTCCCTTCTTTTTTAATGC
Organism: Colocasia esculenta; assembly: GCA_014218235.1. Classification (NCBI taxonomy): domain Eukaryota; kingdom Viridiplantae; phylum Streptophyta; class Magnoliopsida; order Alismatales; family Araceae; genus Colocasia; species Colocasia esculenta. The sequence goes on along the minus strand of CM024762.1, from coordinate 139,814,455 downwards.
CCACCAATCAAGTCTCTCGGTACTCGATCATACGCCTCTCCAAATCAAGAAAAACATATATATAATTCTCTTCTCATCTCTCTATACTTCTCCATTAACTGAAGCAATAAGAAAATAGCTTCTGTAGTAGATCTACTAGGCATAAAACCAAATGATTTTCTGATATACTATCATGCATCGCACTCGGCTCTCGATTACTCTTTCCCAAAGTTTCATAGTGTGACTCATAAGCTTAATTCCGCGGTAATTATTACAGCTTTGAATATCCCCTTTGTTTTTATAGAAAGGAACTACAACATTTTTTCTCCATTCTTCTGGCATTCTCCGTTCCTTTAAAATTTTATTGAAAAACTTAGTTAACCATTTAATACCTGTCTCCTAAGCCTTTCACACTTCAATAGGTATGCCATCCGGTCCTAAGGCCTTACCCAATTTCATTTTTCTTAAAGCATCGCCCACTTCTGACATCTTAATACGCCTGAAATACTGATACTTATCAAATTTGTTGACTCTTGATTCTCTTCTAGGAGGCATCCTTAAAACAATTTCCATTAAGTAATTTCTGAAAATAGTTATACCATCTCTCTTTAACCTCTAGATCCTTAACCAAAACCTTTTGATCTTCATCCTTAATGCAACGACATGATCTAAGTCTCTACTCTTCCTTTCTCTTAATTTAGCAAGTTTAAATATGTCTTTTTCTCCCTCTCCGAGTTCCTAATTTATTATATAATTCTTCATACGCCTTGGACTTAGCTTCACTAACTATTCTTTTAGCCCTTTTTTTAGCTATTTTATAAGCATCTAAAGTTTGATTATTCTTGTTTGTTTGCCAAGCTTTAAAACATCTCTTTTAGCTCTAATGGTATTTTGAATTTCCTCACTCCACCACCAAGTCTCTCTTTCTATATTCCTTCTACCTTTAGATACCTAGGAGTTGATTTGCTACATTTTTTATACAATTTGTGATATTATTCCACATTACATTACTTCTTGATCTAAATTTCAGAGATATTTTCTTTTACTAGATAATTTTTAAATGTTTCTAAATTTTACTTTTCAAATTCCACCACTTAATCTTAGCACAATTATTTATGATGGTTTTTTCTTTTAAATTTTGGAATACGAACATCTATTACTAGTAACCTATGTGTGTGGCTAAACTCTCTCCAGGAATAACTTTGCAATCTTTACACAAACTCTATCAGCCTTTCTAATAAGAAAATAGTCAATTTGGCTCCTATGTGTTCCACTCTTGTAAGTTATCAGGTGTTCGTCTTTCTTCTTAAGAATGTGTTAGCAATTACTAGATCATAAGCTATAGCAAACTCAAGAATACTAGTACGGTAGTACCCATGTCATTTCTCTCGCCTAAACCAAATCCTCCATGAATCCTCTCATATCCTCTATTACTTTCACCCACATGACCATTAGATCCCCACCAATAAAATTTTCTCTTCACTAGGGATATTTTGGATCAATCTGTCAATAGCCTCCCAAAAATGCTTTTTAATGCTCTCTTCTAAACCCACTTGTGGTGCATATGCACTAACTACATTCAAAGTAACCTCACCTACGATAAGTTTTATTAAGATAAGTCTATCTCCAATCTATTAACTTCTACACTTTCTCTTTTAAGTCTTATCTATTATTATGGCCACACCATTTCTAGAGTTACTAGTTCCTGTATACCAAATTTTATAACCATCATATCTTTAGCTTTAGATCATTTTTTCTACATAAGTGAATATATTTATAGGAACAAAATTTTAGTCTCTTTGCATGCCTGTATGCTGTTTTTTGGGGAGAAATTGTGCTAACTGGATTGGTTGATACTTGAACATGTGCTTATTCTGGAATCTTTATGCTCTCTTTTCAAAGCATTATTTTCTTGAAAAAAATTTGTAGCATCCATTTTTTATGTAAATTTAAGCTCTCAATTTCCTTTCCAGGGAAGGGCACAAGTCCAGGAGTGTATCTGTATCTGCAAGCCCTCCAAGGCGTTCAGCTTCTCAGGATCAGAGGCGAAGATCTCCAGCCAAATATTCTGTTTCTCCTAATCAGCGCCGTTCACCGCAAATTGCTCGCTCCTCTTCAAGGCAAAGATCACCCTATTTGGGAAGAAGATCTTCATCTCGCTCACATCGCAGGTCTCCGTCACCTGTCCGTCGCAGGTCTCCCTCACCTGTTCGTCGCAGGTCTCCCTCACCTGTCCGTCGCAGGTCGCCCTCACCTGTTCGTCGCAGGTCTCCATCCCCTGTTCGTCGCAGGTCTCCTATTCGAGTGCGTCGTCGATCTCCGTCATCTCCATCCCATCAATCTCCTTCACTCCTGCGTCGTCGATCCCCAACATCATTGCGTCGTCAATCACCACCTCCACGTCGTCGTTCACCATCACCTCCACGTCGTCGTTCACCACCGCGCCTACGTTATCAATCACCACAACGTCGATATCGGCGATCCCCATCGCCATCATGGCGCCGATCTCCTTTGCGCCGTAGGTCACCAGTAAAACTTCGTAGGAGATCACCCACTCCTGCACGAGAGACTTCTCAGCAGAGGTCTCAATCTCCTGTAAGACGGCGGTCACCATCTCCTTTCAGAAGATCACCTCTGCCTCGGTCACCTGCATGTCGGAGGAGATCACCGCTTCGTCATGCAGTAGATTTGCGAAGCTCCCCACGACAAAGAAACAGGTCTCAGTATTGAATTATTTCTGTGTTATTCGTTTTAGTAAGTTCACATCATTGTTTCTTCAGCTGAATATCTGATTATGTGGAAAATATGCAGGATGCAGACCTCGCAGCGAAGTCGGAGTCCTTCTCAAAGTCATGGGAGTTTGAGCATGGAACATGCTAACCATGGTGATGGTGTAGAATCTGAAAGGTCTAAAGTGGATTATGTTTCAGAGATTGTTCTTCTTGTGTTCATAAGCTTTTGTTTGAATTGCTTGATTCTGATTGATCTTGATGGGTTATAACATGCAAATGGATATCTACTACAGCCATGTCTGTGTCATGATTAGCATAATTGGAGAATACATTGTGATAACATGCCCTTTTGTTTTCTCTATTAGAAATCGGAGATCAACTGCTCATTCCTTGAAAAGAGATGAAAATGAGAAAGCTGACTTCGGGTGCAGTAGAGTGGATTCTCCATCGGAACAATGGCAAGTTGTAAGGTCCGAAAAAAATGCAAAGAAGTCTCACTCCCTTTCTTATGAGCGAGACATGAATAAAAGTGGAAACAGGTCTGTGACATTGGTGGTCTTGTTTATCTATTGACTTGCTAAAAACAGGAGCACGAATAGTTTATACTTGATATGACATTTGAATGATTGTTTTTATGAAGCGGTCGTAGTCCACCAAAGAGTCCTGCTAGGCACTCAAGAGGAAGGAAAGATCGTTACAACAGCCTAGGAGCAAGCAGAGGAGAGAATCCTGATGCCGGGTATCTTTGTTGCCAAAATTGTCCTTAAAACTATCTTTACATCCGTTAAACAATATCGTAGGTTCTTACAAAGCTTCATATTCAGGGAAGGTTCACTTCAGAAAACTCATTCTTCTAGCAAGAGGAGTCTATATTCACCCACAATAACTGGTGGAAAGCTGTCTCGAAGGACTAATTCAGAAGAAACTTCTCCTGAAAGAGTAGCAGTCCAGGAATCTTTGAATGTCAGGGGCAATCAAGTTGATGTGAAATTAAAGGAGCACCATGAACAGAGGTGTCCTTTCTTCCTCTCATTTCATTTTTGGTTGGTTACATTGTTAGTGGATATTTGCTTTATTCTCCTTCTAAAAGATTTGTTGTGAAGTTGCTCCTGAATTGTTTATTCTTTGGTGGGTTAAAGCCTGATTTTTGTTCATTCACTGGAGTTGTAGCATTCATGTTGTCTTGAACATTCTAATTAGTCATGGTGTTTGGGGGAAAATCTTCTATTCCTTTGAGAAGAAAAAGCTTTCCTTCTCTGATTGAAAGACATTCTAGGGGACAATAATTTTATTTTATGATTTGGAAACATCAGATGTTAGATGGGTTAATGCTAAATGTAAGCCTTTGGAGAAAGAATTGTGGCGTCTTCAGTTCACTCTTCCCACACATACATGCCTATTTTTTTGAAAGCCTGAGCCATCCAATCTTGATTCGACAACATTGCATGGGGACATGCACATTGTGTCCAGCATGGCAGTGAACTTATGGTTACTTAAACATTGGATAGGGCAGCATTGCATGGGCGCACACATCATTGCGAGGGCTCATGTGCATTGTGAATCAGGCATGACACCTCAGACTTGCTGCACCCAGCTATATCTACAGTGAGTAGAATACACATGATTATAAGATATATGTATACTTATCTCTCTGGATGGATGATGGTGGTTGACTCTCTTGCACTAATGAGAAAGAAGTCTTCTTTCAGTATTATCCTTTTACATTTTTGTACTTACCAGCCTTCTGTCTTTATGTATTTTTAGAGGAGTATCCTGTCAGAAATTCCGTACTTTTAGATGAAATTTTCTTTAGTTGATGTAGCCTGTATATCTGGTGTTGCATAAAGTTAATTTAGTTTAACTAGAGACTTTCTTTCTCTTCTGCATGGGGTACAAACCTATAGTTTTGGAAATCCAAGTGGGTTTTAAATTTAAGTTGGTAATTTGTTTGATGTGTGGATGTGTGATTTCTCAACTTGCTGAAATGGAAGTCCATGTTGGAGCAGTGATGACTATTGAGATTTACTCTTCTAAAAATACATTCTCCTGGGCTTTCAAGTTTTGAAAGATGTGAAGCTGGTTAATGGTGAGAAAAAAATAATCTTAGTGCCTATTTCTGGATAGTGCATGGCGTACTTGGTTCTTTGGTGGTAAAAACATTTCTTGCAGGAACAAGACAAGGCAGATAGTTTTGTTCCTTCAAACTCATCTTTCTAGCTGTAACAGTGTGTAATAAAATTTGCATTACCATTTTTGTGCATACTGTGGATGTTAATTTGGACAAATTCATTACTGGGCATTTGTTCTTCATGATGGTTAAACTTAAAGCATATAGAGTATATACATTCACGTTAGGTATGAATTTGATGATCAAATTAACTTTCTCCTGGCAGAAATGTGAAACATCCTGGAAGCAGAATTCAGCAGGTGGCACATTTAACTGAAGATGTGGAGTATGGTCCTGGGAAAGTGGATGGGAACTTCTTACCTGATGGTCTTGACAATAAGAGATCTTCCAGTAAGCGTCAAGGTTCTTCCTCTCCAGATGAAAGACCGAGAAACGAGAAGAACCTCCTGGATAATTCTTATTCAAAAGAAGCTTCTCGAACTGATGAAAAGAAAAGGTTTCACATAGAGGATAAATCAAATTATGCAAAAAAATCTAGGAAGCAACTTGATGAAAGCTGCCAAGTAGGTTCTGCTGACACAGATTCTGAAGAGGACGAGATAAATAGATCTCATGGGAATGATAAAATATCTAAAAAGTCAGAGATAAATGAAGCTTCGGAAGAAGATTATGATTCTGCACTAGATCATAGGAAGGAAGCAAAAAGAAGAAGGAAGGAGGAGAGGAGAATGCGCAAGGAAGAGAAGCGCAAAAGGCGTGATGAGAAGCATCGCAAAAGGGAAGAGAGACGTGCACAAAAGAAAGCCAAGTATATAGACACTGTGACTCCCCCTCCGGATTATGAGAGAAACAACAATGTGGCCAACAACTCTGATGAAGATGCTGGTTTGATGGTTTCAAGGACAAGTGATATGGAGGAAACAGAGTCTGAGCAGAAGCAGCTTGAGATTGATTTACGGATCAAGGCCCTTGAATCTCTAAGGGCCAAAAAGGCCATTAGTCATTAATTTTGTTCCTGTGCCATTACTGATATTTTCACTTGAAGTTTGTCTTTTTTCTAGTGTCAACTTTTCTCGGTTCACATTCAACTCGCATAGTCACCATATATGGTGAATGTTTTATCTTATAAATCGTGTAAGCATAATGGTTTAATGTGGTTTATCTTTATTGCTGGCAGCCGAAGTTGGTAATGAGGATGTCCTGAGCTAGTTTCTTGATGCAATTGCTGATCTTGCTGCTATTTTTTCTGGTAATGTGTGCTAACACTTGCTGTGATAATTTATTGTTTAAGGAGATTAGCCCTCTGGCAATGTAACATTCTACTCTCTTTTTTCACTTTCTTTGTTTTATATCTGTGATGAGTTTGTCAATTGAGTTACCACCAAGAGGTTGAGGGGCTAATCATTCTTTTACCTATTTACTCTACTTATATAAATATGTACGTATCAAGGGAGCAAGTGAATCATTATCTATGATATAAACATGAAGTTGTTTATAGCTTCTTTTGTCTGAGGTCAATACTAAGTCAGCTTTGTCGTTGATTGATAGATGAAAATACTTTCAAGTAGGTGATTTGATTGAGCTGGATTTGTGCAGTACAAGTTTTGAACATCATACCAGGTGAAATGTCGCACATGTTTCTCAAAGACGTCTATATAAATGAATAACGTATTCAGTACAATAGTAAAATTCTGTTTTATCCTTATATTCTGCCCTGGTTTAACGCTGGCTGATTGGCAGCATGACAGTTATTCCGAGGACTTTGTTTAATATGCACCAGGGTGGTATAGGCTTCCATCTCGTGTTCTGTTCTTGATGTCAGCTGATGAGGCCATCAAAATGTACGTACATGCAATAGATTTTTAACAATCTTTTAAAGTTGATTCTCATTGTAGATGTTGTTCCACAGTGCATGTGCAAAATTTTCTGTGACTTGTGTTTAATACACATGATCTGACACTGGTATTCTAGCAATGTGCTAATATTTTGTTGTGATTAATTTTCTACACATGGATGGACATCCATGAACTTGCAGTGCCCTCTTTTTGCATGTTGTCCTTTCAGTCCATTTTGTGCACTTGTTTGGTGGATAGCCCTTCATCGCCGAAAGTGAAAATGGGATATACAAATACACTTTCTCTTTTGATTCTCAGGGACTGCCCTGAAAATGTAAATAAGACCTGTTAAAAGAATAATTCTGTGCTGTGAAAATCTACTTATTAGAAAGTGTCTTTGCAGAAAAAGGCATCCCCATGTCATGGTTTAAAAAGCCATTTTCAAACTGGAGTCAGTGAGTCTAGTGGCTCCAGTTCACTGGCTGGTTTGAGCTGGCCTAGCTAATTTCTGGCCAGTTCTAAGCTTGTTGATAACATCTAACAAAAATTTTAAAAATACATCTAAAGAATGCCAAAATGAAATAAATAAATAAAAGGAAATAGGATGTCAAGCTGGTTTATCATTCTAAAACTCAGTTGCAGCCTGTTCAGTCTTTGTTCTGGTGGGTTCATGGTTCTGTCCAAATTGATGTGGGCTCAGACCTGGTTCAGCCTGGTTCATGGTGGTTACAGCTTGTTTTCTGATTGACAATACAGGTTGCTTCTTGGGTTTAAATATGAATATAGCATTTGATAGAAATCTTTGGTGGAACCATTCCACTTTTGGTCCAAGCCAACTGGATTTTAGTGCTATGCTCTTCATATAACTGGTGTATAGACAACTGGCTCCTTGAATTGTAGGGAAACAGAGATATGGGCTATTTTCTGCACTTGTGTCCCTGGCCAACTTGACTAGTCTATTAGAAATAAACCTCACCTTCAGGTCATGGAATACTTGCTCCCTTTAAAACTGGGGCATCCCTCTTCATCCATATTGCCACGTTGTATTAACAACACACACCCCTCTCCAAATTCTCTCATAGGCTACTTTCCACCAGTTCGAGTTTTGTTCATTGTACTTTTGATCTTCTAGCCTGCAACTTCGGTCATAGTTTTACCATAACTTCTCCACAGACTGGTGTTGTAGATCCTGCAAGGTTTCTGTACCATCTTTCTTTGGCATTGGTAAGACAAAGATCTATTAGTGATTTGGATTACTTTCACTGTTTAGGCATTTCCAGTGATTTTATCACATATCCTCATGAACCATATTTGTATCTAACCTTTTTTTAACATTTACAGGAGTAAATTTTCATGATTATGTGTGACTTGATGAACAAATCCTCTTAGACTTAGGCAGGGACTTTTGGTCGCTTTCAAGTTGATGTCTAGTCCTGCGTTTTGGATACAAAATTACAAATAAGTTGTCTGTAAAAGTTGGCAGGGAATGGGAGGACATGGTCTTTGGGACTTTTCCCTTTCATGATTTGACAACTGACACATGCTGAGCTATCAGCTATAGCTTGTTGGCATGCAATGGCATTGTGCAAGTGTCTTGCTATAAAACATTTAAGAAAGAGAAGCTTATTGAATTATGGATCAAAGTCATCAGAGGACTGCTATCAGAAAGAGGAGCAGAATGATGGGCATCAGGTGGGGCCTGGGGGTGGGCTCTTCTGGGTGAGGATTCCTACCTGATATTTATTTGTTTTTTTTTTTAAAGTGACCTACCTGATATTTACGCAGTGGGTACTGGGGAAAACCATGTAGAGACAATAAGTTGATGCTAAGTTTAACAGGCTTTCTGCTAGGGTATTGCTGGGGGATGAGGAGAAAATTCATATGAAGGAGATAAAGCAGATTTGCCTGTATCTTCTGTATATAACATAGTAGGATTGACAAGCATAGGGAAGAAGAGACCTCGGACTTGTCCTCTGGTGAATTGTTAAGGAGGTGAAGGAAAAAGCAGGAGACTGGATGATTACTTAACAGACAAATAATCAGTGGAGAAATAATGGACATGGCTTGCAAAATTGTATCAAATGATCAAATCAGAGTGCATTGGATGTATCATACTGCATCATAGGATTTATGATGTAGAGCAAGTTGGACCAAATCAAACCATATAATTTCATGCAGAGACACTACAATTGTGCCAAATTGACGACACCATACCAAATTAGATCATATCAATGTACTGTTCCATATCAGGCTGGATTGATATTTGCATATCAGCGACATGGCCAGCATTGATAGTGTACAAAGGAGAAGGATAGGGGTTTCATTTTCTGGTTCTCAAGATCTGAGTGGAATCTTGATGCATGATATCTTTCCGAAGATCTAATCTGATATATACATCAACAGATATGTTGCTGAAGGCTGTATCTAATAGTTATACCTCCTCATGAATTTGAATCTTACCTACTGCTGAGGGTCTTGTCCTACCTATAAGTCAAGTTGATCTAAGATTCATGAGATATGGAAGCAATTCTTAGCTAACTTGCTCTAAAAAGTTAAAAAAAGAGGAGTCATCTTTTCAGGGAGTACTGGTGGAATGTCACTTTCAAGCAATGAAGCTAAGAGGGCTTCTTGACAAGTAGTTATCTTCGCTAAGAAGTTTATGATAGGGGCTATAACTCAGGTCGGGTACTTCACTTTCATGTTCACCAGCAGTTGGTGAGGGAGTCAGCCAAATAATATCTTGACATGCTGGGTGCATGCCAACTGCCAAGTCTCATTGAACTATTGAAGATAGAATTACATCAGCTGCATATCCATGACTCTTTTGAGCATTGACTCAACTTTCTTCCATTCTAGGAAATCATGGGCTCTGCTGTGTACAGTCATGGATCATTCACTGTGCTACCTTAGTGTATGTAAAAGCAAATGGATTGGAGAAATGCAGCTGCTGCTCAATCAATCTTCCGCCTATTGAAATGAGTGGGAGTCCTGCATCTGGAACAGACACATGGAGGGCATAAATTGATGATTTTGCATTGAGAATGATAGTTCAATGCCTTGGTTTTATTTTCACGGAACTTCAGAACTCCCCAAAGGATATAAAAGGTGATGCTAGGCCTTTGGTGAAGGGACAGCTTTGAGACTTTTGTAGACTGCTCTGTGACCGTGGAGTTTGGACGAACCACATGTCAGGATAGAAAAAGAAGGAAATGGTAGCCAAAACTGAAAAGTTAACCATGTCATATATTTCAAGCAAAAAGTAGGAGGAAAAGTATTTTAAGTATACTGATGAACAAACAATTTTAAGCAAACTTTTAAAGAACTAGCTGACGACTGGGCAGTGATGGGAAATGAAGGATGGCTAAATCAAAGTATTTATTATGGCCTATTAAAAGACCCAATGGTTGTAATCTTGTTTGACTTTACAAATTCCTAGGGTCATTAAAATAAGTTTAAGTCCTTTGAGTTTCCTAAGTCTTAAGTAAGGTCTTTATTAAGTGTCTTATGAAGAGTCTCTTTGTTTTAAAGTCTATATATAGAGTCCTGTAACAAAAGATAAGAATAGAGAGGAAGAAAAATTTGAGTTCTTATGTGTGCCTCCGAAAATGGAGTTATGCTTGGGTGTGAATCCCTGGATGAGAATCCCCAAGGTGGTCCTTGTGAAAGGGAGGGTGTGAAGCTTACACTCCCACCTCCTATCCCTCTTTCCGGTGTGATTCCGGCGACCTCCCCCCCTTTTTCTTCTCTTCCTTAACCCCTTTGCTCTCTCTGTCCCGCATCAGTTTTGGTATCAGAGCAAACCCCTATCTCGGGCAGGGCCTTCTTCTTCTTCCCCTGCTCTTTTTCTCTGCGCGAAGACCCCCTGAACGCACCCCCCTTCCTGCGCAGAGCCCCGCGACCCCACCCCCTCCGTTCTTCTCTTTCTCTCTTTTGTGACCCTCGTCGTCTCTCCCCCTCTGCGCACACTCTCTCGCCCACTCTCACACCCCTGCCCCCTCTTCTCCTTCGCGCAGAGCACCCTTCCCCCTGCACGCGAAGCCACCCAACAACCCTCCCCTGCGAGCCGGCTGTGCAGTCTGCTGCCCGCGAGCAGCCTCCGCCTTGAAGCCCCAGTCGGTTGGCGCTCCCCACTGCCATGCCAAACAGTTTCCCTTCCACCCTACGCATCGGCCGCGGCTACCCCCCTACTCCCCACGCGTCACCTGTTGTCGCAGTCGCCCCCCTCTCCGCAACACCCCCCTTCCTCCCTTGCCACTGCCGCGACAGACGACCCCCCCCCCCTCAGTCTCGCCACTCTCTCTTTCGCTTTCTCCGTGCCATCGACAGAAGAAGAGGAGGACTGGAGGAGACGTCTGCCGTTGCCGCCGTTCGCCAGTGTCGTCGACGACAGACGACCCCCCCCCCTCCCCCTCCTCGCCACGCGGGGAAGACAGGGCGCCCTCCATCGGAGCCACCACCGGTTCCCGCCGAAGCCATCGCCGGTGCCCGCCAGCGCCGCCGCCGTCTTAGTCGCCGGCTCCGCCACCCGCCTTGGCCCTGGCCGCTGCCTTCTTCCCTGTCCTGCTCTCCCTGTGCGAAGGTTAGAGGTGGAACGAAGAAAGAGGAAGGGCTCGAGCCCTTTAAAGCAGACAACAAACCAGGTTTGACCCGGTTTGACCAGACTCGGTCAGCCACAGTGCACAGGCAGTGCACTTGGACGGTTATCGCACCGCCAACACAAAAGCTTCATTCGTGGTCCGATTCACGTGCCGTTTGCGCTGTTGTGGTCGTCTCGACGAATTCCAGTCAATCAACGGTCCGCGACCTGCAGCAATCTCTCTGCCTCCACACTATTAGTCTTAGTCTGGGTAATCTCTTACACATATACAACATGAATTTTAGCTTCCTCGTCCGTCTATCAAATGAGAAGTTGACAAAAATAGTACTCGATAAGGAGCATCAAGACAATTATATTTCCCAGGCTATTGTTGATAATTTATTGCAAACTGGAGAGATTATTGTTGATGATGATCAGGCTTTTGTAGAGTTTCACCTAAAATTTTTAGGTAAAACTCAGATGGAATCAGTTAAATATTTTGATGGAGCATGGTGCACTATTGATCCCTCGAGATCCTACAGTACTTTGGGAAAAGAGTGGTTGGAAAAGGGACATGTTGTTATCGACTCAAACCAGTCTAGGTGCATTATCCAGCCACCACATTTAAGAGGTACATTTTGTTTTCCCAAGTATATTTCTACTACTGCCAAGCCAGTGCTTCCCGAGAAGACTATGATTGATGAAAAACCATTGGAGTTGGTGACTATTATTGAGCGTGTATGTGTGAAGACTGTTCTTGTTGAAGCTTGGAATCAAGACTTATTCATCGAGTATGGGCTTCATTTGATATGTGATGATGTATTTGAGATAAGTCCGTCATTGATAGCTATCAGCAATCTGCAAGATTTTACGAGAGATCAGTGCAACTATGATATGATATGGTGCGATCTTGACACACACATTACATGCAGACTGCAACTTTTCAGAAGGCATATTGGGTTGGATATCCCTACGGCGACTTTGCTAGTGCATGACTTTGTTATTCCCCTGCCTCTTGTATGGATATTGCGACACTTCAAACCTCGAGGACGAGTTTTCTCGAACCAAGGGAGAATGATGGGAAATGAAGGATGGCTAAATCAAAGTATTTGTTATGGCCTATTAAAAGACCCAATGGTTGTAATCTTGTTTGGCTTTACAAATTCCTAGGGTCATTAAAATAAGTTTAAGTCTTTTGAGTTTCCTAAGTCTTAAGTAAGGTCTTTATTAAGTGTCTTATGAAGAGTCTCTTTGTTTTAAAGTCTATATATAGAGTCCTGTAACAAAAGATAAGAATAGAGAGGAAGAAAGTTTGAGTTCTTATGTGTGCCTCCGAAAATAGAGTTTATGCTTGGGTGTGAAGCCCCTGGATGAGAATCCCCAAGGTGGTTCCTGTGAAAGGGAGGGTGTGAAGCCTACACTCCCACCTCCTATCCCTCTTTCCGGTGTGATTCCGGCGACCTCCCCCCCTTTTTCCTCTCTTCCTTAACCCCTTTGCTCTCTCTGTTCCGCATCAGGTAGTTTACAGGTTTCTTTTGCACAAATTTCTACACTAGACATCTAGTCAAACCGAATGTCTCAACCATCTTACTCCTTTGAACTCTATTTGCAACCGAGAAGTTTCTTTGGCAGCAAATTTTAACCTCCGGTCATCTCAGTGAAGAGTATAGGTTGTTTGGTGGGCATCTGGACTCAAAACGTCTGAACAAGTTTACAAACTGGGATTGTGGTGATGTTTAGTGCCTTTTGTTTTCATTGTGGTTATGTGTTTTTAACATGCTGTATCTGATATGCTATCAGATTCTAATATACTACTGATGGATTACTTCTATTTATGTCCCTTTCATGCTGAAAGGGAAGAGGTACAGGGGACAATCAACTTGCTAGTTCCCGTGTAACAACCATCTGGGAGGGGGAGTGTGCTTCCACCATAGCTACAGATACCCAATGGCTTGCAAACTTCTACTTAGTGTGTTTTACCATAACCAGGAACATCAGGTAAAGGCTGTCTTCTCCAGTTTCATTGAGCTGGGTGAACTCTAGCAGAGGGATACCATATCCTTCAGATGCATCAGGGATGGTCGAAAATCTCCAACTTCTAGTGGTTCTCATTGGCACTCTTTATAGAGACTTTTGTGAGGTAGTGACATGGTTGGAGGAGTTGAGCATTCTTTAACCTTCAAATGCTTTAAGTCATTATCTGGATTCTAGATAGGAAGGCAGTAGAGAGATTGAAGAAGAGTGTTATTATCCACTAGGCAAATTCAGTAAACTAATAAGTTAATAACCAACATTATATCCCTTGTGGCTAAGCCAGCTAGTATTTGTCCCTCAAATGAAGTGGTGTGTATGCTCAGTTTTATTCACTTAAATAGGGGACGTTCAATCCAGGGAGGGGAAGGAGAATTTCTCCCTACTACCAGCCAAATGGAAACTATATTGCTGTTTAAGTGTATTTTGTACCCCCACAAATCTTCTCAGAGAAGTCACCAAGTATGTAAACCACCAATAAATAGATGAAATTATACTGTTACAAATATTTTGAATGTAGTAGCCCCCTAAACTTACGGTTACTCTGCTCCTTCAGAATGTTCCAACAGATTTCATATGGTAATGAATGAGGATCAGCCAGCTAATTAATGAGAACCAAATGCCATTTTGTTATTGGTAGATGATCTTGGATCTGTATTCACTGCATAATGAATAGTTGCATTCGCCCCGGGCCTTGTAGCACAGTGGACACCCCGCTTCACCTCATGGTGAGTGGTCGTGGGTTCGATCCCGCTCTGCACTAGGCCCCACTCTGGTTTCAAGCTCTCTCTCTCCCACTCTGGAAGTGTCCGTCACTGGGCTGCTTCTAAAAAAAGAATAGTTGCACTGCGAAAGCTTTTGAGGTGATTATTGCTGTCTAATGCCACAGTTTCCATAGGTATATAATCTGATCAACTTGATTAATGATGAGTTTCATTTCTGGATGGATGAGTCGGGTCATTTGGGAAGGTTGGAAGATTCGCAAGGGGACTTCATTAGGAAGATCCAATATCCCCAACCCTTGCTGTTTTGGTTAGAGTAAATCTTAGTACATTGCAGAGATGTGAAGGCACTTTGCTTCGGAGTTTTCATTTAGAAAAAGGTTTTTTGCTTTTACAATTTTACAATGGTACATTGGAGGAGTCTTGAAAAAAACTATAAAGGGCATTATTGATTCTATCAAGGCTAAGGCTGTTTTTGGCTTGAAAATAATTCTTATGCAGTAGTGGTTTTTAGTAATCATCAAGATATTAGAAAATGTGCTGCTCATCTGTAAGGTTGTCTTGCTCAAAGTGAGTCCTTGGAGTTGGTTTTTGGAAGGTTGGAAGATGGTGCCAAACCTATATGCTTAAATGGAAGGGCAGCAAGGATCTTTGTCCTCGGTCGAAGATATATGGTGTGTCTTATAAGTAAATCTGTGCAAGAGCTATGCTGGCCATGGGCTATCCGCATTGGGCTAGGATTCATGAGCTGGGCTAGATGGCCTTGGGGCTTTGGATTAAGGCCCGACTGGCTCCTGGGCATGTATAGCTAGGGCTGTCAACTTGCAGGTTTGGGCTGGCCCAGTCTTTTAGCCCATACTAGCCAGCCCAATGCTAAGATGGCCCAACCCAATCCCAACCCAAGTCCAATGGATCAAAATTCACACTGGCCCGTTGGGATTGTTCCAGCCCAACAAGCCATTTGGAGAATTGTTCTGCAAATTAAGCATAGTTAGGTTAAAAAGGTTTTCTGGGTCTGGAGTTGGGATTGGGCCAGTGAATGATTGTTCTGAAGGTGCACAACTTCGAGCTTTGCAGAGAAGAAAGCATCCCTGTGGGGATGGCCGTTTCAGCTGTTGTCCGACAAGTCGAACAGAACCAACTGCTTGAGGCCTCCGAGCACTGGAGTGAGATTGTTGCCGGCGAGAACCAAAGAATTAATATTGATCAGGTTAACAGTGAATTTGGGATTTGCCCAGTGAGATTACATCCTGTCAACTCCAATTCTTTCATGGATTTGAGGTAATCAATGGAGGACGGTAGTTGTCCAAATAAACCTGTGAGCGTGAACCTCAGGATCTGAAGAACACTGATGGGAGAGAACTCTGGAAGATCCCCAGTGATGGAGTTGGAAGAGAGGTCAAGGGTCTCCAGTTATGGGAGCCATAACAGGTCTTTGGGTGCCCTCCCCGTCAATCCACAACCATGTAAACTTGGGGCTCGCAAAGAGGAGAAATTTGAGTTGAAACTGGGCAACCCAGATGAGAATCATTGTGATCAAGGTAGATTTCTGAGAGAGAGCTGAGTTGTAGGAGGCAAGAGGCATCAGTAGAGAGGGAACACCTACGCAGGTGGGGACCTGGAGCTTGGGCAGTGCAAAGGCCAGAGCTTGGCACCACCCAGCACTCCCATCTGATAAATCTACGAAGTCTAGATAGAGCTCTTGCAACCCTGGCAGGCTATTCACCAGTGTCCCAATACCTCTGTTAGCCAGCTTCAGCTCATAGGCAGGGGTTTAGGGACAAATCCAGGGAGACCAGCTTTGGAAACCGCAGGAACTTGAGAGCAAGCGTACCTTCGAAGGAGATGTTCAGGTGGGTAAGGTTGGGGAGGCTGATGAGCAGGGACGGCGAGCTTGGTGGAAGAGGAGATGGTGAGGTTTGATGAAGCGAGATGGCGACGACGGCTCTGGATTTGTGGCCGATTGGAGGAAGATCTGGACTCCCGGCTCTCCCTCCCTCTCTCTTTCTCTCTCTGGTTTCTTCTTTCTCTGGTTTTTCTTCTCCGGGACTCTCTGGCCCATTGACCTCCCTCAATCTCACTTATCTCGGGTTCTTCCGACGAAGGTTGGGTGGGCCTACACAAGCCCAACCTGTTAATTGATGGGCTTAGCAAGCGTGCTTCAACAAAGCTCAATGGGCCATTACATTTCGGCGCTGATGAGCCTGAAACGAGCTGTCTATTGGACCTATGGTCAGTTCGGCTCAATTAACACCCTTATGTGTAGGCTTTCTACTATGTTGCTTTCTTCCTGGCCATGGAATGCCACCTCGTAGGACGCCCTGAAATGGCTTATGAAAGTGATGTTAAAGTTCTACGTCCTAATTCGCAACAAGTCCACCAGCACCACCTCCCATACTCGATCCCTCATCCGGTGGTTTGTTTTGCTTCTTGGCCATCACCTCTCTGTCCCTCGTCCTATCTGAGTTTCGTTGTGTCACCTCCCCGTCTACGCCCGCCTATGTTGTCTTGGCACTGATAGTTCATCCCAGCGTGTGCTGTCAATACATTGGAGAATGGGGAGATTTTACTGTGCATTATCCTGTTTGGCAGCTTTGTCTCTATGTCAACCGTTAGATTTTTTCCGTAAAGATCTAATGTCAGTATCTCTCACGTTCCCTCGACCGATTGCTGATTTTCGAATACACATCGTCTTTTCTGCATGGGAGACTTGTTATCGTTAACAGATTTTTTACGCTGTTGCTCCATGATCTGTTTTCATGTGTCGAGCTGATTTTCGGATATACATTGTATGTTCATGCAAGTGAATGCTTAATATTTTAAACCCCACTAGGGGTTTTTTGCACAAGATTTGCAAATTTATTACTCCTGCATTTGCAGTTGCACACCTCGAAAAATGCGACAGCACATTCTCTAATCAAGAGTTAATGTAAAATAAGGAAATAAGAGTGCATGAGAAATTAGCCCATGCATAAATCAATAAACACCAAATATTTTGAGAAACACCAAATAAATCAAAAGTCTTTGCGTACTCCTCTGTTTTCAATCTTTATGTGGACTCCTATTCAAACATGGAAAATTCTTCCCTCCGGACAGTTTTCGTCTGCGACACTGATTTTTTTTTTTTTTCGGTGGGGGGGGGGGGGGGGGGGAGGGGGACGGGAGAGCCCCACCCCAACCAAATCTCGGATGGAAATGGTCCGGACGGGAGGCAAGCGCTATATTTCTAAAAGTTTAACTGGAAAATTAAAAAAAAGCACATATTTCCAAACATCAAGACGGCATTTTCCCCCCTCTAAAATTGGATTTGTTGAATGAGTGCCGGAAGTTGTGACGCCATTAAGAAGTTTTTCTTAAATTGAAATATCTACACAAGATTGGTGGAAAGGAAGTGTAATGCAGTCGGCCACTGATTGATTGTTATTGAATTTGAAAATTTGAGAATTCCCGTTGCTGCATAAGGCAAGATTTTGACTTCTGGAGGTTCTTATGGGATGAGCAGATATCCCTACCAGTTTCCTTTATGAAAGACCTAACTGATCCTTTTTTGCTTTTTTTTTTTTAAAACTCAAGTTTCTATTTGAAGAAGAGAAATGCTTAATGCTTTCTAAGGAGGGCAATAAAGGTGATCCGGATTGTCTTTCAAGTAATTTTATTGGTTGAAAGAGAGAGAGAGAGAGAAAGTAAATGTGTTGTCGGATTTTCAAGCAATAGAATGATTTGGAGGGTAATTCACATCATTTTTATTGTCTTCCTTGGAGGGTTTAGACTAAACATTTCTCTTTTGATTGTGAATCGCTGGTTAAGAGTATTACCGCGTCTCTCTTTTAAAATTCAGGGTCGCTTTCCTTCTTCGGACCCTAAAGCAGTGGAGGTGGGGATATGTCATCTCCTGTACCATAGCTTATCCCGTATCATTTAGTACAGGTAAAAAAAGAGGATATCTTTAAATTAAAATGTATTTGGTTCAAAAGAGAATAGGAGTGGGGATAAACAGTTGGAAATTCTTAAAAATTATTATACTTTTAATTTGGGTTTTATGTTCAAATGTTTCATACCCTCCGAGCACTTAACGATTCTCTTCTTTCTATCCATCTTTCATCATTTTAGAACATCACACCAGTCTATGTCATTATGTGCTTCATGCCGAGGCCACAACCACAGCTCCGAAGCCAGGGTTAAAAGGAAAATTAAAAAGAAAAATAAAACACACACTATCTTAGATTCTCAGACCATCTTTCTTCCTGAAAATAAGTGGTCAATAAGTACAAATAAATAAAAATTTGGTAAAAACACAAATCTCTTCCAAAACCCAGTTTCAACGCCATCACATCCGCCACCTCACTGTACATAAAATTCCCCCCTTTGACCATAAATTAATTCCCTCTCTCACAAACTAATTCTCAGATCTTCCAACAAGGAGAAGCAACGGAGAAAAGAGATCAAATTAATTATCTTGGGAGAGATAATACCGTGTAGGAACTTTGCACTCGGCCAATGGGAAGCCGCCACGAAATGCTACAAGCAGCAGACCTCAAAGGAGGTTTGTGGTTTTCTCTAATTAGTCGAACACAATGTGCCATGTGCGACCTTCGTAGTGAATGAAAAAGATGGTCGACGCCAACTTCCTCGACTTGTTCGGCCCTAGTGTCGGCGGTCCTCTTAGGCCTGTCTCATGTCGGTGGTGGTGGAGGTGAAGAGGGAGGCTCGAGGCCCTAGTGCTCCGCAACTCCCTGGACATCCTTGGGTCTGCATAGCCCTTGCCCATTTGGGTCCAATGGGGGCTCTCCCAGACAAGCGGGCTGAGGTAGACGACAACCCCGACATCGTTTTGTGGGTTGACAAGGCTTGCTTCTGCATCGATGTCGGCATTGGTATCTACCACTTGTCGGGAGACTCCGTTGAATACTTGCTCTCCAATGTGGAGTCATCCTCCTCGTTGTTGAAATTGCCATCTCGACGCTGCACACCCCTCCTGTTGTTGTACTCTCGCATTGACACATCTTCAAAGAATCGTTTTCTTTCTTCTTCTTTTGTTGCTTCTTTCTCCTCCCCAGCAAGAGAGGAGAACTAGAAGCCTGATATGTCGGACGCATCGGGGGCCATGAACTCTGGCTCTACCTCCTCGGATTTGGCATGGTGCCCTCCACCGAGGAAGGACGCCAGGAACCCGCCAAACATAGGCTTCTACCTCCCCTCACTGGGGTCCACATCTGGTGGATTGAAGAACTAGAGCAGGCGTCGATGCCCGACCCCGTCACCGTCACCGTTGCTGGTGAGGTCGAGATCGATGGATCTCTAGTGGGAGATGTAGGGCGAGACAGATCGAGGAGGGGGAGGGGAAGGGGAGATGTAATTCCCCAATGCGGAATATCGGAGCCATAAATAGTTAAATAAATAGTACAGAGCGAGAAGTAGACATCAAATCATTGCACAAATTGAAATAATACCAAATGAACCATCTTTATTGATAAGTCCACTAATTCTATTACATTCACTAATTTAGAGCCAAAACTATGGGCCTAGAGTACTTTATTCAAAACAAAACATACTAAACTACCTAACTAACTAACAAAAGCTTTGGTTGTCGAAAAGACTGGTCACTCCTGCACTTCTTCATCCCTATCCTCTTGCGTGTGATAGTCTCCATCAAATTCACCTGAAACACATGAAATAAATAGCACATGATGAGCGATAGTCGCCCAGTAAGACTTAATATCTTGTGTAAACAGACACGCTTTAAGTGATTGATATATTGTAAAGTAAGGTAACTAGAGAGAACGATCAAGTATAGTCACGAAAGTGATGTACAAGATAGCGAGAGTAATTTCACATGAAATAGCCAACAAGCATGATACGAGTTGGCCATATAACGAGATAGTATGTATGGTTGCACACAAGTGCACTAGTCGCGATAACATGTTTGGTTGATATTCTTTCAACCACGAGAGCAAGTATTTGATTGATTGTCTTAGATTAAATCTTGCTAGTCATGCGCATGGATGCATACCGAACATCCTGATCATTGAACCCCCGTGAGTTAATAGCCTTTCGGACGCACCTCCCAGGACCAGATCGGGCCCTTTATAATGTTGCCTGACATTGATCATGTTTTTATCTTAGATAATCAAGGATGGCCAAATAGAGTACCAAAAATAGATGAGTGTAATTGAAGAATAGATGAGAGTTAGAGAGAACGTGAACAGACGAGAGGATAAAGATAAAAGATGAGCACGAGGGTCGCATTCGTAAAACAACGATAAATGGGCGATAGTAACAGTTGCACAACACACCTTATGTGTGCCAGCAGTCTGATAGAAATCACAACCGCCCAATAGCCGTGCTACGAACACAGGCCAGAGGTCCGACGTTATCTCAAGGTAAGAGAGAACAATCTAAGGTTGTGGATCTTGCTGGTCCCTAAGGGTAACATGGGTATTGATGGTACAACTGCTTGTCGACAATGGACATCCGCCAAAGCCAAGGAGTCTTACGGAGGCCTCGACAAAGAGTTCCTGGTCCTTTAGGAGTATTCCCAACGAAGAAGTCGTCCAAGCCAAGTTAAAGTGTGTATAGAAACGTTGTCCGTCTTGTCTCGAGTGCTCGAAGACAGAGGGACGCGATAACGGTATTCAAATCAAACAGATAAAAAAAAGACAAGTTTATTTAAATAATTAGAAAAATTTACATGATTAATAGCACTTAATTATCAGATAAATTATTGAGTAATTTCAGTAAGATCACATGGCAAAAATTCATGTTTAGTGTATGCATGTGTAAGAGAATCAAGCTAGCAAGAGAGAGTTATCCACACATCTTTTAATTAATTAAATTATGTGAATATTAGCAATTATACATTAACACGTTATTACTGTTCATAACAGTGTATTACAGAAGTTAAACAATGATTTTATAGCATGATTAACATGGTTTGCATACAAATTAGGGTTTTTGGATAGACAGTTAGGTCGCGACGTCGGCTAGCGTCGCGTTCAGGTCGCGACAGGCTTGGCCGACGCGACAGCCATGTTCTGGTCGCGACGGGTCAAGCCGACGCGATCCGATTCAGGCGAGATGCCGACGCGACGATGAGGTCCTCGTTGCGACGTGTCGGGGCGATGCTGTAGCACCCTTGATTTTTAAAACCCAAATAAAATAAAATTTCTATTTTTTTAAAAATAAGAAAAAAATAGAATTAATTGAATAAAAGGGGAATAAATAGAATTAGAATAATTTAAATCAAAACCCATTAAGCTAAATTATCAATGAGTTGTACTAATGGTCTTAACATGGTTTATTGGGCCCAAATGTGGATAGCCCATCATGGGATGAGATTTAATTATGTGAAATTCGCAATTAAAAATAATAGAAATTATAAAGGGGGTAACCAATGATTTAATAGCCTAAATCTATCCTAAAAAGAGTCCTAGCCTTACCATAACTCCTCACCCATGAAATTAGCCTCTCCTCCATCCAAAATTAGGGGATAACTACAAGGAGAGAAGGAAATAAATAGGAAAATTCAGATTTATTAGGAAAGGAAGGAGTTTAGTAAGTTTGGACTCTAAACATACAAAACACCCCAAATTTCGACCCTAGCAACCTAGTTAGTGTCTAAACTCTTTGGAGACGAAGAGGAGAAGTTCTGGACGAAGAGCAAGGAGAGGAGGAGGCTTGGAGCTAGGGTTTTCTCTTCTTTTTCGTCATCAAACTAGGTTCTTCTCTACTGCAAGGAAAGGTAGGCAATCTCTCAAGCTAAATTCGTGTAAAAATTACCCTAGGTAGACATTATGAACCTCTTCAAAAGTCCTCTTGTTTCGTTGTATTTCGCTCAACTAGTTGGGCGAATTAATTGCTTGAACCATGCTGTTATCATGCACCTGAAATCTCATGTTTTCTCTATACCCTCGCATGTACTTGTTCTCATGCCATGAGAAAATTCTCATTAACACTACATTGTATTAGCTTTCAACGTCCCTGGTTTCACTCTATTCCGATCTCCCACCTGGTTTCGCTCTATTCCGATCTCCCATGGGAGAATTATTCTTTGAATCTCTGTCAGATCCATGCACCCGACCCTTCATGTTTGCTTGTGAACCTCATGCATACTTGACATCATACCATGATAAAATCCTCCTAAATACTACATCATGTTAGCTTTCGAACGCCTCTGGTTTTGTTAATTTTCATCATGTATCCATCGTTAATTAATTCATTGAACCTTGACTGCGCACATTTAGGTCACAGAAATGTAACCGATCAAATCATGCCTAAACCTTGTCTATTTTTAAATTAACCGTACATGTTGATAGATCTACGTGTCTACTTTCATTTAAAACTAGTTTCGTGATTTTGGATCATTGGGCAATTTTATAAGGAATTTACAAATGCCCTGTGTCAAACAGGAATCGCCCTGGAAAAGGGAAAAGGGCAGGACCCCTTCTGATATTGCGACGGCGCAACCCGCCGCGATACCAGATGGGTCACGGTCGGCCGCCCGGTCGCGTCTTGAACGCGGCTGGCCTCGCCGCCGCCGCGTTTTCCTCCCGCTTCGAGCCAGGCCGGCCCGGTCTGTGGATCGCGCCTGAGCCGCCTGTCGCGATTTGAACCGCGATGGGTAGGTCCGCCGCGATTCAAGGACTTCGGCCAGAAAATGTTAATTAAGCATATACCCTTGCTGATTTGGATATAACCTTAATTAGCCATGTTTAAACTATATATAATTAATTCGACTTGTTAAATAAATAAATGGTAATAATGTTATAAGTTTAATTATTCTAAGGACATTTGCATGACTTGTCTTATCCTCAAGATTTCTTTACACTTACACACACATCATTATAAATTGCCATTTGACCTGATAAAATGCAATAATGTATTCGGTAAATTAGCAAAAAAATGACTAAATTGCCATATTTTTTTATTAAATACAATTGTTTTCATTTTATACAAGCATTTTAAATACCGTTATCGTTTTCCCTCGGTTTCGAGGACTCGAGGCACGACGGACCCGCTTTCTACATACTTCTCTTGACTTGGACCACCTCTCTACCGAGAATACTCTCGACTGGACTAGGGAATCCTCGTCAAGACCTCCGTAAGTCTTCTTGGCTTTGGCGCACGTCTCTAGTCAACGAGCTGGTTGTACCCCAAAACCCGTTACGCCCTAGGGATTAGTACGATCCATGTCTTAGTGTTTTTCCTTCTCGTCCTGGGTTCATGCCGGACCACCTGACCCGTGTACACGACACGGTTAAGGGGGCGGTTGTGACTTCTACCAGATTGCCGGCACCCGACTGTGCTGTGCATCCGTTACTATCGAAATTTCACGTTGTTTTACGAAATTGTCCCTATCTCATCTGCGCTCTATATCCTCTCATCTGTTCACGTTCTCTCTACACTCTCATCTATCTCGTCTAGTACTCTCTCATCTCTTCTTGGTACTCTCTTGGCCATTATGTGATTGTCTAAGATAAAGAAATGACTAATGCCAGCACAATAGGTCCGATCAGGTCCTGGGAGGAGCGCCCGAAAAGTGTCAGTGCCCATGGGAGTTAAAATGATCAAGGATGTGTTACGACATGCATCGAGTGCCAGTTACTATCTAGATTAATCTATGACAATCAAAGTACTCTCTACAAGTGCAAGCGTGATCGTTACTAGTGCACCATTGTGCAATTTACATGTTATAACGTTATATGGCCATTCTATTGTCGTTCTCGTTGTACTATTTTCCCTGTGCCAGTTGCTATTATTCTCTTGTTATCATGACATGCTCTGCATGACTTACTCTCTAGTTTTCCTGCCATTAAAAGAATAACTATTAAAGCATACTTGTGTTATGAGATATTAAGTCCTACTGGGCGTTAATCGCTCATCCTACGTATTTATTTAATGTGTTTCAGGTGAGTCGGATCATGACCACACTCACGAGGATGAGACCGATGAGGAGGCTCAGGAGTGACCATTTCAGCAACCATTGCTATTTAGTAGTAGTCTGTTAGTATAGTCATGAGTTAGTGAGTCAGTTAGTCATTATGTAATAGTTTGATTTTGAATAAAGTACTCGGGGCCCTAATTTTGGCTCTGATACATTGATGTAATAGTTAGTTCTTGAAGTTTGATGAGTTATTAGTGATTGTAATAATGACTGGTGGATTATTAATGAAGTTTGAGTTTATTGGTATTATTCCAGTTGTGCAGTGGTTTGTATTTATTTCTCGTTCTGTATTATTTAATAACTTTAATCCCGCTCCGATATTCTGCGTCGGGGTGTTACAATTTTGTGGTATCAGCCTAGGTTATTCTGAAGTATATGATGATCTAGGTTTGACCTGTCTTGACTTAGAATCTAAGTTCCATACCTAGGTGAGATGGGTAGAACCAAGGGTAATAAGATAAAAATGATCTCACACATGCACAACTTAGTGCAAACTCAATTATCTTACATTAAAAATTCTCTTTTGAAGGAACTTAAACAATGGCAGCGGAGCGTGCACAACTCCATGATATGCATCAGACGATTCAGCAGCTTACTCAAGCCTTACTTTAGGCTGCTGGAGCCAACAACAATAATAACAACAATCGAGGAGCTGGTGAATTACATAGAAATTTCCGCAATCTGAATCCACCTCGATTCAGTGGTACCACGGACCCTGATGAGGCAGAGAACTGGCTCAAAGAGACTGAGCGTATCTTTCGCGTTATGCAATGCACGGATGAAGAAATTACTTGCCACATTCAGCTTGAAAGGGATGCCCGTGCGTGGTGGGAGTCCACTGAAGCCATGAGGGCAGATGCACAGTTCACGTGGAATGAGTTTAAGGAGCAATTCAACTCCAAATATTTTTTAGAAAGAGTTCAAGAAAGGAAAGCCGCCGAGTTCGCCGCTCTGAAACAGAGGAACCTGACGGTTGCAGAATATGAGGCACAGTTCTCCCGATTGGCTCGCTACGCCAATCATCTGGTTAGCACTGAGAGGATGAAGGCGAAGAGATTCCTCAACGGGCTCAAACCCGCATATATCACCCAGCTGGCGCCATTTGATATTCAGACCTATCCGGAGATAGTCAAGCGAGCACAATGCCTGGAGGATGCGACTGAACTCACTGAGCGCATCAAGGGCAGAATGTTCAAGAAAGAGCAGACCTCGAGAGCGCCGAGCAAGCCTACTAACGGCAAGAAAAGGCCGTTAATATCACTGATGGGCCAAGCCAGGAGCGAAAAGCCCAAAGTCCCCACTTCTACCGCCCTAAACAACAAGCCCAGATGCAAACACTGTGACAAGCTGAGCCATACCGCAGAAGAGTGCTGGAGGAAGGCAGGTGCATGCCTTCGTTGTGGGAGCAGAGAGCATCGGATTCCCGAGTGCCCATTGCTTAAGGAGAATGAAAAGCGTCCTATGGGACAGAAGAAGCCCGGCCGACTGCAGGCTTTGCAAGAAGTGGACACCACCGAGGAAGGTGGAGTGGTGGAAGGTACACTACCAGTCTTTTCTCAATCAGCATTTGTTTTGTTTGATACTGGCGCAACACATTCGTTCATGTCACAAGCATTTGCTGACACATTAAATGAAAAATCTACATCTATGCAATTTGAATTACCTGTTACTACACCATTGGGAGAAAATGCTCAACTCAACAAATACTTTCCTTTAGCTGATGTTAAGGTTGGTGAACTTAACCTTAGAGCTGATCTGATTTGTATGCCCATGGAGGGTTACGATGTTATTCTGGGAGCCGATTAGCTATCTACTTATGGGGCTTGTGTTGATTGTAGAAGAGGAAAGATTACTTTTAGTGAATTCCCTAAGCTGTCCTTCACGGGACATAGACACAAGAGATACTTGTCTCTCGTCTCTGCTATAAAGGCACAAAACATGATAAGAAAGGGTTGTATGGCATTTCTTGCCACAATTGTGGTTGAAAAGAAAACAATAAAAATATCAGACATTCATATAGTGCAAGAATATCCAGACGTGTTTCCCGATGAGCTGCCATGCGTACCACCTGAAAGAGATGTAAATTTCTCAATTGACCTCACACCTAGAGCTGCACCAGTTTCACGCCAACCTTACAGGATGTCCCCACTGAACTGAAAGAGTTGAAAAGAGCAACTGATGGAACTTTTAGAAAAGGGATTTATCAGGGCGAGTACTTCTTCTTGGGAAGCACTAGTGTTGTTCGTCAAGAAGAAGGACGGATCCATGAGATTATGCATCGATTACAGGCAGTTGAACAATCTTACTATCAAGAACAAGTACCCTCTACGCGTGTCGATGAATTATTTGATCAGATATCAGGAGCAAAGTATTTTTCTAAGATTGACCTTAGATCGGGATATCATCAGATGAGGATTAAAGATGAAGACATTTACAAGACAACTTTCAAGAGCAGGTACGGTCATTACGAATTTGTAGTCATGCCTTTTGGACTAACCAATGCTCCTGCAACTTTATGCAACAATGAACAGCATCTACCGGCCCTACCTCGACAAGTTCGTCGTGGTCTTTATTAATGATATTCTAATATACTCCAAGACCAAGGAAGAGCATGGGGAGCATCTGAGGATCACTCTGCAAATCTTGCGGGACAACCGACTCTACGCCAAATTGAACAAGTGTGAATTCTAGCTCGAAGAGGTGTCATTTCTGGGCCATGTCATATCCAAGGACGGTATCGCTGTCGATCCTTCCAAGGTAGAAGCCGTACTCAACTGGGAAAGGCCGACAAATGTCACAGAGATAAGAAGTTTTCTTGGACTGGCTGGATATTACAGACGGTTCATAAAAGACTTCTCCAAGATAGTCATACCTCTTACGCGTCTTACGCGGAAAGAGAACCCATATGTCTAGAGCAAAGAATGTGAGAAGAGCTTTCAGACACTCAAGCAATTGCTGACATCTGCACCTGTCCTCGCATTATCAATCGAAGGAGCAGGATTCTCAGTCTACACTGACGCATCTGGAATCAGTCTAGGCTGCGTATTAATGCAGAATGAGAAAGTGATAGCTTATTCTTCAAGGCAGTTGAAGCCACATGAAGTCAATTATCCTGTCCATGACTTAGAATTGGCTGCAGTACTATTTGCACTCAAGATCTGGAGGCATTACCTGTATGGGGAACAATTCATTGTCTACTCCGACCACAAGAGTTTGAAGTACTTATTTTCTCAGAAGGAGCTCAATATGCGACAACGGAGATGGCTGGAGTATGTAAAGGATTTTGATTTCAACATCCAATATCACCCAGGCAGAGGTAATGCAGTAGCCGATGCACTTAGCAAAAATCCAGTAGCTTCCTTATCCTGTCTAGTCATGGGTGAGATGCAATTATTAGAACAATTTGCCAAACTGGATTTGAACATTGAGCAGAGAAGTGATAAGATGATAGTTGTTAACCTTAGAGCTCAACCTAACATATTTTCTGAGATCAGAAAGCATCAAGCAAACGATCCATTCCTAGTCCGAGTCAGGGAGACCATAGCTGACAAGCCAGATTTCTCTATCGCTGAGGATAGAAGAATATTATTCCAAGCCAGGACATGCGTGTCTGACAATGAGGAGCTGAAGAGAAAGCTAATGGATGAAGCCCACAAGACCAAGTACACAATTCATCCAGGCGCAACCAAGATGTACTAGGATATGAAAAGGTCATTTTGGTGGCCAAACATGAAACGTGAGGTGGCTGAGCATGCCGCACACTACCTCACTTGTCAGCAGGTAAAAGCAGAACACCGTCGTCCTGCGGGTGTACTTAGACCCTTGGACATACCTGAATGGAAGTGGGAAAGCATCAGAATGGATTTCATCATGGGTTTAACCGAACTCATGGTGGACTTGATACTATTTGGGTCATTATGGACCGTTTAAGCAAGTCCGCACACTTCCTTGCCATTAAGAGCACTTGGAGTGTGGATGTGTTAGCAGCATTGTATGTAAATGAGATAGTAAGATTGCACGGAGTCCCCGTGTCCATTGTCTCAGATCATGACCCCAGATTCACATCTAGATTCTGGAAGGGACTTCAGACAGCGTTGGGTACTAAACTTAACTTTAGCACAGCTTTCCACCCACAGACAGATGGACAGACCGAAAGAACAAATCAAATAGTGGAAGACATGTTGCGAGCTTGTGCTATAGACTTTGAGGGATATTGGAATGAACAGTTGTCACTAATTGAATTTGCCTACAACAATAGTTATCAGGCGAGCATTAGATGACACCATTTGAAGCACTGTACGACAGAAGTTGCAGATCGCCACTATGCTGGAATGAGATAGGTGAGTAGTAATGGCTAGGACCCGACATGGTGCAGAGCACTAGCAGGGACATACAAATTATCAGAGATAGGATTAAGATAGCTCAGTCCAGGCAAAAGAGCTATGCTGATAAAAGAAGAAGAGACTTAGAATTTCAAGCCGGAGATCATATAATGCTAAAAGTATCCCCGACCAGAGGATTCCAAAGGTTTGGGATGAAAGGCAAGTTGAGACCAAGATTCATAGGTCCATTTGAAGTATTGGAACGAGTTGGCGAGGTAGCTTATCGGTTGGCACTACCTTCCCAGTTTTCGACAGTGCACAATATTTTCCATGTATCCATGCTGAGGAAATACACACGTAATTAGCTATGATGACTTATTCTGAATAAAGATATGACCCATGAAGAAAGACCAGTGAAGATCTTGGACAGGAAGATGCAACAGCTTCAGAATCGATCTATACCCGTGGTTAAGATACTATGGAGATACCATGAAATGGAAGAAGCAACATGGGAGCCCGAAGCAACCAAGCGACAAAATTATCCGGATTTATTCAGTAAGTCATTCTTCCTCTTACGATCATATGAATTTGGGGACCAAATTCTTTTTAAGAGGGGGAGGATGTAGCACCCTTGATTTTTAAAACCCAAATAAAATAAAATTTCTATTTTTTAAAAAAATAAGAAAAAAATAAAATTAATTGAATAAAATGGGAATAAATAGAATTAGAATGATTTAAATCAAAACCCATTAAGCTAAATTAGTAATGAGTTGTACTAATGGTCTTAACATGGTTTATTGGGCCCAAATGTGGATAGCCCATAATGGGATGAGATTTAATTAGGTGAAATTCGCAATTAAAAATAATAGAAATTATAAAGGGGGTAAAACAATGATTTAATAGCCTAAATTTATCCTAAAAAGAGTCCTAGCCTTACCATAACTCATCACTCACGAAATTAGCCTCTCCTCCATCCAAAATTAGGGATAAATACAAGGAGAGAAGGAAATAAATACGAAAATTCAGATTTATTAGGAAAGGAAGGAGTTTTAGTAAGTTTGGACTCTCTAAACATACATAACACCCCAATTTCGACCCTAGCAACCTTAGTTCGTGTCTAAGCTCTTTGGAGACGAAGAGGAGAGGTTCTGGACGAAGAGCAAGGAGAGGAGGAGGCTTGGAGCTTGGATTTTCTCTTCTTTTTCGTCATCAAACTAGATTTTTCTTTACTGCAAGCAAATGTAGGCAATCTCTCAAGTTAAATTCGTGTAAAAATTACCGTAAGTAGACTTTATGAATCTCTTCAAAAACCCTCTTGTTTTGTTGTATTTCGCTCAACCAGTTGGGCGAATTAATTGCTTGAACCCTGCTGTTATCATGCACCTGAAATCTCATGTTTTCTCTATACCCTCGCATGTACTTGTTCTCATGCCATGAGAAAATTCTCATTAACACTACATTATATTAGCTTTCAAATGCCTCTAGTTTCGCTCTATTCCGATCTCCCATGAGGGAGAATTAATTCCTTGAATCTCTGTCAGATCTATGCACCTGACCCTTCATGTTTGCTTGTGAACCTCGTGCATACTTGACATCATACCATGATAAAATCCTCCTAAATACTAAATCATGTTAGATTTCAAACGCCTCTGGTTTTGTTAATTTTCATCATGTATCCATCATTAATTAATTCATTGAACCTTGACTGCGCACATTTAGGTCACAGAAATGTAACCCGATCAAATCATGCTTAAACCTTGTCTATTTTTAAATTAACCATACATGTTGATAGATCTACGTGTCTATTTTCATTTAAAACTAGTTTCGTGATTTTTGGATCATTGTACGATTTTATATGGAATTTACAAGTGCCCTATGTCAAACAGGAATGGCCCTGGAAAAAGGGAAAAGGGCAGGACCCCTTCTGATATCGCGATGGCGCGACCCGCTGCGATACTAGATGGGTCGCGGTCGGCCGCCCGGTCGCGTCTTGAACGCGGCTGGTCTCGCCGCCGCGTTTCCCTCCTGGTTCGAGCCAGGCCGGCCTGGTCTGTGGATCGCGCCTGAGACGCCTGTCGCGATTTGAATCGCGACGGGTAGGTCCGCCGCGATTCAAGAACTTCGGCCAGAAAATGTTAATTAAGCATATACCCTTGCTGATTTGGATATAACCGTTAATTAGCCATGTTTAAACCATATTATAATTAATTCGATTTGTTAAATAAATAAATGGCAATAATGTTATAAATTTAATTATTCTAAGGACATTTGCACGACTTGTCTTATCCTCAAGATTTCTTTACACTTACACACACACATCATTATAAATTGTCATTTGACCCTGATAAATTATGTAATAATGTATTCGGTAAATTAGCAAAATAAATGACTAAATTGCCCTATTTTTTATTAAATATATATATATTTTTCATTTTATACAAGCATTTTAAATACCGTTATCGTTTTCCCTCGGCTTCGAGCACTCGAGGCACGACAGACCCGCTTTCTACACTCTTTCTCTTGACTTGGACCACCTCTCCATCGGGAATGCTCTCGACTGGACTAGAGAATCCTTGTCAAGACCTCCGTAAGTCTTCTTGGCTTTGGCGCACGTCCTTAGTCAACGAGCTGGTTGTACCCCAAAACCCGTTACGCCCTAGGGATTAGTACGATCCATGCCTTAGTGTTTTTCCTTCTCGTCCTGGGTTCACGCCGGACCACCTGACCCGTGTACACGACACGGTTAAGGGGGCGGTTGTGACTTCTACCAGATTGCCGGCACCCGACTTGGTGCTGTGCATCCGTTACTATCGAAATTTCACGTTGTTTTACGGAATTGTCCCTATCTCATCTGCGCTCTATATCCTCTCATCTGTTCACGTTCTCTCTACACTCTCATCTATCTCGTCTAGTACTCTCTCATCTATTCTTTGTACTCTCTTGGCCATCATGTAATTGTCTAAGATAAAGAAATGACTAATGCCAGCGCAATAGGGCCCGATCAGGTCCTGGGAGGAGCGCCCGAAAAGTGTCAGTGCCCATGGGAGTTAAAATGATCAAGGATGTGTTACGACATGCATCCAGTGCCAGTTTACTATCTAGATTAATCTATGACAATCAAAGTACTATCTCTACAAGTGCAAGCGTGATCGTTACTAGTGCACCGTTGTGCAATTTACATGTTATAACGTTATATGGCCATTCTATTGTCGTTCTCGTGGTACTATTTTCCCTGTGCCAGTTGCTATTATTCTCTGTTATCATGACATGCTCTACATGACTACTCTCTAGTTAGCCTGCCATTAAAACATTAACTATTTAAAGCATGTTTGTGTTTATGGGATATTAACTCCTACTGGGCGTTAATCGCTCATCCTGCGTATTTATTTAATGTGTTTCAGGTGAGTCGGATTATGACCACACTCACGAGGATGTGGCCGATGAGGAGGCTCAGTAGTGACCATTTCAGCAACCAGTGCTATTTAGTAGTAGTCTGTTAGTATAGTCATGAGTTAGTGAGTCAGTTAGTCATTATATAATAGTTTGATTTTGAATAAAGTACTCGGGGCCCTAGTTTTGGCTCTGATACATTGATGTAATAGTTAGTTCTTGAAGTTTGATGAGTTATTAGTGATTGTAATAATGACTGGTGGATTATTAATGAAGTTTGAGTTTATTTGGTATTATTCCAGTTGTGCAGTGGTTTGCATTTATTTCTCACTCTTTACTATTTAATAACTGTAATCCCGCTCCGATATTCCGCGTCGGGGCATTACAGATGCGTTCAGGCGAGACCGACGTGATCAGAAGATCACGACGTAGGGTCCCATCGCGTTAAGAACGCGACGTAAGGCCTTGTCGCAATCCGTTTGAGAATGCGACCTATCGGGTCATCGCGTTCTTAGGGTCTCAGCCCGAGCTCAGGAACTTGCACATGTCTCCTTGGGCTACGGTCCATGTAATCAAGGGATTGACACAATGTTCTTAAAAAATTCATATAAATTCATATATATGATGAAAAATCACGAAATCGGTTTTTAATGAAACTAGACATGTACAGGCATCCACAGTAGGAAGTAATTTGACTTCTGACATGATATGATCATGTTATACACATGACACTTCGCAATGTAACAAAACTAGACACAGTGATGGAAAACAATTAAATTCTAAAAGATCACTTGATAGAAATTGGGGAAAATAGAATCATTAAATTCCTGACATCAAGTAGTATGTACAATAAAAGTTCTAAGGCACAAGATCAAGCATGGACATGGATTCAGGGTAACAAGTCAAGTCGGGTACATGTTCTTAACAGAAATTTGAGTCGAAATACTCATGAATGGTATCATGAAAATTGGGAAAAACATGGGGCTTTTGATGTTTGGATCATGGTCTACCTATGGTCGAAATTAATTGATTTTTGCTTGAGAGATTGCCTATCTTTGAGTGCTTTGAAATCCTAGGGTAAGAAGAGTGAAGAACTTAAAGAAGCTCTTCGTTCCAAGCCGCCTCCTCCTTGTTCTCCTCGTCCATGGGCTCTCCTTCTCGTACTCCAAGCTCCAGAAAGTGTCTAGAGTTGGCTAGGTACGAAATAGAGGAGTATTTGTATGTTTTAAGTCTCCTACACACTTAAAAATCTTCCTCTCATCCAACTCCGAATTTTCTATATTTATCTCTCTTTTTTTAGTTTTTATCCATCTAATTGACATGGGGTGGGCTCTAGATCCGTGGCCAAAGAGTTAGGATAGGCCTAGGATTTTTTTAAGGATAATTATGAGTTAAATTAATGATTATCTTAACCCTTCTTAATTTATTAATAATTTATGTACAAAATTAGGTTTAATTATCTCTAATTCATCATTGGGCTCTTAGGCCCATTAGTTCATACTTGGACCATTAGTGTAAACCCATCACTTATTTTTTCTTAATGAGTTTTAATTATTCGTTTTTTCTTTTAATTTAACTTTATTTATCGAAATTTAAAATTTTGAGCTGCTACAGGAGGGGTGTGAAGGAGAAAAAGGAAGATACACGGAGTGGATAGATCAACCCGGTCTCTAGGGGTATCTTAGGGCAACTTATCATTGGGATATTACTATAGATTTAGTGATACCAAACACAAGGAAAGGGATAGGTCAGAGATATCTCCCCCTATCCTGATTTCAAACATAGCAGCTAATTGTTCTTATTTTAGGGCCTGAAATTCATGTTTTCTGAGAGAGAACTTGTTTAAACAGTGCTGCAACATTGTTTTCTATAGTTTTCGACCGTAGCAATGTTACACTTACTTGATGAATATTTGTATCGTCGAAGAGCATCTATGAATGTGAACTCTTGAAGAACACTACTTGTTGGAGCCCTTGACAAGTACTCCAAGAAAGATGGGATAACCCTAGAATAAGAGAGTTAGGGGTCGTTTGATATTAAAATAGATTGAGGCTAAATTGAGGATATATTTAAAATTTTGAAGATATCTTCACTCTATTCCTGATCTATCTCGATAATATACTATTATCTACTTGTGGACATACAGTGTTAGTCGACTTCAATGAGGGCATATGTTTGACAACTTTTGGTTGGAACAATTTTTAGGCTTTTAGGAAATTTGGCTTGGTTATTTTTTGGAGATTATAGTAGCATTCGGAAGTTAATTATGCAATTTTGAAGTCTTTTTTTTTCATTTTCAACTAAAATATCTAAAATATTGATTGCTAAACTAGGGCAAAGTTGGTGGTGGTAGAACAAGTTTGCCTTTTATAACGATCTAAAGCTATTTATAATGGCAAGAAATTCTTTTTTTTTTTTTTAAATTGTCTTTTGATTAAAGGTCGTGTCAATCATGTTTAGGACAGTAAATCCTCGTCTGTCTCAGGAAGATCGAAAATCCATACAATCTTATCCACAGCAGGGAATAGTCATGTTGTCTTCGCCCGTTAATCTTGCTGCGAGTTCGGAGAAATGATTCGCCTAGTTGATGCCCATTTCTATGATATTCCGAGGTTTTTGCTTTCCAATTGTAATTCTGTGCTGTTTTCTAAAAGAACATTCAGGCATCTCTGCAAGTCCAATGTCGTTGAAATCCTCCTTTCTATGCAGAAAAAGGTCCCAAAATATGCTCTTTTCAGTTGGCTTGGACTAGAAACAGGATGCTTAGAACATTGCTTACAGAATCCCATTGCTTGATTGAAAGCTCACATCTCCATTACGATTTTGGCAATTTTATTTCGTACATATTTCAGTGTGGGATAGCTACCATTTGTTTCGGATGATAATTTTGTCTAAAAGACGGTTGGCGGCTACAATTTCTAAAGATGGATCTTGATCTCTCTCTTGACGTCTCTTTCTTTCCATCAATTCGATCATGATCCGAATCATCAACTTTGTGTTCTTAAAGCTAGAGATCAATTCCCAGGGTGCACAGGGGCAATTTATGTTAACCGTCGTTATGATATGCTTTTATTCAATAGCCTGCTGCCCAGAAAGGTTATTATTGTAGTACGTTTAGCCTGGTTCTGAAGTGTCAGTAACATAGTAATAGCCATAGTGGCGGTCTATTTCTGACCTGCGTTCTTGCAGAAGATCCGTGACCTTTGTAATGATGCAATGCATTCTGGGCTTCTCTTTCCTTCATTTGCTTGTCTTCTTGAACCTTGGAATGCAGCTAGTGGAGTGAAAACATTCCACCTTTCTGAGGTTGGGGTGCACTTTCCTAACTCCTCCCAAGGGTCTATTGCTTTAG
Organism: Colocasia esculenta; assembly: GCA_014218235.1. Classification (NCBI taxonomy): domain Eukaryota; kingdom Viridiplantae; phylum Streptophyta; class Magnoliopsida; order Alismatales; family Araceae; genus Colocasia; species Colocasia esculenta. Next base: position 139,779,448 of record CM024762.1, on the reverse strand, counting down.
ATCACGATTTGTGTGATCAAAGTTTCTGTAAATATTTGTAGATTTAATACAATTTCTTTACTTATAAAAAAAAACATAGTAATAGCCATAATAATATTTCTTATTGTTCAGTACATACTTCACAACTACGTTAATTAGCAAATTGCTTCATTAATACGTTGTTAATTTGGTAATACCTTAATTTCCTTTTGTGTCTGTATAGCCTATTTCATCAACTTTACAAATATATTCACATTTTAATATGTTCACACATTGGCGTGGTAACACGATAATACGTTAACATGTAATGACACACACACAGGGAAAGAAACTATGATATATATGTAATTTTCAGTCAACGAGGTTAAAAAGAAAATAGAAAGTTGCTCTGCCAAGAGGTATTCCCTACGCTATTTCTTTTAGCCGTAACAAGTTGGAGTATTAATACGTACTAAATTAATTAGAAAACCATCCTTTCAAATGATTGGATGATATTCTTCTTTGGTTAAAGAGTATCCAGAGGTGGCTATTCCATTTTCACTGGACACCACCCTCCTTGCCCCACCCCACCCCTCCGTTTTTTTGGTGATTCCACCTTCCTTAGTTGGATCCGTGCATCTGCTTTTCAGCCTGCAACGGCGCGGATATCGCCATGGTGATCATCCTTCTCTTGTTCCCCATCACTTTTGAAGTGCAGCTTTGCCCTGCCGTGCATGTTAGCTGTGACGCCCCTTTCTAGCTGACACTTCGATCTGTGCATCCCATTTGTCCTCTTTACACCACTTGATCAACATCCACTGTTTTTTTTTTTTTACAATGAAGATTGCAAATATTACATATTACATAGAACTTAACCACTGTGCTTTCAAACAAATAGCCATAAAGAAGCTAACGAAATGATGTGAGACTGAGATACATAAGTGAAGGCACTTAGGCACCGCACAAAATTAATTTAGAAAGAAATTAACAATGGGGAGAATTAATGCAATCATATGATGGAATCACGGAAGCCAACGAAATGATTATACTGAGGCAAACGGAGATCAAGGGTTGAGAGAGCACCAAGATTGGAGTTTGTTCTAGTGGAGGGGGCTGCAAGTCGTTTCTATAGTTTAACACAAACAGTAGCTCAGAAGACGACGTCCACGACAAAGACGTGAGCAAATTTGTCTGAGACTTAATTTGAGCTATACCGATAGATCCAAAACCTTGATTTGGTGTGAGTCAAAGATCTAATAGCTGAAGTAAAATCTCAAATGTAAGTTGATCCTGACCAAAATAAAGAAACACAATGCAATATTGCGCTAATTACTGATGCCTCTCCCCCGAGTTCAGCAAACAAGTTACTAGCACGTACAATGAACCTAAATGGTTCCAAATTGGGGAGGAACATTAATTTCCAACACAAAAGACACTGGCAGGGAAGAGAGTCGACGATGGATGACGAAAGGGGGTGAAGATTGGGCACCGGAAAGACCAGAAAGGAGGAAGAAAGTGAACGAAAGACGTAGAGACCAGAAGGACAAAAGATTTGAGAAGACAAAATATTTAGAGGGGAGAGATCAGCGGCGAGGAGGAAGAAGATGCGGTAGGTGAGGTTGGGGATGGGGACACCGGCCCACTGTTAAAATTCATCTCTCACAGTCTTCAAATATATTTTGAATGTACAGTACTTAAACCTAAAGTCTATATGTATACTTCTCACCAACAGCGTCATAATTATGACAATCTAATTAACAGACCAAATGATATTTAGACTTAGATGGTCATTAAAATAATAAATAAATATTATAATATTACATGTTTTTTTTTTTTAAGGAATCTAGCACAGTTGGGTAGGACTTAAAAGATACATTCAATGGCCCGATTTTAAGTCTTGGGTTGTGAAACAGATGAATTCACTGGTACATGTTGTCTGTATGCTCTTTTGTCTTCTTGCCTTCAACTGTTGTACTCGAGTACATATCTCGAGGAAATTGCGAAAGTTACAGGAGAAGAATATAGTCACGGTTCTTCAAATTTACTCTTACCCATTTTCTATTTAATTTGTAGGCTCTTTCATTGGCGAGGTCGAAGATGCACCAAACACTCCCTCAAATCTTTTACTTAATTGTTCGTCGAAGATGGATAGTGGAGAACCCGGAAAGAAGCCCTGGAGAGAGCAAAGGTCGGAAGGTTCTCCCAATTTGCTCCTATCTAACTATTTACAAAAGTCGTAAAACATAGCAAGGCGCATCTAATTTCGAACACACAGCGGTCTACTCATCACAAGGGATTCAATTAATTCCTTCCGTCAACAACATGAATCGTCTGAATGAAACACGTACGCACGCATGCTTCCGTCAACAACTCTACAGCACACTAATTATTAGTGATGTTCGTAGGGGGCAAGAAAGTCTTCACCCCATCACGATAGGTTTAGACTTGCAGGTGGCCGTAGTGCATCGCGGCACATATAAATTCTCTCCTACTACAGAAGATCAAGTATTGTCCAAGCGGCGGTACACAGACGATTAACGACCAGGTGATCCTTTCCCATCTTACATGGGATCCATGGCCACCAACGTGCACGGTAAACGGGCTCCCATGTTCTGCTGCCCTGGATTAGATGAGTACGTCCAGCGCCCGCCCCCATTAGGAAGCCGCTATCCCAACCCCACCATATGCCCCCCTCAGGATTCGTACGTTTGTATATTCAATGCATGCATATCCGATTTTTGATGCCAAGCTGGAAAGGAGGAGTGAGATATGGCATGCATATCCAACTGCATGCTTATGCATGTCCAATTGCAGAGACCTAGCCACATGGCTACATGTAAGGCCAAAGTAAGATGAACAGATCACGAAAGAACGATTTCTCCGGAAGCCAAATGCGTAGTCTCATGATCAGTTGCGTATGCTGCATGTGGTATGTGGAGCAAATGAAGGTGGATTCCCATAGCGAAAGATGCAACTGCTGAAGGGAAGAATGGGAGAGGATCTGGAGGCAAGAGGATTAGGTGGCAGTTTCTTGGGACTTCGTAGTTCTTCTGCAACTACCTTCAGGCCAGCCATTTGAATGAAAGAGAAGATAACCTAGTTCCATGTTCAAAATTTTAAAGAAATGACCGTATCTGGACTGTCAAGGCTTAGGATTTGCCCCAAATACCACAGTACGCCTGCTAAGGGATCGACAACATACTAAACTTGTTCGCAGTACGGAGGCGGCCGGCATAACTGGAGGAGGTCCCAGATCTTTGTATGACAATATATGATAAAAAGAACTTGCCATGCAGGCTGCTTCAGAACGCATGCAACGTTATCTAACAGTCTATCACGAGGATGCCATGCTAAGCCACAAAAACTAACCACAGAACAGAAGCTGCTGATGCTTCGTACACAAACTCATGCTCATGAACAGTACACAAAAATTCACGTATAAGCCACTCTGAAATTAAGCTTATGCTTTCCATCCTGTTTCAGAGTGCGGTTGGGTGGGAATGCCAGCAACTCCATTTTATTCATGTAGCTAAACACTGCTGTTCACTAGGATATAGTGCAGGTGAGGAGATGAGATGAGGGAGCGGGTCTCCTCTCAAGTACTCCTATCTTCATTGGAAACGGCATTGAGAACTGGATACGAGTTTCATTTGAGAGAGATTCCGCTCGACAAGGCTTTCTAAAGCAAATAACTATACTATTGATCCTCAACAGTACGTCATATCATGCAAACCATGCTGTTCACAGTCCATTATCATTGATGCACAACACATGCATGTAGCGAATCATGTTTTTGCATGAATATTTGTGGATTAGTGGCATGCCAGTATTTTGCACACGCAACCTACTTCATTGGAAACCTTTAATTCTATAGGGTACACGACTTCATATGCTATTCATGCTCCAAGTTGAATTTTCGATTGTTTCAGACATGCCCATTGTACACAAACGCACTGGGGGGAGAACACATGCAAGTATTTGGGGCAATGATGTGTAGGAAGATAACTTTCAAATAGAAACTTCCGAGGGGATCATAACTAACAGGGATAACTTTCAAATAGAAACTTCCAGGGTATAATTAATAACTAACTGGGAATTAAAACCCATGCTCTCTGAAATTAAAGATGAAAAGTGAAGCAGAAACAGTGCGTGAATTTTTGCTTTCATTTAAGATAGAGTACTGTCTTCTCTACTGTACGTAGCCTTGATGGTGGAGGGAGGTGTGGTGGAAGGGAGATTTGGCCGGCAAAGCTGGATTGTGAGCTTCAAAGGAAGTAGTACTCATCACTTCTATCACTGTCAATGTCTAATTTTTTTACCTCTTTCAGAAGAGGAAATGAAGATAGAAGCTTACAAATTTGACAGCAAACTCACATTGATCAGGAACAAATAAAAAATGTGCTTATGTTTTTTTTTAATTAAAGGCCTAGTATTGGCCATTTTATTAATGAAAGAAACTAAGTCTGAAGGCAAAAGTCATATACAAGCTGTGGGCCTGTGGCATAAGCTAAAGATGAAAAATGTGCTTATGGTTACTGTGAGCTCTGATGCTTTTTACAAAGATGGCATTCGGGTCAATATTTTTTAGTGATAAACGCAATTTTTGTTATGGTCCAAATATTTGTAATTATGCAAGACAAGAGACCTGTGATATACTAGAGAATAATCGAAGACTGGTCAGGGACAAATCAACTAGAGTCACATGAATCCAAAAATATACACCTCAAAGTTTTGAATTGGTTTCCCGTTTTTGTAAGAATATAGATGCAAAAAATCCTGATGCAAAAAATATCAAACATGTGGAAGAAACTTAGGCTTGCACACAGATTCTGACTACTTTGTGGCAAAGAATAAATTTAAACATCAATCGCTTCTGATCTAGAAGCTAACATGCAACTTGTTCTACAAGTGGGAAAAACCAAGGACCATTCAGAAAACCTTTAACCATTTCTTGTGATTGGATGACCTTTTCTTAAAGATATAATGGGAACTCTAAAGCTAAATCATTGGGAATTTTTTGGATACCCTAGCTGCAAATGAATGAGAAAAGCTTTGAGACCCAGAAATGGACTTATAGATGAGCTTTCAAGGCCTAGCACTCGGTTGAGAGAGAGAGAGATTGGAGGGGTGGGGCACCAACGTGCCACGTGTTGCATGTTTCTTGCCAAATGAACTTTGACAAGTCAAAAGTCTACTAGTTTTGTAATTTAGTTTTTCAAGTCCGCTATACAAATACAATTTTAATGTCTGCCACTTTGAAAAAAACACTCCTCTTTCTTTATCCTTTCTATAGCCTTTCCTACATCTTTCATTGCGTTTCTTCTCACTCCACAAATGAAAGGATTTTGTTCATACAAACACCGAAAGACTATAGAAAAGAAACCCAAACTTTCCACATGAATGAGAATCAAATTAATAGAGAAGGGTGAGCATTGGGCAAAGCTTTTGAAACGTGGGTCATGACATGACAAAACTATTCATTCATCCTGTGAAAGGTACAAGATACTTATTTTCCTAATCACCAAATTAACATATTTATTATTGTACTCAAGAGTGGTTTACTAGTAGCTTTCTACATACATTAAGATGAGGTTAAGAGTTTAACTTTCACCGGTAACAAATTTACACGAATTTTTAAAAAAAATAATGTCAAGACTTCAACTTCCATATGATGATATAATGGATTAGTATTCTAATAAAAAATTAAAAAATGCTCATTATTCTTTTCACAGGGAAAGAAAAAAAGACCTCACTTGTCAAACCTGCTTCTTTTCGTCTCACAAATATTAACTATGTTTCTTGAATATATATTTTCACCCTATCGTCCACAATGCCATTTCTTATCTACTGTGTTATTAAGGAGGAAATAATAAATGAAATGGGGAGAGACGGAAAGGAAAATCTTTATGAAATGAAGAGGATATATATATATATATATATATATAATATATATATATATATATATATATATATATATATATATATATATTAGTGAAAGAGGTCCTCAGGTTCTCATCTAGGAGAGTGCACCCTTCCCCAGCGGAGAAAAGAAAACCCACTCCACCAGAGAGATCCTGGGCCTGAAATTTATTATAATAAAAGATGGGGTACAAAAAAATGGCAGACCGGTTAGAAATATCTCAAATGAGGGAGACCGGTCTTGTCCAACAGAAGGGGCCCTTTACAAACTTTTGGAAGATTTATGGATCCCCAAAAAACCTGATTGACATTAGATAAACATCCTGCTTTAGCCAAACCGTCAGCCACTTGATTAGCCTCTCTATACACATGGACAATGGAGAGGATATTACCTTCTCCACGGAAGGGATAGATGGGAGAGGCAGGTGACCCACAAAGGTTCCAATAATCCAAAGTGAACAAGGCAGATCTCTTTCTCAAACTCTTTTCTAACCTTAGGAAAGAGACTCTCCAACAAAAACCAAGATAAGAATTCAAAAAATTTCCCCTTGATGTGAAAGCATGCAACCCCCCAAGACCCACATCCCATCCTCCCTCCTGAAGGAAAGTTTTAAATGTGTACTGCCAACCCTCTACACCGTCGAGCTTCCAGCTGCTGGCCAAATGGCATCTATTGGGACTTGGGAAGAGTGGCAGAGGCCTACTTGTTCCCCATCCAGAGCACCAATCTATACCAAAACTACACCAACCAAAACCAAACCTTTGCTCGAGCTCCTTTAAGTAAAATCTACACTCTTTTATGCCATCAGGATAAAAGAGAGAGGGAAGGGGCGGAAAAGAGAGGAGTACTGAGAGGAAAAGAAAAAAAGCTGCCAAAGCCTCCCGGACGTGAGACGGGGACAAGGCATGCAGAAGGCTACCAAATACGTCAAATCAGATGGAACAGCTGGAGGGAGCTCCTCGGCATTTAACCTCGGGCTCTGTCCAAACCAACACTCATGTAGCTAAACAGCTAGGTGAAGCAGGAAGTACCCTTGCAGATGCTACTTCATTCCGTCCCCTCACATTTGTCCACAGCTATCGGCTCCAGTCTGCTGTTGCTGGTTCCCACAGGAGAGCAAGAGAAAACGATGGTTCATGAGAAAGACTGCACACAGCTCCAAGGGAGGAGAGTTCTCCACAGGACAGGAAACAAGACAGCTCATTTTAATCGCACGCCAACACACCTCTCGTTTAACTTGAGGACTTCAAGGCGTCTTCAGAAATTCCATCTTTAATGGACAGATTATGAGAGGGTGCACGAATTTAATATGTCAATAATATATCAGGGAGGCGTAGAAAAGAGAGTGCAGCTTGGAAGAGGCCGAGGACCCCGGTTGGGTCGATCGGTTAGAACTCTTGCTTAAAAATAAGAGGTCCCGAGTTTGATTTCTGGGGGGATTTACTTGATTTACATGCAATCCTCGAGGTGTGTAAATCCGGGGTTTTTCTGGTCAAGTGGGGTAAAGGCAATAAGGGTATACGGAAAGTAGGAGCTGCCAAGTCCTGACCTTGGAATTCACGAACACCAATCCTTAGTCCACAAAACCACACGGGGCGGGATTTCTCGTTATCAAAAAAAAAAAAAAAGCTTGGAAGAGGCCTGGCAAAAAAAAAAAAAAAAGCTGGGAGAGAGAGAGAGAGAGAGAGAGAGAGAGAGAGAGAAGCTGTGGCAAAGGAGATCCAACGAATAAGTAAACTTAGAGATGTCTACTGCTAAATGCTACTGCCGCAACATCATCAAAATGTGTACAACAAAAGGGGAAAAAGAAGAAACATGCGATGACACGAACATTAAGAACAAGCTCTTTGAATAAATCATGCAATTAAAGCCCAGCCAAGGGGTGGAGGGTGAGAGCAGAGAAAGAGGGAGGGAGAGGGAGCAACCTTAATCAGTAGGATGGTGGCGGCCGATGCTGGTGTTGCTGCGGGGGAAGCCACGCCCCGAACATGTCGGGCGGAAGCTGAGCGTTGGGCATCAGGTTGGGCGGCAGGTTGTAGAGGGGCATCGACGCTGCCGAATTCCCGATGGCTGCGCCACCGGCGGCTTGGTGAGGTGACGCACCGCCAGTGGAAGCAGAAGCGCCAGCTCCTCCTCCTCCTCCTCCCATACCCACCTCCGGCAACTGCACCCCATCCGAGACACCGGTGCCGCCTGCGGGCACAGAGGCTTCGTCGTCCTCGATGGGCAGCCTCTCGTAGGTGGCATTGGTGAACGTGGCAGCGACCACCATCACCGGGCCCGACGCCACGAGCGCCCCAACCACGCTGCCACCCACCACCTGCCCCTGTCCACCCGCGAGGTAGACGGCAAGCCCGGTGGCCCCGAGCGGCGAAGGCGGCGGGAGGAATGCTCCGGAGAGGGAGAGGATCTCGAAGCGGCCGTGCAGGGTGACGACCGATCCCGGCGGCGCCGCAGGCTGGCGCAGAGTCACGTTGGCGACGACCCCGCTGCCGCTCAGCACGCAGACCCCGCGCTGGCGCCGCCTTGCGAAGACTACGATGGCATCGACGATGTCCGTGCCGCTGGCGATCTCCAAGACATGTGAGCGCAGCGCGTTGGGGTTCTCCCGGGTGATGATGACCGGGGGCTTGGGCTTGTTCTTGGAGCCCGGCGGGCGTCCGCGGGGGCGCCGCCCGGTGTTGCCACCCCCGCTTGCCCCGCCGCCCGACCCCCCAATCTCCACCGTTTCGAGCCCACCGCTTCCCGTGTCCCCGTCCCCCCGGCTGTCGTCGTCTTCGTTGGGGTTGTGGTTGCTGCCGCTGCTGTTGGTGGTGGTGGGGTTGGGATCCTGCTGCTCCCGGCGAGGGCCGCCGCCACCGCCACGGGCTAGGTGGGGGTGCTGCTGTAGGTGAATCTCGTCAGGTTCATGGGGATTGTGGAGGTGCAAGGCCGTGACTCCGGCTGGGGAGGGGGAGGCCGGGTCGATGCCTCCGCCACCGCCGCCTAGGGCCACATTGCCGGCCCACCACCGGCTCGCCAGCTCTTCTGCCTTTTGTTGTCGAGCGGGGAGCACCGCGAAGACAGTTGTTGAGGTGCAACAACAACAAATAACAACAGGATAAGATCCAGAAAGAGAAAGCTATACACTGCAGGAGATGACAAACAAAGGCCCCTATCTTCTTCTTCGCCTCAGAATCATGGCTATATGAACAGCTGTTTGGATCCCGATGGTGGGGGTGCAGGATGGATGGTACGCCCACTTGCGTTGCTGATCGATGTGCTCCTGGTAGCTAGCTAGTTACTCTTCTTCTGGACATCTTCTATATATCCTCCATCTACACGACGATCAGATGCTACTCCTTACTCTAAGGAAGGGTACAACAACTCCAGGAGCCCCTTTAATTCGAAATATATATCCTCGATCCTGGGAGTTCCTGATCAGCTCAAACAAATATATAGCTGGCCAAGAGATACCAGACAGACGAAGTACATGTAATAGGTTCTCGATCGTGCATCACTGAAAACCCTAGCTGGTTCCTCCTCCCTTCCACGGCCGTCGCTACCCGGCTTTCCTACATGAACCGAATGATTCAGCTCTTCTTATATCACATCACACGGAGAATGATGCGATCTCCAATTACCTGCCGAGACGGGGAATCGCATGATAAAAAGAGAACTTTGGTCGAGGGGGTGATCGGCGCGCGGGTGCACTACATGAAAGAAGCCCGGGGCTCCCCACGAACTTTTTATGCTAACCCACAAGGGAAAAAGGGAGCAGTGGGAAAGGAGAAAGGCGCACAGTTGCACCCGCAGGCTCTGGGGTTTGTTTATGAGGTGCGGAGGAGATGTAGATTCCCAAAAGGGTGTTCTATAATAAGATCACATACCTGGGGGCGGCGGAGGGTGGTGATGGTACAAAACAGTGCGAACACAGCTGCGAGCGGCGGCTGTTGCAGCTGTAGCTGCTGCTGCCGTTGCCCCTGCTACAAGAAGCTTCCCATTTCCTGCCGCCTTGGTCTTTCTTTCTTCCCCCTCCCCTTTCTGCTTTTTCGGCCAAAACAGACGGTTCCCTGACTTCAGAGATACGGCAAGTACAGGGGGAACCCTCCGGCCGCTGCCATACGACAATTCCCCACACCCTTCTCTCTCTCTCTCTCGGGTTTTTTTTTTTTAAAATATATTTCTTCCTCTTGGCCCGTATCTTTCTCTTTTTTTCTTCTTCTTCTTCCCTTCCGACTTATATCTCCCTCTATTGATAGCTTGTTACTGGTGCGCTCCCTCTCTCTCCATGACTATCCTGCCCACATCTCTCTTTCTCTCTCTTAATCTCCCTGTAGTACTCTTTCTTGGACAGTAGGGTTTTGGGCTGGGTGACGTGGGGTGAGGATCCTTGTTCCACCCGGCTAGCCCCTGTCGCTCTCACTGTCCCTTATCGCCCTCTTAACTTCGCTGTTCTCTCCCCACTTGTGTCCACGGTCCAGACTGCGAGTTTAGTAAAGGAGGAAAAAAGCTTAGACACGGGGTGAGGGGGAAGGGGAGAGGGAAGGCAAGGGGCATGGGATAACGTGCGCGTGAGGGAGTGGGAGAAGAGTGGGAGCACCTCAACGTCTCGTGTCCCGACATGGTATCAAATGCAAGGTCAGGGAAAGAAGGCATCTCCAAGCAAAAAGAAGGCTCCCAGTACCCCCCGCCACCTTCCACAGTACCGGGGAGAGAGACAGAGAGACCCACCTCGACTCGCGTCCAGACAAGAACCCTAATCAGCCAACCTGGACCCATCCGTTCCCCCACCACCGCCCACAACACTACCATCGAGCTAGCCATTTCCCACCCACAAACAGCACTCGTAAACCCCACTTGTTTATTGCCCTCTAATGACTTGAACACATTAAATCTCCCTATTAAAGGCCTCCCCCACCATCAACCTTCCCATCGTCCCGCCAACCCAACATCCCCAATTAACACCATCCGGATTCCGCTTTGGCCACTTTCCTCCTCCCTAGCCTGCTAACAATTGGCAGGGATACCCTTCCATCACCCATTCCGGACCATTAGATTGATGGGACCCCTTGAATTGACGGTAGGCATTTCCTGTCCCCCGTTTCGCACACCACCCCTCAGAACATGCCCTCCCACTCGCCTTTAACGCTCTCGCCCCGCAGCTTGGCCGCCTCCTCATCTCTCTCGTTATTATTAACGCCACCGCGCACGGCGGGGCCACCGGCGGGTCCCCACCATCGCCTCCATGACGGTCAATTCCATCCGTCTCTGACGCCCCCTCTGCAAGACCGGGCCTGGAGCTACCCATCTCATTTATGGGCTGGACTGCGGCGGCCATATGGCTAGCGATAAGGCTATCCTGACGGTCCCTGATGCCTCACGGAGGGTGTTCCCCGGCAGCCTAATGCAATGGGCGGTTCGATGAGCACACAGCTTGTCTCTGCTGCCACTGTTGCCATTGCTTGCAGCTGCTGTATACAGCGACACCACCATCTCTCTCTCTCTCTAGCTTTCTAGCTCTATATCTCTCCGCTTGCTGCAGCTTGTCCAGCTCCAGCCTGGCCGCGCGTCTCTCCAGAATTGACAGCCTCCACTTGCATGGAAAGGGACCACGGTCTCGACCGTGGACTGCGGCGGCCTCCCAATATGCCACGCTGCTGCTCGTGAACTTGGTGGTGAGAGGAACCTGACGATGACCGGAGTTGATTGGAGCTCGGACGAAAGGGATGCACGCATGTGTATAAACCAGCTGAGAAAAGCTTAGCGGCTGTGCAAAACTCCAGAAAGAAGATGCTAGCTTCTATGGTACTGTGGAAAGCTCTAGGGTTGGGAGGAACTCCATGGATCGCCAATATGCCTTGCAGCTGTGTCGCCCCTTCTGTCTATAAAGAACTGACTTAGAGATTCCTAATCAATGTTGCCTTTGGTTGGAATACTAGATTTGATACACGATTAATTAGTCGTGCAATGATATACGTTAACAAGAGTCAATAATATATATATACTAGTTGAAAACCAGTGCGATGCACAGTAGTTGTTTATAAAATATTAAGATGAATAAAAATATTATTTATAAAAATATAATTTTTAATGTACATAATTACATTATATAAAATATAGTAAAAGATATGAAGATGAATAGATCATTCAAGGAAGATTGAATAGTATGAGAGAATAAGAATATACAATAAAGACTTTTTATTCGTGCAAAAGTAGTAATTCATAGGTAGAAAAGAACATTAGATATTGAAATAACAATGATAATGGACACTTATTAAAAAAATACAATTTTTTATGTAATACCAATATGAAATCATATGAGATTAAAAAATGATAAGGAAGACGTTCAAAAGTGTTGATCATAAGTTCAACAAACATATCTTTCACATATGAAATTTGATCTATCGAGAATGATAAATACAAATGTCATACACAGTTAAACTTTGAAGTAATCAAGACAAATGAATTTTGACAAAATCTAATATAAGACTGTTAGATTTGCTAGAAAACTCTAATATCAGTGCCACCAGAAAAGATTTAGCTGAGTGGGAAAGATTATTACCGAGCATCCGTGCGATGCACAGATATTTTTTAAATATATAAATTTTATAATTACCAAAACGTATAATTACTTTTTTATTAAGTATAAAACAAAATTATGCTCTATAATTTCAGATTTTAGAAGAGAATGTTGGAATAATATAAATTGTATAATAAAATTGTTTCCAAAATTTTTTGCAACACAATATATTCAAGTAGTGGTCGCCTACTTAACTGCTACAGTAACAAATATAAAATAATAATATTTATATTATTTTATTTATATTAAAAAACTACAAAATAACCAACCTAATGTTATCCAAACATATTTAAAAAAAAAATTGAAGAAAGATAGAAAAATAAAAACAACTTGAATCCACTGTAGCGCTAATATTACTGTAACTGCTACAGTAATAAATTTAAAATAACAATATTTATGTTATTTTTTTATATTAAAAAAACTATAAAATAAAAAACCAAGGAATATCCAATCATATTTTAAAAAATAAACTTACATAAATACAGAAAAATAGAAGAAGCTTAAATCTACTGTAGCGGCTATAGTACTCGCTGTTCGACATGAATTATCTGATTAATGGAAGCTTAGAAACCTTCCCAATGGCAGCCTCCGCCTTAGTTCTCGACGTCGCACTCCATCCTCCCGCTCTCCCTTGACGGCGAGAAGTAGACGTCCACCAGCGAGCAGGACGCTCGCAGCGTGTAGTGCTTCGACTTGAAGCTGGCGATCTTGCTGGCAGAGGAGAGGCTGGCATGGCAGTGAGGATGTCAGGCCACAGGTGGGTACAGAGCAAACCAGTATGGGATTTAAACGAAAATAGAAACGAAAATACTGCGAGTATTCATATATACTGTCAACTTGAACAGTGGAACCTCCATGCATGTGGAAGCTTCTTCTTACCGGCCGACGTCTAAAAATTCTCCATTCTTCTCTGTGTTCGCCTCCTCCGTCCATGGGGATGCCGCTTCCATAATAAATAGAAGGAAAATTCATCACGAATGAAGGCAGGATTGGGTATACCTAAGGAAGGAAGGCGGAAGAGAAGGAAGGCGCGCGTTGGCTTACTGGTTTTAAAAAAAGAGAACATTGTTGGCATCGCGGGAGGGAGAAAGAGAGAAGAGGAGAAAGGGTATACAACAGTTTTGGGTATAACCTAAGGAAGGAAGGCGGAAGAGAAGGAAGGCGCGCTGGCTTACTGGTTTACTGGTTTTGAAAAAAGAGAACATTGTTGGCATCGCAGGAGGGAGAAAGAGAGAAGAGGAGAAAGGGTATACAACAGTTTTGGCGGGATGTAGATAGGCTATATGACTGCCACGTGTAAATCTAGGACTGAGTTTTATAAATATAGTATAGATATGTATAAATATATGTGTGTGACGAGGAGAGGGAGATTTAAGAGAACCATAGATAAGACCCAAGTAATTAATATAACGTAATTGGTGAAGGTTTAATGTCAATATGGTGGAAAGCAGCTCCTCGCCAGCTTCCAAATCGGCCTTGTCCAACTCTGCAGGGGGTGTGCATGGAACAGATTCTTCTGTTCTGCGGGAGATTATTGTGAAGGACATCCAGGGTAAGTCGCATAATTCTGAGTGCAATACAAATAAGGTGGCATCTCTGCTCGATCCCAGCTCTGATACCCCGCGGATTATTGCTTCGCTTCTTGCTGCTTCAGAGAATATCTTTATGGCAATCGTTAAGCTTTCCAAGGAAGGCGCGGTGGCTTCTAACTTGGGTAGCACTTTCGGAACCGCTAATCACGATGGATCTCCTCTGGGCCCAATCACGGTGGTACCTACTGCTAATGACGAAGTTTGTAACTGTGAGGCAGTTAATACACAGATTGGTTTGCATGTAGAGAATGATGTGCATGAGGAGGTAAACCTCTCCAGGACGGTTGTTGTTGCAGAACCCTCTTCTGCACAAGTATATACCCCCATGACATTTGGGCAGGTAGTACGTCAGTCTCCAGCCACTTTGGTAAAGTCAACTATAGGAGGTAACTCCAATCCCCCTTCTAGTGGATGTCTTATGGCCATCGTTTTTCACGTCCATCTCGCAAAGGCGGTGTAAGGATTTGCCTACCGATTATCTGAGAACGTTCTCCTAGCCCTGTGCGTCCAATTGAACCTATGAATATGCTAGTTCAAGTTCCAACTCTAGATTTACAGAATTTTTCGTCTGTTGCTCACCTTGCTAAAGTAGAGAATATTTTCATGCCTGATTTTAGATTTGATCAAGAGATATCTGAAATGGAATCGGATGAAGAAGACATGGAGCGTTGTTCAAAACGACCAGATTTACGTCTTCGGACTGTTCTTCGACGTATTCATTCATGGGATAAATCATCCATAAAATTTTAGATGGATTTAGTTAGATAGACTTTGTTCTGTTTTGGATCTGTATCAGGTTTTGCCTCTGGTTGTCAAATTCTATCTTTTTAATAAATCAATTTGGCCATCTTTGACCTTTTATCAAAAAAAAATGTCAATATACCAAATCAGTGCTTATTAATGAAGCAGTCTAAGATCGACCCAGCCCACAGGAGAGGTCGATCGGGAATGTTGCTAACAAGTACTTTGATGTGCACCGGCAGCTTGAAATGACTATTGAAGATGTCACCTATCATCATTATAAAGGCATTTTCCATATCAGGAAAAGCATGTGGCCCTCGTTCTTATCCTTAACCTACTTATTTTCCATGTCTATCTGTACGTACTTAATGCAAATCGATGAATGTGAGAGGCTCAAATGTGTCTCTACTTTGCCCATCAACATCAAGCATTTTGCATATGCATATGGGAGGGACCAGGATGCAATTTTGGCCGCCAAGAAAATATTTGAGTTTTTTATATATGCTTCTCACTACAAATATTTGACAAATATTATTTTTGTAAACGGTTTTTTTCTTTTGTTGATATATGATAAGACGGTTTTATCAACGGTTGTGAATCGCTGATGTTAATTTTTGTCAACGATTTTTCGTGTTATGTCAATGGATAGAAGTCGCTGATAATTTGCCCTTTCTTGTAATGTCTCTTAAAAGAATATTAGTTGCACAATAATTTTTTAATATATATATATATATATATATAATATATATATTTGAAAAATATATATGTAAAAGTGAAAAAATATTCTAAATATCTTTTTGATGTACGTTACAACTATGACAAAGTCTTTGAAGGTATTTTGCATCTATAAAAATGATATATGTACAAAGATAATTTTTTAAAAAAATTATTACTTAATTAATTTTTTAAGTGGGAAAATATAAAAAACTAAATATTTAATATTTAACAGGAGCTGTTTGGTCCTCTGGATGGTGTTCTCATCTATGGAGTATTCCATTGCGGCTTAATTAGAGAAGTCAATAAAGTTAGAAATTTCAGAGACCTTGTTAATAATTCGTGGTCTGATCAATACAAAATTAGTTTAGCAAGAATTTCTACGCTAAAGATAGGTTCACACAATATTTTATTTAGATACAGGCAGGAATATGATTCAGATTCATTGACCACTAATGCATGTGGAGGCAGATAGATACGCGGTGCACATTGTGAGGGTTTATTGCACACTCCACCTTAATTCCACTCTCGGGAAAAAACTAACTTGAGTAAAGTAAAATGACATTAATGGAAGATGTAAAAAGATGCATATTGCTGAGACCCCAGTACTCAAGTACTAATTAGTGAAAAAAGGTTCTTATTTGATATAAGTACTCTTGGACTAATTGAGTTGCCTAATTCAAAATTTTGAAACAAAGTGGAGAGGAAAGAGCTTCTTCATGTTCATGTTTTTATCTTTCATTTTTTTTCTAGGCTTAAAATCCATCATTTTATTGATAATACGGGAAAAATAAAAGTGGCAAAGGCTATTACTATAACGACCCGATCTCCCGGACCTCGCCAGGGATTCCGAAGGTTGTGCCGTCACCCACGGATCCAAAGAGCAGGAAGGGTTAGAATTTAGTCCAGTGAGATAAGTAATAAATTCAAATAACTATAACACGAAAGTTCATACATAATAAGAGAAATATGTACAACATGTCCCAAATAAAAGTATTAGTATAGAAAGAAAAGTGCAATCCTTAAGGGGCATATCCCGAGGACTTGCAAAAAGACAACTCTCAACTCACATACTACAAGAGCTCACACGCTCACACTCTCACACTACTGGCAACGCACAGCGAAACCAATCGCCACCTCAACTGTTCGGCATTGAACTCTTGCGACAGCGAGTCCCTACTTGAAGGAAGTAGGGGGTGAGCCTCGCGAACAAGGCCCAGTAGGGACAACCCGTCCCTTACCAGCCATAGCAGCAGGAACTCCAAAGAACGCTGAAGCAACTACGCTAGAAAGCAGCAACTAAAGAAAACTACTAAGTTAGCTACTGCAAAACAACGGAAATAGAGTGACGCCTCGACCAACATCTAGGGTTGGGCCACACCACTCCCGTAGAGCCAGCGGAGTCAGACACGATGCGGAAGCAACCCTCGGCACACACACGCCGAGACAAAGAGCTCACGGAACACCAGAACAACCACGTGAGACCAGAGTCTCACCACAAGCACCGACCACCTCGAACCTCCACAAGGTTGAGAGCCCACAACAAAACCACCCCGAACCCGGTACACACTACGAGGTTAGGAAAAACACACACACCGGTGCCACCGCGGACGACATCAAGGAACGAACTACAGAACAACGATCGGGGCCAACACAAGGCACACTAAGAGAACACACAACGCAGAACCCACCAAATGCACAAGCCAACAAGGCCAGACTAACGATGTCTACGAAAACTAAACACGAATAGACTATAGCCACCGTGCAAGCTAGGGCAACAGATCACACTTATAAACACGACTGAGAAACAATGTCACAACAACTGCAACCAAGCCACTGCCACTGGCAGCTAAGAGAAGGGCACACCGGCCACTCCTTCTGCTCGCCAGCAACCGGCTCCTGCCTACAACCTCCCCGGAAGAGTGAGGCCAACGAGCCACCATCGAGAACACACCACACATGAACAACCGCAGCCCGGACGAGCTGCGGCCCCATGCCTGACACAGTGACGTGGCTTCGGAACCAATGCCGAGAGAGGTAGTGAGAAGGACTAGCTGATTTGTGCCGGAAGAACAATCAAACCACCTCGATGTCCCATACTCAGATAAGAGAGCTCTATAAACGATTATACGCCGTTGTCCCTATTGTTTTCCCCTTAGCTCCAGAGTCTGTCACTTGAGCACTCCCGTCGTTGGAGAACTCCCTCAACGGAGGCGCGGGCACTGGGGGTCCCAAGTAACGGTAACAACCTCTGAACAAAACAAGCCCTCGAGTGCCAAGCACCGGGTGAACTGGGACTAGGATGGAATACCACAACAAGCAAATGGCACAGCTGGCTCGTAACCAAGACAATCCTAGCAGGCACAGGGCACACACGACACACCTCTCGGAACTCCCAGGAGGACCATTGGCCAACACAGGCACAAACACCTCAGCTAAGAACTCGAGATTACAGAAAAAGCTGCACAACAGCACAGAAACCATAAGGTGACAAGAAGCCTGTCGCAATCAGAACCATAAAGTGACACAGAACCTGTCGCGACAAAAAAGGACAGCCAGGGTGTCGCCTTCATATGATGTGTAATGCCCTCAAATTTTAAATACCATGATTTGCTTAGAAATTCTTGTTTATGCAAACCGATTAGGTTTAAATTGTGATATTTAGATTAAGGGTATGTTTAAGACACTTTATCATACCCATGTATCAATTTCGGTCGTACGCACCCCGACAGGGCGACACCGGAAAACTGTAATGAAAATAAAAACTGAGAACACCATAATTCTTAGAAAATTGTGGAGATATTAAAAATACAATTATTCGGAATTTTTGGCGACCGGATTTTGAGATTAAGTTGACGCAACTATTTTCCGGGCGATTTTTCACCCAGTAGAAAATAAATTCTAAAAATTAAATAAAAATCATGAAAATTTGTAAAACCTTTCTATTAGGCTATGGTTGAAATTTCAACTTATACGGATATCATTAGAACACCTAAACATGAAGATCTTTGGCTTAGCTGATTTATGGGCTATTTACGGTAAGGATTTTTCTGGGAATTTCAAATGCTTACGTGTAAGGCTTAGGAAAGGCCAACACACATTAGGATAAGGCTTATCCATAAGTTGGGCTATCATTAAGGTTACCTGTGTGTAACCAAGAGGGTGTAAGCATGAGAGACGTGGCTGTGGGTGGAGAAGTGAGGTTTTTACCTCAACATCTGTTCGGCTGATGTGCCGGCCTGCATGAAGTCTGGGAACTATAAAAACTCCCCTCTTACCCATCGTACAAACCTTTCCTCCTCTTTCTACTACTGTCGTTATTCTAATTGGAGCTGTTGAGCTATTGTTGTGGGAGCTGTGGCGTTGCTAGTCGTGGTTGCTGCTACTGCTTTGCCCGGAGGGGTCCAGACACTCCAATTGCCCTATTGTTGCTGTGTTGATATCTACGATCAAAAGAAAAGAATAAGATCTTTTTGTTCTTTTCCAGTCAAGTAGGTTCTCATCCTTTCCTTGAACTTTTATTCTCTATTCATGTTGAAAGGATTTAGCCTCATACGAGATTGCCTTTGAGCCGGCTAACTAGTCTCGGTTAAGCTTGTATACGAGATTGTAGCCTCAGATTCTTTCATTTGATTTTCCCAATTACCTTTGGAGTCATATAGTTATCAAGGAGCATCTTCACTTCTATTACAAATTAAATAGGTTTCTAACTTCTTCTTCCACCCATGATCCAAGTTTATGTTATAGAGTTTTGCTAGAAAATTTGATATTCTAGAATATTGTGATTTCTTTCCATTCGGATGTTTGTACCTCAAGTCTTGATTTGGAACATTAAATATCTTGTGTTTTAGTGTCCATCTTGTAAGAATCTCCCAATAATCCATTGCTATCAAGACCACACTTCCAACACCATACTATGTTTAGTTTCTAGCTAGACAAGCTTGAATTGCAAACCTCTCATTTTATCTCGCTAGTTCAGTTTATAAATCCTTGTGAGAACTATAATTAGACTCTTCTATTTGATATACATCATGTCTTGATTCATAGGTTCTATGGTTAGCATGTTTAGAGTGCATTCATAGTCCCTTATGAGTGAAGAACAGGCGGCTGTCGACAGGCAGCTCATAGCTGTCGACAGGCTAGCCTGCCTGAACTCTGGTTGACTGGGACTGTGTGCATCTGTTGACAGCCATCTTGTTGCTGTCGACAGATACATACAGTCCAGCAAGCTAATGCTCTGTCTGCAGCCATCTGTCAACAGGCCCTTCTTGGCTGTCGACAGGTACACCCCTGAATTGAATTTCTGCACTCTTTCATGTCTAAATCTATACTAAAACTTTATCCCAAAAGCCAAGGAAGTTACCCTCTCATTTACCTTGGTATTTACTGCCATACTACTACAAAGTTTACCCACATTATGTACCTTAATCTCCCTTAAGTTATTCTTAAAGTTGGCAATTACGAATAGTACTCCGATTGAGTCTATTCTTCGGTATTCGGTAACTGAGGTTATAAAACTTGACCACTTGCGAGTTCATATGTTTGAACACCTCATGAGATGTGAATAATTTGTGATGACCATTATGGATCTTCATTTTCTTTTGATTCTTATATGATTCAAATCTTCTGAAGTTATTAGCTTGAGTCATAACCCTGTCTCCCAATTGTCTTTCTTATACTCTTGAACTCTGAGCTACTTTGTCACTAAGATATTTGTATTAATTCTCAACCAAAACTACCTTTGGATTTCCCATTTCCGTTATGCTCATGAAAAGAAGTTTATGATCTAAAGACAGTGCTCTCTTCAAAAGAGGGTTTAGGATCACTTGTAGTAGCACCCGCTACTTGTGATCAACTGAGGGCAACAATTTGTACGTATGTAAATCCAAGTCAATGGACTGACGATGGTAGGTAATAAAAAAATTATACCCCGTTCTTGCGCAATGAACAAGATCCAAGGTGCTGTAATCGCCTAGGCACGGAGGATGTAATTACGATTATATAGTAACCTCTTGAGAGCAGTGATTCCTGTCAAGTTTGTTCTGAAATCAAGTTATGATATGAATTTTGAAAGACAAATATGACTTTTGTTCTGATATTCGTTTGAGCCCGTCATGAAATTAATTTGGGCTATATGTTTATGTTAAGTATGAAATTCATGAGCAATTATGTTTTGATCCACGTATGCACTATTTGAATATTCATTCAGTTCTGCAAATGAAACTTCTACGCTATGTTTACTTATACCTACTGAGTCCTTTCGACTCATGCCTTTGTTTCTTCCAACCCTTGCAGATTGAATGTGTGTATAATCTCAGCTACACATGAATCCAATTCCACTGCGAGCGATGAAGAGATGAAGAAAAATAGCATAGCTTAGTAGTTTTCTTTTAGTTGTTGATGTATTAAGTTAAAGAGAGAAACTTAGTTCTTGTAAGTAATGAGTATTAGTACCTTGTTACCTTGTGAAGTATAATATGTTCAAAGATACCTTTGAGGAATGGTTTGCTAATGATTGAGCATTACACGGATTTATCTACCCATAACGAAAGTTTGTCGGTGTAACCCCTCTTCCGATCAAAGGTTACGTATGTGTTTGTGTGAAGTCGGAGGAGGGAGTTACATGATGAATGCGACATATCGACCCATCGCATTCTTCATCTGAAAATAGAGCCCTTGTGAAAGACCGCCCCATGGCCCACACCCACAACCTGACCAGGGCAGCAACCACAGAACACTATTCATGTGCCTAAGTTGGAGCAGAAACATTCCCCCTAACCAACTTAGGCACATACTACCCTTGTGAAGCCCGGAACAAGGAAACTTGATGGAAAGGGGAGCACGACAACGACCCTATCGCAATAAGAAGGCGACAAGAAGGGTGTCGCCTTCAGATGTTGAATGCAACGTATCGACCTGTCGCGTTCCTCATCTGAAGGCAGAACCCTTGGGGCAGAACCACCCCAAGGTCCACACCAAAGAAACCACGGAGGTAAAACCCCAACTGGAAGATGAACCCCGTGCAAAGTTTGGGAGACCTCCCTCTAACCAACTTGGACACGGTCACCCCCACCAAGACCGGAAATGGGGAAACAGAAGGGCAAGCAGAACGTGATGGCTATTCTGACGTAACCAGAACGCGACAGAAAGCCTATCGCCTTCTCGCGATCTCAGTCAGAAGATCGAGATTGGGGATGGGGCCATCCTACGATCCCCCAAGCTACAAAACGACCACCAGAGAGGGTAGGGAGAAGATCACACACCTCCAACACAACAAAAGAAGGCTCGAGGGGCACCAATGCCACCTCTCCTCGCCCACAATCCACAAGGAAACTAAACTACACAAGAGGGAGCACCACCGGCAAGCATTCTCCCATGCAAAACCACAAGGAAGCCTCGAGCACAGGAAGGATAGCTCAAAACAAGCTCTATCTCCTTAAGACAGTAAGAGAGAGCAAGAGATCCCTACTTGCAATCGAAGAGTCAGACCCATTGGGGCTCTTCACGTCAGAATGACCGCCTCCTCCTCGCTCCACGTTGCCCCAATGCTCTGCCACGAGCACGCCAGCACCTCTGTGCCAAAAACACCTGAGAAGGGAGTGGGGAAGCTCCCCCATAGCGGAGAGGAGGAGGGAAGGGAGAAAGGAGAAGAAGAAGAAGAAAGAGATGCCTGCCAGCCTTAAGACCTCGGAACTGAGGTCGTGACAAGGAGCACGTTGTGGTCTCACCAGAGTGCGATGGCATCTTGTCGCATTCTCAAAAGTTCTGATAGGTCTTCTGACAGGCAGACTGTAACGTCGCGCATTTTTTTTTTCGGATCTTCGTGGATCCTTGCTTAGTGGGTTTGGTGGCCAGTGTGTGGCCCATTAGTGTGTGTTACAAGTGTTTGCGCAGGTTGTGAGGCTTTGTGGGCCGGCAGGTTGGGCCCAAAGCGCTCATAGGTTTTTTGTCTGTGAACGCGACAGAGCCTGGCGTCGCATTCTTAACGCGATGGTCCTGAGTGTCGCGTTCAGGTTGCCGACGCTTGAGGGTCTTCGTCTGATCATGTCCGCCGCGTGCGCTGGACGGCTTGCTGACGTCGGCAGTAGGAAGGCGACGGCCTCCTACGTCATGTTCTTGTCATGACAGTAGAGTGCGTCGCATTCCCAGCTGTGATTGTTTTTAAGATAGGTCGACCGAACAGAGCTCGGGAAGCTCTGCTCGGCCAGGGAGGAGTTTTTGCGCAGGTTTTCGGGGGATTCGGGGTTCTAGAGGTGTTTTTGGCGTGCTCTCGCTGCGAGGACGTCGCACGGAGCGGGGGAAACGTCGAGTGATCGTCGTTCTTTGTGTTCTTCGCAAAGGTAGGGAGTTTTCGCCCAGTTTTATGTTGTGAATTACATGTGAAGCATGAATGGTTTGTTACTCGCTTTATAAACGATATATACCTTGCTAGGACTTTGAGTAAAGCATGAAAACTGAGTTTTTATATTGTTTTACATGGTTTGTGTGGGAGATATGGTGATGGTATCCTGGATTAGGGTTCCTGCCTGTGAAGGCGATGGACCCTGCTGTCGCGTTCTGAACGCGACAGGCCGACCCGCCGCATTCTGCTTCTGAACGCGACATATCGAAGGGCCGCGTTCTGAAGGCGACCAAAGACCCTGTCGTGTTAAGGGTCTCGAGGGCTATATGTTTGTGTATAGTTATGTCGTTATCGGATTATCGTTGTAGTACCACAGAAAATTCATTAATTAAAAATTATGGATAAATTGAAATTTTATCAATTAATAAATTCAACCTGTTAAAAAGGTACGCATTATTATCACATGCGTATAAACTCATATAAAAATCCGCAAAAATAATAATTATACTTTAAATAATGTTCTCTAATGACCCATCATGAAATTTGGGCATAGAAAAATCATTTGAACTTAGTTTAAGAATTTAAGCGACTTATTAGTATAATTAAGGAATAAGTCGGAGAACCCATTATTTTATGAGCGAAAGTGGATTATAAATTAAAATAAACATGTGGGTAGACTTTAAATAATATGGGATGATAGCCCATTATGATATTTGGACTAATGGACAATCTTGGCCCATGAATAAATTATCTAATAAAAGGATAATTAAATATCTAATAAGTAAAGTAAGAACGTGGGATGTACAATTAGCTCACACGAGTTATGGGCCAAGAGTAAGAGCCCAAATGAAGAAGATTAGAAATACTGGCATAAATAATATTGAATTGAATTAAGAATTTGAAATTACTTGAATAAGTGTGATAAATAGATTTAATTAGAATAAATGGAGAATAAATAGAAATTGAATGAAATAAAAAAAATTTAATGAATAACCCATTAAGCTAAATTAGTAGTAGGTTAAATAAATGGTCCAAACCAAATAAATTGGGCCCAATAGGATGAAGCCCATCTTGGGAGGAGATGTAATTAAGTGAAATTCGTATCTAATTAATTAGTAAACAGTAAAAGGCTAAGATAAACACTAAATAAGTCATATTTATCTCAAATAAGAGTCCCTAACCCATCCTAACCCCATTGGCCACGAAATTAGGCCTCTCCCTTAACCAATTAGATAGATATAGCAAGAAAAATATGTGATAATTATGGAAATTCGTAATTAAATGAGGAGGAAAGAGTTTTAGGTGATTTAGAACTCTACACGCCATCAAAACACCCCCCATTCGACCCTAGCAACCCATAGAACGTGGCCGAACATTGGGAGATGAAGAGGAGGTGATTTTTGGACGAGGAGCTTGGAGGAGAAGGGTTGGAATTCGGACTTCTTCATATTTTCGTCATCAAACTAGGGCTTTCTTACTCCAAGAAAAAGGTAGGCAATCTCTCAAGCAACAATCGTGAGAAAATTACCCTAGGTAGACTTCATGATCCTCTTCAAAAGCCCTCTAGTCTAGTTGTATTTCGCTCATCCATTTGGGCGAATTTAATTCGTGAAATCTTGTTGTTATCATGAACCTAACTCTTATGTTTTCTCTAATTCCCCACATATACTTACTCTCGTGCCATGATAAAATTCTCATATATACTGCATCTTATTATCTTTCAAACGCCCCTAATCTTGCTTGATTTTGGTCTCCCATGAAGGAGAATTAAATCTTTGAATTCCTGTCTGTTCCTTGTACCCGACTCTTCAAGTTTACCTTTAAACTCCGTGCATACTTGATCCCACACCATGAGCAAATTCTCTAAAATACTACTTCGTGTTAGCTTTAGAACGCCTCTAGTTTCAGAATTTTTCATCATGTATTTTTCTCTAATTAATTCGTTGAACCTTGACTGTGTTTGTTTAGGTCATTAGAATGTAACATGTTCAAAGTATGCCTAAATCTTGTCTAATTTCAAATTAATCGTGCATGCTAATAGATCTACGTGTCTACTTTCATTTGAAACTGGATTCGTGATTTTTGGGTCATTATACGATTTTATATTGAATTTAGAAGAGCCCTATGTCATCCAGTATCAACCCTGAAAAAAAGGAAAAACCCGGACCGTCCCTGATATCGCGGCGGCGCGATACGCTGCGATAACAGGAGGATCGCGGTCGACCGCCAGGTTGCGTCTTGAATGCGGCGGACCTCGCCACCACGTTCCCTTCCCGGACCGAGCCAGACCGACCGTTCCACCTGTCGCGCCCGGCCGCCCCGACGCGACTTGAATCGCGACGGGTAGGTCCGCCGCGATTTGAAGATTTCGGCCAGAACATGAAATTGCTCTCATGCCCTTTTCAATTAAGCTATATGACTCAAGTTTAACTCTAGTCATGCACTATTTTGAACAGTAACAATTGATTTTTTTATATTTGTTAATAATCGCATGAAATATATTATTTGAAAATCAATTTCACGATCTATCCATTCTCAAGATTTCTCTACACTTGCACACACATAACATTATTAATTGCCATTTGACCCAAATAATTTATGCAATAATGTATCTGGTAAATATGGAAATAAATGACTAAATTACCCTATTTTATTAAATACAATGTTTCCATTTTTACTCACGCATTTTAAATACCGTTATCATTTTCCCTTGGCCTTCGAGCCACTCGAGGCACGACGGACCCGTTTTACACACTTTCCCTTGACTGGACCAACTCTCCACCGGGAATACTCTCGACTGGACTAGGGAATCCTTGTCAAGACCTCCGTAAGTCTTTTGGCTTTGGCGCACGTCCATTGCCGATGAGCTGGTTGTACCCATTAAATCCCGTTACACTTAGGGATCAGTACAATCCAATGGCTTTAGTAATATCTCTCTTATCTTGTGATCACGCCGGACCACCTGGCCAGTGTTTTAGCACGGCTAGTGGGCGGTGGTGACTTCTTCTACAGACTGCGGTACCCCGACCGGTACTATGCACTGTTACTATGTGGTTTATCATATTTACGATTATACCCTATCTATCTACTATCTTGTACTCTCATCTATTCACGTTCACTTACTATCTTGTATACATCTAGACTCCTTGAGATCTTGAGATGTTGCCCGGTTGGCTAACCCAGAGGGGGGGGAATGGGTCTTTAAAAATTTATCTGATAAAAACCTGAACTCAAACAAACATAAAGAGTTCTTGAAAGGGATTAGTAATGGTTAGTAAAACAACAATCACACAAAGAAGACAATCACACAACACACAGATTTATCCTGGTTCGGATCTCCTCTCCTTAGGAGTCCTACGTCCAGTCCCTGAGCAATCCTCAGGATTTCACTAACTGGGGTACAGTCCCCCTATGGACAAAAACAACCACCCAGCTTAGCTGGTCTTCCTTCACCCCTGAAGGGAACACAACACCCTGGCAACACCAGGTCTTCCTTCACGCACGAAGGGAAAAACACCACCCTGGAAACCACCAGGTCTTCCTTCACACACGAAGGGAATAACACAGGAAAATTCTTGAGAGAAAAAGACTAGCCCCTAGATCAAGCTTTTACAAAACTCAATCTGAAGCTACAAGCACTGAGAGACGAAGATCTACACAAAGTGCACTCTCTCAGAACTAAACTAGCTCTTCCTTAATTTTTCTTCTCACAGCACAGGGAGCTAAGAGCCAAGATCGAAAAGACTGAATTTCTGGCTCTAGAGAAAAATTTGAAGACTTGAAAGCTGCAGAGTTCTAGCCGCTCTTCAATATGAATTTGAATTTTCTCTCATTTGTCTTCCGAGCTTCATCTTGTATTTGTATCTCCGATTTGAATGAGGACAAGGAGATGACCGTTGTCTCACAGCTTTGGTGTACGTTAGACTGAAAGTTTTGTGGAAGCTTCCTGTCAACAGTCTTTTGTTCTTTGGAGCACGCAAAGAGATAAGATCTTCTGAGTTTGCTTGTAGTTCCTTCTGTGTCCGTTGTTGTAGGATAGTACATCCTTAAGGTTCTGCAAGGTTGAGCTTTAATGGTAGACAGCTATACTATCTCCAGATGTCAATCAACGTCAAAGCAGATAGACACAAATATAGTAGTAATACTTTATCGTTCTAAAAGATGCATGCAGAGAATACACCAGAATGGAAGATATGTTCTGTGTCCATGCAGAGATACGTTCAGTCTTTATTAAATGCATGGCAGTCAATCAGACGAGATGCGACTTTGACTATTCAACGTAGATTAAATCAAGGAAAAACGTTTAATTAATGGAAACATGACTTATGCAGTCGTTGTGAAAATCTGATAGAATCGTTATGATCAAGTTGCTGTAGACTGATAAGAAGTCGTTATGATAACTTATGAAATCGTTATCACAACCAAGTCGTTCTATAACAGATGATAAAAGAAATCGTTATGAAACATGGCAAGTCGTTGTAACTTTCTAAAGAAATCGTTATGACAACTTACAGAGTCGTTATGACGAGCAAGTCGTTATAACTTCTGAAGAAGTCGTTACGATAACTTACAGAGTCGTTATAATGAGCAAGTCGTTATAACTTCTGAAGAAGTCGTTACGATAACTTACAGAGTCGTTATAATGAGCAAGTCGTTATAACTTCTGAAGAAGTCGTTACGATAACTTACAGAGTCGTTATAATGAGCAAGTCGTTATAACTTCTGAAGAAGTCGTTACGATAACTTACAGAGTCGTTATAATGAGCAAGTCGTTATAACTTCTGAAGAAGTCGTTACGATAACTTACAGAGTCGTTATAATGAGCAAGTCGTTATAACTTCTGAAGAAGTCGTTACGATAACTTACAGAGTCGTTATAATGAGCAAGTCGTTATAACTTCTGAAGAATTATTATGGCTCTTCTGAGAAAAGATGTATGTAAGACTTACCACAAATGCTTGACTTTCTTTGGGTAATTCCTGTGCTTATGGCTAGATAAACAAGGTTAGAGAAACTTTTGACAGTGTTTTGTTTATCACCAAAATAGGCAAGTAATTAATTTAAAAGTACATGGGGATGGACTGTTCATCAGAGCTGTTGTGGCTCCCATTGCGTGTACTATACATGACTGTCTAGCGTCATAATATGGGTCCAGTGACCCTACTGACTCGAATGCATAATTGTGCAGGCACAGAGAGTGTCCGAGGGGCTCCAATCTAGTCATGGGGCAGAGAGCCACCCGAAAATACCTGCAGGGGCTATTGACGGTGTTCTGCATTGCACCGGTTCTGACTATCTCGACATTGGCTAGACACCTAACTGTTATAACTTTTAGTCTGAGGAGTTCAGACGTACTGTACCATTTCGGTGCTATTATTGTGCTAGCATTGACTGTTATAACATTAGTCTGAGGAGTTCAGACGAAATGTACTATCGTTAAACGGTTACTGTCCCAAAGTGACTATTGTCGTACTCGACTAGTGCACCGTGGTGCAATCATACACGTTATCTCATTACATGTTATCTTTTTACACGCTATCTCTTTACATGCAATCTCGTTACACGCTATCTTGATATACAAGCTATCTCGTTACACGCCACCTTGATACAAGCTATCCTATTACATGTCATTTTAATATACGCTATCTTGTTATGGTCTTTTCTATATCATTCTAGTTTTGCAATATTCTTGTGAAGTGTATTATCGTTCACATGTTATCGCATGCTATCATTCTAGTATGCCATCAATCTCTTATCATGTACTATTTCTCTCTTGACTATACTTGATCGTTCTCTCTAGTTAACCTGCGTTACAAGACATTAATCACTTAAAACATACTTGTTTACACGAGATATTAAGTCCTACTGAGCGTTATCGCTCACCCTTCGTTATTTGTTATTGTGTTTTCAGCTAAGTCAATTGACGACCTTACACACAACAACGGGATTGGACTGGAGTGATGAGCGTCCTGAAGTCATAGCGATGGATTATTCTCAGTACCCTAGAGTTAGTTTAGTTAGTTGCTTAGTTATCATTTCCAAATGTAATGATGCTATTGAGCCCTGTGTTTTGGCTCTGAATTAGTGGTTGTAATAGTTTAGATGAATTATCAATAAAATGATGAGTTTTAATTGTAATTATTGTTCATTAGTTGCTCTGATATTTGCGAATGTATGCGCAATTTACGTTACCATACATGTTGTTCATGCCTCCCTGATTTATTCCGCTTCTAAATTAGCGGGGCATGACAATCGTTATGTGTTATGTATGGCAGTGGTAAGTGGTGGTTTGGCACCTATAGTGCTCGAGGAGCGTGTTGCTATGTGGTTTGAATGCTGCGCATGTGGTTTGTGTGTGTACGGCGAATAGTACGTCGCTTGTGTTCATTGTGATTTAACCTCAGTGGTTAATTAGTAGTGGTTGTGCAGTGAGGTTCCAGTGTGAACCTAGTCCCGGTCCTTTGATGTCTTTTATAAGTTAGTTAAGATGGTTTAATTGGTAAAGTATGTGTAGGGTTAAAGGCTAGTGTGTGGTTATTATATATTGAGTTTAATATGGCTATGGAGGTCATGAGATGACCAATGACAGGCCAGGTCATTATTGGCTAATGAGGTTCTTGTATGTGTATGAGTAGGTTAGCTTAGAGGTCACATTGTGACCGGTGACAAGCTAAACCTGACACTTGTTTACATAGTGGTTTATGGATGAATGTCGCGTAAGTATGTATCGTGGTTTACGTGCTAGCTAAGTTTGGTGGTCCGGCGCCTATTCCGGAATACCTCTTCAGTCGGGTACCCCAGGTTTTGTGTGAGCCAGGCACGTGTGTTTGTTGTGCTCGGGGTGTGTCCCGGTATGGTGTGTACCACAGAGGTCTGTGTCGTCTTCCTGGACACCCCCACTCCTGTGTTTGAATTGTACATCCGGCTGAGGGAAAGACGACAGTAGGGCAACGACTTGTGAGAGTTTGTGTTTGGTCGTTTGTAGCGCGCTCGTGGTTGGGGGTACGGACACCAGTAGACGTATTGGTCCCCAGCTAGTCTTGTGTTTCCAGTGCCTCACTTTAGGAAGCTCAGGCCAGAGTCCCTAAAGGTGTCAGGCATGGACCTGCAGGGTGTGTGACCTACAGGTGTGGTGTTGGTTGGTCTCCACAGTTGGTTGACTTACTTTGTGTGTTTGTGGAGTGGTAGCTGGACTGAGTAGTCCGTGGCTACGAGACTGAGAGGTGGTTATTGTGTTGTGTTGTGTTGTTCGGGTTGAATACTGACGTCATGAACCAGTAGTCCGTTCCCGTGTGGTGGCGTTATTCTTTTCGACTCGTGCTTTGCCATTGGTTGTGGCTCGTGTGTGTGACTCGTTGGCTGAGGTTTGAGCCGTCGTGGTGTGCCCGGTGGTGTCACGGTTCTGGTTGTGGTTCCTTTGTGGTACCTCATGGAGGTAGGTACCTTTACCCTTCATGGGTAGCTTTGTGTTGTGATGTGTTGTACACCAGTTCCTTCAAATGTAGAGGTGGACTTGTGTTCTGTGGAGTGACCTTCCACGTGTTGTGTTTTTACTCGTCTTCGAGTAAACTTCCGATTATGTTCTCATGTGAGGTGTTGGTGTGAGGTGGATTGGCTAGCTAATGCCAGTCCTATTACCCTTCGTGGGGAGGTTGCCTGTGAAGCTTGTAGCTTAGGCGATCAGTTGTTGTAATGGTTTGCTTGTGAGGCATATGGCCTAGGCATTTCAGTTGTTGGGCGAACTAGTGATGCGGTGCTAGTCCTGTTGTTCCCCTTTCCTTCCGAGGATTATATGTTTGTTGGTATGTTTATGTTTAGTTATTGTTTATTATGATTATGGTGAGCATGATATGGTTTGACTATCGGTGTTGCTAGTGAGACCCTCTGGGGTTGAGGTTTCTTCAGTGTTGTGTGTTGTTTTTGGGTGGTCCCTACTGAGCCTGTGACTTGTTGATGCTTACTCCCCTACAGTTCTTTTCAGGGCTTGCCGTTTGTGTAGCTTGTGGAGGTGTTGTGGCAGACTTGTACCACCAGCAGTAGATTTAGTCGTGTTAGTTGAGCTTGTGCTCCGTCGGAGTATGTCCCAGGTAGTTGTACTTTTTTATTAGATGTATTGGGACAATTGTAAATTGTTATATATAGATATGAACACA
The DNA here is from genome assembly GCA_014218235.1 of Colocasia esculenta. Classification (NCBI taxonomy): domain Eukaryota; kingdom Viridiplantae; phylum Streptophyta; class Magnoliopsida; order Alismatales; family Araceae; genus Colocasia; species Colocasia esculenta. The sequence continues at coordinate 139,748,467 of CM024762.1, read as the reverse complement.
TGTACTTTCTTGTATGTTATACTGTTGTGGTTGTCTTTTATATTCTTACTGGACATGTGTATGAGCTATTCCTTGCAAGACTTCGCTCCGTTCGCGGGAGACGGATCTAGATATGGAGCCTTATTGGGCATAAATATCTACAGCCGTTACACAGACAACCTCCAGACCACCTGTCACACCTGCACATGCCTCAGGTGAACGCGACAACTGACACGTTGCCTTCACACACATGAGCGCGGACACGTGGCACTCCAGCCACAGACAGGCCACATGAATGCGACACAGAGGTCGTCGCCTTCTCAACCAGAAGGCGACATGGATCCTGTCGCGTTCAGAACGCGACATCTTGATCCGTCGCAATCCCATGACAACACGAAGGATAACCAAAACTCGGAATGTTACAATTACAGTCTAAATTGCACAGACCATTAAAGAGAATGATGCCGGGACTAATTAGAAGTTTATAGACATTCTATTCCAGGAATAAGTATGACGAAGAGCAGTCCGAGGACGTAGATCCAGGCACCGATGACAGCGCTGGTCATCATCATCTTTAGTCTCTTTATCAGAAGTTTGAGAATCAAATTTAAATTCAGACATAAAGATGTTTTCAACTTTAACACGTTCTGCCGCCCTCTACCAAATTGGCATGTCATCTTGATCTTCTTGGACTGTATTAATATGAACTCATGGGTAAACAATAGGAGAGATAGTTTCCTGATGTAAGGGGTTGGGAGAATGCTGACACGATGTCCCTCCTATGCCGTGGACGGTGGTCTATTCAACATGCAGTTCTAATTGATGAGTTTCTTCATTTGTAAGTTGGCTTAATTAAACTTGATCGGGCTAGCATATTTCTCATCACAGAGAATATAATCTCATAACCTAGCTATATATTGGAGAGTTCCATTAATCACTAGTTTCTATCTCATGCTGGTGTGGTCTTCTAACATTGTTTGTTGCCTTGGTATCCTATTGATTTGAGCATTAGAATATGCCATTTCAATCTTGAAAGGTCTAAGGAACACTACGATCCTACTGAATCTGGTTCTTGCCCCAATTAACTTTTCTCTTAAATATATGACAAAAATTTAGTGCACTTAAATTTTATATTTTATATATATTTTTTCTTCTTTATTAGCCAATAAAAAATGTAAAATACACCCATCCAATAAAAAAAGAAATACAAATATAAAGTGTAAAGTTCAAACACATCAAATTTTTCTCTAAATATATAGCTCTGGCTCATCTTTCTCTTTCACAAGATTGCCATCTAATCATATATATGATGTTTGACGTTGCACATCATCCTGTAATCTATTTAGCAATTAAGCTTAATTTAAATTCTTCACATATCTCACCTCAATAGGATTAGAACCATGTAGAACTTTCAACCCGCGTACTAATTTGGATATATACAAGTTGCGCAGATCACCGGAGTGAAGTGAAGTTAAAATCTAACAAGAAATTTATAAGATATGTATCTCCCTTTTCTTCTTTTTCTGCTTGTATCTGTTCTACTCTTTTTTTTTTCTGTTCCAGAAAACGATCGACATGCATCATCCATTCTTGAAAACCAAAGTTATACTTCATTTTAATATCTTCGGACGATACTCTCCGAATCTATTTTGTCTTGAGATTTGTTATGTCGGATGTCAAATCTCGCCAATTCCTCTCTCTTCGTCCTTTGTAATTAATTATGAGAAAAGTTTTCAGCACTTGTGAAAGTGTAGAAATGTTTAGTCATCATGCACTTCTCCTCTTTCATTGGTAGAAAAGAAGAGAGAGATCTATGTGACAGTTTCATTCCTACCAATAGGAGGGGAGAAGTGCAAGATGACTAGATATTTCTGCACTTTCACAAATACAGAAAGTATTTCTCATTAATTATTACGTAGATTTAGTCACTTGAAGACAAAAAGTTGAATACAATAGTCCGCTTCACATGTCGGAGCTTCCACTCCAAAGTACAAACAATTTTTTGAGATGTCTTTGGGGGTGAGATGTTTACGGGGGTGGTAATAAGTCGGATGTGGACCGGGTCTAAGTTGATTCGAACCTAATTTGGTCTCCAATTGATTAGTTTGGGTCTGGTTTAGATCGAGACGAGATTCGATTTTTAAAAATACGGCTCGGATCGGGATGATTAAGTAAAACCCGATTCAGATTCGGCCCAACTCGATATTTTTTTTTAAATATTCTTGTTATTTTATTTTTTACAATAAAATTAGTATTCTTTGAATCAAATTAACAACATAAAATAAATATTAGACTAATCTAGATAAATTTATTTTTAATTTTTACAAATATAAACTATATATTAAGTTATTAAACATAATTCTAAAATATAATTTTCAATGTAAAATTTTAAAATATTAAAATTACCATCGTGTCGTTTATTTTTTTAAAAAAAATTACAGAACCACAATCTTACTCCGAACTGGGATCAAATTTTAAAAGTGGTTAAAATATTTACCCAAAAGAAAGACTTATTGCACTTTCACATTGACTAGGCATAAGGCCCATGTGACATGTGAAAGTGCAATAAACCTAGTCAATGTGAAAATGCAATAAACTTTTCTCTTACCCAAATCCGTGTAAAATTGGATCGAATTACCGGACATTCGAACCAGTCCGACCTTGTTGATACCCCTAGATCATTCCTCTAATCAAAATTTTTCTCGCGTCCTGTCACTCGACTGTGTCGTGTTTGTCTAGATATTACACAAATTAAATTAAATTAAATTAAAAATTTTATTTAAAAATAATATAAAAATAAAAATAAAGAATCAAATAAAAAAATCAAATCGACCGTATTACAAACTTATCAAATGACACGTAATAACACGACAAACCTTGCCTCGAATGAATCCATGAGAACATCTGGAAGATTAATAAAACATTTCTAGACATTCTGCATGTGCACGTATATTTCATGCATATTTATCATATTTAGTACCTCTTTCTGCCCGCAGCCGCAGGAAGAATCTAACACTTACTCGTAGTCAAATTTATGTAAGTTCCCCTATAGTGTGGCCATATGCATTACCTTAATTTAATCCAGTTTTTGTTACTTCTATGTAAAGATAATTTTACGTGAAATGATATATATATATATATATATATATATACACGCGTATATATTGCCACACATAATATAAACAGCTGCGGATCACCTCCTCGTAAGATTACTCTCACTGTCTCACATTCACATAAACGTTATCAACAAACTCATGTGGCTCTCATCTATTGTCTATGACGCGCTTTATTTTTCATTTGTAAAAATTAGTATTATTTGAGCACTCAGATTTTTTCAAATTTTTATTAAAATATTAGTTTATTACATCATTCGATCAGAGATGAACTCTTGTTATTATTTTTTGAATTTGTACATATTAATCTCTACAAATTTAGTTGATTACAAATTAGTTCATCGCTATTATATTAATCTCTCAAAAACTCTAAATCTTGCATATTAGTCCTTATTAGAGAGATTTTTTTTTTAATTTTTAAAAATTATGAGAGATTAATATGATGATAATTAGATTTGAGAGACTACAATTAACTAAATTTGTAAGGACTAATATATAAAAACTTATATTTTTTTGTAAATTTGTTTCATGTGAGAGTTTAACTCTTAACTTCTTTCTAATAAATATAAAGAACTACTTAACTACTTGAACACTGAGATTTAGAAAATAAAAGTGGTACAAATTAAAGCACGGTGGTAAGGCAACATTCTACTTAATTTATCTTTTCACATGGCAATTAAGAAATTATTGCATAAAAATATCTCACTCTAATATTTATCTAACTTAATATTCAGATCGACTCATGTTAAATATGTCGATTGTAGCAAAGTATGCTAAGAATATGACAACCATATTATATCAAAACAATCAACTAGTTCTTAAACTGGAAAGTTAAATGTGTTACATCGAAGTGGTTCTTACTCCTCTAAAGATTTTATTTTAGTAACGAGAGGAACTCCACTCATGTGACTTTTGCAAGTTTAGAGATTGATGTTCGTAGATTCAAAGATCAGGACTTGATAATTCTTAATTTTTGTGTTTCTATATTATCTACCTCAGTTGATTAAAAAAATCCCAACATTACACACCACTTCATTACTCCTCTAAAGATCCCTCTCATGGTGCCCTCATCTTCTTACTCCAACATGAAATAACATTTAACATTTCGGTTTCAATTAATTAGTTGTGAATATGGATGATCACTTTAACACCTTAACCTTTTATTTGCCTCACTTGACTGTCAAGATAACATTCTATATGTTAATAACATTTCTTTTATTATCAACAAAGCTACTGAAAAAGATTAGACATTGCTAATATATCCTAGCTAAATTCTTTATAAAGAACCATTAAAATACCTGTGTTTTGTATCCTTGAAATCCAAAAGAGTAAGTCTTAACAGCTGCTTAATCCTATGCCATATATACTTTGAAGAATAATACATGTATACTCAGGAATCTAACTTTTAGGGATATAACGATTATATTTACAGATTTTAGGAGTATTATAATACATCGGAAAGTGAGATGATCATCTACCTATCACATTTGACTTTCACTTATTCGTTTATTCTTTTACAAACTGAAAATAATAATTTCAGAGAAATATTTAGTGTCTCTCTAAAGAGGTAATAAAAATTCTGTAAATTAGTTTCCAAATAATTTTATTGGTTGAAAAGAGATAGAGAGAGATTGTCAAATTTTCAACTCATAGAATTGATTGTAGCGTAATTTGCATCACCTTTATTACCTTCTTTAAAGGGCACTAAATATTTATGACAATATCATCTTGAGTTACATATCTGTATAGTTCAATCAGACTGCCTTAAAAAAAAAAATACACATCCAAGTTAATAGGGCTAGCACTTCCATTTTGCTTTGGGTTTATTAAAGTTTGTATCCATGTTTTGATTTCATTGAAGAAAAGGAGGCATCCTGTCTGATTGAGTCCTGTTTCCGATTGGCCGATGGGTTCCTGACAGCTATCCGGAGTTTCGGCATCGACCTCTATCTAGGTATGCTTTGTGTTTGTGTAGGTCTCCGGAGAAGCTTGGTTGTCTCCGGCGGGCTTGGCATCTGCCAACCCTATTTTGCCCCTTCGACGCGGCGTCGCCGTTGGCGTTCTCAAGCCCTAGCCCCCCTGTCCGCGGTCTGCACAAGTCTCTTTCGCCTTCTCTTGTTCCGGCTCAGGCGAGCTCCCCCTGCTGTGCCAAGAGTTGCTGCGGGCCTGCTCATCCCTGCCGTCCCTTCGCCGCTATTCGTCGGCGTCCTTGCTCGGCAGCCCCGTGCGCCTCTTGGCTTCGAGTATGTGATTCCCCTATTAACGCATTCTTGTGCGCCCCTGTGCGTTTGCTACCCAGGCCGGAGCTCTTCGGGGTGGAAGGTTTCCAACGACGGACGGCGGCTCTCCTACGATTGGCCATTTTCGTTGCCTCCGGCTAGACTGGGTTTTTAATCGCTTTGTGTATGGACCTTCGGTCCTTTGGATGGCTTGTTTCTTGGGTTTTTCCTGCTGTGGTCCTCCGTTTCATCTGACGGATGTCCACCCACTTTGTACTCCTTGTACTACTTTTACGTGAAATACTATTGTCCCCGTTTCATTGTCCAAAAAAAGAGTTGTCCAAAGATACAAATTAGATGTGACCTTTACTAGCATTTTTTCCCCCAAGAGAATAAAAAAGGGTGCACCGTTGCCACTTTTAGTATATTTATTGTGTCCGAAAGAGGCCCCAAAAATTGTTACTGGTCTTCGCTAGACAACAAAGTCCAAGCATGTTAGTAGGCGTGCATGACTCAAACCATAAAAGCAAGTACAGAGAAGAGAGTCGTGAAGCGAGAAGCAGCCGCCGGGCCAGCGCCCGTGAGGGGAATGCTCCGGGCTTTGGGGGCCCATTTGGGAAGACAGCTGCGCTGGGGGCCCACACATACGCACTATTGTACAAAGCCCTTTAGCATTAGAAATAATGGCTACTCCACAAAGAGGCTGAGGCCACCCAACGCGATGTCTGGCTTCTTGATCCAGTCAAACTTCGGCTTGCTGGCCTGTGGGGTCCAGGGTCTTAGCATGGATGAGGATCCAAATGTTTCGATATTAAAATTAAGTAAAAAAATTTTATTTTCTCATTTACATATAATATAAGATTAATTAATTAATAACCTCTGATTGTAATATAAGAAATTTTTATTGTAATAAAATTTAATATATATTGTAACATATGATAATATTTACTGTAATGAATTACAGTTCTATCAAATGTTAAAAAATAAATCAAATATTTGATAATTTTTTTAATTAATTTATCTTATAATATAATATAATATAAACGTGATTGACATATTACATGAGGTAGCGTGTTAAACAGTAGCAACATGACCACACGCCACAAACTAAAGACTGGATTGAGCAACGTAGACCATGGCCAGTCGTCTGGACACTTTTCCAAGGTTCCATTAATTCTTATCTCTTCATGGGGTCTGACTATAGGTGGCATCACTACAAACTATTACAAACTATTCCAACTATTAAGAAAACTTCAAACTATGATCCTATGGGTTACCCTGACCTCCATATATATTTAACCGCGAAGAAACTCCAGAGAAGATATTTCTTCACTTTTTCTACCCATTAAGGAACTTATTCTAACATGGGTTTCCTTAGAATTTCTCTGAAGTTTGCTGTTCCATTGGGCCGTCGATGGTACCACTGGAGTTCTACTCACTACAGAATATGAGTTGGTAGTGTTTTGGGACTTCAACTGTATTGGATTAGTCTGAAAGATTTTTTATAACGGGATATACATAATCTTTCTTTTGTATACTAACAGTTCTTTATAAGTTTCTGGATTGAACAACATGCGCATGCACCCCCTATCACAATGCGTGATTGTGGTTGTAGTGTGCAATTAATTACTTTGCATTAATTTTTAACTTTTTAAACTATGTTTGTCTTTTTTAGATATAATGAAGTGTGAAATTTCAGTGTATTCTTTAAGAGATATTGTCTCCGTTTATAGTTTTATCTTTTTTTTTTCTGAAAAAAAAGACCCTCTTAAGAGAATAAGAATGAATCTTATTTAAAATTATATACTTATTTTTACTACATCCAATATGAGGTTAAATTATACCTCTACATAACTTTCTTAGTCAAGATAACGATGTGCAAGTTTTATTGCGATGAAACACTTGAACAAGACATATGACCTCTTATTCAATTCTTACAAACGAGACTAATGATGATGAGTGAAATTTCAACTTAATTACCCCCGAAAGATATTTATTTTCTTTATTTGAAATTATTTTTTTCTTGAAAAATGGCCCACTCGAGAGAAGAGAAATAAATTTTATTTATAAACATATAATTATTTTCACTACATATCCAATATAGGTCGAACTGTGCCTCTATAAGGCCATTACGAGAGTATCTATTCAATTAAAAATACAATGCACAGGGAATGATTCAATTGTTAGTTCTCCAATATGCATCTTTAATTAGGACCTAGATTCAAATCAAAAGCTGTTCAATTGGAACATGTCTTTGGTAAGGGTGGGTCTATCTTCAGAATTTGGTTCCTCACTGTACAGTACTATATATTTTAGATGCAGATGTCTGCCCTGCGAGAACTCTATGAGATGTATCACTTCCTATTTTTCCTGCAGTCTGTCCATTGCATTTTCAGCACATCAATCCACTTTACATGATTTATAAGAAAATCTACCAGTGGGGCAGGATTTGATTATATCTTTATTGTCCATCAGCTTTTATATAGTGTGGTCGCAATTGTGCTGCCATATTGTATGGTAGATACTGACGTCTCATTGCACACAGCCCATAAAATTGTGCACTGAAACAGACGTTGGATTCGCCTTTATGCCTTTTCTCTCATAGGACTCCGCAGTGTTCGTACTAGCTAGCTTCTAAGCCTTTGACAAGGCAGGTGCTATTTATAATGTGTGCAAGATGATATGGAGGTCAACTATGGACAATAACGGGGATTTATTTTCTCATAGATAAATCTTATGTTCAAAGTCGTACTACAGTTAATTAAATGTACCAACGTAAGGAATCGCTTTCTCTCGCACAAGTTGCAACTTGTTCTCCAAGATTATCCAGACGGTGGCTTTCCACGCATCTTTCCAATTGGTTGGTGTTGAAATTCTCAAATGACGACAGCGAGTGAAAGACTTTTTATTCGAGAGGGATATAACGGAATAGAATCATAATATTCTACTTATAGTGCTGCCCTTTTTCTATATTCTTCTTTTTCTTTGGAGAGGATATATAGTATCAGTATTTAACGTTTTTTTTAATGGTGGGAATTTAATTATATATCTAGGAACTTAGGTCGGCTCGGATATTTTATAACAGAAAAAGAAAGAAAAAAAAACATGGGGGGTGGGAGCCGGGGACAACCCGCTTGACCCATGAGGAGGGGAACAAAAAGAAATAAATCTAAGAAAGTAAATTTCCCTCCCCAAAATAAAAAGTACATCAACCACCGAGACTTTTTTTTTCCCCCGAGTAATATAACATACAACTAAACAACAGATTAAACCTGAAAACATGGAGCGTAAAAAATGAGATTAACCACAGAACACTACAGCTCCCTCAGGCTGAAGTGGGTGTGCTTGAATTCATGGTGGTTTCCATAGTTTCACCGAGATGAAATAGACGGCCTGACGGGTCTAAATTAGTGAGCTCTCCTCGAGCAGAAGAGGGCAAGGTGCGAGCATCTGGGAATTTTTGAGATAGCTGGTGGTGACGTGCATGTATAATTTGCTAAAGAGTCAGCAATATTAATTATTGTTGTATTCCCTGACTGTGTACATGATCTATATGTACCTCCATGCAATCTCTTAGCAAGTAAAACTCATGCTAGCTAGCTACCACGGATGTAAGGCCGAAGAGAAGATTAGTTGGACGTCCTGGCCCAAAAGTCAAGCAATCTAATTCGACAATAATAGACAGAAAATTGTGCTGCAAACAAACTAGCTAATTGGAGACCAAACGTCATGATTGTTTTAAGTTCCTTAACCATGCTATTGGAGTGAAAATTCACAACGAGAGATTATGAATTTTCCCGGCCTGGAATCGTGAAGAACAGCTGCATGCACTTGCGGATCGTACACCCTTCCTATGAATTTTCCCCTGGAATCGTTAAGAATACTGTTGTGTTTGTAGCATGCCTCTTTGAAGAGAAGAGGACGGGCATTTGGGATGGACTAATTTGCAGGATCTTAATAAGAGAAAAAGATTGAAACAGGATGCCTTGTTTGTTGGCCCGATGCATGGGATCATATATATATATATATATATATATATATATATATATATATATTATATATATATATATATATATTAAGTAGGGGTGTTCACTATTCGGTTCAAACCGAAAAACCAAACCGAACCGAGTGATTCGGTTTGGTTTGGTTCGGTTGAACATGAAAAAAATTTGGTTTGGTTTCAAACCAAACCGAATTAGAAAATTCGGTTTGGTTCGGTTTCTAACCTCCAGAAATCGAACCAAACCGATTAAACTGAATTACAATAATAAATTTTAATTTGTATATATATATCAAGTTTTTTCAATATATTTACGTAAAAATATATATTATTGAGGTTAATATGGTCATAAATATTTAATACTCATTTCAAATATTATTTGATAGTGATTTATTAGAGAAACAAGTGATTAAAATCTTATTTAAGACTAAGAGAATCTAAAGGCCCATTTATTTTCAAGTTAAACCAAACCAAACCGAACCAAACCGAATTTAATTCGTTTTGGTTCGGTTTGGTTTCATAAGACTTCGGTTTGGTTTGGTTCGGTTTGAGTCCAAATTTGGTTTGGTTTGGTTTCCTAAAAATCTCCTATAAACAAAACCAAACAACAAACCCTGAACACCCCTAATTATAAGGCCTAATGGCCATTTTTATTAATTATTATCAATGAAACTTAAGTACAACCCGGGTGCATGGCTAAAGCCATGAAGATAACCCATGACAAAGTAAAAAGAAAAGTGAGATGGAATCCATTGACGATACTAGAAATTCTAGACCACAAGAAAGATGCGTTTAGAATTCCGAAGATGGCCATCATATTTGGCTGAGCACATGTTCTCAATAAAAACTAAGCATCAATAGAAGGTGTGTACACTAATGCAAAAAGAGAAGAGATAATTACTTAATTAATTAATGTCATACTCATGAAAGAGGCAAATATTTATTAGAGATATCTACGTTGAATGTGAAACTCATACAAATGCTGAAAGTATTGCCAACAAAATCTAGCCTTTTCACTGGCTACGAGAACGTGGTTAAGCGATTCCATTATTAGATGGCTGCAGCACATACACTATTTAAAGCTTAGATTGCTAGCCCTAGGAGTGATTTTAGATTATCCCCTCATCAGACTCTTCTACACAACATAGATATGACATATAATACCTTTTAGTACTTAAGTAAACAGTCTGATGGTTGTCATTAGAGAGTGCAAAAAAAAAATGGTCATCTTAATAAGATTTGATATCTTTTAGTGTTTTTACAATTGGAAGACTGGACCATTCAGCTGAAACATGCATGGGGGCATTTATGTGATGAGCCAGAGGTGTTTTGGTGCAGGCCTGGCCCATGGGCCGAAGAGCAGGCCCAAGTTCTAGTCTGAGTAGGCCATAGTTTTATGGTTGTAGCAATCAGTAGTTGTTCATGCAGCTTAGATCTTTGTCATCGTGGAGGAATGTTCTTAGTTATTTAAATGGAATAATCATCATAGCCCAAGGAAGACTGTCAAAACATCTACACTTCCATTAGTTGTCACCCTGAATCTTCAGCTCCGTGATCCGAGATGCCTAGGTGCACTCTAGAGTCGAAATTGACACCACCCTTTTCATCCATGATAAAAAATGACATACCCAATACATGAAACTCCGACTAACGTGAGGTTTGGGAAAGAACGATATAGATCTTATACCTCGGCAAATTTAGAGACTGTTTCCAATTTCATGGGTATTTTATAGTTGCTCCCAGGCCCACACTTCTTTTTTTTTATCCATGATGGTACTTGCAAACATCACCTAACTAGCTAGGCTGGAGAAAGGGACTGAATTTGGATGTTTCAATTTATCAAGAAGGATTTGAATGTTTCAGAGTTCATCTTTCCTTTAACAAGAACGGGGATCAAGGAAACACAGATCTTCACGCCCCGGTGCTTGGCGACGTTGATCGCTTTCGCCACTCCTCCGGCCTTTGTGGAAAGTTATTTAAATGTTTTTCGAAAGGCAAAGTAATTATTTAAATGTTATATGTCGATTCTCAAAACTTGATGCTGAAAGCGACTTCCCTCCTTAAAGATGTGGAGAGGACGCATGGAAGGATCCATTGATTTAACATTATAGTAGAAGATTGTAAAATTTTGAAAATCTTCAGATTCTCTTTATTTGGGTAGGTGTAGAACATTTAATTTTATAATTTTTATCGTTTGTATTAATATAAAAGACTGATGAATATCTAAGATCAAGGGTCAATTGTTGGTGAGAGAATATTCAATTATGTTTATTATTAGAAAGGCTCAGTAAACTACAATAGAAAATTCTATTGATTGTGCTGATTTCAAAATGAATAAACAGAAAGGGGAAAAAAGTTGGCTTCTTATAAAATAAAAAAGAAACCTTGATGACGCAGCTGAATATCTTGTTTTAATAAATATCTATATTTAGTGTGCGATGAAATGCGACACACTCAATTGGAATGTGCCGCGTGGAAGAGGGAGAGGAGACATTCTCCTCCTAGCCCCCTCTTGTGCACACCCCAATCGTGGTGTGCACTCACTACACACTCAAATCAATAAACATTAATAAAAAGTAGTATGAATAGTTCATGAATCATCATATGGGTTTTCAGGGGAAAAAAAAAGATATAGACTTGATAACTTTTTCATGCCTCTCATGATACTTTTCTTCTTCAATAAAATTTCATCGGTACCATGTCCACCCAATGTGACAAAATCGTACGAGAAGCATTACTTCTTAATGGGGTGTTTGGAAACAAGTTAAAAAAAAAACTATTTCTCCCTCAAAATTTAATGATGTATCTGTTTTAACACAAATTTAAAATTAAAAAAAAATCAGTCTAATGTGTTTGGTGCGAAAATAGTATGGGGAGGGAGGGGGGGATTAGCCGGCGGGGGAGAGGAGGAGAAGGCGTCGGCGCGGTGAGGGAGGGGGGGTGCCCTGCAGCGCAGGGGGAGAGGAGGAGGGGCGAGGGAGGCGGGTGGAGGGAGGGGGGAGGAGCGCCCGCAGGGCCTCGGCGAGGGAGGGAGGGCGTGTAGGGGCTGGGGGCGAGGGAGGGGATGGCGCCGTTGGGGAGGCAGGGGGCCGCCGGGGGCGGGGGGCGGCAGGCGGGGCTGGGGACAGGGGGGAGGAGCGCCCGCAGGGCCTCGGCGAGGGAGGGGGAGGGTGTGGCGCTGGGGCGAGGGAGGGGATGGCGCCGGTGGGGAGGCAGGGGGCCGTCGGGGGCTGGGGGGGCGCAGGGAGGGCGCCGAAGGGCCTCGGCGAGGGAGGGGGAGGGCGTGGGGGCTGGGGCGAGGGAGGGGATGGCGCCGGTGGGGAGGGGCGCTGGGGGGCCGAGGGTGAGGGAGGAGGAGGAGGAGGGAGCGAGGGAGGCGGGTGGAGGGAGGGGGAGGAGCACCCGCAGGGCCTCGGCAAGGAGGGGGAGGGCGTGGGGGCTGGGTGGAGAGGGAGGGGATGGCGCCGGTGGGGAGGCAGGGGGCCGCCGGGGGCTGGGGGGGTAGCAGGCGGGGCTGGGGACAGGGGGGATGAGCGCCCGCAGGGCCTCGCGAGGGGAGGGGGAGGGCGTGGGGGCTGGGGGCGAGGGAGGGGATGGCGCCGTGGGGAGGCAGGGGGCCGCGCCGGGGCTGGGGGGGCGGCACGCGGGGCTGCGAACAGGGGGGGCCGCGGGGTTGGGGGGGGTTGGGGGCCGCGGGGTTGGGGGGGGTTGGGGCAGGGGGCCGCCGAGGCTGGGGGGCTTGAGAGAGAGAGAGAGAGAGAGAGAGAGAGAGAGAGAGAGAGAGTGCTTTTAAAATAAAAACAGGTTAGGACTTGTTTTTTTTTTGGAAGAGATTTACATAGGGTAAAAATTTTACACTAAAAAAAAACTACTTACCAAACACCTCTTTGTGCATGTCTTCTCTCTTTTTTAAATTTTAGAGAAAAAAAAGATAAAAAAATTGTAACCAAACACCCTATAAAACTTTGACTGGGATAGACTGGTTTAGCCCAACTGGCCCATGGGGATATCGGGCCACGCAACTTCCTCTTCGTCCAACTAAAAGATCCTGCGTCGCCTATATGGTCCATGATTACAAAATTTTGAGATGGGATGAATTGAAGACACTTATATATTAATGACAATAATGGTGTGTATATATGACGGAAGAGCATGCTTAAGGAATCATTCCTCTAAAGATTGCTTTTAGAGTCTCTATTCAATATGGGATTATTTAATGTTATATTTTTAAGTGCAAATTGACTTGAACCGTGACATGTATATATCATGCATGACAGACGTGTTGTGTAGTTTCGAAATATAAATATGGGTTAATGACTTGGGTTATCTAACTGCGCCAAATCTTACTTAGTTTGCTAGGAAAAGAGCACCACATTCCTGATTATACTTGTTCTTGTCTTCGATTAAAAAAGTGATATGCATCCGGCTGTCTACCTCAAAACGAAGTATATTTCTGAATGGATCAAGCATTCTTACTTTTATCTCTTAACGCGTGACAAAGGGCACGCTTCTCGTTTACATCAAGTTTTTATCCGCATCTCTTTCTTCTTGAAATTAAGATACGAGAAACAGTTTTAGAACACCATTTGATAATACATTAAAATAATATCACTATTAAAATTATGTCACATCAATAATTTAAATAAAAAAGTTAAAAATATATCATAAATGATGAAATTGTAGTGCATTTTAATTGATGTGTTATTTTAATATGTTATCAAATAATGTTACTAAATTATTTTCCTTAAGATATTATTCTGCGAGTCAACCATCTAGAATGAAATCCACATGAGGAAACTGTAGACGATCGAAACGTCTAAAACATATCAGAATTAGAAACGACCAGTGCATGTGGAGAGATCATGTGCATGTATCATATGCTAGAAATGCAGTACGTACATTCCTGTCTGCACCGATTTTGGGCCACCGGGTCACCTTTGGGCTGGCAGCCCAAGAAGATGGGAGCAGCTCTATACGGCCCAAGAACAGACAGCCTGCAGCAGACAACAAATGGCACAAAGAGTAAATATATGAGAAAAGAAAGGGCTAATTTGGGCGGGGGCCTTTGCCACCTCAGCCCTCAAAAGGTGGCCCTTAAAAGTCTCTCTTCCCATGCAAAAAGTAGGAGTGTAAACGAGCCGAGTCAAGCCGAGTAGTATGTTACTCAAACTCTGTTTGTTAATTTTTAATCGAGTTCGAGCCGAGCTCGAGCTATATCGAGTATTGAAAATGCCTGTTCAAACTCGGCTCGTTTAAATATTTTTGAGCTTGAGCCCTTAACGAGTATTTTAACGAGCTTAATTGAATTTGTGAGTTCGTATATATAAGTAAGTTCAATCCAATCTACAAGTAAAAATTAAATTGATCGTTCATAAGACCTAAATTTATCTTATTTCAAACTCATATCTCAATAGTTTTGATAAGTTACTTAATTTAACTATTTTAATATAATGTTTGAAATATATTCATAATTTGTTACAAGCAATATGAGATTAATAGATAGACACCGCAAGGGAGGGGGTTGGTGTGCGACAAGGTAGGGGCGGTGCTGTAACTCCCCTTCGCACACCGCCTAGAGCCCCTTTTCTGCACCGTCGGTGATGGTACTGCGGCTGCTGAGAGCACCGTCTGCCACTAACGGATGGTCCACAGTGGTCGCCTGAGATGCCAGTGGCCGACAACGCACCCCTCGATCCCACCGGGGGGCTCACCTACTACGTAGGTCGGTCTCGAGAGGAAGAAGATACTTGATATGCTAGGGGACTTTGCAACACTAAATTTTATGTTTATGCCCCTATTTACATGATCTGTGTATATACCCTCATTTGCATAATTTGTGTATATACACTGTGGATTTAGTCTATGACATTTAAGCCCTCAAAAATATTTTATATTGTAATAATAACTGTATAAAAACAAATAAATATTTTTATATCAATATATACTTATTATATTTAAAGAAATATTTAAATAAAGTGTTAACGAGTACTTAGACAAGCTCTTAACGAGTATTTAATCGAGCTCTTAACGAGCTTTTAAACGAGTTGTTCACGAGTATAATCGAGCCGAGCTCACATGTGTTCAGACTCGGTTTGTTTATGAATCGAACTTTTTTTCTTGTTCAAGTTCGGCTCGTTAATTAAATAAACGAGTCGGACCGAGCTTTTATCGAGTCGAGTTTCGAACTACTTGTCGAACGTATTGGCTCGTTTATACCCCTAGCAAAAAGGGGAGATCGGTTCACAGCAACAGAAAGAGAGCAGAGGAAGAAGCTTCTAGCGGCGGCAGGGGCTTTCCTTGCAGCAGAAGAAAGCCAGGAAGAGTGGGGGCTGCTACCATAGACGGACCCAGAAAAATTTTCAGTGGGGTCACTCTCTTTAGAAAAAATTTCAATCAAATTAATTTAATGGAAGTTTTTAAACTCATCCATAGGGTTTTAAATTCCAGTGGGGTCACGTGACCCCACTGGTTCTTCACTAGATCCGTCTATGGCTGCTACGGTGGTCTTATTTGGGGGGCTGGGGAGTTCTCTGGAGAGAGAGAGAGAGAGAGAGAGAGAGAGAGAGAGAGAGAGAGAGAGAGAGAGAGAGAGAGAGAGAGAGAGAGAGAGAGAGAGAGAGAGAGAGAGAGAGAGAGAGAGAGAGAGAGAGCATTAAGAGAGACCAGTGAGGGAGAGGGGGGCACGGATCCCCATGAGACTTTCTTTCTCATCTTTATTTTTATATATTCCTAGTGTGTTAATGGATGTCCCTCCCCCCAGGGAGTTTTAAAATGCAGAAGGGGCCTTCCCTTTCTTTAACAGTTTCCTTACCTCCCCTGTTCTATTTAAAGTTTTGTTTTCAAGTTTTTATGTGATTGTGCTGACGGCAGTATGAGAAACGAGAGGTCTGTGTTCCTTCATGTGTGTTTATCCCTTCCCCTCTTAACTTAACTATTAATGGGTGTTCCTCATAGTTTTCTATTTAAGCTGATCCAGTGGCTCTGCACAATACTTGTGCGGTGCCATTGTGTCACCCCCTCTTTCTTCATCTGTCATTCATCACGGTTTGATGGCCATCACAATGTTGCATATAATCGTTGTGCAGCCATATCTCCAGTAGTCCATTTCCCTATCCCCCTACTGTTTTGTTATGTTTTGAGCATCTGGGTATGACCCAGAACAATGGCCCTTCTGTCTATTCTCGACGCCATGGCGCTGAGCTCTCACTCCTCCATATGAGATGCATTAGCTACTCTTTGATTGAGTAGTTTTCTCTATTTAAATCCCCCCAAAATGCTGGTTCGCAGCCCTAAAATACTTTTACAGAGTACCGGTTTTACACCAAAGAGATCACGGATTTTTCAAGCTTTTACCACCTCTGTTTGGGTGTTGATGCTGTGAATCAGTGGCCTTGCGCAGTGCCTGCATGCGCAGGACCACCGATTCACCCCTCTTCCTCAAACAGAATTGTATGGTTTCCTCTACTGTTTAAAGCCCACCGTTCAGGGCTCTTCCCTCAAACCGGACTGTGTGTTTTCTGCTGTGAAGCCACCGTTCAGGCGCAATTAAGTTTACATCTTTATGCATCTCATTTATCGGATATTTCGTTGCAGGTCATGAGACTCTTTATTCTGGTGATTAATCAAGGGTTTTCCTCTTACAGAGATATAATTAACGTCGTTGCGCTTAGGTAACGGCGGGATCTTGGTCCCGACCCGATCTCCACTTTCGCAAATAGACCAAAAGTTCTTCGACTCTCGGAGGCAGAACATGTTGTCACTTCGGTGACTGGCACGCCTGCGTTATGCGATTGCAGGTTCATCTCTCGTCATTATCGCTCAAATAACACCCAACGGGACTTGAATTCATAATATACATTTATAAACATGAGAACATGATAAAAATCTTTTGAAATTTAAAATAATTTGTGATGGATCATGAATCCATTTCCACAATTCCCCACGTACATTATCACTCACTCTTTCCATGCCATTCTTCAATAGAAGAATGAAAACTTTAATCAAGGTTGCCAAACGGATTTAGTTCTATTAAGGTCGTCGTAGGAGGTGCCTTCTGGAGTATAACCTCAACTCGAGCAACATATGTAACACAAAAGAAAAAGGTTTTTTTTTTTCCTTTCTCGAGAGATTTCATGAATATTTCATTATGAGTACTGATCACGGACAATCTATTATCTATACCTTGACAGAATTTGAACCTACCTGTGAGAGGAAAGTTTTCCTTGTCATGCATATGCATATACCCAAAGGCTCCACACCGAAACCAAATAAAACATGCATGGACGGGAGAAGACGAGAGACATACCAAGTGCAGTCCCAGAGCTAGCTGAAAGCCAAATCTAAGTGTCTATGTACCTAGTTGGCCACAAGGGGTAGATGCATGAGTGTTATAACTGTCTTTCTTCTATCAGATTCCAACTGCTCTTTGCTTCTCTCTAAGTACTCCTCTAACAATGATCCTCTTTTCTTCTTTTGACTTGGTGCGTCAGCGGGCTCAAATAGATATATATTTCTAAGATAATTTATGGACTTCAGGTCCAGAGAAACAAGACATTTCTGTGGAGCATTGATAAAGAATTCTCTGCAACAAGCAAGCATATGCATGTTTGGGAAAATCGTAAGCAGCTAGTTGATGTTAGGTTAGCTAGCATATATGTACCTATTTGTGCGCATCTTGCTTCCAGATCCAGCATGGTCGTCTCAGTTTTGTGGTTTCTCAAGAACTTTTGGGTCGAGTTTCTTTTTGTGCCTAGCCCAGCAAACAGTTTAGAACTACTAGCTAGTTGCACTTGTGAACGTAAGGTCTTGGGTGCATATGGTTGTGATCGAATTGTGTGATTTGCTTTGTTTCATATGCCGTATATATAACTGAGTGCTTCCCTGCATGCCAACGTACATGCTCACATGCATGATCAGAGAGAGAGAGAGAGAGAGAGAGAGAGAGAGCGGGGTAATTAGCTATATATCAACATACAAATTAAGCACACAGTAAACAGCATATACGACTGTCAGTTTACAGTAAGATCATCAATATATTCTACTCTATTCCATCTAGACTAGGTCCTTTGCTTGTGTGACAATGTCCTACAGCATCTCTAATTTAAAAGAGCTCCCAACTCCGATGGCCTTCTAAACAAGGTAAGCAATCCAATCCCCAGCACTACACATCTCTCAAGGAATAACTATTTCATTCCCTCTGCAGAATTCCATAAACCTCGCCTCATGTACGACGCCTTCCACCCATGTGCCCCTCCTTCTGCCACACTCCAGTGCGTGTCTATCTGCCAAAACTCTGAGCAAGAAGAGGCATCAAAAATTAAACACACATAAACCCCAACAACCCAGGACAGGACTACACCGAAAGCCGATGTGTTTTAAACATCCTGGTTACATAGATGTGGTACCTCTCGGAAACCAATGCAGCAAGTCCAAAACCTTTCCCCTCTTCATGCCCTGTTAATTCCGTTCTATAAACCAACATAGGAACCAACTGGCCCAACGCCTAAATTATTCACGTTTACAGGACGAAGGCGCACCACATCAACTTTATCTCAACCTGCAGTCTCTACATATATTACGAAGCTCTGAGAAGAAAACTGATCTGGATGTCCTGAAGGCCTCCCTGACAAGAACCATTTATGTAAAAAAGGTGACTCTTTTAGGAATTTATCTTTTAATATGCATGATGCATACGCGCACAGGATTTTTTTCTTTGACGGGGAACAGTACACACAGGATGGTTCACGTTCACAGGGAATTCGTATATATACATATATGCTGCCTGCAGGTTTCCCTCATGGTTTCATGGGCTGAACTTGCTTTCGATCGGAAAGGAGTACGTATACTGCTACGTACATCTCTGGGTAAGGGCTTTAGGGCTCTTCGGATTGCCACTTTGTTGTGCCCTTGAGGGACTGGACTAATAATATGTGCAACAATGCAAGGGAAGGAACAAAAAGAGCGTAAATCTCGCTGGGGCTATTCTTCATGTGTACTAAAAAACACAGTTCTGGGGAAATACTAAAATGGACATGTGTGGGTTGTTCGAAGTGGGGTTTGGACTATTAAAAAACAGGACGTAAGCAGATGGATTTGTGCAGAGGGATCTGGCTTGTGCAGGAGCACCGTGGAAAAAGGGAATCTATGTACTGATGCACCTGGGGCTTTTATGAAGCCCTTCACCCCCTCAACAGGCCGACATGCATGTGGTTTAGTTCTCCTGCTGGAATGTGTCAGTCCGTCTGTTGCGTAGGCCCGAAACAAACAAAACATGTAGATCTCATTACTTCCCATGCAGTACCAATTAATGTATTTGTATAGTTTCTCTCTCTCTCTCTCTCTCTCTCCTCTCTCTCTCTCTCTCTCTCTCTCTCTCTATTTGACATTAATGGAGGTAATTGATGCATATAGTTACTACTGTCAAACTCCCCCCTCTTGGGTACATTAGTGAAGGGCATTTTTTACACTGGGAAGTAAGCAAAATCGAAAGTTGCAGCACCGATGGTTGTGCACACTCATTCTTCTTGACGATACTAATTCATGTCCATTTAGAAGGCTTGTCACCCTTGTTAATTTGTTATCTCAGAGCTACCTCTCATTAGGGGAGCACGGTTTAATTTGTTATTAACCTGATCAAAGATATTTTAATCCAGACGTGAAATTAGTGATTGATTTTTACATGAGATACAATCAAACATCTTTATAATCTAGGGTTATGTATTTACATAAATTTGACAAAATTATTCATGAAATTGGGCTACATTAGTCGGTTTGGTTTTTAGAAAATTAAAACCGAACCAAACCTAAATTTTAATTAGGTTTGGTTTGAGCCCAAATATTTTTTTAAAAAAAATTTCAATCTGAACCAAACTGAATCAAATTTATCAGTTTAATTTGATTTTTGAGTTGAACCCAAATAATACTCACCCATACCTCCCATTCTCAATGAAGGAGTTCATCTAGTTAATTGATTAATCACTAGAGACGTAGAAAGTGTTAGGAACCAGAGTACCTATAGTAATGGACAAAAGACAGAGGAAGAAGAAAGAGTGGGGAAGAAGGAATCAATCCACACAAATATATGGAAATTTTATGTGGTTCGGAGAGGTTATGCATCTTCCTACGTCCACGGTCACACTGAGTTCTTTTCTTCTCACACAAGCAATTACAAGAGATGATGCCTATGAGTATAGGTGGATTTGATAATTGGATAGGAGGACTTAATTATCCTCCATTTATTCCCAGCAATTTGGAAATAGATTTAATTTAGTTTAATCTCGAGTGATATAATTTATCCAGAATAAATGGAGGATAAATGGGTGATAGCTTATCCTTCCCGTTGAGGGAAGATAAAAATTATCCCTCGAGATAACTCATTAAATATTATACTTTCACTCTAAAAAATCATGTTTCACTCTTTATATATAGATAAATTGTGTCAAACTAGATATAAAAAGGTGATAAATTTATACACTCTATCACATCAGTACATCACATTAAAATTATCCCCTTTTATAACTATCTATGATTAAACCATCTCAAATCAAACAGACCAGTAGATAACGTATACATGACTAACTTATTTTTGATCCCCTTAACTGATTATCAAAGAAGCCGAGTATAAGACAACCAGACATATATAGGTTCTACTATGTGGTTTGGATCTGCATAAAGATAGGGGGAAGCCTATGAAGATAGGGATCAAACTCCACATTCCTCCAACAGAAAGTGCCTATGTTACTCCTAGGAGGGAATTCTTCCTGATTGCAGACCTCAAAACTAGCCTTCAAGGAAGAGGATCCGCAATATAAATGTACATGACAGCGGAAATAAGGGATCAAGTAGTAATGTCTTCCAGTCGGCAAAAGTCCGTGGAGGAAAAAACGTACGGTTTCTGGGAAAAGCATTCGAACTTCTTAAAAAAAAAAATTGGTAGAAGGAAAAAAAAAGTCTAACTTCTTAAATTGATACGAGAATCCAGAATCCAGATACTTTTTTCTCACATCATATGGTCCAGATGTTAACTACAATTAACAAGAATGCAAAGAGTACTATAAATAGTCATAAAGAGTACCCTCTAAACAAAAGAAGTCTTAAATTGACATAAGTTATAGCTAGACTGCGAGATAATATGCCAGCATATATGAGTAAGAGCCTTTGGGGAGAACGAGATGGGATTCCCACCATTTTCTTCAAACCACTATCAAAGCTAAAAGCAGTTGCAAATTAATAAATACACATTCAAGTTTATGTCGTCTAGGCATGCATATATATGTGAGTTCATGAATTAATCCAGGCGCTATATATACAAAGTTGGCATGCACATCAATTTGTCATCCATACCTGTGCCGATTTTGTTGGAGTCGTAAATGTGAATTGAGAGCATATATCTCTGTTGATCAGATCGATGTAAGCTTAGAGCAACCCACGGGCAAAAAAATATTCTAGCACTTCGTACAGAAAATGTAAAATTCTTATACGAAGAACATTTCTGCAACTTGCAACATCCATCAAAGAACACAAGATTTAATTTGCATTTCTATTATATAACTACATTTTTAATTTTACAATCTTCAAATTAAAGACGAAGATACAAGGCAATCTATCTCAAGAAGAGGAATGGCTTTCTGCCATAATATAAGGAGAGATAAGTCGAAAATAGAAGATGAAGGGATCCAAAAGAAAGATGACAAAGAGGCAAGCAATACAGATGTAAAGAAATTAAGGAAGACAACGATTCAGTACCGGATGACACTCGAACTCAAACCCTATTTAATCTTAGGCGGATCTCCAAGCCTAAGCTCTAGATCTAATTCCCCCATGGAGCTACTAGGGCTAAGACCATCTACTCCAGTTTGAAGAGCACTGCCGTCACCCTTGGCTGATCCCAGATTAAGGAGAGGATTAATGGTGGTCACATCAAGCCGCCTCCTCTTGTTACTTGGAGTCTCTTCCACCTCTTGACCACATCTTTTGTCTCGACAGTCCACCTTCTTAAATTTGAGATCACCATTCCCCAGTTTCAATTCCGGAACAGTCAGTATACAAAGTGAAAGGCGATCTGAGAGCGAGGGAGGGTTGGAGAAAAGGCACGGCCTGCGGTTTTCTTGGATAGAAGTAGCTGAGAAGGAAGGGGGGAGAATGGCGTGCTCACTGGGATTGTCTTGTGGAGAAGCTGCCACCGAAACCCTAGAGGGTGAGAGACGTGATCTAGATGGAACAAAGCCGGATATAGCGCAAGGATTTGGGCTATTATTGCTGTATACTAGTGCACAAACCTGCGGTGGGTAGCGAGAGGACATTGGAGAACATGGGTTTGGATTGTGGAGAAGCTGCTGCTGGTGAGGGTGGTGGCTGCCCTCGATGTGCGCCACCGGGGACAGCTTGAGCCTGGCTCGGTCCCGTCGGTGCACGTTCATGTGTCCGCCGAGGGCCTGAGCCGATCGGAATTCTCTTCTGCAGAAGCTGCATGAATAGGATCTGGGAGGCCACACGCAGCCTCCCAAGCTGCCGGCCGAGTCCTCTGCAAAGGCTTGTTCCTCCCAGGAGTCGTCGTAGGAGGCGACCGAGGCAGCAGCGCCGGTGAGGCCCGGTAGGTGAGGTCCGCCTCCCAGTTTCCTTCTGGTCCACATCCTGCACCTGATTTGCTCCTTTGCACTCTGCATATGAGAGGATAGACCAAGCATATGCTGTGATAATTAACAAGACTTCGCGGCAAGGAGGAAGAGGTGGTGGGCGATAGCTACGAAGAGCGGCCGAGTATATCTTTCTCCATATATAAAGGTGGAGAAGAATCTTATACGGAGAGGAAGAGCAAGAGTGAGAGAAAAAGTCTCACGTAGGTAGATTTATCAGTGTGGGTGGGTCTTGTAAAAATTCTCAGCAGCATGTTCTAGTGGAACTATTTAAATTTCTTCTTTTGGCTTGTGTTTAGACCTATCTCACATACGTATATCTCTAATCTATGTGATGTTGAGGTAGACCATCCTAGCTAGCCCGGTTGTAGAAACTCCACTGCAACAAAGGGATTTATTATCTTGTTCCATTCGAATAAGTTTGCATGTGAAGTGATGGCCACACGACAGTGAGTTCATGGGAAGCAAAACTTGTCGTTTACTGCTACATGAAAGGGTTCCTCAGACATTGCTAGTTATAATTGTTTTCTAATCACTGTTTTCTAGCTAATTAGTTTCTTCAGGTTGGGGTCACTGACTAAATGTACATGACTGAAATCACCACAGTGGACCTTTTTTTATATAAGTCTGGTAGTGGAAGTGCTTATCCAAGTTGCTCTTTTCGTGGTGATCTTTTACTCTCTTTTCCCATCACAAGAGATTTCTTTTTCTTAGTCCTTTCCGACGACATAATAGGCAATCGCCAGCATTTATTGCATGCATGCATGCTACCGTTAGGGATGTAAACGAGCCGAGTCGAGCCGAGTAATATGCTGCTTAAACTCTGTTCGTTAACTTTTAATCGAGTTCGAGCCGAGCTCGAGCTATATCGAGTATTGCAAATACCTGTTCAAACTCGGCTCGTTTAAATACTCTCGAGCTCGAACCCTTAACGAGTATCTTAACGAGCATAATTGAATTTGCGAGTTCGTATATATAAGTAAGTCCAATCCAATCTATAAGTAAAAAATTGATCGTTCATAAGACCTAAATTTATCTTATTTCAAGTTTATATCTCAATAGTTTTGATAAATTACTTAATTTAACTATTTTAATATAATGTTTGAAATATATTCATAATTTGTCACAAGCAATATGAGATTAATAGATAGATTCCACAAGGGAGGGGGGGTTGGTGCGCAATAAGATAGGGGCGGTGCTGCAACTCCCTTCGCACACCACCTAAAACCCCCTTTCTGCATCGTCGGTGACAGTATTACGGCCGCTGAGAGCCCCGTATGCCACTGACGGATGGTCCACAGCGGTCACCGGAGATGCCAATGGCCGACAACGCGGCCCTCGACCCCACCGGGGGGCTCACCTATTGTGCAGGTCGGTCTAGGGAGGAAGAAGATGCTTGATATGCTGGGAGGACCTTGCAAGACTAAAATTTGTGTTCATGCCCCTATTTACATGATTTGTGTATATACCTTAATTTACAAAATTTGTGTATATACACTGTGAATTTAGTCTATGACATTTAAGCCCTCATAAATATTTTATATTGTAATAATAACTGTATAAAAACAAATAAATATTTTTATATCATATATACTTATTATATTTAAAGAAATATTTAAATAAAGTGTTAGCGAGTACTTAGACAAGCTCTTAACGAGTATTTAATCGAGCTCTTAACGAGCTCTTAAACGAGTTGTTCACGAGTATAATCGAGCCGAGCTCACATGTGTTCAGACTCGGCTCGTTTATGAATCGAACTTTTTTTTTGTTCAAGTTCGACTCGTTAATTAAATAAACGAGCGGACCGAACTTTTATCGAGTCAAGCTTCGAACTACTCGTCGAACGTATCGACTCGTTTACACCCCTAGCTACCATATGCATGAAGGTTTTCAGCAGTCAGGCATGGTATTTGATAGTACATTTTTTCTAAGAATTACACTAAGATAATTATATGTCAAGTAGTGAAGATCAAAATACGGCAACAGTTAACGTGACGTCCCTCCCTCTCTCTGGATGCCTCAGGGTTTTCAGTGTGATCATCAAATCTAATGCAAAGATAAGATAATGGAAGTGTATAGCTACGTACTTTAGAATCAGTATACATGCATGTTAAAGATATTAAATAAGAAAAGCTCGGAGTTGTCATTTAATTAGTCTGCCACAGTTTCTCCGAAGGACTTAGTCATGCATAGAGAAGAGTACTACTAGATATTTTTGCAAAAGAACTAAAAAACAAAGGGATACCCATCTCAACCCCGATCAATTCCCATTTATTTATATATCTTTCTATGTATCTCTGACGTCTCTATCTATCAATCTATTGTGGAAAGCTAATTAATCGAGTTGGTTTCATGAGTATTAAGAATTAATTAACAGCCACAATGGAAAGCTTGATTAATACAATTGGCTTAACCCTTCATTCTTGTGGCCAATGGGTTTATACTGTCCAACCAATTAGAACCATTATGAATTATGGATTAGTAACTAATTTCAACGAAGAAATCAATTCTCGAAAAGTTGAATCAAAATCGATGAGTAATTGGATCATGAATTCGAAGATTATAAGCAGACTATAGTTTAGCCAACTCAGCGGGGTTACCCGATTTGTCGTCTTACACATTTGGCTCCACATTTGTGCTGCTTATTCCTTCAACACTCTGGTTGGTCGAAAATTGTACTAACTTAATTTGTAACATGAAGTAATATTTTAAATAGGAATATGATGTACCATATATCACATCATTTTTGTATATGTATAGCTTCACATGTATTGGAGTTCATCTGATTTTCTGTTCTACCAGAATTTTTATTTAAAAAATGATTTTAAAAGGAAATTTACATATATATATATATATATATAATCTATTATACCATGCATACCATTGAGATCTTCATATTATATCTTATACCTCCAAAATAAAAAAATTCATCAATTATATCCATGTGGTTAACATTCAATCAAAATAAAAGAAGTTTTCTACTATCATATACAGAAGGAGTGAAAATACCAAAATATCTTGGGAGAGGGGGGGAGATCTAGAGACCTTTTTTTTTTTTTTTGCTCAAGAGAGAGTTTTAGGGACAAGTTAATCTTTGTACTCTCTTACCCAAATATGATTGGTTAAATGGATGCAATAAAAAAGTAAGGGTACGTGATGTCTTTTTTGGGGGGTATATTGTATAATATGAAACTTTCGAATATATACGCCATATTTTAGGGTATGGCAAAAACCATCTAACAATGGTAAAAAATGTAAACTTAGATACAATGCGTCGATGCTTTCCAACTTAAATTTAGCACCAATTTCACCTCAACTAATTA
This sequence comes from Colocasia esculenta, assembly GCA_014218235.1. NCBI lineage: Eukaryota > Viridiplantae > Streptophyta > Magnoliopsida > Alismatales > Araceae > Colocasia > Colocasia esculenta. The sequence goes on along the minus strand of CM024762.1, from coordinate 139,722,199 downwards.
GCAAGACTCTCTTCGTATGTCCAGGAATAATTTAGTTTGTTGAGTGATCAACCAAACATCTCCATTACGTTCAAATTATTCCGGCCCGCTCAAATTATTCCTGTTTTATCTCCCTTTCATAAGGTAACCACTGCCTCAATTAGCCGATCGACAGCTTGTTACAGTACATGTCTCATGCATTTTCAAGAAAATAAGCAGGGAACTGATTGAGATAGCTGAACGAACGAATCTCGGCATCCAGATAATTAACAAACTTAATTTGATCCTAATCAATGAAGGACTACTTACGTCATGTTACTAGCTAGTTTGGAATGATGTGATCGTAAGGGGTGATGGGTACCATTCTGTCTATATATTTGGTTCCATGCGAGCCAAGATTGGCAGGTGTATATGATACTTGGCTTCTAATATGTCCAATGACGAACGAAGAGCAATGCTACAAGCCTAGATTTTTTTACCACACTTTTGTATACAATGATATTTATCTGCATGCAATTTAAGCAATTGGAGCACTCTGGTTGCCAACCTAGGATTGCACGGTCGCTTACAAGCGCTTCTAAGCACTAGTTGAGAGTGAAGATCCTAGAACTTTGTGGCTCCCCAATATGGGATGTAATCATGAATCCTATTATCATACCAAAAAATTAAGTCCTCCAGCATCAAGATTTCTTGCTTTGAGTGAAGTAGATGGATGCAGTGTAACGTCGGAACGATAGTCCTCCAATTACCCCACACACTGCACCCAACTCTCTCTTGTGCGAAATGAGAGAAGGCATTATCCTTTTCCCAGTTGCAATTATCAAGGGTAGGTGCATGATCAGAGTCCAGATTAAAATATAAGGCTAATGACTTGGACATAGTGTGGACTGTCAGATAGTACACTAGTAGAGATAAGACACTAGCTGCCTCACCAAGCCTAATATATAGACTTGTTTAGTATGTTCAACATAATAATATCACGAGACCATACAGGTTGCATTTCTGTTTATTACTTCCCACTGCCTCTTGTGGGCACAAAAATTTGTATTCCATTATTTGTTCTTTGTTCTCTGGGGATTGTCTGCTTTTGTAAATTCCTGTGGCTTGATGTTAAAGGAATACAAGGCTGACAGCATTGCTGGTGGGCAGGCTCTGTTACATGCATTTTAAATGAAGACTGGCTAATGAGGGAGAGCCAGACACACAAGATCATAATACTAGAATAATAAAGGTCGAAATTAAATGTCTGTGGGGTCTTTAATTTGTTGTCATCTCTAATGCATATGCAACTGTTTATGTCAATAAGATACTAGAGAGTTGTGAAACTGTTATGTATTATTTTCCTTGTCGTACGATGCTCTTGCCAATATTATACTTCTCTTCCAGTGTCTTTTTTTCTTCTGGAAATATAGATATATGAACTACGTGACATGATAGGTTGTCAGTTTTCTACAATATCGTCACCTGCAGGTTTGCATTATCCTGCAGGAATAAGGGGAGGTGAGGCTTCCACTTATCCCTATAAACCTTAAAAAGACTCCATCAAGTCATTTGATCTTAGTAATTGAATTGTATAGTAGATATCCCAACGGCTGATAGATATTGTAACGTTGTGACCGTTCGATCTGTGTTTATGGTTCTGGCATGGTGCTCTTGACCAAGAGGTGGTCATTGGGCCTTAGTCGTGATCCCTGTGTGCTGTGTGGGTGTTGTGGGCCGAAGGTTTTAGCCCAAACAGCCCATAGGTTCACTGGTTGTGAACGCAACAGGGTGAGGCGTCGTGTTCTTAACGCGACGGTCGCACGCGTCATGTTCTCCGCACCGCCTTTGGGACGCGCGGCATGAAGAGTTTTCAGAAGGCGACGGTTAGGTACGTCGTGTTCTGAAGGCGACAGGATGCTACGTCGCATTCTTGTTTTCGATTGGGATAAGTTTGGCCCTCCGGCCAAACAGAGCAGAAAGCTCTGTTCGACCGGGGAGAGGGTTGCTGCGGCGATTTCCGGCGACGTCAGCTTGGGAGCTCGTGTTTTGACGTGGTTTTGGCACGTAGAAGCTGCTCGGAGCGTGGAGAGCCCCGATTGAGCCTCGTTCTGTGAGTTCTTCTTATTGGTAGGGACTTTCCTTATTTTTATTGCATTATTTGATTGATTTGAAGCATGTTTAAGGTGTATCAATGTGTAGTTGTGTTTCTAGTATAGTTTAATGGATTTGTAGAAGTTTGGCATGCATGGAAATGAGGTTTTGAGTTGGTTTCTGTGTGAAAACCGGAGTGTAGGGTTTCTGTCTGAGAAGGCGACGGATCGGGCTATCGCGTTCAGGTTGCGACCCTTGGTCCCGTCGCGTTCTGGTTTGTGAACGCGGCTTGTCGAGCCGTTGTGTTCTTAATGCGACGGTAGATGCTGTCGCGTTCCGGTGTGTGATTGCGGTTAGTCGGGCTGTCACGTTCTTATCACGACAGTGGCCCCTGTCGCATTCTTCTGCTCAAAATGAGTGGTTGAGCCTTGGGCAATAATGGTCTTGTGTGGACCTAGCTCAAGTCGTTTTAAGGTATTTTAAGTTGTTCTCAGTTGATTAATGATTAGTAAAACATGTTTAGGTTATAGAATAATTGGTGGTTATTGAGTGGGTAATGTTGTTGGTTATGTTAAGTATGTTATAAAGGCTATATGATTCATATGTGTGGTTATGTGCATTATGGTGCGTTTCCATGGAGGCCATGAGATGGCCAATGACAGGCAAGGTTATAATGTGGATTCTGTGTTAATGGTGTGTTATTGCTTGGAGGTCACGTCGTGACCAGTGATGAGCCGATTATGTTAAATGTGTTGTGATATAAGTTTCACCGGGGTGTTAAGTGATCGGTGTGGTTTGTGTGCTTACCGAGTTTGGTGGTCCGGCGCCTATTCCGGAATGCCTCTCTAGTCGGATACCCCAGGTTTTGTGTGAGCCAGACACGTTAGTGCTCGAGGTTGTCCCGATACTGTGTGTACCGTGGAGGTTTGTGTCGTCTTCCTGGACACTCTCACTCCTATGTTTGAGTAGTACGTCGGACTGAAGGAAAGACGACAGAGGGCAGCGACTTGTGTTTGTGGGTATGAGGTCACTTGTAGCGTGCTCGTGGTTGGGGGACGGACACCAGTAGACGTCACTGGTCCCTAGCTAGTCCGGTTTTCCAGTGCCTCACTTTAGGGAGCTTAGGCCAGAGTCCCTAAAGGTGCCAGGCATGGGCCTGCAGTTGTGTGTGGTCTGCAGGCGTGGTGTTGGTTGGTCTCCACTGTTCTTTGGCTTTACTGTGTGGTTGTGGAGTGGCAGTTGGACCTTTCGTCCGTGACTGCGAGACTGGGAGGTAGTTCTTGTGCTGTGTTGTCCGGGTTGGATACTGGCGTCATGAACCAGTAGTCCGTTCCCGTGTGGTGGTGACGTTCTTTCCAACTTGTGCTTTGCCAGTGGTTGTGGCTTGTAAGTGGTGACTTACCGATTGTGGTTTGACTCATTGTGGTGTACCTTGTAGGAGGCACAGCTGTGTTGTGGTTTTGTGTGTGGTGATGGTTTGTCGTGGTACCTCGTGCTTTTAGGTACCCATATCCTGTGTGGGTTGTTGGCTGATGTGGCACGCAGTTTGCTAGCCTTTTCAGGTGTTGAGGTGGAACTGTGCTCTGTGGAGGTTGTGTTGTAGGACCTTCCACTTGCCGTGTTGTACTCTTTTAAAGGTGGCCTTCCGATGTGTTGTGGTTTTAGGGTATACTGGACTAGCTCTTGGCTAGCAGTTCTATTACCCATGTGTTTGAGGTTCGCCTGTGAGGCTTATAGCTTAGGCAGTGATTTGTCTGTGAGACTTGTAGCTTAGGCAGTGCTCTGCCTGTGAGGCTTGTGGTCTGGGCGCTTCAGTGATTGGGCGGACTAGTGATGTTGTGCTAGTCCTGTTGTTTCCTCTTACTTTCCGAGGATGAATTAGTTGATATGTTTATATTTAATTATAGTTTATCTATGATTAATAGGTGTTTGTTGTGGTTTAACTATCAGCGTACCAGTGAGACCTTTAGGGGTTGAGGACTGGTTCCTTATTTTAGTTGTTGAGCCTGTGACTTGTTGAGGCTCACTCCCCTACAGTTCTTTTCTGAGTTTGCCGTGTGTTTTGCTTGCAGCGGCATTGTGGCATACTTGTACCACCAGCAGTTGAGTAGTCATTGTGTTTAGTGTGAGCTTTGCTCCCTCGGGGTATGTCCCAGGTAGTTGTATTTTTCTCTTGGACATATAATAATGTATTGGGACAGTTGTACATTATTGTACACAGGTATGAGCACATGTACTTTCTTATGTTTTATACTGTTGTGGTTGTCTTTTATATTCTTACTGGACACTTGTGTGAGATATCTCTTGCGAGACTTCGGTCCGATCGCGGGAGGCGGACTTGGATATGGAGCCTTATTGGGCATAAATATTCAGGGTCGCTACAGATATTAATCCAAGTAGATTTCGTGATAAAATATTTAACAAACAACATATAGATTTTTAGAATGGATTCATCTCTGGGATGATTTAGAGACCTAAATATATATCATAGAAATTGGGATTCTAGGGAGTGGTTCAATGAGAAAAATCCAACTTTCGATGGCAGATTATGGGGATAAGATTAATAATTTGTAGATTTAGATGAAGAATTAGAAGAAGAATAACTATCCTAATTCTCAAAGACACATCCAAGATATTTAAATATTGCTTGAGTAGATTAGTAAGCAGCCCATCTCTATTAAGGAAGAACTTACAATCAGGATTCAGGAAGATCTCTTTTGGAAGCTAAGACTCAAGACTTGGTTTAAATAAAGGGACATGTTCGATCTTGATCGGGGTGTGCACCTCGTCATTGCGGAATCTCGTAGGATCGAGAAGAAGGCTACAAGAGTCTTCTTTGTTGTTTCCTCGCTCCAAACATCTTCGGGATCTGGTGGTGATGTCCTGTGTGAGAAGTCTTGCACAAGGGTGAGAGAGAGAGGGAGAGAGTCTTGTGCAGGGTGTATGCCAAGAGAGAGAACCCTCTTCCTTGCATGCGCATGGGAGAGGAGAACCGGGGACACTCCAACAGCATGGATCTCTCCCCAAGAGTCATAGAGTCCATAGGACTCTAGGGAGAAAACCGCATTGGCGGTTGCCATTCTCCGAGGGTTGCTTAGGCAACCTTTGGTGCCCAACGTGGGCAACCAACCAATGGGGACTCCATTGGTTAACATCTCCCACTTGCCCACAGAGGGCACAATAAAATGTCACTTGCTCACTAAGAGCAATTCATCTCTCGAGACTTACTTCTCAACCTTACATGCGGCGAATGGAGTGAGCGACCTTACGAGAGTCTGTACAACAAATGAGTAGTGACCTATTAAGTTATCACCAAAACTAACAGATCACAATACTCTAAAGGAATCTCGTAGTACCCTAGATATCTTCAATATTCACCAGCTTTGACATCCTGGATCTCTTAAAAACTAGCGACGTCAAAACTCAAATGTTTTGTACTCACGACTTTATCACCACTAAGTCGACATATTCTCTCGAGGTATGAGCCACAAAATATGGTGCAATATTTAGATGTCTTTCTTGAGTTCTTATGTCAATTCAATTAGTCTTGACCACTTTCCTAGTCATGTCCCACTGGACTGTAACAACCATAGCCCTAAGGAGCATGCTAAAGTAGCTACATCAAGTTTCCTTTTCATGACATAGACCTTAGGTCTAAGGGTACAGATGGATCAACAAATTATGATCCAGGAGCTCACACAATGATGAAACGGAGATCTCATTCATCATTCTCTTCAACGGTCGTTTTACGCACATGTGGTATGGGACACATGCTACGGTGTTCTTCCATCATTATGGGTGTGTCACATACGACAGAATAAAAAACACCGTACGGTTCTTAGTCTAGCCACTCCCACTGTGGCTAACCCGAGTCTCATGACGTCTTATCATAAAACTCACAGCCGGCTTAATAAAGGCTTCACGGATTTGATTCTCATATCTTGTGATCGATCCAAAGGGATCTCATCATAATTCAGTTTAAGGCGACAATAAAAGGAAAATATCTTGCTCACTCTCATAGCTCCATGGATATAAATTTATCTTGCTCGCTCTCATAGCGCCATAGATATAAATTGTCTCATCTTGCTCACTTTCTTAGCGCCAAGGCAAATGACCTGTGTAAAGTATTCCAATCATAGACACACATAAGGAAGAAAAACATAATAAATTAATTGTCAATGAATTATTGTGCACATTACAATTTACACAATCTCATATTTCTAATATGGGTTACAAATGCCTCCCTCAGGATTTGTTTAGTTAGTGGATGTGCCAACATATGACCTGTTGAAATGTGTCGGAGAACCACCAACTTCTTTGCAACTAAATCCCAAATGTAGTGATAACGAATGTCAATGTGTTTGGTTTGTCCATGGTATTTAGGGTCCTTAGCATAAGCCAAGGTCGATGTGCTATCAACATACAGCACCACCGCCTCCTTTGATAAATGTGTCATGGCCAATCGTTGTAGGAAACTTTGCAACCAAACAGCCTCTTGACATGCAGCAGAACAAGCCACATATTCTAATTCCATGGTAGATAAAGCGATGCACGTTTGTTTCTTGTTACACTAAGAAATGGCCCCTCCACCTAACATAAACACATAGCCTGAGGTGGATTTGCGCTCATCTTTATCACCGGCCCAATCAGCATCGCTGTAACCTCTCAATCTTAAGTCACATCCTTTGTAACATAAGACAAGGTCCGAAGTACCACGGAGATATCAAAAAATTCTCTTAACTGCTTTCCAGTGAGCGAGACCACTGCAAAGCTAATGTCTGGCCGTGTACATAACATGGCGTACATTAGGCTCCCTATTGCAGCTGCATATAGCACTTTAGATATTTCATTCTTTTTCTTACCAGTTTGTGGACATTGACTGATACTTAAAACACAACTCTTATCGATTGGAGTATCGATGGGTTTGGAATAATGCATCCGGAATCTCTCAAGAATTTTATTTATATAAGTCTCATGTGACAAACACAGAAGTTTATTCGAGCGATCTCTCATGATTTTTATTCCTAGCACATAATTTGCTTCACCCATGTCTTTTATCTCAAAAATAGAAGACAACCATTCTCGAGTGGCTTCGATAGATTCCATGTCATTTCCAGCCAATAAAATGTCATCAACATATAATGACAAAATAAGAATCTTTTCTGCCGTACATTTAACATACACACAATGGTCTTCTTCAATCATCTCAAAACCAAATGAGATAATAGTTTATAAAATCTAAAATACTAATGTCTAGACGATTGTTGAGGCCATAAATGGAACGTTTGAGACGGAAAACTTGCACTCGTGTCCCTTTGCCTCAAAACCTTCTGGTTGAACCATATAAATTTCTTCGTCTAGGTCTCCATTGAGAAATGTTGTTTTAACGTCCATCTGAAAAAGTTCTAAGTCTAAATGTGCAACAATGGCTAGAATAAGGCGAACTGATGTGAATCTCACCACTGGGGAGAATGTCTCATCGAAATCTATACCCTCCATTTGAGTATATCCCTTCGCCATAAGTCGTGCTTTATATTTGTCGATTGATCCATCCGCCTTGCGTTTGACTTTGAAAATCTATTTATTTCCAATAGCCTTACGCCCTGGAGGGAGGTCGATAAGTTCCCAAACCTGATTCTTACTCATAGAGTCCATCTCATCTTGCATTGCTTCCTTCCACTCTTACTAACAGATGAAGTTAATACTTCTTTAACAGAAGTAGGCTCATCATCATCAGCAAGCTGGCACACAAGAGCTTCCTCTTCGATCTCAAATCGACGACGAGGCATGTGTCCACATTTGCTACAACGTATCTGATCGTCTTGTTCTTCTATAGGTGTGCTCCCACTGGGCACAAAGCTCCTACTATCATCATGATCATCTCTACTATCCCTGGCGGCTTCCTAGTTAGGAACAAATTCTCTCCCTTCGCTGGAAGATGGTAGAACATCATTAGGGTCATCCAACTCATGGAGATCAAGACTCTTTCCAGTGTCGCCGATACTAGGAAATTCTGATTCTAAGAAAACAACATCTCGGACGTCTTTTTATGTCATTCCTCCATTCGAATGTTGTCCGTACATGACATAACCTTAGAGCCTTCAGGATATCTTATAAAGATAAACTCTCTAGCTTTAGGGCCAAGTTTTCCAAACTTGTGAGAAATGTCATGGACATATCATGTTGAACCCCATGGGCGTAGATTATCTAAATTTGGTTTTTGACCATGCTGTAGACACGCGAATTCGACTACACCGTGAGCAAATTTCACATTGCGCCATAACGCCCCAATGGCCCATTCTTTCTCGATGCTTCCCCTTAATTCTCGGTACTTCCCTTTGTTTCAAATGTGGTTCGGTCGCGATTCAGACTGGCGGACGCGATTCAGGAACCTTGTTGCGACAACTCCAAGGGGCGAGACCTTGTCGCGTTGGCCATGCAGGACGCGGCCATAAAGGCTTCGTGCATGGCGGACGCATTTATGTTTAATTGAAATTGCGTCCAATTAGTTGGACGCGGTTCAAAGTAAAAAAGGGTTACGCCCCCCAAAGTCGTCGAACCGTTGTGCAATCATGACAAATCCCTAAATCGCGTCTTTGTCAGTAGACGCGATTCAGAAGGTCAAATCCAAATGTCACGTCAGCAGACAGCACGTGTATGAGTCAGTTGCCTCGGAACCACGCATATTGTAATCACGTCCGGGCGGCCCACCGCGATTCAAGTCGCGGTGGCCCGGCCCAACGCGATTCTAAAGCATAGCTGAGGCTACGCCATCATGCACCCGTCACATCGGTTTGACTTTCTTAATCGCGATCTGTCGCCAGGACGCGATTCATTCATAATCGCGGCTTCCTATTTGGACGTGATTCAAGAATCTGTTGCCTATAAATTGGACCCGAGGGTCATTTGTTCGGGGGGGTTCCACGAAGCGACGAAGCCCTGCCGAATTCCTACCTCGACTCTGAGCTACCTTCCACGTCGCACCGTCCATTCCATCCCTCGGAGCCAGCGTCCCTGCGGTCCACGTGTACCAGAGCGAGGTGGACGACGTCTTCCTCCTCTCCGTCCAACCGGAAACGGCACGTCACGCCGCACCAACATTTGGGGAAGCACCCCCTTCCCTTTTCCTGTCTTTGCATTTATCTTCTCTGGGCCCCATGTGGCCCCTTTTACTTCTTTTACACACACATGCATGCATATACACACACCTACATTTAGGGGTTTAAAACCACCACACGGTGAGTCCTCCCCCAATGTTATTCTTTCCATTCTTTATCTTAGGATTTGTATACTACACGCCTTATGTGACTAATCCCTTTTCATATTCTTTGTATTTTGTCAGGGTAATCGAACGAGGAAACGCCCTCTACCGCGACCGGCCGTGTTCGTAGAGGAAGATAAACCCACATCATCCCCCACGCAATCTCCCCGCTAAAAAGGTATGCTCGTGATCAATCCTTCCATCCCGCACCCCTCGTCGTGCGTCTCCATTCGGTACCCTCGCGTGCCTGGTGATCACGTTTCTTTTTCTTTATTTTACACTTTTCACACTCCATATCCACACACCACACATTCCACACACATTTCGCAAACCACATTTTTATTTTTATCACCACCCTCTTTGTGGACTGTTCTTTGTCCCCCCTAAAAAGGGAACGGAAAACACATCTACACACGCCATAACTCATAAGGGGTGGAAGGAACTGACTGTGAAGGTATGTGATTAAGGATGTAGGCCGCAGTCATTATAGCATCCCCCCAAAAAGATATTGGAAGGTTGGCATGCGCCATCATCGACCTAACCATATCTAACACTGTTCTATTCCATCTCTCAGCAACACCATTGTTGCGGTGTATATATAATAGTTAATTGTCTGTGTATTCCTTTTTCTTCACATAAAGTTCGAAACTCATCTGAAAGATATTTATGTCATCGATATGTCCGAAGAACTTTTATGGTTTTGTCTAATTGATTCTCAACATCTACCAAGAAGTGTTTGAAGCAATCTAACGCTTCATAGCGGTGAGCAATCAGATAGACATATCCATATCGTGAATAATCATCTATAAATGTGAGGAAATAGGAAGCCCTTTGACGGGTCTTCACACTCATGGGTCCGCAAATGTCGGAGTGGATCAATTGTAAGAGTTCAGTGGCTCTTTTAGCCTTTCTGAAAGGCTTGCGACATGCCTTACCGGCCAAGCATGATTCACACACAGGAAGATTGACTTTAGCGAGTGAGTCTAGTAAGCCTTCTCGAGCTAACCTTGTCATTCTATCTTGTCCTATGTGTCCTAGCCGAGCATGCCAAATTTTTGAATCAAGGTTATTATCAGTATTTACCACATAAGACACAGGAAAATCATGATTATCCAAATCTAATTTAAACAAACCATCCATGAATAAAGCATGACCATATATAACATTGTTCAAACAAATGTCAACTTGGTTGCTAGCAAAAGAAAAAGAGAAGCCTAATGCTAATAATGACGAGACTGATAGTAGATTATGCTGAACTCTAGGCGCATAGAGCACTTCATGGAGAGTTAAGACTCGTCCAGTCTTTAACTTGAGTTGATACACACCAACTCCAAGGACTTCCTCGCTGGAACCATTTCCCATATATACTCTTTGCGATCCCGCTGAGATTCGGCGATAATCCACGAACCCTTGTTATGTGCTTGGTCGCTCCTGAATCCGCTATCCATTCAGGATTTGTTCGAGCAACTAGAATATGCGAACAAACATGCACAGTTGGAGAGCAAAGAAATTGGAATACCTTTTTCGGCTCAGTGCATTCACGAGCGAAATGTCCCAGTTGTCCACAATTATAGCGTTTGGCCTTCGACTTATCTCTCTTTCCACTGTGCTTGCCTCTTTGGCGCTTCGGTGTTTGCCCCGCCTTTGAAGTGGATGCAACATTTTGCCTCTTCCTCTTGAAGTTCTTCTTTGGACCATTCTTGCCCTGTTGTCTGCCTCCCTGGGCGACAAGGGCAGTAGCGTGCATAGCTTCCTCGCGCTCAGCCTCTAACTCCACATGGCGAGAGATGTCAGAAAAATTCTTAATACGCTCATTGTGAGTGAGGATTTGTTTCATGTGAGTCCAAGAATCTGGCAAAGATCTTATTACAGCCTGCACCTGCTGCTCATCGGTGAGATCGTGACCTGCAGACTTCAAGTCGTGGATCATGCTTGACATCATCCTTAGATGCTCAGTCATGTTCTGACAGGGATCTTTTCGGAGGGTCTCAAATTTCAAAACAAGAGCCCTTATCCTCGTGGTAGAGGTTCCTCCAAAAGTAATCTTCAACTTATTCCACATATCCTTGGCAGTCTTACACTTATCAAACTCGCCAATCAGATCATCCTGCATGCTGCTTAACAGTGTAAAGTGCGTGTTGCGATCTTTGTTGAACCATGACTTGTAAGCCTCTTGATCTCCGCGGTGTTGAGCGGTGTTGCCTTCTTCGGTCGGGGTCATGGATGTAGTAATGTGATCAAGTAACTTTTGCTCATTCAAAAGATATTGGATCTTTTGATGCCAAATGTCATAGTTAACGCCATCTAATTTATCCCCTTTAGTTAAGTCAGCAATAACATTCTTAGAGGCCATCGATGAATCACTACATTAAGATAATATGAGAACGCTAAGTTGACAATTCTACACATCAGTCTATTTAATCCAGAAATCTACACTATAATATTAAATATTCTACATATAATAAGATCGAGAGTAGACTCAGAGTCCTATAGTCATCTCCCATTTATATATGAATATTTAATATTATTAGAGTAATTTTGATCAAATAATTAAGAGGGAGATGAACTAACATCTCTCAATTAATAAGCATGTATATACTAAACATGAATATTCAAATTAAGAATTAACAACAACTAATCATGTTCAAAGAATATACTAATAAATTTGAACAACAACTAATCATGCATGTTCAAAACTCCCTTTAATAAAGGATTCAACACATGATTTTAAACAATCGGATCATACATAGATTGTTTGAATATAAAGTGCATGAATAAACTTATAAGATTAAACTAACTAATATAATTTATTGCATGGACTTAAATAAGACAATCTCATAATCATGAAGCTCATAATGATCCGAAGGAATAATAAAATCATGTCTAAAATGGCGATAACATCATAATAGCTAAAGCTATCATCTGGAGGCGGGTCGAAGTCATAGCACGGCGACGGGGAACATGCCGCATGTGACGTCGGACTCGTCGTACTGCCAATAGGCATTATTGTGGCAACGAGAGACTGAGATACCATTCCCTACCGGTCCACGTCCAATAATGCAACTAAGTCGGGCTCGACCACGAGGTCCGCTCGGCAACACCACATTAGTGCGACGTCTAGCAAGGTGGTCAAGATCACGACACCGACAGGCCGACGCTCGCATGTGGGCATGTTCAACCAGAAAAGTGTGTCTGGGTACTGTAGACACTATTTTCCCGCTCCCCCCGTTTTATGGGAGGACGAAAGACGGTCCACACCAATAACGTGTACGGATACACTGAAAAGAGGCGGTAAAACAAACAATGGCCCTTCGGGCGATTAAAAGATAATAAAAGTAAACGCGATCGCCAGTACTTTTCCTAAAAAGCACCAAAAGTAGGAACGGGTAGGAAAGGAGTGACATGTACCTTTTTACCCGTAGAAAAGAAGCGGGATGTGTGGACGTGGGTTCTTTCCTCCTCCTTCCACCGGCCGGCCGGCGAAGGAGATTCAGCTCGGTACTTGGGACAAAAAGACAACAAAAAGAGACAATGGGATTAGCCCGGAATGTGCAGTAAATGAATCTAGACAAATAAAATAACAAAGATGAAAAAGGGGAAGAACACACCTTTTGGGTGGTCTTTAAAACCTCTAACTAAAAGGTATGATGTGTGTGCATGCATGATGTGTAGAATGTAAAAAGGGCAACGTAGGGCCCAAAAGGAAAATGGAAAAGGACCACGAGGGGTCCGGAAGGAAGAAAAGGGGGTGCTTCCCCGAGGTAGCCGGACGGCGTAACGGCGCTGTGGAGGGCAAACGAGAGGAGGAAGATGACGATGGCGTGGCTTCCGTTGGATGTGCGCGATGGCGAGGAAGACGGCGACGTCGGGCCAGAGACGATGGCGAGGAAGACGGCGACGAGGCAAGGCTCCGCCGCGAAGAACCTCTCTCTCTCTCTCTCTCTCTCTCTCTCTCTCTCTCTCTCTCTCTCTCCTCTCTCTCTCTCTAAAACCCCCAGCCAAAACCCAAATGAAAGCCCCCCCTTTGAAATGGGGTTCTGCGCAAGCTTTTATGTTCTGGATGAAAATCACGTCCAAGACAGCCGCCGCAATTAAAGGGATAAATCACGTCAACTCGGCTGGCCGCGATTAAGAAGGCCGGTTTGACAAGAGTCGGTTCTGCTGAGTCGCGTTCAGAATCGCGTCCAGTGACACGGACGCTATTTGAAACGCGGCGGGCATACCGAACGCGATTTACGATATGCGTGGCCCCGAGATAAACCGACTCACAAGTACGCTGCCAGCCGATGGGATGCTGATTTGACTCTTCTGAATCGCGGCGACTAGTACGAACGCGATTAAAGGATTTTATCATGATTACAGTCCTGCGCGCACGACTTTCGGGCCGCTGTCAGACTCTGAATCGCGCAGGGGTACCAGACGCAATTTGACATGCGGTTTATGAATCGCGGCGGCTACGGTCGACGCGAATTGAAAGGCGGTGGCGGGACCTCTTGACGCGATTAGAGAGACGGTTCTAAGAAATGCATCCACTATAGTGGACGCGACCGGACCCCCTGGGAAAGCACCAAGAAAGAAGTGGGCGAAATCTAGAAATATTGGGAAAATAGCTCTTTCAAGGCAAAATGAGGGTCATTTTGGGCGTTACAGTGCAACTCAAAAACTTGCCCGCGGTGGGAAAATTCGCGTGTCTACAGGTACACTATGTCGGACACCACGAAGTTGGCCTGCAAGAAGGACATGCATGGGTGGACCAGTACTCATGCGCCCTTGTCTGCCAGTACCCCCGCGTTCAGCCAAACCAGCATGCCCGCGAAGCGCCACGCCATCACCCTCGCGAACCGCCACGTCTGCATGCATGGGACCACCCCTGCACACCTCAACACGGCCTGCATGGCCGCGAGGACCCTCGTGCACACCTCCACGCACGCTTGGGCCGTGGACCCTACTGCGAATGTCACCGCGCCCTGGGCCGCGGTCACCGCACCCGCCTGGGCCGCGGACTCAGCCGCGGACATCACCGTGCCCGCCTGCATGGTGGCCGTCCACGTCGCCTGCAGGCACGCCATCGCGGCCTGCATGGCCGCGGTCTGCACGGCCTGCATGGCTGCCGTCTGTGACGCCTACAGGCACACGAACCGTGCCTCCTCATTGTCCGCATGCAGCACCTTCGCCGAGAAGAAGGCTACAAGAGTCTTCTTCATTGTTTCCTCGCTCCAAACGTCTTTGGGATCCGGTGGTGATGTCCCGTGTGAGAAGTCTTGCATAGGGTGAGAGAGGGAGAGAGAGAGAGAGTGTGTGTGTGTGTGTGTGTGAGTGAGAGAGAAAGAGAGAGAGAGAGAGAGAGAGTGTTGTGTGTGTGTGTGTGTGTGAGAGAGAGGAGAGAGAGAGAGAGAGAGAGAGAGTGTGTGTGGTGTGTAGAGAACCATCTTCCTTGCATGTGCATGGGAGAGGAGACCGGGGACACTCCCACCGCATGGATCTATCCCCAAGAGTCATAGATTACATGGGACTCTAGGGAGAAAACCGCACTGGCGGTTGCCATTCTCCAAGGGTTGCTTAGGCAACCTTTGGTGCCCAATGGGGACTCCATTGGTTAACAGGACCAATATACAAAATTTTATCACATCAATGCGACAAACAAGAGGAATGTTAATTTTATTTCATGTATGGATTTAATTGCCCTCAAGAGGAGTGGACATGTAATATTGATGTTGTCAAAGCTTATTTATTCACTATTTTCAAAGCTTATTCACTATTTCTAACCCTGTTCAAATTCTTTCTGAGTTTTGTCTTAGAAATAAAATTGTATCTATGGTTGAAAATGATATTCTTTGTCAAATAATTTCTTCTAAAGAGATTGAAGATGTGGTCTTTACTCTTCCTATCCACAAATCCCCTGGCCCTGATGGACTCACAACTCAATTCCTTCATTTCCATTGGGACATATTGGGGACATTGTCAAAGTGGATATAGTGAATCTTGTACCACTCATTCTTTTATACGGGTTCATATTTACCCTACTTCAACAAAGAAGCAATCATTAGGTTGACTTGGAGGTTTCTAAATGACTATTCTAGATTTTGGGTTAGAGTGTTGAGGGCGAAACACTGTAAATCTGAATCCTTCTAATATATCAAAGAATAACGCAATGTATCATCTATTTGACACTCAATTATGATAGTGAAGATTTCAAAGAAGGTTGCACATGGGTAGTCAAGACTGGCTTTAACATCAATATTTGAAAAGATCAATGGATCCTTGATAAGCTGGACCCATTGATCCCTCGAGCTGACTATCTTGGGCAATTTCCTACAATTGTTGCTGAGTTAATTGTCAATGGGAAGTGGAATGAAACTCCCATTAGCTAGCTATTAGAAGATGTAGACAAGAGAGCTATCCTGCAAATTAGAATCCCTAGGTCTTAAATAGGGATTATGACATACTAATATGGACTAAAACTCAAGATGGTCAACTAAATGCCAAATTGACTTATAGATATCTATGTGATAGAAGACCTTCCCCGGCCTCTTCGTTGGTACATCACATCTAGTAGGTTTTATGGCAACCAAAGCTTATGAATGAGGTTCCTCCAATGGTCATCACTGTTATCTGGAAGGCTTTAGTAAATGCTCTGCTCAAACAAACAAGGTTTTGCTAGAATAAGTCAGTATATCAGTAATATCTACCCAATTTGTTTAGACTCTGAAGAAATAGTAGATTACCTGGCCTCAATTATATATATAAGGTAGATAAGCACATCAGATCCCTTGAAGATAGAATCATTGTTTGGACTAAACATCCATATGCTTCTTCTAATCATGACCACATATTCATTATTCGGGCATGTTCTATCATGTGGAATTATGGAAGGCTAAATACTCCTTAGTTTTTAATCAACAACATATAGCCCCAAAATGTATTCTGGTTAGAATCCACCATGATATCTCACTTTGACATAGCATGAAGCAGCCTGAGGAATCAATGTTGTAGAGATCCATCATTCTACCAAAAATTGAGTGCTGATCTGGAGTTGCTCTTCTGATTGATGCAACATTTAAACATAATATTGCTACTACTGGTCTGGTTCTTATAGATCAATCATAGGAAATTCTGCAATGCAGATCATCCACTATCTCAGCTAATTCTTTTGTTGAAGCCGATGCTCTTGCTCTATTTGAGGGCATTAATTAGTGGGTTACTGAATTACACATCACTCACCTATTTAGTGATGCAAGGATTGTTGTTCAAGCCATCAACCACTCCAATAGCGATCTCTTGAAATGTAGCTCTGTGGTTTATGATTGTAAACATCTTCTTGCAGAGAGTCTGATCATTAAAATCTCTTATTCCCCCCAAGTTGTCACCATCTCTGCTCATTATTTAGCACAATATACAGCAACTTCAAGTGCCCAAGACTTTTGGAATTTCTCGGATATCCCATCCTCTGTACTAAATCGTTGTACTTATATATTCTCTCCATCTTAGTTCTGAATGTAATACCCTCCTTTCATTGTCAAAGAGAGAGAGAGAGAGAGAAATTAAACCTTAGTATTATGTCAAAGGTTTTCATTATTCTAACTTAAAACCTAAGTTGATAGAATCCAAATGCTCATACATTATTTGATGTAAGCCTAAATCTCGACAATGTTGAATATTGTTAGGATGAAATGCTTAGGGGAGAAATATAAACGACAATTTTTTTGAAGCGGAGAGTTTACATGTGTGTATATTTATCTTGAAACGTTGATCGTTTCATGAATTATGTGAACTATGATAAGATGAACCATATACATCTTGGACACTGAAAATTGTATAGGATCAACTGCATGTTATTCAATGACATATGTGGAACTTCATGTAGCGGTCCTCATCGTTCGAACCCATTAACCTAATAACGAGCCCAACCAACTCCGCCTCTTGCAAATAGACTAAAGTCTCGTTAGGGATATCATTATAATTGTCCGTAAGAATATACAAGAAACAACTAAATATACATAAGCTTGCATATAATTACATAGCTTTACGCATATTTACATGAAGTACGGCATCTTAGGGCATACCTCGAGATGAATGACAAAAGAAAGATTACACTACTGGTGGGATACACCCACCTCTACTACGACACGGATCAAAACTAGACGAGGGACTGAAACTCTCTTGCTCTCCTTTACCTGAAAGAGAGAAGTAATGGTGTAAGTCTCACAAGTCACTAGCTCAGTAAAGAAACTCCCACAAAACTACAATGATGGAAGTAACATAAATAGCAAGAGTAAGCAACTAGCAAGTAATTTAAATAATAGAATTAAATATACATGAATTTAAATGTTGTAAATAAATAAATAAACGGAAAGTCACGCACAGATGCATGAGTTAGCGAGGAATAACACTACATTCAGATCATGAAATCTAGTTCGCGACACCAACAACTGACCCAGACAAGCAACACAAGACTACCGCTCACTTTCACAGCCATGAATGAAAGATCCAACTACAGCTCCACCTCTACAAGCATAAGACTATGGAGTCTAACCAACACCATGTGCAGCCCAACCACGCTGAAGATCCATACATGTCACACCTCTAAAGGTCTGGATCCCTTGAGTGAGATTGTGGAACACGGAACTAGCTGGAGCCTAGTACGTCTATTGGTATTCGTTCTTCAACTACGAGTATGCTACAAGACCGAACTGAAAGTCATTGCCCCCATTGTCTAGTTTATAGAGAACCTATGATACTTGATGTAACAACCCTCTTTATACCGGTACGATTATACCAATCCACATCAAATAAAGGGCGTCGTCACAGTGGACATGTACCCAACACAACAAAGTAGGTAAAGATGTACATAAATAACAAAAGAGAGTACAGTGGAAATAAAAGGAAATTTTATTCCATCATCATTCACACATTCCACAATCTATATAGTAGCAAATGTAAATAACAAATGTCCACGACGTACAAGTCCATGATATTAATGTCCACATACTAGTAATGAAAAGTAGACTAAACAAGTGATCTCCTCAGGTACAGCTACTCCTCGCGCTTAGAGTCGCTCCTCACTATGTCCTCCTCTAGTACGGGAACACCTGTCTCACTTGTATGTTTAAAACAAGTATGAGTCTTCCAAAAAGACCCAGCAAGCAACCTATTGGCACATCCTTACACATATCACATACATGCTTTTCTTTTAAACAATAAGAGAAGTACATGTCACATGCTTCATGCCAATTAAGCAAATATACATGAATAACCTATAGCATGCTTTCAACACATGGTAATTAACTTGATTCATTGTGTCAATTTAAATTCACATCATTTCATAATTCTACATAATTAGATCATGGAATTATGCACATAGTAACTAACATTCTAGCATGATATCTAACATTTTTCACATGCTCTTATAACACATATCTACATCTTTGCTTGCTGTTTTAACATAAAAATCTCATTCACATGGTTCCACATCTTTTCACATGATAACACATTTACACAATATTTCACATGCTCACATTGCACATTTATACACTTTTCACATTTTTACACATTAATTGTCGTGACACATAGTCTGAACCACCATAAAGAATGACACACATTCACATAACATATACCCGTCACCTAGACAATATAGTGACGAATCTTGGTAACTATGCAGAACCGGGAGAAGCCCTCTCCACCACAACCTGTGGTACTGTCCACCTCCAGGATTTCATCATGATGCCCACAGGATATCACATACACAATGAGCCTTCCCATAGAGACTTTTCTACAGTACGGCTCCACAGCCTTCTATGGTAGCAGTGTCAATTTCGGCACATGATTCACTTAAACACATTTTTCTCACTTAATCACATGATTTACATATTTACATGCACCATTTAATCCATTCATATGCACATCTTTCAAACATATAAATCTCAGTTTACAAAACTTAACATGATTGTTTCACAGTGACAATTAAATCATAACAGTACCTAAACATGCTGCTAATCACTGGAATTTACATTATTTAAATCAAACATGCTTAACATGGCTTTAACCCTTTTAAAAATGCAAACAGTATCTATGGATATCAAAATAGTACCAAACTTTAATTACAAACCCTACACAAGTAATATGTCATTTGACTAATTTTTCAGAATTTTTGCAATAGTAAAACTATTTTTAATATTTAATACAGATTTCATGCAATTTCAACAAGATATTTCCTTTAACATGATAGATAGCAAAACAGTCAGTTCCCACAGGTTTAAATCATGCAAACAGTAACCCTAAGTTCATGAAAATTCTGTGTAACAATAACATACATTAAAACTATTTGTTCAGAATTAAATACTGTCAAATCATGTATATTCTCTCATAACAGAAATTATATTAAATGATAGTATGATCAGAAATCTGACAGAAAATCATGGGTTGACCCTAAGATAGTACCTGAACATTCACAATTTTTACAGCATGATCAGACATCCAGAAATCCAAAATTCATAACACATATATGACAATCGCAGTTCTGTAAAATATGAAGAACTTGACGACAAGGGTATGGCCATCAAGGTGGGTTAACGGCACATTCTGTTGCCGTCAACTCAGGAACTTGGCCGCAACAAGGTTGATGTCAACCTCCTATCTGTAGAAAGTGCAGACCGAACTCCATAAAAGAGAGAATTTGGGGGTCCAGGACACGAAGGAAAAATCCGTAAAAATACTCTAACCCTAGGGGACATGTCTAGGGATGATACCCCTAAGCTACTTGCCTGAAATAAAATCTCTGAAGATTAAATTTGACAATTAAACCCTCCTCGGCCAAGCCAAGAAGGTGTCCTCTCCAACTCCAAATCTAGTCTTCACGCTTGAATAGATGGCCTCTTGGAGTTGGGGAAGCTTCTTCAACTCCAGATGCACTTTCTAGTCGAAGAAGATCACCAGAGTAACCTCCCAAACGCCGGATCAAGCCTCACAAAGTTCTGACTTTTCTCACAATCGAACCCTAGAATTTCCTCTGAACCAAAGGACCTAACCTAGCCGAAATACTTAGGTTATATAGGTTAAGAGTCGGGGTAAGCCTAGCATTAGGAGTTCTGACCATTGGGGATTGGGTTTCCTAATTAGATTCCAAAGAAAAAGCAGTCGTTTCAGATCTGGAATCCCAAACACAGTCAGAGAAGTAAACGGCTACTTTGCTGCCGTTAACAAAAAGTAGACGCCAATCGATCTGGACGTCTATATCCTCTAGCCATGCAGTCAACGATACACAAGTTGTCGTCAACCTGTTGTTAACGTCAGGTGATGTTGACGTTAACCAGGGATTTCAGACAGAACTTAAATACATTAAACCAGCACACATATACAGAAATAAATAAATACAACATGCACAGAAATAATTAAATACAATATGTACATGATTAAATATAATACATGCAAAATGTGAGGGCCTTACACTTGACTAGAGAAACATCTACGGTAAGTGTCAGATTACTCTACTCGGTGTCAAACCCGAACCATAGCCTGTATGAAAGAAATTTACCAAGGAGTTGCCCGAATAAACATAACTCTACTACAAACAATAATGTGTTAGGGCACCGAACGCCATGCTAGGGCGTCGGGTCCCATGGACGCCACAAGCCATACTAACACGTCCTGATTGTCGAACGCCTCAATGAGGCATCCGCCCGATTGGACGTCTTATCAGGTCAAAACACTCCAAATATGGAGCTCAAACCAATGTCCAAACACATCCTTCTAAGACCCAAACCATAATTGTAACGCTGAAAACTCATAAGAAGAGGTCTAAACATGTGATTCCCACCATAAAATGTCATTTCCATGCATCACATGCATCAACCATATCAATTTGGCTAATGTTCAAATTAATCAAATAAAATGGTAAATTCACATGCTCCACACACAAACACACCCAACTCAACACCTAGAACCTTAAATCCACACTCTGAAACTGTAGAGCACAAAAGAAACACGAAGAAATCGAGAGAGGGGGCGTCACCCTACTGGAGCACGGAGAATGCACCTGTTGGAAACTTCTCATAATCTGACCGCCGCCTCCTCAGAAGGAGCACTCCAAAAACACTCTCCATTCGATCAAAAACTTCCCCTAACTCGGAATCGCTGCATGGATCCTCCTCTGGCCATGAACACTAGGATAAATCTTTGTTCTGGTCGGAGGGGAGAACAAAACCTCGTCGCCGCTTGTAACACGTCATGTCGCTTGGGCACCTTAATAACGCGTCAGAGTCAGGGGACACCTTAACTAAGAGGGCGACACGTGGCACACACATGCAGAGAATCACCTCTGACTGTCACGTCAGCCACCTCTGCCGCGATAGCAGCCAGAGACCTAGGCCCTAGAGAAAAGAACCAAGCCCAGACAAGCACAAAATGCAAAGCGGACTCCGAACCACACTCCGAAACCCAATAAACTATATCTGAAATGCCAGGTCGCTATACTTCATGTTTAAGATATCGGGTTTATTGAGAGAAAGCTATAGGTACACATACTTATACATATTCATATACATATATAGACATATGTATATGAAAACATATGATGACTTTGGTATTGTTCGGCCAACTAGGTAATAAATTTTTGTTGAGAGTTAAACTTGTGTCATTAAATAAAGATATTTCAGATTTGCATAGACGTACCACCCCACAGCAAACACACACACACAATATATATATATATAGTGTAATGATAGGGTGCAACGAGGACCCGTTGGTACGGCCCCGCCGCACTCCACTTCTGTGCCCTCTGATTCTCATTGGAGGGCGCACATAAAAAAAAAGAACAAGGGACGTATACACCCCCGCCTCCCGTTATACACGTCTTCGGCGCACATGTATCACGCAGGCGGCCGAGGTCACTATTCGACCTCAATTCAGTCACTATTTTCTTTAGTGGCCGAATAAAAATCGAATTTGTCGATCTCTATCTTCGTTTTTTCCTTGTGATACTAGTTTTCAGATAGGCCTTCTTCTTGACACTTGTTCGTAGCTAGTGAGTCCATGCACTAATTAATGGCATATATATATATATATATATATATATATATATATATATATATAGTCATCAAGGTTTTCTCATATATAGTTTGATTGACCAATTATGGACAACTAATCTAGACGTAATAAGGGCCCGGAGTCTAGATGTGGAAGGCAGGATCCTCCCCTACATCAGGAAATCACGTTGCTTGCTGTGACATGCCTTCAGCTTTCCAAGTCCATGATCCTTGCCATGTACGTCATGACCAGGAAAATCACTTGCTTAAGCTGTGACATATCTTGGGCTTTCAAGAGTTAATGCTCCTAGCCATGTAAAGACAGAACCGTGCATATCAGTGGATTCTACCTGCAGGAAGGAGAGAAGTGGCACCACACAAACGCAATTAGCTAGTCAACCAAGATACGATCGTTCCAAATCGCCGACAGAGGGGAAGAATAAGACAGTTTGTGCAACAACTGGTGTCCTCTTCTATTACCACTACTACTATACTATATATTCTCATCACCAATAGGTCAAAATTCCCCTAAACTTCTCGTTCAAAAAGGCTAGCTACTTCTCAATCATAGGGTGCCAATCTTGCTTTCTCTTCCTTTCCTCTCTTATAGCTAGGCCTCCACGGATCAAAAAGTGAGGGGAACGTTTCCTTGTTAACATATATATATATGCCGCTCTCTTTTCGCTCTGTCTAAAACTCTCCTCTTCCTTCAGCTGCCATCCATGCATCCTAACTACTGTTGTCCTTGTGTTATATGGATACCCTCGCCCATCTTAGCCTATATATATTTTCATCAGCACAATACAGTGGGACGGCCTGTACTGACCGAGCAGCTATTAGGGAATATTGGGTGATTGTTAGGGTGGATTGAGTGGTTGTCGGTGTTGAGGGATCTACGCATGCATGATCAACGGCAATTAGCGCACCATAAAAGACGATCAGTGCGCGTTCAACGTCAATCAACACATATCCGAGCAAAAATACACCAACTCCTCTTGTAAATCTTAGAGCAGAGACCATGTCTTCTCTCTCCTCTCGACTTATTAAAACAACCTAATTACAATCACAAATAAAAACTCTCGGCACTAGTTTTTTTTCTCTCTCTCTCTAATTCTCTTCACTTCCCTTCAAAAGGTTAGAGAGTTAACTTTGAGAACTTTATCCTTAGACAAGACTTTCTATAGACTCAAAGCAGCTGTGTCGACCTGGCATGCAGTAACAATTTCGTTTTCGTTCTTCATCCCCTTCTGAGCAATCAACTTCGAACACTCAAAGTCGAATTGTTTTAGCACTTACGAGTTCTCACACCGGCTTGATCATCATCATATATATTTCAAGGACGTCTTACGAATTATACCCTCCTCACAGATTCATTTGTAGAACAAACACGTGTGCTTGTTGATCTCAGTCCAAGTATGGTTGATCACATGCAGTCTACCTTAATTTGAAATAACAAAAGCCACCAGGCCTGCGGGTATTAATTCTACCGTTCCTAGAAGAATTTATCACTCCAAGCCGATTGGCAATGTCTCTCTGAAGTTTACAAACTCTCCGGTGAGGAGGAACCCAGCTTCCCAAAACATGTCCGAAGAATCGAAAAAGGATGACATCTGTGTGTTCACATGCAAGAGTACACATGAACGCGTCCGGCCATTTCCATCGTTATCTCCGGCTACAGTTCCGACCTGCAAGACCTGTCCATTAATTAGTTGATGATCATGACTGCCATAAGACATATATCTGCTTCAAATTAAAATGAAAACTTCGCTTTCCGCCAGTTATTTGTTTAAGATCTAATTGGGGAAGCTCATGCATGTTGCTTGACCGTATAGCTGTGTTAAAGAAGAAGGTTTGGTCGCGGGTGGGAGGGTGGAGTACGTCTGCGTCAAAATGCTTGGACGCGTGGAAACATTCGCAAAAGAGCAAGGAAGCGGACATAGTTTTATTGGCGAGAATCTTTTGGGTATGATCCTCGGCAGACTTTGCGTTATTATAATAGTAAGAGCTTGTCAATGGAGACCCTTCAATATACAATCTCCGGCCAGCAATTAGCAAAACTAGCTAGCTGTTCTAACGAAATAGATTTGAGGGCTGCCTGCAGTTAGCTTATATATATAAGCAGACTGTCAATTTTTCGTTCTTTTCTTACCCGAGCACAAAATTAAGAACCGTCTAAGAAAACTGAAAGATAAAACATGGATGGATGTACGTCTAAGAATTGAGTAAAATTTTTTATTTAATTGGCCGGATAAAAACATCAATCGGCCGGCTCCGCTATTGGCTGGGACGTGGAGCCCCCACCCAATTAATCAGTTGAGTAAAAAGTTTTACTCCCAAGAATTTAAGTAACCACTTATATATCTAGATAAAGTGCTGGTTATATATTATTATTGCACCCTTTAATCTTCTACAGCATCTTAATCCCCACATAGGTGGGCTTGGATTAAAGAATATACGATATATAGCTTAATATAAAGGACGAAGAAAAGATGTTGCTCATCACACATGTCTCACAGAATTATCAAATTTTCATCATTGCTATTGTCATCGATTGTTGTTGTCATCATCAAATTCAGCCTAATCAGTCTATTCGAAGTGCACTATAGAAAGATCAGTCTTCCCTAACCACGTACAAACCTTTCCCCAGGTATCAAAGGTCAGCTCCAATGGGGGTCTAGGGTCTGTGGAAGGGCATTGTCCCCGATTAATCCTAGGCCCAGATTCCCATTCTCTAAAAGCGAATATTAAGAAACTCTTAGGTGTTTAAGTATGAACGGGCATTCTTAAATGGAGAGGTTAACCTTAGTTAATAGAAGTATGGGGTCCCCGTTAGGTGGATTAATCTTGTTGTGTGGCTTTACAAGACCATATATACAAATATACTTCTCGTACTGACGCCGGTCTAAAGTGGTGATCCATTATTAAATATACCGCTCCTATTGACTGTTGGACATATAGATTTTGTATTAATTAAGTGAATTGATCTTGAAAGAAAGACGGAGAGGGAAAATCTCGACTCGCTTAACCCACTAGACTCGGTCATCGTGCGCTCAGCCCAACAGGTGATAGTTCGGATATCAAATGAGACTCATCTATGAAAGCTCAAGAATCAGACCGAACCCACTTGATAAAAGTCAGTTACTAAATAGGATTTATAAAAGTGCCAATGAGTATTGAATCCGCCGGCCCCACGGAGAGGGTCCCTTCTCTCAACATCGACGTCAGAAGAACAGACCAACGAGGACAACTTCTAAGTTAAATGTCTCAAAATATGCAATGCCAAGAAGTTAGCTCGGCCCAGTACACATCTACTTCAGTAGATCCTAAGCCCGACAGGTGACTCAGAGACCAAATCAAGAGGATTTACCATCTAGCCAATTTTTAAGCCGAGAAAGTTGTAGCTCAATGGAGAAGCAGCAGATATTCTTGATCTAATTAGCTAGTCTGCATGCCAGCAAGGGGTAACCCTATGACATCGGCCTACGTTGAGCACCTCTCCATATATGCACCAAGCAGGCACGACTCATGTCACCCCCATGCCCCCGGTGTCAATGACAAGGCATGGTGTGCACACGGTAGTTGACCTAAGGACGCCCTTAATCATGGCTAGCAAAATAGTTCGCATATGGCTTATGAAGACCTGTCAAGTCTTGCGTACAGCAAGTTTCATCATGAGCAGACCAAATGTCCATAACTATTGCCATGGCTTTTGGTTCGTTGCATGAGACCAATAAAAAAGTTCAAGACAAATAAAACTTAGAGGCAACGTTTCGATAAGAGGTATAAAATGCAAAGCTATTCAAAACCTACCAAATTATAAGGAGTGATCTCGAATCGTTCACGCTCTTGTTATAAGTTCTTACTGATATCTGACTTGAGCATTAAAGAATTTTCTCTATATGGACCGTTGCTCTTGGAATCTCTGATCCTTTGCTTCTCCTCATAGGCCCCTCCCTTTTAGCCACGGATCGCCATTCAATTTTTCAATATCATCCAGCAATCTGCTGAGAACCTTAGATCAAGCCTCTCTCAATTAAAGGTTTGTAAAACTTTGAAGATCTCTACTTAAAACGTTACTCCATGTTTGATATCAAAAAATTAATAAGATCAAGTGAATCACAGAATTTTGGTCTTAGAGATGCTTCGGTTTGAGGTTATTTGGTGTGTTGAAGAATTAATGTAAATATCTCAATTTTGAAATTGTTAATTTCGAATTCTATGAAAATACAATTTTCAAACATTCGATTTTGATTTATGATGATTTTGGGAATGGATCAAACCTCAAAAATACTTATAGAGCAACTAGTTCTAAAACTCAACAAATTGTGTCCTATAACACAACAAATATTGTAACATAATTTAGAGATCCCAAGTAAGACATTCTACTACACACCAAATGCTCTCTTGATATAAACATCATAAAAGGTCATTGGGAAGGGTGTTACGTTATAGCGTTTATCGCAGTATTTTAATCAAGCTTAATGACATTAACTTGAAGCTTATTTTTATGTTTCTGAAAGAAAATTTTCCTTTCGTCATTTTCAATCTACCTTGACATGAAATTTTTCAATGTGGCTCCAACGAATTAATAATTAATAAATCTAATCAGCCACTAATATTAATGAATCAAAGGTTTGTCCAGATTGTTTTTAAGAAATTATGTACTTATGAATTTGTTGATGAAAAGGAGTCTAAGGGACTTTCAACTCTCTCTCTCTCTCTCTCTCTCTTTCTATATATATATATAATGAGAAATGTTGTGATACGGCATCCTCTTTAGGTGCGGCTTGGGCGTACCTTCATTTTTCACTATCCGATTAACATTTAACGCTTTGTGAAGAACTCATGTTTCGATGGACAATCTCGAGAAGGTGGAGAAAAAGAAGGTATTCTTTTATGCCCACTGTACCCCCACACGTAAAACAAGACAATCCCAGCCGCACCTAAAAAAGATATTCTCTTTCTTCATTTATGGCCTCCTCTTCTCTCTCCATCCACTACCACCCCATGCACAACCTCCCACCTTCACACACATAAACACCATGATCCATCCAACACCGTTCAATCTCATGCACACCCACAAACTTATATACACATGCATACGCACACACATATTTCTATTGGTTTCCTCCTATCTAACAAATTAATAAAACAAACGAAAGCAAGTAAAAGTAAGTTCAAAATATACTCAAAGTTAAGAAAAAAAATAAAAATAATCTTAAAAAAAATCAAACAAAATAATTTTGGGTCTTTTATTGGTCTTTTGATTTAATCAACAAAATAAAAATACTCTACATCGATTTTCTCTTCTAATTCCCTCATTTAAAGCCTGCAACGATTACCTCTCTGACTCAAAGTCATAATCCATACCCCACATCGATTTCATTTTATAATTCTCTCATTTAAAGCCTACAACGATTACCTCTCCTTCGGAGAGACCATCGATTACCATCTCTCTCTGTCCACCCACAACACATATTCCACACACTCTCTCCTTCTCATTTAATGCACCCACATGTGCCACCGATTCCCCTCATCATTACAACCTCATACACAAAGCTCCAAAAAGCCATGCAAAACCCATACATGTATGCACACACACACACCATTCCCAACACTCTCTCCAGCCATTACCCATCAATAAAAAAAAAAAACATAAGCCTCCACATTGATTCACATTCAAAACCCCACATCAACTCCCATATAAATTCCACCCTCCAAACCCCCACATCAATTCCCAGGAAGTTAACTTTTTGCACTCCTCACCAAGTCCCCCTCATTTAAATAACTAAAAAAAATGGTGACAAAACTCATAAGATAATGGTTAATGAAGCTAAAATAATAATAATAATAATAATATAAATGAATAAATCAAATCATTTAAAATAAATTCAACTGTCATAACTTCAAATCAAAGTAAAAAAGAAAAAAAAATGCAGTGTGATAGGTTCATAAAGTGAATGATTCTAAATGAGATCTAACAACATAGAACGAATGTAACAAAAAAATTAACCTAGAGAAATCAAATCAAATAATCTTAAATAAAAGAAATCAAACAAAATAATTCTGGTTAAGTTTCTAACTTGGAACAAAAATTTAAATAAATTTTAAAACTCAAATGAGTTCAAGAGAAATAAATTCTAAATAGAAGAAATATATAATCAAATAAAGACCCACATCAAACCAAATGATCCAAAGTTGAATTAAATCAAAAGACCAATAAAAGACCCATAATTATTTTGTTTGATTTCTTTTTTTAAGATTATTTTTATTTGATTTTTTTCTTAACTTTGAGTTTATTTTGAACCTACTTTTACTTGCTTTTGTTTGTTTTATTAATTTGTTAGATAGGAGGAAGCCAATAGGAATATGTGTGTGCGTATGCATGTGTATATAGGTTTGTGGGTGTGCATGAGATTGAACGGTGTTGGATGGATCATGGTGTTTATGTGTGTGAAAGTGGGAGGTTGTGCATGGGGTGGTAGTGGATGGAGAGAGAAGATGAGGCTATAAATGAAGAAAGAGATTATCTTTTTTAGGTGCGGCTCAGATTGTCTTGTTTTACGTGTGGGGGTACAGTGGGCATAAAAGAATATCGTCTTTTTCTCCACCTTCTCGAGATTGTCTATTGAAACATGAGTTCTTCACAGAACGTTGGATGTTAATCGAATGGTGAAAAGTGAAGGTACGCCTAAGCCGCACCTAAAGAGGATGTAATATATATATATATATATATATATATATATATATATATATATATATATATTATATATATATATATATATATATAGGGTCTTTGGATTTAAATTCAAAAGACCACCCCGTCCGTACTGTGATCCAACAGCGGGGGAAAAAAAAACGGAAGCCCAGCCTACGCCGTGCACATATCATGGGAGGGGTGGTCTTTTGAATTTAAATCTAAAAACTCACACTATATTACGACGGAGACCATACCAAGGATCCCCATCATAACATGACATTTACCTATATATATCACAAAACGTTGTGATACAATTCTTTTAAGGCCAAAAATACTAAAAAAATAAAGCTATAAAAACACTGACAGAATATTGGTAACTAGTAAGTGTCTTATAATTAATAGTGATTTGTTATAATCTGTATTATACATGTACACAGGTATATATGCATATATATATATATATATATATATATATATATATATATATCAAGGTATTACAAATATAGCTTATCCTCCCCTTCTTCTCAAAATAAGCTCATTCCCATCTCTCCTACAAAGTTCACTAGCTTGCCCAAGAAACATAAACACAAAAGAGGTTCACCTCTTCTCACAAACATATTTTTCCTCCATGAATTCGGATTATAACCATCATTTTAGTAGTCCTAACCTTATTCCCAAAATGCCTCCAGTCACTGATTTATGTACATATTTTTTATCAAGCTCGTATCCTCCTCCCCAAATTAACATAGGTAAATAAACAACTTGTCACTTCTGCTATTCTGATGCCGAACTTGGATTAATTACGGTTGTAACATAGAACCCATATAAATCTGCACAAACTAGGGCTGGTCTAAGCTAAAATCTGCATGTGTGTATGTGTTATCATATACTAATAACTTCTTCCCTTAGGTCTAGAATTTTAATACAATGTTGATCTGGTGGGTTGTCAACATGGGAAGCCCAATTTAGATGATTGGCCCAAAGGAGTTTAGTTTGGATTCTCAAGTCCGGATCCGCCACTAAAGTGGGTCCATATGGAGCTCGGCCGAGCGCCCCCCAAATTCGAGTTTTGGTGGTAAAATTATTTAAGTTAAACTCTAGGATCAAGAAACTTTTTGCATGAAGCATGGTGGGGATAACATAATACGGTTAGTGATCAAATCCACAGGGATATTTGTTCCTTGAAAAAGATGAGTGATATAGGAATAAAATTTATGTAGTTTTCTGAGCAGAGAAGTGAGGAGCTAAACCACTGTGTAGGAATCTTAATCATTATTATGGTGACCGTTAGTGGAAAAAAAAAAACCTAATACGTGATCTTCTAGCAATGGTAATATATATGGCCAATAGTTTATATATGTTGAGGGGTTCTTAGCATAAAGAATAGATTACTTATAATTTTCAGAGTTTTTGGTATAGAGAATAAATTTCTTATAAATCCAACCATCTGTAAGGAGAACACAAATGCAAACTCCTATATATATATACTATCAATTATAAATCATCATATTCTCAAGATATAAAGTGTCCAAATTATTTTGGTTGTTGACATTTCTTAGGTACATTAGAGCTTGGCCCGGCCCACCCCTTGGGCCAAGAGTGGGACTTGTAAAGCTCTTAGCATCCATTAGTACTATTGGGGTGCAGCAAGTAAGACTATGATGAACTGCGACGTATGTGTTGAGAGAAATACATACAATAAAAATGAATTAGACTATTATAGTATTCTTGAAGAAGTCTTAAAACTCTAGTATTTGGGAGAAGACAATCATCTATTCCTATTTAACTGTAATTGGTTTGGTCTTAATTTAATTTGTTTGAAATGACAGAACATGTGGGATTGTCAATGTCAAATATAAGTCTAAATTGAATACATATAAGCCATTCATTTTGGCTTCACAAACCCAGTAGATATATGATTCAAGTTATTCATCACCTAAGAATAAAGATTGGTGGACAATTTGTAGAGTTAAAATAAGATTTTTAATTTGTCCAATTATGAGTTGGATCTGACTGATATTGTCTTAGAGGATAACAATGTTGAATTTTTTCAATCGAACCAGCATGATGTTGCAGACTTGGTTGCTTCTACATATCTTCGTTGGATGCATCTGATGTGTCACTTCGGTTACATAGAGAGAATGAAGTGGAAGAAGCTAAATGAGGGCGTGCTAGGGGAGGAGGAGTCCTCTGAATCAGAAGAGTGTACCAGTGCTGAGGATGAAGAGGATGACGAAGATGAGATTGAGTTAGATATTTTTTTCAGCATCTGAATAGGAAATGGATACTATTTTATTATTTTTTAAGAAATTTTACCTGCTTTCATATTTTAAAATGAATGTTGCAATTTTTGTTAATTATCTTATTGACTAATATATAATATTTAATTCTTCTCAATAAAGAGATGGTTTGAGATTGTCGTAGTGGGAGTGGTGCAAGAGATGGCAATGGGAGGGGCTTTACATCCTCCTCTTTAGCGTATGCTCTGAGCCGAGGTATATCTGCTTAAATCTTAACTTATATATGTATTTTAATTATATATCGGCCAACACGATTTTTTTTCTTACAGCGTCTATCGAGAGAGGAGTTGCCTTCGACTTAGGCACAAGTTTGTCTATTTAAATTTCTAGGAAAATATTTGTGATTAGAGTAAATGTTTATATATGACATTTAATTCTTACAAGCCCGAGTACTCTAGTAGCACCTTCTCAGACCCCGAGTGCCCTTGTAGCCGCTGCCTTGGCCTCGCCCTCACCATAGATTTCAGATACATGTACTTTTTTCTTTAGTCTACATTTGTACCTGTGGATGTTTATATAATAGTTTAGTAATTATGAAAAATCTAATTAATTACTTTTATGTTACTTACAATAGCTGTGCAGGAGGTTAATCATCCCGAGGGCATGGGTGCACATCTGCCCTACTGGATCACAAGGAGGTGGGGATGGGAGGTGAGGACGTAGAGGTGGCAGAGGAGGAGAAGGGTGAGGGAAGTGAGGGAGGAGTACGGGGTGAGGAGGGAGAGTGGGGTCATTGGCCATCAAGGAGTTCGTTTGTAGCCCTTGGTCGCCCCGTTGTCTCCCATGGGAGCCTCTACATGGGTGAAGGAAAGGGGGAGTTGAGGGGGAGGGGAGGGGACAGCAATGGGAGTGCCAGTAGGCGACCTTTTGAGTCTTGCCACTTAAAAGTTAAAACCCTAACCTAAAAAAATGAAAATAAACCCAACCATTAGCTCTAATGTCTAACGGTTTAAACAAAGTGGATGATCATGTGATTCTAAAACCGCTCAATTTATTAAATGGATCTTAAACACATATCCATATATAAGGTCTGTCGGATATAGTAATCAAATAAGTATCTGAAAATTTTGATACGGATTTAAAGTAGATCCGAATAATGATCTGTTTACCGTCCTAATGTATAGGATAATAACATCAACAGAGCATACATGTGATTGTACATGTTGTGCTAACACTCCCCCTCAAGCACAATGGGTTGGTGTCCTCATTGAGCTTGGACTTCAAATAAGCAAAGTGTGATGTAGAGAGAGGCTTGGTGAATAAGTCTACTAACTAATTATGGGTAAAGGCAAAAGAATCTCTAATTGCGCCAAAAGCCACTTTCTCTTAAAAAAATGATAATCAAAGGCACTTTCTCTCAAACAAAGTGATAATCAATATCTATATATATGTTTTGTTTGAGCATGAAATACCAGATTAACAACAAGATAGTTGCATCGATATAGCCAAAGAACATCCATCGTAGCATTTGCAACCGTCTTGTATTCCACTTCTGTGATTGTGTGTGCAGCGGACTATTTCTTAACACACCATGAAATAAGATTTCATCTAAAGAACACTACATATTCATTTGTAGAGTGGCAATCTAGCAAACATCCAACCCAATTCACATCGCTATATGCATCAAGATTGTGCACCAAATGTTGATAAAAGACTAGACTAAACCATGATCCAATGTTCCTTTTAAATAACACAGGATGCATTTGTCTAATGACCAAGTGCTCCTAATATATGAGTGCATAAACTAACAGGCTTGATTCACTGCAAAGCAACTGTAACACCTCAAAATTTTAATATCAAAATAATAATAAGATATTAGACATTAGAAAAGATTCCAATTCTCGTAAAAGACATAAATATTTATAAGAAATATGATTACGTTTAAATCTAAAATATTTTCATATCATTAATGTAATTCTAATACTGTCTTCAGATGTGCGTACTCTGATAGGGCGTCATCAAAATTCGATAACGAAAGTAAAATTTGACAACACCATAATTACAAAAAAAATGTACTGATCCTAAAAACATAAATATCATGAATTATTGATACACAGATATCAAGATTAAGCTGACTTAAAAAAATTTTGGATAATTTTTACTCGATGAAAAATTATTCTAAAAAATTAAACTAAAATTATCATAATTTGTATCACATCTTAATTAACGTATGTTTGAAATTTCATCTCAATTATATATCATTTAAGTATAAAATTAATGACCTAAACAAATTAAATTTAAATTATCTAACTTATTTAGGTAAGTTGCTTATGTAAGTAAGATTACGTATGTGTGGGCGGGCGGTGGCTAATTCTCATCCAAGTAAAAATTTGTGGTCGACGAAGGTGATAGGTGGAAGATGAGGATGATCCTCATCATCTCGTGGCAACCATGCAAATGCATGGCCACCCTCTATATATACCCCCTTTTTCCCGGTTCTTCTTATTCTTAACGCCTTCTACCCCTTTGCTTCTTCCACTCCTTCCATTTCTTCTCCTTCTCCTAGCACCATCCTCTTCCATTTCTTCTACTTTATGTTGCTTCTTCTTCTTTTTCTTCTTTTTCTTCTTCACCACTTCTTCTTCAAACCATCATCACCACTTCATGCCACCATAGAAAAGAAAGAAAAAACTATTGTTGAAGCTATTTAAGAAAAGTAAGAAGAAGAGAGAAAGATGGTGTAGAGCATTGAAGAGAGGGAAAGAATAGAGACGAGAGGTTTGTAGGGACTATCTCCACCCGACAGTCACGTCCAACTGTAATGTAGGTTCTTCTGTATCTTTCTAATTGTTTATTTCCATTCCCAAGCATATTTGGATTGTGCAATTTGAGCTTTTATGATTCTGGTTTTTATCGAAATCAGACGACCGATTTTTACATTTCGGTTGATTGATTCTCTCTCCTATTCGAATGATAAAAGAGAAAAGAATTTGAAAGAGAGGTCTAACGAGTTTTATTAAATCTAGAAAATATGTCTAGTTGAAGTATGGGTCCATCCCTACAATTCCTAAGTGTTTATTTCCATTCCCAAGTTTGTTTAGACTGTGAGATTTGTGACCGTACGATTCTGATTTTTTATCGGATCAGAATCGGTCGATCAATTTCTGAATTTCGGTTGACCAATTGTCACGCTTAAAAGACATGGATCTTATTGGGAAAATAGGACGACCAATTCTTGTATTTCGGTCAACCGATTTTGCCTTAAATCTAGGACCGAGCCACTGGCTAGGTCGGTCGACCGATTTCATCTTTTCGGACAACCGATTTTCATGCACACCCAATTTGTCGATAGACACACCCAATCTATCAACACATACCGCCAACACATCGACACGCTGTCCCAGTGTGTCAACACATGCCTTTTTCAGATCAACTTTGTCCGCTTGACTGGTTCATGTCCGGATCATCGTGTTTTACTTTGAGATTTTTATGATGTGTTCTTCTATTGATTTCTCGATAGAGATTACAAAACCTAATGTGTTAATTAGATCTAAGTACTTCACTCCCGTCAGCTAGTACCCAAAAGTCTGTTATCAATTCACATGTTTGTTGTTCGTATGTTAACACTTATTGTTCATTTGTCAACACATGTTATTCACATGTCAACAAATATTGTTCATGTGTCAACATCTGATGTTCATATGTCAGAACATGTTGTTCATATGTCAGCACTTGTTGTTCATATGGTAACATTTGTTGTTTATGTGTTAGCATCTGTGGTCCAGATGTCAACGTCTGTTGTTCATATGTCAACACTTGTTGTTCTCTTGAGTAAGTAAATCTACTCCCAGATTTGATTCGACAATGAGATTCTAAATCTTGAGATCAAGTTGGATGTTTTTATTATTTTGGGATTCAAAATGACTATACCAACTTGATACTCGAATACCACCGTTACTACAATTGTTTTAGCGTCTAAGTCTAGCAAGCTCAGCCACAATCTCGTGTTTAATTTAATATCAGAAAACCCTATTACATCTAAACAATCTAGAGTACTTTTGGTTTTAGATTCTAATTTTTGACCGGATACACTGGTTTCAACTGGAAATTCTGATATTTCAATTTGAATACAGATTTCCAGCATAAACTTCTCATCTTGCATAACTTTGTTACCACTTGAATCTCCAATCATTTCCAGCTCTGTTGTGATCCATATAATACACAATCTTGTACATGAACTTTATTCCTTGAAACTATAAAGTGCTGCATAATTGTCTAGAAACATAACAATAATGAATGTTTACTTACTTGTTCGGGTCTTCGAACTCTTTTGGAATAAGATGACTGTGCAAATAAGGGCGGGTCTAGTCCTTGGGAGGAGCACCTGAATTCATTTATTGGTCGTACGGAATGGTATAGGACTACTGTTTTAGTGTTTTGGCATCAGACACTGCTATGTGCTTGATCGGTAGATATTCCATTAGATGTTATTGTTTCCATAATCTTGATCCTACTTGATTTGCTTTTGTCATGAACAGTCAATACATGTTAGTAAATTGCTTGGCACTTATTGTACATTTGATGATTGACAAAATGTCATTATATGTCTGATACTTGTTATCCTAACTCAATTCATTGACATATCAGTTTATTCTTGTTACTATTAATTAAACAGGGTTCAATATTTTTACATCCTGATTTGCATTGTCCTCTCTTTTTTTGAACACTGTTATCTGTTATCTATTATCCTCGTATGCAGCAAATTTTCCTTGACTCATGCATCTATTTCCTTGTCATTAGAGGATAATGTTGGGTTTACTTGTGCCTTAATGTTTTTGATGATGTATTTTTAATGAACATTGCAATTGATGATGATACAATGACTTATTTGTTAAGGACATGAATGACATGATCAAGTGTCAAAATGATCACCTATGTATTCATTACATCTCACTTAAAATGTCTTTTAATGTAGGTATGAATGCATATAAGCCAAGCAACAAGATTCAGGTGAAAAAGAACAAGAAAGAAACTTCAAGTGATCACCTGTCGACAGCCAAGAAATCACCTGTCGACAGATAGACATGACAGAACAAAACAAGGTTCTGGAAGCACTCAGAAAGCAATACCTGTCGACAGCCAATATGTTCTTGTCGACAGATGAAGTGTGCCTGTCGACAGCAAGACAATATCTGTCGACAAATCCAATGTTCCAAAACATGAAAACCAGAACTGGGCAATGGCTGTCGACAGCAACATGTCGCATGTCGACAGACGTAGTTTTAGAAAGATCCAATGATCAAGATATGATCCATATTTGGGTGATTCTTTCAAGCACGTCTCTCCATGTTTGGACACCCATATATATTGTAAGGCCCTCGAATTTTGTTGTATTATTTTATTATGTGTAAATAATTCATGTTTGTGTATGCATAGATGTACATATCTACGTATATATTAACTAGTTATACTTATGTGTGCATGTGTATAATTAGTTGTAAATAATGTATGAATTGCATGGTGGTAGTGTGTACATGATAGTATATATATATGGCATGAATATATACGTATAAGTTAAGCATGGATTTTCTGCATGTTTTGAGTTCTGGCCGAAGGACTCAATTGGCGTCCACATAGATGGACGTCCATGCTGAGTCAGCGTCCACCTCGATGGACGCCAATACTTAAGTCAACGGCC
This sequence comes from Colocasia esculenta, assembly GCA_014218235.1. Classification (NCBI taxonomy): domain Eukaryota; kingdom Viridiplantae; phylum Streptophyta; class Magnoliopsida; order Alismatales; family Araceae; genus Colocasia; species Colocasia esculenta. Next base: position 139,685,229 of record CM024762.1, on the reverse strand, counting down.
ATTGATATGGACGTTAAGATCTCTGACCTGCATGCGTTGCAGACCCCGAAACTCCGGGGCAAGCAAGCCCAGCCATTGCGGAGATGTCCCCAACGGCTAGCAGGCCTTCACATCACCTCTCCGGGGTTCCCCAAACCCCTCTCCTATAAACCAAACTCCTTCTGCACCAGAAGAGCTCTCTCTTGACTCTTTGCAAAGAGGAGAGAAACCCTAGCTCAAAACTGGAGGAAAACTGAACTTGGCAAGCTTAAATCCGGCGACTGAAGGCTGCTTCCAGCGATCCACTGCTACTAGGAGGGAGTCTGGACCTTGGGGAAGGCCTCCCCAACACTGGATTGAAGCTTGGATCGATCGAGAACCCGGAGGAGTGGTGTTTTGGAGACTTCTTGGGACTGCCCAAGGAGAGCTTCAATAGCAACTTAGATTCCTTTGGAGGTTTTTAAAAAGGCAAGTAACCTACCCACTTTGTCCATGTATGTGTCTAGGAGGTTTCTACCATTTTTACAAATTTTCCTCGTGTCATGGATCCTCACATTCCCCTGTTATTTGGAGCTCGGTCTGTATTCTTGCACAAACAGGAACTTGGCGTCAAGGCCTCTTGCCGCCAAGATCTCCAGTCTGCGGCCAGCGATCTTGCCGCCCATCTCCTTGAACGGCCAGACGCTGCCGTCAAGTTCTTCAGTGCAGAACAGTAAACTGTTCTGCCTTAAGTAATTATTTTTCGGACTTTGACGCATGAGGATATAGTGTAATTTTTATATGTTATGTAAAATAGATAATGTGATGTGTGTGGAAATTTCTGTGATTTTCTGTGGATGGCATAAATTATTAGATTTATTGAAATACATGTTGGGGAAAATGGATTATGCATGTTCACCTACTGTCTACATGATTCCTGAGGAATTAAATGCCCCAAATTTTTCTATACCATGTGTACGTGTGTCAGTCCATACCCTGCAAATTTTAGAATTTTTTCATGTTCATATGATTTACTGTAATTTCTGCAATGGAAATAGAAAGCATGAGTAGGTTATTCGAAATTTACAGTAAATTGTGTGTTGTGCAATAAATTCGGAGAAAATTCCTATAATGATGTGTATATTAGATTCAGGGCTGTGAACTGTCAAACTGGATATTCATGTTATGTTCCATGATAAATTGAATTATGAATGGCATACAATTGAATGTTTTAATTTCTGTAAATGTAATATGACTCAGAAAATTCTGGAAATTTGCATGTGTGGTCATAAACCTGCAATCAGTGTGTGATTAAATTTTCATGTGATTTGGATAACAGAAAATGGTATTATGAGAATTCCATGTGAAAACGAATGATAAATGCATGTTATCATGAATGTGGTTTGATTAGGCATTTTCAGCCTGATTAGTGTAAAGTATTGAATGTTTAAAGTCTCTCAACAGTAGTATCATGATTAGGAAAATAGAGCCATGTGTGTAAGTGAGAGAATGTAAAGACATGTGTAATATGTGTGTTAAAAATCGAAATGTGTAATGTGTAAAAGTGTGTGCCATGTGTGACACTGCTTCCATAGAGGGCCGTGGAACCGTACCATGGAAAAGTCTCCATGGGAAGGTTCAATGTGTTAAGATCCTAAGGGCATTAGGATGAAATCCTGGAGGTGGACAAGTACCACTAGTTAGGGTGGAGACTTGTTCTCCCAGTCTGCGCAGTCCAAGAGTCGTCACTATATTGCCTAGGTGACGTCTATGTGTATGTGTTATGTGATGTGTCCTTCTAATAGTGGTTTGGACTATGTGTCACGGCACTAAATTGTGAAATGTGAATGTGACTATGTGTAAATTGTGTAGTGTGAATATATGTAAATGTGCAATCTGTAAAAAGAGAACTATGTGAATGAGTGATTGTGCAAACATGTGAAACCAATAAGTTAGATTGTGAAATGGTGATCCATGATACATTAAGGTGAAATTTTGTTATAACAGCAACCTAGTTGTGTTTATAAGAATGTTTATATATGTAAAAATACGTAGAATCCATGCTAGGAACAATTCTTGCTTATGTGTAAACGTTTCCATGTTTAAGTGCTATCACGTTGTAGTTTAATCGAGAATGTAGCTCTCATGTGATAGGATGTGAATTGCTAAATCTATGTCAAAACAGCAACCTTAAAGTGTATAAAATTATAATGTGCATGTGTAAGAATGTGTAGAAACCATGATAGAAATGTTTCCTTTTATGCATGCAAGAACCCCATGTTTGGTTGCTTCCATGTTATAGCCTCATTTGAAATGTAGCTTTCATGTGATTACATGAGTAGAAAACATGTGATAGGATGTTTATTTTGGAATGTCTTAAACCATGTACGATGTGTTACAATTTTATAGAATTGTCATGATAGGTTGTCTTTTATAAATGTTCAAGCATGTTATATATTTTACTTTGTGAATTGGAATGAAAAACCTACTGTGATATATGCATATATGATGTGTGTGGTGTTATTTGTTGAGTCTTTTAGACTCATTCCTTGCTTCGGCGTATAGGTTTAGTAGGTGATACACCTTTGGAGGAGACTGTGGAGAGCAACTCCGAGCGTAGGGAGTAGCTTGGCGGAGTTGTAGTTGTGACATTTTGACTTCCATCGTATGTAAATTGAGGCATTGTAATAGAAACACTATGTAATTGTGGACAACTATGTATTTGAATTTAGTACTTCATTATGAGGACTTTATTTCTTTTAAATTGGCATGGGATCATGTATGTTAAATGTGGATGATGAAATGAAATGAGAGATCTTGCTCTTTTACTTCCGCTACTCTGTATCTATATTTGTGTGTATCTCAATCATGTGATAGTGTTTGGGTAAATGCCCCACTGTGATAACGTTCACTATACCGACGTGGGTTGGTATAACCATACCGGTATAATGAGGGTCGTCACATATATAGATCATATAGGGCTATTTTCGCAGAGAGAGACCACAACTCCAAAACCCTAATCAAGACTCAAGAGAAAAAGCTCCCATCTACTGCTCTGCTTCAAGCTTCCGTTCAGAACAAAGAAGAAACATCTTCCGAGCGGTGTTGAAGTCAGGTGGTCCACAACTCAAGCTTCTCTGTCAGTTGATCTACATCCAAACGAAGCCTCAAGTTGTTCTAGACTACTAACGAGAAGAGTTCTTCGTCAGGATTTGTTCTTTCAACTCAGAACTCTTCTCTATTTTTGTTCCTTCTATACTTTTGTGTGTGTGGTTGTGTTTCAAGCATTCCTTGTGTTTGATTCACGTGGTTTAAGTTGTTTTGATTGTGTGTTCACATCAAACAACGTGTGTGTGTGAGAGAGTTATAGTGTTGAACTTGCTCATAAGCAGTTGTTTCTGCGTGTGTGTGTGGACGGTGGATGTAGGATACACAAGTTATGTACTCCGAACCACCTTAAATCATCGTGTATGTGGTTTGAACGTTTTACGTTAGATGATTGGTAGGCACGTTGATCTCTCACACGCTAGATAACTTGCTAGTCTTTCTATCCATAATTAACACACATCTTGATTCGATTTTAACTCTGTTTAAGATATCGAAGAGTTTGTGTCTCCATTGAAAAGAAGGCTAAAATATTTTTAATTGGGAGTAATCTATTCAACCCCCCCTTCTAGATTACCATAATAGGCAATTCCGCACATCCTTCAGATAAATCATACTGAGCAAGACTACTCATACCTACTTCTTCTTCCAGGTAATCTATAGTTCTAGAAGACGGGACATCTGGAATTGTGTGTTGAGAGTTCAACCCTTGCTATGTCTACTCTTTTTATTTATAGTTTGAGAATTATGTAATACTCTAGTTTTGAAGAATGACAGTTAATTATTTTTATTTTAGGTCTTGACCTCGGGCAATTTCTGCTCAGAAAATTTTGAGTTTACTTTTGATTCCTTGTTCAGTCGTGTTTCAACATTTATCGAAATATTAAATGGCGAGACGTTACAGCAGCATCTAGTCTGGTGAGGGTAACATAATGAAGAGCACCAACAACACTGCGATGTAACATAGGATTGGCCATGAGAGGAGAGGAAAATGGCGATCTAGGAGAGCCCACAACCATAGGTGTTGAGATCGGCTTTGCTCCATCCATTTTGACTAAGCAAAAAAGATCTACCACACATGTGGTTTGAGAGAGAAGACAGTCTTGAGGCTGTGGTGCAAACTCTATGTCAAGGAAGTAGTGAGCCGATCCCAAATCACGAATGGCAAACTTTGATTGAAGAGAATCAACTAAGCATGGGTTGATTGCTAGTGTGAGAACATCATCAACGTACACAAGAATGAAGATGACCAACCAAGAGCACCGCAAGAAGAAAAGTGAGGTATCGGTGGTGGAACTAGAGAATCCTAAGGCAAATAACTGAGTGCTGAGATGATGAAACCATGCCTGTGGAGCTTAGAAAAGACCATAGATGGATTTGTGCAACCCGCACACATCTGTGGGAAGCTGAGAGTGAGTAAAGCCTAGAGGTTGATCTATATATATTGTCTCATGGAGGACTCCATAGAGTAAGGCATTGGACATCAAATTGTCAGATCATCCAACAGAAGGAGATAGCCAATGAGGGAATCAACCGAACGGTGGTGGCTTTCACCACCATACTAAATGTCTAGGTAAAGTCCATGCTAGGCTGCTACCAAAATCCCTTGGATACAAGGTGAACGTTGTTCTTATTGAGTGATCTATCTAGGTTCTGCTTCACTTTAAAGACCCACTTATACCCGACCATGTTAAGGGTAGGTGATCATGGTACAAGTGACCAAGTTCCATTGTGAAGTAGTGCATAAACTCACTTACCATGGCTCCCACCTCTCTGGTGACCTCACGGCCTATGTAAACAAATCAGCTCGAGCATGTGGTTGATGGCAGACATCATTGCGGCCGAGATTGGGTGCCGACTGACAATCATGCCCCTATCCATGTTGCATGTGACCATGGGTTGGACACATATAGATGGGGAAGAGAATAGTGGCTTACTAGAGGAGGATCCACTTCCAAAGCTAGGGAGAGCAGTGCATTTGTTCTTACCATGGATATGTCATCTAGGGATGATGACATGCTAGGTGAGTCCTCAAAAGGATTTTGAATGGGTGACTCAGAACCGATAATGGTGTCGTCCTAGTCTTCAGGAATGTCAGAGTTGTCGCTGGTGGGAGATGATAGTGGTCTGACAGTGGTTGTATTGTAGATTACGTCCAAAGGTTGTAGTCTAGGAGCCCAGAAGGATGACATGGTCACTGGGTAATCATTTGGCTCCCTCATACTAAAGACATTAGTCAAGGATGAAGTACCAACAGTTGACAAATGTATCAAGATAGTGGTCCTTGCTAATAGAAGGAACAAGTAGGAGTTGGCGAGGAAGATGTAGTCTAGGAGCCCAGAAGGATGACATGGTCACTGGGTGATCATTTGGCTCCCTCATACTAAAGACATTAGTCAAGTATGAAGCACCAACAGTTGACAAATGTATCAAGATAGTGGTCCTTGCTAATAGAAGGAACAAGTAGGAGTTGGCGAGGAAGATGGAGCTACACCGAGCATGCCTGCACCTGAAGCAAACAAATGGAGGACAAGGACTGCGAAGGACAATGCCCCAGATCCCTTGCAGCAAAGAGAAATTGAGACTCATCAAGAATAACATAGCATGAAACATATATCTGGCCCATTGGATGGGTGTTTGCACTTGTAGCCATGATGTGGGGGGTTGTAACCTAGGAAAACACACAGGTGGGAGCAAAAGTCAAGTTTTTGTTGGGGAGTATAGTTGAATCCAAGGGTAGCACACACAATCAAAAACCCACAGGAATCTGTAATCAAGGTTTATGCCAAAGAGTCACTTTATAGGTGACCAATGGTCAAGACTAGGAGATGGCAGGTGATTGATGAGATATACTGCAATAGTCAAAACCTCGACCCAATAGTGGTGGGTACATCAGAGGTGATAAGTAATGCCAAAGCGGTCTCAATGATATGTATGTGTTTCCTTTTAGCAGTACCATTTTGCTTAGGTGTATGAGGGCAAAAGAGTCAATGTTTAATCCCTTGAGCATCTAGGTATCATGACAAAAAATGATATTCATCACCCTAATTTGAGTGAAACAACTTGATTTTCATAGAGAAAAAAATGTTCAATGTGACGTTATAATTTAGCAAAGATATCAAGCACCTCAAATTTTTGAAAGAGAGGGAACAACCAAGTGAATTTACTATAATCATTTATAAATGTGACATAGTAATGGTGACCCTATCGAGATAAGAGAAGGACCCCATACATCAGGGGAAAAAAAGTTCTAATGATTTATTGTAACAGCAAAGCGAGGGAACTAAAGATAATCTATGACTCTTTGTCTGCTAACATGTAGAGCAGATAGGACTCAAAGAACTACGATATAGCTAGATGACCAAGACGTTCGTGCCACATACAAGAAGAGGCACGTTCTCTGACTAAAACCTTGGCTTGGAAACACCCAAATGGAAGTTGGAGTTGATAGAGTCCATGATTAAGTCAGCCTATGAAAATGGCTTTTCCTAATGTGCAATCCTTAATGAAAGAGTGTTAGGATGGAATTCAAATTTTACATTATTATCATTAGTAAACTAACTTAACGATAAAAGGTTCTTGGAGATAGTTGGAACATGTAGAATATTGTTTGAAGAGAAAGGACAAAAAGAGGAGACAAAGTGAGATTGACCAATATGAGAGATGCACAAACCTATTCCATCGCCGACCTAAACTTGACCAGAACCATAATATGTCATAGAATTCTCAAACTGAAGAGCATCTTGGGTTATGTGGTGAGTGGCCTTAGACTTGGGGTGCCAAATAGAAGGTAAAGAAGTGGGAGTACCCCCACTTGATAAGTTGCAGGAGGAGTTGGCATGGTTGTTGGGCTGATGTTGAATATTGTTTGTGAAAGGGAATGGTTGGTCTGTGGATAAAGAGGAGTGATGCTATAGCCAAACTTCATGAGAGATGAACATATGTAGTAGATCCTTAAGGCTTAAGGCATCCAAGCAAGTTGTTATGGACAAAATAAAGGAATTAAAAGTAGGTCCACGACCAGACAAATGGTGCATAATAAGCGTATGTGTAGAGAAGTGATCACCAATAGCCTAAAAGAGCATCCACCAGAGACCTAATGCTTTGAAAATACTCAGTGACAGACGAGTTCCCATGCCTGACAGTCTAGAATTGAGTGTGAAATTGGAGAGATCTCGCATGGGAGTGAGAGGCAAAGGCTCCAGCAAGAGATTCTCAGACTTCACGAGATGTCCCCAGACTGATAACGAGTGGGAGAACCAACTCAAAGATAGATGTGATGAACAAGCTAAGGATCAACTGATCTTTTTCACCCATTCGACATATGCCAAGTTTGTCACCTAAGTTTATGCAGCATCAAAGGAATGCACTACCAATTAGAATGATGGACATGGTTCTGTCTCGTTAACAATTCCAAGGGAAGAATGATTGTGCAGAATTGGGAGAAGCAGGACTCATCATAGGAGAAAGTTATTAGCCGTGAGTTTAAGAAGCACATAGTGGAGGATGTTGGATGGAGGCAACAAAGGTGGAGAAGAGAAAGTAACCAGGGGTGAAGAGGGTGGTGACATGGTGATAGTGTTAAAAGTTTTGGTGGTGGTAGGGACTGGCATTGTGGGGTTTGCAAGGCTACAAGATACACTAGAGGATGCCATAGGAAGCAATGTAAAAAAGAAAAGGCTTAAGAGAGAAAGATGAGGTGTGGCGACTAGCACTAGAAATGGTCAGAACAAAGGGTGTGGGCGAGCAGCCTAGGCACAACTCCGATATCATGTAAAGATGAGAACAATCAAGCACAAGTGGATTGGAATTCACATCTCCATAACCCATTGCAGGGGGGGTGCTCTCATATATATATGCAAAGGAATGTACATCCTGTGGACTCTTCTTAGATAGGACTCAAGAGTCCGATTACAACAAAGAAGAAGAGTCTTATTAGAGAGAAAGTTACAACAAACAAGAGTTTAAGAGTTCCTAAGATTCCTTAGCCTTTATCTTTATCGGTGCAATCATTGAAGACCTGTTTATGAATGATTCTCGTGAATCACTAACACGCCTTATATGCTTAGGATGACAACACCGATAGGGCATATGTGTCACTGTGGTGTAGAATTTTCTGAACTGCAAGTAGCATGACAAAAGAAGGCAATTAATCCATAGCCGTTGGCACCTCCATGCATCTTGTTTCTATCCCCCTCAATTGAAAACCTCATTGGACTCATTGAATGGCAATGTAATCCCTGCCCCATGCTTTTTTGTGTCCTATGTTCCCTCCCCCAAAGCAGCTCGGAGCGTAGAGGTTGTCGGGCTTCTCCCATAAATAGTCGATAGTCGTCGTTACTGAGAGCAGAGCTGGAGGACGATATCTCAGTGGAGGACAATGAGGCGCTCTAGCGTGAGTTGTTCCATCATCTCCAACCTATTGTAGCATCCTGCAACCACATATGCCACCGCCCTTACCATCGGCTCGAACACTCTCAACTCCATGTAGGTGAAGGTGGTGTCGGAGTCGATGATAGTGTTTTCGTCCCCATTGGGCAGTGGCAGAAGCGTCGCATGTGGTATCCTCACCTTAGCCCATCCTCCATGATCCTACACAGACCAAGGTAGTAGTAGACAAAGAAGGGGAAGTCGATGATTGTGGTGGGATTCCTAAGGGAGTGAAGGAGAGGCCATCACTGGAGGTAGGATAGTTCAACGGTTCGATTCGGTCCAGATTGATCCATTTTTGGCCAACCCGAACCAAAAGAAATGGGGGTGGCAAATCAAACCAAATCGAATCGAAATTATTTCGGTTCAGTTCGGTTCAAATCGATTTTTTAGTTAATTAAATATGATTAAATTTATTAGTATTTATACGATAAAAATAAGAATAAAAGTAAATATATGTATATTTTCTATATAAATTTAGTCATATAATTATTTTTTAATACACATAATATATATTATATAATATTATTATAATTATATTAAAAATTGATTTATTCGATTTAAACAGTTTGGTTCGGTTTCATAATGTGTGAAACCGAACTAAACTAAATCAGCCAATTCAATTTGCTCTGATTCTTTGACTTGAACTAAAGTTTGAACAACCCTACCTAGATGAGTTTGGGGCGCCCTCTAGTATGAAATCTCCCATGGCACTCTCCTGATTGTTGTAGATGCGGAAGATGAGGCAATAGGAGAAGCAGCAGAGATCCAACTACGAGGGTAGAGATGCCGGACCCCTACCAAAGCTTGGAACTCCCATGGGGGCTAATGGGTAGAGAAGATGGAGCACCATGCAACGTAGTCCAGGACATCGTCGTTGGGTCTCTCGGAGATGTCCATCATCTCAGAGAGCAACCCCCTCCCCCCCAACCCCGAGTTGTAAATCTGTAAATGTTGATATAAGGGCAACAAATTGAGGAGCATTTGAAGGTGGTGTTCACATTGAGCGAGTAGTTCTGACACTAGTCGAGGAACTTCAAAGTGGGGTTATGACAGCAAAGGAGCTTGGTGGAGGACGAGGGCATAAGGGAGAAGATGCTAGTAGGGGGAAATAGTAGTTGCTACAATAGTAGGAGTAGGTGCAGGGAACCCAGACGAGGTTAGTATCACTGTCAAGGAGGAGGGGGATTTGCTACATCATGGTACCAAAGTCAAGGGAGATGGAGTAGATGTCGTAGGAGTGGGAGAGGAGAGAGTCATTTTGGGATTTTTCGCATATTATGGTCAACTTAACTTAAGTTGTATTTAATTTTGTCGACAGAAAGAAATGACAGAGATTAATATATTTTATGACAATATTTTGAGGAGTTTTTAAGATAATAGTTAGATTTCAAAAACTATTCGGCAATTCGCATTATTTGTAGAGATTAACATGTTAAAACCCTTTACATTATACTCATACGTATATGATATAACCTAATTAAATTAAAAAAATATCTCACCGATTTGATACCGAGTGGAGGAGAGAGAAAATATATTTAATATCTCCTCCGCCTCCCAAACCCCTCTGACATATCCCAATTGAGGTGTGCTTATACTTATACACACTCTAATTGTGATGTGCATCAAGAGGGACCCTTAAATTAATTCGATCAATCCTTAACAAGGGAAGATAATAGTCACTTTAAAAACTCCAGTCGACGGCCCTCTCAAATTCTTGCCATCTACATATAAGACATCTAACTTCTAACCCCCTTTTATAAAACCCCGTCTTCCCCATCCTCGTGCTTGTCCTCTTTCTCCCTCCTCTTTCCCCGTTACTTCATGCTGCTTCCCGCCCGGACGTGATCCCTCCCCACTCTACGTTCCCCCATTCTCCCTCACCTGCGCGGCCTTCTTCCTCCATCGGAGGGCTCTCGCCAAGGTCGCCGCCCCGCTTAACCCCACCGTAGCCCCCCGTATTCTTGTCCATCCCTCTCCCGCAGCCCTCCACCGCATTCCCCCAATCTAGGGTTAGGGTTTTGGCCTTGGGACGCCCAATTCCCCGGCGACTTCCCGCTCTCACCCCTCGGGAGGTCCTTGTTGTGTCGTCCTCAATGATATGGCCTAGCCGGAAGCGGGGACCGGCGGCGGCAACCCGATGATGCCGCCTTCGCCGTCGGCCGCGGGGGACGCCGCGCGGCGGCGGCGGCAGCAGAGGCCTCTGGTTTCGTGGTCGAAGGTGGTGAACGAGACGGTGAACGGGACGCATGAGTATACTGTTAAGGGGTACTCTCTGGCGAAGGGGATGGGGGCGGGGAAGTACATGTCAAGCGATACGTTCACGGTGGGGGGCTACCAGTGGGCCGTCTACTTCTATCCGGATGGCAAGAACCCCGAAGACAACGCCGCATACGTGTCTGTGTTTGTGGCTCTGGCGAGCGAAGGGACGGACGTGAGGGCGCTGTTCGAGCTCACGCTGCTGGACCGGAGCGGGAGGGGGAGGCACAAGGTGCACAGCCACTTCGATCGCGCCCTGGAGAGCGGCCCATACACGCTCAAGTACAGGGGCAGCATGTGGTATTTGCCCTCGTCTTCCCTAACCACTCTGTGCTGCGATTCCTGAATTGCCTGTTATCTGTTGCTGTATTTTCTTTGCGTTCGGAGGCTGTGCGATTTCTTAGTTGTCTTTTTTTTTCTCCTCTCTGTAGGAAGTTGTTTGTTCCCTGACGTTTGCAGAATGTCCGTATTTTTTCTTTTTTGTGGGTTTTCTCTTTTTAGCTTTGGTCTTCTCTTTCTTGTTGATGGTTGAAGTTGAGTTGCGTATTCTGATCTTTAAGTCATCTGTTTTCACATGCCCCACTTTCACATCAATAGCAATTTCCAAAGATCCTTGCTATCTCATTTCTCTTCATACCTGACACTTTCTTTTGCTTGATTGACTTCCTTCTTAAGAATTCGGATTCTATAATGTTTAAATTTACTGAAGTACTGTGTTTGCTACCAATGTTGTCGTGTTATTTTAGGGGCTATAAGCGGTTTTTCAGAAGAACAGCCTTGGAAACATCGGATTTTCTCAAGGATGATTGTCTTTCTATGCATTGCACTGTTGGCGTTGTTAGGACTCGTATTGAGGCACCAAGACAATTGAGTATTCCTGTTCCACCATCAGACCTGGGTCTATGTCTGAATGAGTTGCTGAATGCTGGCATAGGTTCTGACATTGTCTTTGAAGTTGGGGATGAGTCCTTTAAGGCTCACAAGTTGATACTTGCTGCTCGCTCTCCAGTATTTCGTGCCCAATTCTTTGGTCTTATCGGGGACCCAAACATGGATAGGGTGGTCGTGGAAGATGTGGAATCTCCTATTTTCAAGGTAATTCTATTGACAACTGCTCGTTTTATCTACTGTCATTGTGGCTATATTTAAGTGATTTGTCACTCAGTCTAAAACTAGTATTAACCTAGTTATTAAAATTAACTTCAAGTTGCTTGAGATACTATTTACAGAAAGTTTCTTCTTTACCATGTAAGCTCACGGCCTGATTTGTCATGCAGCCAAACTAAGATTTAGATATGATGTATCCATCTGAATGAATGCATATGCATCCATCTAAAAGCCCAAAATGTATTTGGTTGCTTGTTAGAAGTACCTTTATGCTGAACTACATGTATGTTGGATGAAAGCTCATGTTAGATGTCATGACGAACCCCAGTTATTTGCATGTGATGTGAAATGCAACAGTTATATCCCACCTGTCACTTTTGTCCTTCTTTACGATCAGCCTTTTTGCAACAGGCTTTTTGAACTCAGTTTCATGCTTGCTGAAGGTGTAGTTAAGGATTATGTGTTGATTGTCTACTTACATTCCTTGTGGAAGGCTAGACCTGCAATCTAGGAAGGGCTCCCTTTTTCAGGTTGAGTCTTATTTTAATCTTAAGATTTAGCAATATAGTCCTAGTAAAGCGAATGCACTTGATTTTGTTCTATCTTCAGATGATGTCACTCAGATTCCTAGGTATATTGGCAAAAATGAAACTTTTTAGTGCCAGAAGGTAAAAATATTAAACTTCTCAATCTTATGGATATGTATATGTATGTATCTATGTATCTATGTACGTATGTATTATGTATGTACATATAATACAATTATATATACATGCAATCACTTTTTTTTTTGGTTGGTGAGTTTTTTTATAGGTACCATCTTTCCCGATGTGGGATTTATGACAGTTTCAGTCATTTAGCATCTGTTGTTTTTTCTTGAAAATACAGTAAATTTTAGCATTTTGTACATGCTGTTGGCTAAGTCATATTCAGAAGAGCTAATCTTGTTGTCTCTTGATTCTTGAAGAATGTTGAGAACTATCATTGGCATTCTCTGCTGGATTTTTCTTGCTACATATTTTCCAAACTATTTTCGGGGTATAGAGTAATCTTTTATCCCTTCAACTGTGAAGATAAAGCTGGTACATATAGGAGGTCATCATAATTTTGAATGCATCCCCTCCTAATCAATTATTTTCTAAGTTGTCCTCATTCTGTCGTGAAGTTTTATCTTATCAATGTTGAGGACTTTTGTTGTACCTTTGATCTTGAGTTCTTAATTTCCATTTGTTTAAACATCGTATGGTAAGGTTGCCAAAAGATCAGTGTCAGGTTATGTAAACAGTATTTGTTGGTGGGGAATCAGTGTTAGGAGTCGGACAGTGTTACATATGGGTGTTGGATAATCAAAGAGAAAATGTGCTGAATAAAGAGCAATTGGAAGAAAGAGTTTCTAGGTACAGTTTCCTCAATTCTTATCTTTGTGTCTTAAGGCGTATGAATTTCCTTGATGAATCTTTTTAAATACTCAATTTTTCTTCCACAAGGAATGCTTTTGTTTCATCTTATATAAAGAGAGACAAACTTCAGCACACTGAATGGAGATGCACATGGCCCAGAGCAGAAGGAACTATTGTCTTGTAATGTCTTTTCCTTTTCTGATTTTACAGACACATCAACAAATTGACGGTGGACTTGCTATATTCTTCTTCCGATGTAAACCTTAATTTAGTGTAGATGTAAAGCAATCACTTCACAATAACTTATATGTACGTTAGAGGGTAGGTTTAGTAAGAAATTGACTGAAATTTTAGGGGCCTACTATAAGTGTTCCAATCAGGTGGTCATTTTCATGCATATTTTTTAGCAAAATGTATTTTATTGAAAAATGGGTTTCTCTCATATAAACCATTAGAATAATAAAATGGAGATTTACCGATCCCGCATTTGCATTTGAGCATGTCATTAAAAATGTGGTGTTGTAAAACACTGTAGGACGATCTCTTTGAAAATGTTCAAGCAGTCTTCTTGTATAAAAGGAATGGTACTTTTGCACGCTATTGGATATGATTCTGTGTGCGCGCATATACATATATACATGTATTCAGATGCAAATGGTGAGAATGATGATCTACAATTTTCAATTTAATTGGCCCCTCAAAAATTGTCTGATGCCTGAGTTTTCTTTTCATTTCTCTCTCTCTCTCTCTCTCTCTCTCTCTCTCTCTCTATCTCCTTCCAATTTTAGCTAAAACAGACATTTTTGTTCTTTCAGGCCATGCTTCAGTACATCTACTCTGACGTTTTCCCTGATGTGTATGAACTTAGTGGATCACTTTCCATGTGCACATCCACAATCCTAGTGCAACATCTGCTGGCAGCTGCTGATCGATATGGATTAGATCGGCTGAAGCTTTTATGTGAAGAAAAATTATGTGAAGAAATTTCTTCAGATACAGTGGCTGCCACTCTTGCTCTAGCAGAGCAACACCACTGTACACGCTTGAAGTCTGCCTGTCTAAAATATGCAGCAGTACCAGGGAACCTGGGAGGTGGGTGTGTTCGTCTTTAAAATCGGAGAATTACATTTTCCAGCTTGCAGCAACTTCAGTATCTGTATGTAACATGGGTAAACATCTACCAAAGCACTATTGGAATTTTCATTTGCATCTTGGTCATCTTGAAGGACCATGGATAACCACTTCTTTTCTTATATTTCTTTCTTATATGGCTCGCAAAGGCATGCATGCTGTGGGGCATTAGCAGAAATCCTTGCAGTTTGGGGGGTTTGAAATGGTAGAGAACCAGAGAATTAATGCTTTTGTGTTGTTAATTTTGCTTCTGTGGGGCAATGGATTCGTAAGGTAATTGAGAAATGAGAACCCTAGATTATGGTGTCAAAAGTAGGGAAACCATCATATAATAATGGTTACCAAACATGGTGTTAATTGGTGCATAGCTGATGTTCTGTATCGAATGGAAAATGCCTGAAACAAGGACATTTATACTGATGCCTCGACAACATGCGGATGTACAATAAAATATATAGATTTGTAGCCAGTGTGGGAAGAAATCAAAGTTCATATTTAGGAAGTACTTGTTTATACCCAAGAGGGTTAGAGAATTTGTGTGTTTATGTAGACACTTATGAGTGTCTATTTTACTTATTTTGATAATGGACCAGAATGATCTCCAGGTCTAGTAAATTCTGGTGGAGTTCAACACTGTTAGATTCCAAGAAAGTGTAGATAATTCTGGGACTTTGTAGATAATTCTGGGACTACTATGTCTCTTTTTTATGTTTGTTTTTGCTAGATAACCCCCGTGACATGAAAAGGCTTGTTTGATCAAGCTGGGAACGAGAAATGATTTTCTTGCATGTGTAGTTTTGCTTACCATTATTCTAAGTTATAGTTTAGATTTTTCTCTTCATGCTTTACAAGTCTTTGCAAATGAGTATGTCTAGTCGGTAGGCATTTGGCCCAATTTGTCACATGGATGATACTATGATTTGGAATAAACAGTAATTGATATATCCAGCTGGCTGGCTTTGATCTCAAATTAGTGAATGCAGAGTTCTAGTACAACATGTAGAATGAGTATATAATGCTGCACAAGCTAGTCTAATACTGATTAAGTACTTTTCTGCTGAGTAAGCTGTGTTAACATACACCCTCGTATTTCTGTTTGTAATTATTGAAGTTGCAGGTGACTTCATCTGGCTTTACAAAGAAAGACAACAATTTGACATGTATGGCTCATTGTTAATCAACATAGGCATCAGAGAATTTTACTCTTTCTAGACATTGGAAGCAAGGTTTGGCGCATCCCCGATTCGGACCGGATCGGGTTTTTCCTGATCCGATCCGATTTGGGCGGATCGAACCGGTTCGATCCGCTTGCATTCGGCCAGAACTCTTATTGAAGGGATCCGGGCGCATCGGAGCGAGCCGCGCATCGGATCCTCCCTGATCCGATGCGATTCGGGGGGATCGGCCCGGCTCAATCCGGTGCGCCAAACCATGATTGGAAGTATGTTATACTGTTGTGTCAAAAAAAAAGGAATTAGTGAATGTTAGTGTTAAGTCAAAGCACTATGGATGTGCAAGGAGCAAGGAGCAGAAATTCTGCTAAAGTAGTTGATTATTTAAAATGTACATCCTTTTATCAGTAGTGCATTATGGTGGGACCCCTGGGGTATTAGACAATTGACCTGTGGACTTCAGTTGGCATGGATGTATATCATGCCGGCGCTTCTAGTTGGCACTGTTGGGAGATGGTGTTTGTAGAAAGATTTAGTATGCTGAGCAATGACGTGGCTGATAGAATTCTTCTTCTTTTAAGTTTTTATCATTAGAAGAATGAAGAGGCTGTATCTTGTTCTAAAGGATTGGTGTTACATCTTGACAGAATAAAAAATTAGATAGCAAGAATTCTTGCAAGGTCGATGCTCAATTGCAAGTGTTTGTGATGTGTGGATGTGCACGTTGGCAACAATCAACAATGGCCAAATAAGTTGATGTTATGTAGATGAGGAGATTGTCAAGTCAATTTCAATATCTGATCTGATGACAAAATAGTTTTAAGATAAATGTGGTGTACAGTGTTCTGTGTGTATGGAAACGTGGGAGTCCTATTAAAAGTTGTTTGGATTTGCATTTGTTTCATGGTTGGAAACAGAGGGGGTTAAAAACATGAATGCAGTTGTCTTTAAGTAAATATACACACAGGTGTGGCCCAAAAAGGTGTAGTGATTATGCTGGATTCCTAAACTTGCAGCTAAGGTCATATATCCTTGAACACTACCTTTAAAATTTAGAATAATGGGTGTACTGTTGAGATCTTAAAAGTGCTAGTCTTCCAAATGCTGGGTCGTTTGGATTCTTTCTACTGCAAGTCTACTAGTAAGATGCACATAAAATGTCAAACTTTGTATAGTCCTGGCATATTTTAGTGCTACACTCTGGAAATACCAAAACTAGGGAATTTGGTTGCTTCATGACCAATTTTGCGTAGCCACTGAGGAGGGGAGTCACAAGATGTTATCATCCCCAAGCTTGACCCGTCATCTTCCAGATTCCAAGACCTTACACCTTGTTTACCGGCGTCCGTAATTTTCTTCAACGGAAAGTGAGATGGTTTTAAGAATGCATGGTCTTGTTATTGTTCATTCTCCTTGCCTTAATAGTTCTTTACTCTTCTTCCAGCTGTGATGCAGACCGAAGGATTCGGGCTCCTGGAGGAGAGCTGCCCTGCTTTGCTTTTAGAACTGTTGGAGACGATCGCAACGGGCGATGCGGGTTCGGGTAAGTTGTGTCGGAAGAGGAGTGACAGCAGCGTCATTGGTCTCGATTTAGCCGAGGGTGTCGACTCGAACGGGAGGCGAACGCTGAGGCGACTTGTAGACTGAGAAGCTTAGACTTGTGTTCTCGAGTTGCGCAGCTGAGGTGCCGCGTTTTCCTTGTAGTTAAAAAATACTTTGGTACTCTAACCCACGAAATTGTTTGGTTAATGGTTATTTGGCTGTGTTTACTGAGATATGGGTGGCATTCAAATCCTTGGGGCCATCTTTTACTCTCTAGATCCTGGTTCAGAGAGATTAAGCAATTATAGTCGAAGTAAACTAATTAAGGGTACCGAATTCTTCAGTGCGCTATTACTCGCCGTCTAATAGCGGATGTGGCACCACAGTTTTGCGGACTTGTGTTTTCTTGTTATTGCGAGTTAGCTTTCTCTCTCTTACTATGTCACCTGATCGTCGATTTGTTTGATTCAGTTTCTTGGGGGATAAAAAGGGCTGCAACTTGTCTGGTCGTAATGTCCCTGTTTTACTTGATTTCATCGATTATGGTTTATGTGGATTCTTGACGTTGTGGTCCGTCCAACGCTTGCCAACCTCGACCATATGATCGTGCGCTGGGTTCTAGTGGCACCGGAGCACCCAGTTTTAAAAGTCGGCAAAAGCAGAAGCACTCTGATCTGGTTTTTTATCATCTACGGAGTTCTCCAATTTTCTGGTAATCTGAAACCAAGAATCATAATTGAATTGAAAAAGCACGTCACGCAATCTTATCCTAATGAATAGCGTTTCTAGTTGCATGCCAAACGACCTCCAATGCAAAGGTTCAAGAAAATGTTCTGTTCTTTAGGGAAATACGACCTTTTCACTCTTAGAAAGAGTTCTAAAGTGGAATAATGAGTGAGATATTTCTAGAGTTCGAAAGTGGCATTCATTCATGGTGGGGTTTTGGCGTCCCCGTCAGTCATGGGCCACTGGCCCACCATGGCCCCTCCCCTCCCCGCTTCGGCCAGTCACAGCAGCCGCTCGCTTCCCACCATGAATCAAATGATTGCGTGGTTGGTGAAGAAAACTTTCGGTTTTGGTCTGTACTTCGGTGCAGCAGCTTTCAACCTAATAAAATATATCTTTACATCTTCTAAACTACTATTCGTCAACGTACGTAAATTATCGAAAGTTTTTGGCCAAATAAAAGAATATTACCTGAGAAACTATTATTCTCCACTGCTTATTTTGCGTCCTAAAAGTGAAAAATTAAAAGTGCTTTCAGCTTAAAAAAAAAAACCTTTTTAGCAAGCATGCACTTAATAAAAAGACGTTCTTGGCTTTTATTTTTAATATGATCTTAACTGTTAAGTGGGGATTGACCATGGAGTTCCCACGTGAGAGAGCTGACTCCAGTTATGAAAAATTCAACCTAAGAATTTCTCATTTAGAAATCACAAGTAACTAGCAAAGTTAGCATCTCCGCCTCAAAATAAAGTTAAACTCTCTAAAGCATAAAAACTATTTTAAATTGGAAAAACAACTCTATCGAACATGGTGAAAAATAATTATAAATTATTTTATTCTCAATATTTATAAATCATGAAACACCCAAACCTTTCATTCATCACGGGGCCTGCAAAAAACGCACGGAGTCGTGGTGGCACTAAAACGCCATCTCAGTCCCTCAATTCTAAACGGAGAATTTTTCCTGTCGGCTGTCGCCACGTGGCCTCACCTGGAACCGTCCACACCTTCCTTAGAAAGCGTGACGACCATGAGCGCGCCACGTCAGCGCGTACGAGAAGCTACAACCCTTCCAGAAGCTTCGGGGGAAGTCGTGGCCGGCAACGTTCCCAGAGATCTCGAGGTCGTTCTCACGCCACGTGTCCTATGGGTGGGTCGAGGACGATCCGACGTGGCGTCCGCGCTCTTCTCCCAAATGATACGCGCAAACTAGGGTTCTTCCCTCGCGTCTCTTTCTCTCTCCAAGTCCTTTTTGGACTCCTTGGGCAGTTTTAACCGGACCTCACAGCTGCCAGTTGAAGGTTGAAGCAGAGAGCTAGGGAGAGAAGTTAGAGAGGGAAAGGGAAAGGAGTAGAGAGACAGGGTGGGAAAAGGGTAAGAGAAAACTCGAGGAAATTTGGGAGCCAGGAGCTGGTTTGTGGGGGGTATATGCTGTAGTGTGAGATGAATGGTGGTGGAGGAGGGGAAGGGGGACTGGAGGCAATGGAGGAGGAGATGGAGGAGGCGAAGGAGAGGATCGCGCTGATGTGGGGTTACCTGCCGGGGGCGTCTCCGCAGAGGTCGCCGCTGCTGTCGCCGGTGCCCGTGGCGATGCCGAGGCAGTCGACCGCCGGGGACGCGTGGAAGGATGTGTGCGGCGGGGGATGCGGCTTCGCCATGGCGATCTCCGGTAGGGGCCTTTATTTGGCATCTGGATTTTGCTGCGACGTTTTGTTGCTGTTCTTGCTTTCTATTTTGGGAATTCGTTCTTCTTCTCTTGGATAAACGAAGATTTAAGATGGTCCTTTTTGTATTGTTAATCTTTTTTGAGCAACGGAGGTGGAGATGTTATCCCTCGCCCGTCTCCCTCTCTCTCTTTCTCATACACACATAGAATGGAGAGAGAGAGAGAGAAAGAGATTTTCTGTTTCATGGAATCTCTGTTAGCACATATCACTCTTCGTTGTCCAATCCTTTCCTGTTGTTAGCCACATTTTTTTTGTGCTCAATGCGCTTCCTTTCTTGCTTCGTCGGGCAGCATGCATGTTTGCTGTATTTTGTCTCTGAAATATTTTGCTCTTTCACCTCCAGTTGGTTTGCATGATCAGTTAACTTGCCTTCTTTAGCTGCGAGAATGGTAAAGAAATGCCTTTTTTTTAGATGCTAGTTTGAGGAAGCCCTGTTTTATGCAATTTGTGAATGTTTTTATAAAATTTTCTACTTTGTTATTGCAGAATCTGGGAAGCTTATGACATGGGGTTCAACGGATGATCTAGGTCAAAGTTATTTGACTTCTGGAAAGCATGAGGTATTAGTCCAGTTGGTCTCAATCAGGTGATTATTCCCCCAAGACACTGTATGTTAATGTTTTCATGTGCACAGGAAACTCCAGAGGCCTTTCCTCTTCCAACTGAAACAGCGATAGTCAAGGCTGCAGCTGGATGGGCTCATTGTGCTGCAGTTACAGGTACTTTCCTTTACCCCTTGACTGCCACAGACATTCGCCAGTGACCAAGTTTTCGTGAGAAAATACCACACAAATCTCTCACGAATGGGTTTTTATTTGTTTGATCTGTTTGGTTGATTTAGTTTGTTTGTTTTAATCTGGCTTTATGGAATGTATGTGTGGTGTTGTGTTTTTTTTTTCTTTTGGACCAGGCCTAATAATGTAGGCTCATGTCCTTTGCTTCTCCCCATCAACTCAAATTGATGTTAATTACATTGATTATAATACCCCTGATTAACCACCACATGATGCCCATAATTCTACTAATTAGAAAGGGGGTTTGGAAACAAAGGAATTTCTTTTAAAAAAAATATGCATAACTGTATCGTCATTGTTTACTAACTTATTTGTTTCTTTATCCATAATTTGCATGTATGATGGCTTTTGTCATTCGGATCTTTGGCTAACATCTCTTGCTTATTTAGCTTTTCTTTATTATGTTATATTGTTGTCTATTGTTTTCCTTATTTATACATTCAATTTAAAATGTATAGACTACATCTTTGGGGATAATTCATGTAAGTACATACTTAACAAGGGTTAAATAATTAGTTAATAGAAAATTAGGGTATTATTGCAATTAACCAAAAGATTGGGTATTATTGCAGTTACTCAGAAAGGGGAATCAATGTGATCATATGTCCACAAGGTTAAAATTCCTCTTTTTGATATATTACGTGCACAAAGTAAATCACATCAAGACTTAAATAAAGTTATACCATTGGTCTTGATCAATTAGTTAATTTGCATGCGTTTTGTTGCCAATTTGCACCCCCTGCCTTCATTGCGCAAGATCAGATTTCTGGGGGTTTTCCCTGTGCTGAACCCCTCTCCTTTTGCTTAGACTTTCCTTTTCTTCTCTTCTTCTTCTTCGTCTTCTTCTAAGTTCTGATCTGATCTGAGTTGCCCTTTTTTATCTTTCACTTCTTCTCTTCCTTTCCTTCCTTGGATCAGTGTGCTCTGCACTCTGTCTTCCTTGCCTTGGTCCTGTGGCTTCTTCACTTGCTGTTGTTTTTGCAGGGAGATCATTCCCTCTTTATATAGAGGGAGAGAGAAAGGGGGGGGATGGCACCCCCCTTGACTGGTGAGATACTCCGATGGGGTTTCCTTCCCTCCTCAGCCTCTCTTGGCGGTCCCTCCCTTTTTCAAAACCTCACCAATGTCATGCACTGGTAAGGATTTTCTTCTTCCCTCTTGCTTTTAAATGTATGAATGGGCCGCCTCACCTTTCCTCCTTTGAAGTCTCAATTAGAAGAGGCAAGTGGGGGGCAGCCTTGCGGCCCTTGCCTTTATCCCTTTGAATCTTCACACTTGAAGGAGGAAAGGGAGGCCGTCCTATCCCTTCCCCATTATGAGTTCCCCCCGTGTCATGCACTGGTGAGGATTGGAAATTTTAGAAAAATGCAAGAGGGGGGAGAGGAGTTGGACTTGGAATAGGAATGGGGATTTTCTTCATTTGAATCCCACTAGCGCATGGATTGCAGAATCGCCTAATCCGGATCAGAATTGGCCATAACCGATCCAGTCCACTCCAAACGGGCCTATCCGGATCTCCGCATTTAGGTATATATTTATTTTTTAAAAAAATAATATTGAAATTTTGATAGAAGAGCATTGGTATGTATAGATCCCCATGATTTTGAATTGAGATGGCCAGTAATTATATGTGATTATACAAAATCCTAAAGCTAAGCCTAATTAGGGTTTATAAATTAGGGGTTTTGCATAGTTAGTCTAATTAAAGTGCAATTGATATGCCAATCACCTAGTTGCACCCACTAGGATATGTTGGCAATTAATTGTCTGTTAATTGCATGTGATTATATAAATCCCCAAACCTAAGCCTAATTAGGGTTTAAAACTTGGGGGTTTGGGTAATTAGTCTAATTAAAGTACAATTGGGTATGTCAATCACCCGATTGAACCTATTAGGATGTGTTAGCAATTAATTTCTAGTGAATTGCATGTGATTATATGAAATCCTTACATTTAAGCCTACTTAGGGTTTAAAAATTTAGGATTTTGGGTAATTAGTCTAATAAAATGTTTTCATATCATGTTTAAGCATTGTATGATGTTAAATACAGTGTATAATGAATGTAGATGTGAATTTCCAGGTTGAATTAGCTACATTTGTCAATTTACATGTCTGCTCATAAGGTAGTATATTTGATCAATTTTTAGACCAACTAAATGCATACAATGTTTTTGTTTTTTGAATTTTTTTATTTTCCCTGATTTTTCTCTTATTTTTTGCGTTTTTTTCCCTGGTCCATCCAGGATCACCTGAGTTCTGAGAATCGGCTGGATTGGCTGGATCGGACTGGTCTGGATCTGGATCGGACCAGTTCGATCCGGGGGCCCGATCTGGGTTGGCCTTCCATGCAAACACCGGTGAGGATTCCTATTAGGAGAAGAAAAAAGGGTGGAAGGGAGTCATTCCTAGTAGCACTGGGACCAAGAGGGGAGAAGGATATAGGGGAAGGGGTGCATCTTTTAATTCCCACCGGCTTCGAATCTGGGTGGGCGTTGGACGGCTGCCCCCCCTCCCCCCCTTTCTTTCTCTTCTTCTTCTCCCTCTCTTTCCTTTCTCTATAAATATGGCCGCCCCACTCTTCTTCCTCGTCATACTTTGACCCATTAACCAGTGGAGGAGAGAGGCTAGTTGGTGTGCTCCCAAGGGAACTTTTTGCCAGCTGTAAGGGGAGCTTTTGGACTGGTTTAACAGGGGCACAGCTGCTCAACGTGTTTTTTCCTTTATCCTTTTAATACTGCAGCGCTTGGTTTCCCCATTTTAGTCTGATAATAGCAAGGGTGGGCAAAAGTTTATAATCCTTCACACTGATGAATTGTGACCATATGCATAGTGAGAGCTGTAGTTATTTATGTGCCACAATTATTCTTGCTGTTTCATTACATATAAGATGAGTCTAAATCGGCATTCATTCTCCTTGCATTAATTGAAAGTATTGCCATTATACAAGGGAATTCATTATAAGCTTCTGTCATAGGACATATCTCATGACAGCTGCTGACCTGCCGTAAGGTGGATGTAAGCATTTAGATGTATGTGTTACAACCGTTGTTATATCCATTCACTTCTTTCCTTCAAGCTTTTAATTTTCATTTTGTCTTCTCCACTACAAGCAGCTTATGGAGAGGTCTACACATGGGGTTGGAAGGAATGTGTTCCATCTGGAAAGGCCACTGGTGATCAGTCAGCAGGGGGCTTACGGTTATTGGAGAAGGATGCACCTGAAAGGCAGAGTTCATTGTTGACTGACCAAGGTGACTCTGGTTAAAATGTTATTGTATTAAGACCACAAGCATTCAGAATGCTGTCTCAATCTTTATAAACATCTTTATTGTAGTGAGTCCAAGGTCAAAAAGTGGAGAAGAGAGCACAAAGCGCAGAAGATTGTCATCATCTAAGCAAGGCTCAGAATGTTCATCTGGTGATGAAAACTTATCAGCACTTCCCTGCCTGGTGACACTTGGTCCAGGAGTGAGGATCATGACTGTAGCGGCTGGTGGACGCCATACACTAGCTTTGTCAGGTAAATCCACTTGTTTTGTGAGGGCTTCGAAATGACCACATAACCAAGATATACTTAACCTGTTATTATGCTCTATTATTTAAATAGATGGGTCTTTTATAGTGGATACAAAGGACACTGATGCTTTCTAATTTCCAAGGTTTCAGATACAGGTCAGGTGTGGGGTTGGGGATATGGAGGTGAAGGGCAATTGGGTTTGGGTTCTCGGATCCGTATGGTATCTTCTCCTCATCCTGTACCCTGCATTGAATCTGTTACATACAGTAAAGACAAATCTCAAGCAACCACCGGAGGTAGTATAAGTTTTGAAGGGCAAGCTTATAAGGCAGTCGGAAGTATGGTGAAGGCTATAGCATGTGGTGGCCGTCATAGTGCAGTTGTAACAGGTTGGTATTCCTGTGCATGACCCTTTTTCTCACTGATGTTGAGAGAACAAAAAAAGCTGCTCATCATTGATATCTTTTATGCAGAATTCCAAGCATCATTTGGATAAAACATTTATTCAATATTTTCCTGCTTTGACATGGTGATAGTTTTTCATTGCAAAGAAATCTCACACAGAACAAAACACCAATATTCCCCTTATTTGAGTCCTTTTCATTTCTTACTTTGGCAATTTAGTCGTATCAAATTGAGCTAGGGAATCGGGGAGTGGGAGAAGATGATCCAATATGCCTGTTTCCATGTTGCTATTATTTTTAAAGTGAACAAGATATCTCCAAAATCTGATATTTGGTGTTCTTGGTGGGGGTGGGGGTGTGTTGGGGGGGGGGGGGGTGTTAAGGAAGGAAATAAATTATATAAGATTAGGGGTTGGAGAAGTCAATTTTTGTTTGGGTTAATTACAAAACTCAACCCTTGTCGAGATAGAGAGAGAGAAATCTGAGGATGAGAAGAAGTTTGATTGTTTCCTGGAAAAAATGTATTCTTTGGTCCAGAGGTAGGAGAACTTTTGAAGGAATTTTCCTACATAAAAAAATGTTTTCTGTAACCATCTATTTTCATATAAGAGTAACCTTAGGAAAAATATTTTTCCTAGAAAATTGACTTTTCTATCAAGAAAACTCCTGACTCACCCTATATGTAGTTCTGCTCTAAAGTTTGTCAGTCTTCAGTTCCATGTGACACAAAATATTCCCATTTATTGAACAAATGCATAAACTTTTGTTCATATCAGCAAACCTCATCTGGAGGTTAAATTTTACAATGTCCACTTTAGGCCAATATCTTTGTTCTCGCAGATACTGGAGCCCTGCTTACATTTGGCTGGGGACTTTATGGGCAGGTGGGATTCTCCGACTTACGGTCACACCTTGGCAGTATAAGACCATTTTTATTTTCTCTTGAAGAGTATATTTTGATGTTATGCACTTCTTTTGTAGAATATGTTCTCAGATATTTCCTTCTTGTATTTTAACTGATTAAGTGAGGTACATATTTTTTTCTGGCCTAGCTGCTATGTTATCTTTTGGTCGTTTTGTCATTTTTTTTATGCAGCCAATTTAGCTATCGACAGTTTGTAAGTTGTAGTAGAAGTGTAATATTTCAAGGGAATCAATTGTGGAATGATGATGATGAGATCAATAGTACCGATTCATGTGTATTTGTCAGAACTCAGAAGTGCAAGAGCACTATAGGTAGTTTGATTTTCCTTTTTCTTAAAGTAATTCACAGCCAACTAAGGGTCCGTTTGTTTCAACGTAAAAGCTTATTTTGGAAAAGGTTTTTGGGAAAAACTTCATACAATAGTCTGTTTGGTACCACTGAAAAATTAATCTATGAAAATCTTTTACCTAAAATTATAGATTTTTCCGTCCTTGATAAGACTCCGTAAACTATTTTCCTGAATTTCTCTTTCTTATAGGATTTTCATGAGTGTGACTACAATCTCCATTATAATTCTTAGTGTCCGATACTTGAAACTCAATGGCCGGTGGCAGACACCCGGTGTCCAACAATGCCCGGCGGCTAGCGGGTGGCACTAGGCGACCGACATCCGGCATTCGCCTATCGGCGCCTGGCATCTGGCATCCAACAACGCCCGGCTGTCGACAGCTGGTGGCCGGCAACGCCCAGCGGCCGGCGGCCGGCTACCAGTGTCCGGCTCCCGACATCTGGAGCCCGACGCTCGGTGCCCGGCGTTAGGCGTCCACTGCTCGGTGTCCGACGCCTATGTGCCCGACACCTGACTTCCGGCACCCGGCAGTTGGTGCCTAACGCCCGGGTGGGTGCACCCGGCGATTAGGTGGTCAACATACGGAACGTACTTTTTGTTTTTTAGATTTTTTATTTTAAAAAAATTATTTTAACAAATACTTTATTTGAAAACAAACATCAGCAAATCTTTTCAGGAAAAACATTTACGTGAGTACCAAATAAACAATTGTGTTTTTTATTTTCCTGTAAAAGTTAACCCTTGAAAAACTTTTTCTGTATAAATTTATTTTACAAGCAACCAAATGGACCCTAAATGCAGATACACAATATTCTGTGAACAATCAAAGGCATCTGTAGTGTTGGACTTGCACTCCTAAATCTTTGGATGTCCATGTCACTACTGTTAAGTCACCAGGGTTTGTTGATAATCTTGACATCCTCAAGAATGGTATTTTTGGACGCGAAATCCTGAAACTGGGAGATCAATACTCTGTGAACAATATTCTGTGAACAATCAAAGACCTCTTTAGTGTTGGACTTGCACTCCTAAATCTTTGGACATCCATGTCACTACTGTTAAGTCATCAGGGTTTAGTGATAATCTTGACATCCTCAAAAATGGTATTTTTGGACGCGAAATCTTGTAACTGGGAGATCAATAGCTCTGATTCATGTGTATTTGTCAGAAGTGCAAGAGCACTATGGGTAGTTTGATTTTTATTTTTCTTAAAGTAATTCACACCCAACTAAATGCAGATACACAAATATTCTGTGAACAATCAAAGGCATCTATAGTGTTGGACTTGCACTCCTAAATCTTTGGATGTCCATGTCACTACTGTTAAGTCACCAAGCTCTGGTGATAATCTTCACATCCTCAAAATTGGTATTTTGGACAGGAAATCCTGTTACTGAAGCTAGTTAACATTGATACACTTATGAGAATCTAGGATTATTTTCCTTGCCTATGATTATTCAGGAATGGCATATATTGGAAAGAATCCGTAAATGGGGATGAAAAGGCTCTTGATCATACCGAGATATGTATTTGGTATAAGATGGCCTAGGAATAGTATGAAGCAAGGCAGTGTAAACCTTGTTTCTTCATTATTTCATTTCCCTTGGGCCCTCATGTTGCCATTCCTTGGTTATTCCTTATTAATTACTTAGACTTCTTCATGGTCCAAACTCTATTTTAGTTCTTGTCATCCAACATGTCAGTTATGCCTTTCCCTTGGACCAAGAGTTCATGCACAAGAACTACTGTTTGCATGACATTTTGTATACTTTTGCCATTTTGTTCTCATCAATTGAGTCCATCAGCTGATTCTTTCCTCCTAATCCATAACAGATAATAGATGCATTTTTAGTGTTATTTATTTTGAAATATCTGAAGGAGATTAAGATAAAAATCTCATTGCCCATTAACCTAGAAATCATAGCTTATATAGTTGGCATTATTGTTGAGGTTGATTATGGCCATTGGTTGAGTAGTTGTTGTAAGTAACAGTAGATGGTACAAAATGTATCCTGAGGCAAGGATGGGAGTTATCGGTTTTGGACTCGGTTTCGGCCGGGTCCAAAACCGATATGTTTTAGTATCAGTTTCAGCGGTGTAGGGCAGTTTTGGCAAGTTCAAGTGGTTTGGCCTTAAGGGATTCTGTTTAGGCCAGTATCGGGCATGTCGGTTTTGGTATCGGCTAGGGCCGAAACCGATACTCCAGTTTATGTCCTGGGGTCTGTTAGCTGATGTGTATGACATGTGCATCCATCCATGATAGAAAGTTGCCACTGTGACATAGCAATATGATCCCATGAGAAGTCATACATACTAAGTTTACTCCTCTCATGTGGTGAATATTAATTGAATAAATGTGGCTGGCAAAAGCCTGTGAGTTTCAGAATTGTTCTGACTATCATAAGTTGACCAGAAAGGAAAGAGAGTGACTTCCTACCTGTCGAGGACAGGTACCCGTCCACTAAGCAGCCTCACATGCAGGTGGGACTCGCCACAACCTGCCCTCGATGGGTTTCAAGTATTTCTCAAAAGGAAAACTATTTGATCCTTTGTGAACCTTTCTTGCGAAAAATTACCTGTATACCCCTGAAATCTTGTCGAATTACCGCTATACCCCTACCTTTATGAAAAATCCTGTAATATGCCTGAAATGTATTAACCACAGCTCTTATGCCCCTGGGGTTAAAAGTAGGGGAAACAGAGATAATGGATCGGTCAACGTCTATATATATATTATATATATATATATAGATAGATAGATATATCTTCTTCTAGTTGTCATGTCCCCCAGTCACCTACACCAGTGTCTCCACAGCCGCACAGGCGAAGATGATGGCGGCGCCGGTGACGAGGACGGCAAGGGCGAGGGCAATGCAGATGCTAGCGACAACCTAGACCAGGGGTTTGGTGTGGCGGGGCTTGGGGATGCGCTGCTGTTGCTGCTCGTTCATCATGGAGTTAGGAGGGGGCCAGTAGCCAGCCAGCCTGCACAAAACAGAGAGAGGGCCGGGTGGGAAAGGGAGGTGGACCGCTAAGGTGGGGGAGGGCGGCAAGGTCACCGGATCTCCCTCTGGCTCAGAGAGAGAGAGGAGGAGGAGGAGGGGGGAGAGAGAGAGTCACCTATCCAGCATTATGGCGATGGCATGGGGGTTCATCTTGGGGGAGTAATTGAAGGTGGAGCTGTCAATGACTCGGAGGGCATCGACCATAGTTGTCAAGGCGGACGCCTAGGCGGCGCCTAGGCGCCGCTTAAGCGTTAAGGCGCTTCCTTAGCCGCTTTAAAATACCCCGCCTTTTTAAGAGTAGAAAAGGCGCCCCTAGGCGCCGCTAAGGCGGCCAAGGCGCACGCCAGGGGCGCTTGGGTACGCCTAGACCTGTTTAGACAGCAGATTCAGGTCGGTTTTCAGGGCTGAATCTAGCCCGATTTCAGGAAACATCTTATTTACCTGAATATCATTTAAGTAAATGTTATAATTTGTTGTTTCATTTACTTAAGATATTACATGTAAATAAGGAAGTACCCCCCACATTTGAATCTAATAAAAATATCAAAAAAATCATATCTCTTACTAAAAAAAAGTCAACTCTCCCATCGAAGAAGAAAATCACGATTTCGATGTTTTTAGCGAAATGCTAACTTTCTAATCTCTCGTAATTTGACCTATCTAAAAATTTGATAATTCAAATAAGTCATATGGAACACTAAAAATCCAAAGTCCGGTAAAAAAAGTCAAACGTGCATGTGACTTCTCTAAGAGAGCCGCTCTCCTACTGACAACACTTAGTCTGCTTGAGATCTCTCAGGATTTGGTCAAACTTAAACTATCATCATCCAAACACACGGGACTTGTCATTTTCTAGTTTCTTTTCAATTTTTAGACATATTGTGGGATTATGTAATGAATTCTTTAGTTTTTACTTGTTTTAAGTGTGTTAAGATATTGCACTTCTTATTTTTATTTAACATATTTGCATGTATGTGTATTTACTGGTTTATTTTAAAAGTTGGAAATTAGTTTTTGATGATAGAATGATATTTGCACTTCTTGTTCTTATTTAGTGTGCTTATTTATTTGAAGATGTCAATTTAGATTTTTTATGACTTTATGATATATAATGTGAGTTTGTTTACTTGTAGTTTAATTTTTGTTGCTTTCATATAATTTTGACCTTTTTGTTGTGACATTTTATTTTTTTGCAAGCATTTTTTTGTGATACATAGCTATTATATATATTTTTCAAATTTATGTATTTTTTTAATAATATATCTGCCATATTATGATATGTCATTGTCTTTATGCCTGTCATATTATGATATTTTTTTATTGAATTTGCATCATTATATATATTAATAGATACATAAATATCATGTAAGAGGGACACTTGAAAATAACTCATATTTGGTTCCGTCCTAAACGCCTAGGCACCGCTTAGGCGGGCGCCTAAGCGCTTAGGCGATCCGAGACCCCAACTACGCCTTGGTCGCCTTGACGCCTTGACAACTATGGCATCGACGTTGAGGACCCAATAGTCGGTGTCGACAACGCTGCCGAGCTGGTAGCCGCCCTGGTAGTGCCAGATGGTGAGCACGGTGTCACGGTAATATTACTCGAGGGAGATGGAGTTGTCATCATGGCAGGGGTGGAGATCGATGGGGAAGCTGGCCATCATGTTCAGCATCGCATCCACTGAGACGTACGAGTTGTGGAAGCTGGCAAAGGCCTTGGAGTTGATGATGTGCTCGATGGTGCACACACCCTCCACGCAGTGCCTCAGGTCCTCCGCCTCCTGGAAGTAGTTGAAGGTGACGCGGGGGTTGTCACTAGCGTCCATGCTGCGCAGCTCCAGGTGCCCCGTCCGCATGATCTTCTCCAGGATGAAAACCCCCACAGAAGGACCCCTCATCCAACGCGTCAATGGCTCAGGGGTAGGTGTATTCTAGAGGTGCTTTTTGGGGGGAATAAAAAATTGCGGAGTTACGGAGGGGTACACTGGCACCATCTTAAGGATTTCAGGCTTGTTATGGTATTTTCCATAAAGATAAGGGTATACTGGTAATTCGACAATTTTAGGGGTGTACAGGTAATTTTCCCCTTTTTTCTTGTCATAATTGAAATCTAGAACTTATGACGTGAGAGCCTAAGATCTTTTGGTTATCTGAACCATTCTTTTTTGTTTTTTACTTGGATTTTTTTTATCTTGCCATTGGTCAGTTCAAACATTAAAATTTCTTTGAAGTTGCTTCCCTTTCCCTCTATTTCTCCTAGAAAACTTATTGGAGATTTTGGCTGACTGAATGAGAATGCTGGTTCTCCACCTTTCTGGTTGTTTTTTTAGTTTATGCAAATCACATAATCAATTGAGACCTCCAGATTGGTAATTCATGTCCTCATTTTTCATGTTTACATAACTTCCAAGTAGAATCTTTGATGAAGGCTGCTGTATTGGATGAGTTCAATCAGTTATCAAGGTTTCCATGTCTTGTCAGTAAATTACAGGGTAAATTTCCTTTAGCTCAAGGATCGTTCACTTGAATGTTTCTTGTAGCTCATGTTGGAATCTTGAACCTTGGCCTTCTATTAACACAAGGGGGTGTAGTGCAGGTGCATTAGAAATTATTTTCTCCAGAGACT
Organism: Colocasia esculenta; assembly: GCA_014218235.1. NCBI lineage: Eukaryota > Viridiplantae > Streptophyta > Magnoliopsida > Alismatales > Araceae > Colocasia > Colocasia esculenta. The sequence goes on along the minus strand of CM024762.1, from coordinate 139,654,049 downwards.
TACCCTGAATTGCATGATTCAGGACATGTTCAACTGGACCAGCAAGATGCAATTTAGCCCCTTATAGTCAACTGATAGCAACTTGCAATTGGCATCTTCAGGCTGATAGCCAGACACTTGTTACGTATTTGGGACATAGATCCCATCCGGCTTCTAGTTAGCTAAAGACTGATGATCGATTCACTGATGGACCTTAATGATTCACAAGATGAATGCCCAGGCAGAAAATTTTCAACCATTTCTTTCTTTAGTGAATCTGGTTACTGAACACTTGCTATATTTTGGATATTGATTCTTATAATTAAAGGAATCCCCTTTACTAGGTAGGAGAAAACTGTCCTGTATCAAGATTAATTAGTTTTCAAATTATGAGAAATTTCACGTTAGTAAGACAGCTGTCTTTCTGGTTTTTAGGAAAAACTCATTTGAATGTTTTTAAAGATAAGAAAGGGGATGTGCAAGGTTCTTTGGATCATTGGTATTGTACTTCATTCTGTTTATTCATTTATTTTTGGATGCCGTGGGCAGTGGTCCCTTAGGAATGTTCTAACAGCAAATGAAGGATGCAAGAATAGAATCGTCCATGTACAACATAAGAGGATAAATTTTCTTCTTACTTAGACCTAGGATATATCTTGTGTTTGTTGTTTAGTTTGGTATGAACTTTGTTCTCACTATAAACTACAAAACATTCAATTTCCATTCTTCGGTTCATCCAGTATAACCCTATTTGAAGTTACTTCAGGTAAGTACAGGAAAAGGCATATCTAACAGGTGGTCGCCTTTCGTTTATCAGGATGTGATACTCTCTACATGCTTATGTTACATTTAAAGACACTTCCTCCTAAAGTATTAACTGCTGTCTAGGATTAACATGTTGGATGTGTAGAAAAGATGGGAGGAAAAAGGCGTAATCTTCAAGATGAGGTTCAGTGTAGGATAATTGACATATCTTTTTGCTTTGGCTAAGCCTTTCACCATCACATGTGGAGAGAAATTACCAAGCTTTTTTTGTTACCTTTTTCTCTCTTATAATACTCTTTTCTTCTAGTGCGGGCAAGGAAGTACTGATGATGAGCTGAGTCCAACCTGTGTATCGTCACTTTTGGGTATTCAAATACGAGACATTGCAGCTGGTTTATGGCATACTATCTGCACATCCGTTGATGGAGATATCTATGCCTTCGGCGGGAATCAGTTTGGGCAACTGGGGACTGGTACTGATCAGGCTGAGGTATCAACTTTCATAATGACTCAATTGTAACTGAATGTTACCCTCTTCCTTCTGATTTTAGGGTATATATCTCTGTGCAATTTTTGATGTCCTAAAACAAGTTCCTTGCATGATTTATGTTGATCAGCATACCATCATTCGGTAAAATAGGCATCCAGTAAAAAGCTTATCTTGTTATGGATTGGAAATTGTGATAGCTGTGTATAGTTGTGTCTAGCATGGTTAACTTGTCTTATGTTTCTAATCTTTTATTTCAGACTATTCCCAAGCTCCTCGATGCTCAGTGTCTGGAAAACAAAAATGCAAAAGTAGTCTCTTGTGGAGCTCGTCATAGTGCCATGCTCACAGGTACACGACTAAATCATCAAACTAAAAATATTTTCCTTAGCAGAATATAAATTGACTGACAGGTAGGAAACTCATGAAAAGATGTTGTGCAAGACACAGATTGGATAAAAGTGGATGGTAGAAGTAATACTTTTCTTGTACATGCACTCTTTGGATGACGCAGAGAACTGCTTAAACATTCATGGGGGCCTGCACGTGTCTCCTCTATGTTCATTGTCATATGGCGAACAACTTTTAATGCACTGCTGTTAAACCCCGTAGAGATTTTTTTTTTCTACAACATATAGATTCCAATAAACAAAATGATCATAAATTCATGCACAATCATGGGGGACTGATGTCTTTAAAAGGTTTAAAGAAGAAAACACCTTAGCAACCAGCGCCCTGTCAAACCAGTCCCAAAGCACCACTTTGAGCCAGCCAAAGCTCCCTTTGGGCACACCAATTATCCCCCTTCTTCCACTGGTTAATGGGTCAAAGTATGAAGAAAAATAAAGAGGGGGGGCAGCCCTATTTATAGAGAAAGGAAAGAGAGGGAGAAGAAGAAGAGGGGGGCAGCAGAGTCCTACTCCCACTGGGATTTGAACTTGGTGGGAATTAAAAGGGGGAAGGGCTGCCCCTTCCCCCTATTCCTTCTTCCCTCCTAGTCATAGTACTACTAGGATTCATTTCTTCTCACCCTTCTTCCTTCTCCTAATTGGAATCCTCACCGGTGTTACCCACCGGTGGGGTTCCAATAAAGGAAATTCCCATTCCTACTGCAAGTTGGATGGACCCCTCTCCCTCTCTTTCCCTCTTTGAAAATTCCCAATCCCCACCGGTGTCATAGGGGGAAGGGGCAGGCAGTCCTCCCTCTCCTCTTCCAAATGGGATGCACTGGTGGGATTCATGAGGGAGAAAGGCAAGGCCGCCTCTCTTCACTTACCTATTTCAATCACATAGAGAGGTGTTGAGGGGCAGAAATCCTCACCGGTCCATGCCACTGGTGGTACTTCAAAGAAGAAAATTCCTCACTGGTGTATGACACCATTGAGGTTTTGAAAAGGGAAAGAAAGGGGCGCCCGATAGGAGAAGGCGGCTAAAGAGGGAAAGGAACCCCACCGGTGCATCTCACCGGTGGGGTCCCCCCCCCCCCACCTGCTCCTCTACCTCTATATAAAAAAGAGGGGCTGCTCTCCCTGCAAAACACACAACTCAAGTGAAGAAGGCTTGGGACCAGAGCATATGCAGTGCCAAGAGGAGGAGAAGAAAGAAAGGCAACTCAGATCAGCACTAAGAAGAAGAAGAGAAGAAGAAAAGTTTAAGCAAAGGAGAAGGATTCACGTATGGAAAACCCCCAGGAAACTTATTCCTGTGAACTGACGGCAGGGGATGAATTTGCAATAGACCCCCTTGCAAATTAACCAATTGTTCAAGACTTTTCAAGTTGTTCAATTTTGTTTAAGTCTTGATGTAATATACCTTGCGCATGTAATATATCACAAAAGGGATTTCTTAACCCTATGAATATATGATCATAATAATACCCTGATTTCCGGTTAATTGCAATAATAACTTGATTTCTGACTAATTACATATTTAACCCTGTTGTGTAAATAATTACATGAATTACCCCCCAAAATTTATTCTATACATTTTGAATTGAATGCATGAATAAGAGAAACAATAAACACTAGTACAATAGTAATACGAAAGTAAAATAAACAAGACATGTTGAAGAAATTAGCCAAACATCTGAATAACAAAAACAATCAGACATGCATAAATAAACAAACAGATTAATTAATAAAAAATGAAAGATATACTTAATCATGGTTTTTAGGAATTCCTTTGCTTTCAAATTCCCTTTTTAATTAGTCAAATTATGGGCATCATGTGGTGGTTAATCAGGGGTGATCAATTGTATAATTGATATAATTAACATCAACATAAGTTGATGGGGAGAGGTAAAGGATGTGAGCCTACATTATTAGGCATGGTCCAAAAAGCCCAAAAAACACATACATGCCTTAGTGCATAAAACCCAATTAAAACAAACAAGACAGACCAAATAAATAAAAACCATCGTGAGAACATATGTGACTTTTCTCGTGAAACAACTGCCTGAAAGAACTCAGGTGCTCAGATCAGTGCCAAAGTGCATGCACCACACAACCGACACACAGGCACCTTAAGAATTCCAAGTAGCCACTCTGTTCCATGTGCATATGGCAGAGGCGGTGTTGGGAGCCTGGGAGATTCCTTGCCAGTCCAATCAGTTCCCCCCCCTCCCTTTTTTCTGTTGAGGTCCCAGCCACAGTGGCATGGCACTGTTCATGTGGGTTGAAAAGCCCTGCCCAGACCCAGGTTTGGACCTCGGCACTCCTAGCCCTCCCCTGCCCAGTACCAAGTGGGCTACTCTCACCCTCGGTTGCCCGCCAGATCAGGACTGTATCAAAAATACAGATGATTGATCGGTTGCATAGTTTAGCAACTAATGGAGAGGATCTCATCGGAAATTGCAGATGGTTATACAGTGCATACTGCTTGGAGAAAGTGCATGATAAACTTTCTGGCAATGTTACCTGGCTGTAACTTCAATGAACGTCTTTCATCACCTTATCACCAATGTATACTTTCATCCCCCTAGTGTGACCCCATAATATTTTGAGCATTCTCAAATAAGCTAATAGAATAAAAAAATCCATTTATGTCTCTTGGCGTATGTTCTGATATCTTTATTGCAACGGAAGCTTTCGGGTCACTGATTTCACATTTCTCATGTAAGTTTCATCTGTTCTCAATTTTTCTTGGTCTTCGTCCTCGTTGGGATATCCACTTTGCTGACGGTGAACTCTTCCATTACACATGCTTCAGTTAATACCTTTGAACTCATTTTGCAGTTGTGCTAATTAAGCTTTGCATCGTCAAAACCATCAAGTATGCCAACATTATTTTGGATGTTCAATAAATCAAATCTCCATTCTGGAAACATTTTGCTTGCTTTGTTTTTTGCCTTGTTCATCTGCATTCTCATTGATCTTTCTTTCCTTTTGTTAGAATATCTTATAGGATACATGCTCCTTTAACAGAGAGTATTTCTGGAATTTCAATCATCTCTTTATTAGAGCTTGACCTTGGTTCTTTATGGTCAGTTAGTCATGGTATTTCACCTTTTGTACTCCTAACTTTTTTGCATCGTATTTTCAGAGGATGGGAAGGTATTCTGCTGGGGGTGGAATAAGTACGGCCAGGTATACCCTCCCTCTGACTGGTTATATTGGATAACTACACATTTCCTCCACGACAGTAAAACTCAAAGCTTCTTGGTCGTGCGGCAGCTGGGCCTAGGTGACGCGATTGACAGGAGCACGCCATCCCAGGTCCCAATCGACGCGTATACACCAAAGAACGTGGCATGCGGCTGGTGGCACACGTTGGTCTTGGCAGAGCAGCTCAAATGACTTTCAGCTTCTTATTGGGAGCTCGGGCAATTTTGTTAGGATAGGTTCGTCATTGCAATGTGCAGATTTAGACACCCACCACATGCACTCGCATGGTTGTAATGCGTATTGGATGGGAGTCTGGATGGATGTAACGTACTTAAAGCAGTTGTGAATACCAAATGTAAATTGTAGATGTGAGTGTTGTAAGTTTTTTGGTTCTCTAACCGATGGGTCTCGCATTGTGGCCTCTCTTGCTCAGATGCTGTTTCCGTTCAAACTGAGAAAGATTTAGTGCATTTTTTTTATTGCACGTAAGTACAATATGATTAGATACTAAGTCCATGTGGCATCTCTCACATGAGGAGTGATAAAGTGGTAACTCAATTATTAGGTGTCACATGGGTTTAGTGCCTAATCATATTGCACTTCAGTGCAATAAGAAAGTGTAATGAATTTTTCTCGGTCAAACTAGCTGATGTCTTGAATCTTCGTGATGATACGCAAATTATGACTGACATATCTCGAGCCTCACGTTACGATAGTGCACTTTCATGAACGGCCATTGAGTGCGCATCCTGTAAACCTATTGGTATCTGATTGGATGATGTGGTGGGCGCGATTGTAGAACTTTTTTGAGATGATATTCCAATACAAGAACAGGGCTTAGATTATGGCGGTAGTTCTGTACTCGAGATCAGCTCCCACTTATGCAATTTCCTACAACAAGGAATTCATTGGTCAAGCGTGTTCAAGCCTGTAATAGTATTCGTTGTGTTCCATCACCGTTGCTATCTGATTGCCAAAATTGCTTTTGACGGTCTTTTACATGTTCTTGTTTCGCCAGTACAAGGGCTGTCTAGGTAATTCAGGTAAATGCTCCATTCCCATGGGCTATGCACATCGATCAGTATCAAGATCAATGGGACCGTCCCACGTCACGTAGCAATCGAATTTTTCATTGCCCCTATGAAGCTCTCTAAGTTATGAACTTCCGCAGAGACTCCTTACTATCTAAAAATAATTAGCCTGGAGGGGAATCTGAAACAGAGCACCTCTACACATGTCGCCAAGGTAACTAAGAATATAAGAGGTCCCAAAAGATTCCGCTGGATTTTCATCCTGAAGAAAGGATATTAACTTCCCCGAGAGAAGGTAAGTAGGCAGGGTTTCAACTGGTAGTGATCAACTCGAGTTGTTCCAACCATCGATTGGTTACTACAACCATGTTCATTTCACGTATTCGTCGGCATTCTTCACAAATATTTGCTGTCCTTGCATTGTCTACAAACATTTCCGATTCATGTTTTACCGCAGCAACATCAGCAGCCGAAGAAATTAGAGATACGGTTTGTAAACTCTGCAAGATTACATAGATGTAGGAGTGGCTGGAAGACAAAAAGCTGTGATGCAGCTGGAAACAGGTGAGCAAATGCACTACATAATAAGTGTGGATTTGACGAACATATATGAATACAGGACAAGTCATGAATGACAGACTTCTGCAGCGTGCATGGTCATTTAGTGTTTTACCGGCAATACATGACAATGCAGAAGATTGCATCGGTGGCAATTGCCATGGACGGGAGGACTGATCTGCTGCCCGTCTCTACCTTCTTACATGGGGGATCAGAATTCATTCATCAAGTAAGAGGTCAGTAGCAGAGTTTAAAAAGGGGCAACTGGTGGTTGGCTAGGAGCTTGAACCAGCTCAAGATATGAAATCGTTTATGCAGCAAAGAATTACGAGGAACAGGGTTGTTGACACTCGTACAACAAGACAGTCCCACGGCACTTCTATAACTCAGACCGTGGCCTCGCCTTCTTTACATAAAGACCGCTCTGGTTTAGTCCAGGAGAAGTAACAGCGAGCACATCCTACTCGACACAAACTCTGCCTCAGGAGTAGAAAAACACCACCGATGTGCAGACAAGCACCTCCCAACAAATATTACCTGACAAACCAAAAAAGAATAAAAAAACAGCCTGTGTTTCCTTTTCCTATTAATGTTAGTTGGATGAGTACCTTCAACAATGGCATCTTTTCATCAAGCTGAACAATCAACTTTTATGATTGCCAATAAAGGTCTATTGGTCTCTCGAATATGCGCCAAATAAGCCATGGAGAATCATGATCACTCCGATTACAACCCACCTTAGAGAAAAAGCATGTCACGGAACTGAGACAGTTGAACGAAGGAGACGGATCATTTTCAAAAGTTTATGAACATGAAGAATGGTCTTAGCAAGAGAAAAATTCAATCAACGTATGAAATATTTGAGTTAGTTCTTTTCAGGAAAGAATATACAAGCTCCCAAATAATGCAGTCCATTTGGTAACTCACCCTTCAAAAGGCATTTTAATATACAACTTACTTATACACATAACACAGCTTTAACTATGCTGCTGCAGCTGATCAGTGATCCTCTTTCTGAACAACGGTTTGCTAACTTGTAGAATGTGTCATCTGAATATTCTTTCGTCCAAAGCTTGTTGGCATATATTTGCTTTTCGGAAAGAGCAGAGCTGATTCAGCAACTTAATGTCAAAGGTCATGGACTCATTATTGGGTATGTGGGTCATTTCTAAAATCTTCCAGTTCTTAAGTCTGCATCAGGTTACTCAGGAAGTACTTGAGTACCTCATTACCAGTTCCATCAACTCCAAGAACTAATACTGTTGGTCAACTTTTCATCATCCCATGCAGCCATGGGAGAGGTAAGAGTACTGGATATGCTTAGTAGTTTATACAAATGGAGTGGAGATCCAATAAGTTGCAAGATGAAAAACTAGAACCGTGGGACTTTCTGCAGAGAGGCAGCCGGAAGTGAAACCAACTGGTCTGAGTTCGGTGAAGGTTTTATTGAATCAACCGTTGAATCACGTAAACCTTGTCTAGACATGCCTTTGCCATTGATTATATCTATTTCTGAGTGTGAAGAATCCATCAGGGACCGCACCTGCTATGCTCATGTTGGTAAGTGCTTGTTCTTATCTTCACTTAGCGACAATGAATTCAAACAGAGAAGTTACACAGTTTAAAATCTATAGTACTTTTCAAAATGCTGTACGTACCATTTCAAGCCTTTTCTTGTGAATATCACTTGGGAACTGCACCATGTCACAGAAAGGAGATATCAGAAACAGATAGAACATTGAAGCATATTATCGAAACAATCCCATGTTTCAATGTCAGAACTGTATCAGCTAAGAAAGAGAATAAAGAAGATAATAGGTAAATAAACCGAAATCTAAAAAAAGCAACAGTAAATCAAAACAAGAAATAACCACCTAGGCTCTTCAAGGATATGCATGAACAGAAATAACAACTCACAGATGTGGAAGCAAGTACACAAGCAAGGACATGCATACTGGAGACATCTGATTAATGCATCACGCAAGTAGAGCATGATTTGTATGTTCATTTCCTCTTCAGTTTACATTAGTAGGTAAAATTATGTAGTATACTAATCGGGATATCAAATTCATTAAGCAATCTTTTCTGGATAATTTAGCTAGATTCTTCTGTTTGTGTTTCATCGACACATTTAAATACCACTGAAAATAGACCCAAGTTTAGAGACTACACGATAACTGCTTAGAAATACAAGTCCACTTGAAAGAGTAATAAAGTTGGAGAAAGCAAATAAAAATGTAGAGGGCAACTATTAAGGGAACTTTGATGCACACATTAGTAAAGCAGCTCCATCATGAACTCAAGGTCACAGGTTTAGGCTTGAAACATCTAAAAGCCAAAGTAATACTGCATGAAACTGATCTCCAACGACCCATGGTGGAATCATTATGGCAGAAGGCTACTCTAGGGGCAGATCTATCCATGTTGAGCCATCCAACCCTTTTCATTATTAAAGTTACTTCTTCATTCTGACATGAAGCCGGACTTTCTGCCTCCATGTTCTTCCTCACTTCCACTTTCCCATCTACTCCTGCTCAAGCCCAAATCACCAGCAGCCTGTGCCTGGGAAGGCTCCGGGGCAGGCAGCCACCCCCTCCCCCGAGGGAGTCCATGAGGTCAAAACCAAGTGTACCCCAGGTTAGTACCCACCCTGCATGTATGTCTGCAGTGGGAGTTGATACTGTGACAGTTTTCAAGACGTGCCTATGCAACACACCACCACAAGGAACTCCTCCACCCCCCTATTATCTTTCTGTCTGTCCCACGTGCCCTGCTATCCGCTGGCTGTTATCCTTTACTTGCATCTGCTGCTGACAACTGATCTTTCTGGATCTGTAATTTTCTACAGTTTCAGACCGCAGCAAATTGGAGCAAGACAACTTGATGACAGTTCGGTGGCGGTAGTACACACTAGTATTGATTTGTGCCACCAGTCATAACTCTTTCCCTTGTCTTCATCATCCTAATTGCAATGGCCCCACTTTCACGATGGAAACCCACAATCTCATGCAGAGGGATCCACTGCCCAGATCAAAATCTGTCATATATGGACAGCTGCTAGAACACAATCATATAATCAGACATCCATCAAAAAACAACCCACGATATGAAAACAACTAGAGTAAAAGGACTTTCATTCCATTACACGTGTATTAGGGACACTGATTAAGTACAAAAGATCAAGTACATAACCTGAAGTACAACTCCACTAGAGTTCACAACTGCCACAACTCCAATACTAGTGACTGCAAAGACAGGTGATCATGCCCCAAAGAATGTTTGCCTGAAAATTATTTGAATAGAAATTCCCGTCACCCAGGGTCCCACATCACCAGTATTCTCTTCTGCACTTATATTCTTTTCTGTTTCAACAACACTCCTCTTTCTTCCAAATAGGACCTCTTTCGGCGCATGTCTTGTGTGAAACTAGACTGAGAATTGTTTATATAAGGAAGAATTCTGTCTTTCGAGGGGAGAGCTCACTGCAGGTACTCATGCCTCTTTTCCTTTTTTTTTGGTACTGTTAGTGTTGTTGTATGCAAAAGACCCATTTTTTCCCAATGAGATTGTGGTGAGGATTAGGTGGAACAAAGGTCCATGTGTGGTAAAATAAGAGGGCATTGTACTCGGTGCTCATACCTTCACACCAAAAAGGATTTTCACAGCTTCTGAGTAAGAAGAGGGTTCCTTGGGAAGAGAAGGCAGAATTTTTTGTCGAAGGTCCCCAGTCATGGACCTTGTAGTCATATGCAGTATCCGGATAGGTTGAGGATTGGTGGTAGAATTGGATACAGGTTTCACTGAAGAGCTCGTAGGAAGCAAGTAAGCCAGCACGGACTAGGAAGTAGGAAAATCTCCTACTTATGTACTCAAGCCTTCCCCATCACCACATGCCTTACCTTAACTATTAAGGTACCTTTCTTAACCAATCCGTACTAATAACAAACCAGTCTTTTTCTTTCAAAGCCTCACCTGCATACCACATCTAACCTTTCCTCACCTAGCCAGTTAATCAGTCCTCACTCGGAACATAGACTTTAGCTACTCGGGTAGAAATGATGTCCCTAGCTTGCGGCAGTCATGGATGGCAGGATCCGGTCCAGAATCAGCCAATTCCGATCAGATTTGGCCGATTCTGCCATCCATGGCGGCAGTAGGCTACAGTAAACTTCCATTTTCATCTCTGCAAGCAACTTCGGGATGGCTATGTTATCTGTCTACGTTTAGAGTGCTTCTCCACCAAAAAAAAGGGCAGGAATGATTAATATACAAAAAACAAAGAGAAACTAACAAGAAAGCACATTTTTTGTATCTATAAGGTTTCAACCCAATCACCCCCGCCGGCCCCGACGCTAAGTCGCAACTCTTCCTGTAGAAACCTCCTCCAACTGAAGAACGTGATTCAGTCAGTAAGAAAGTCAGATGCCTTTGAGTTGTGTTCTGACGGGTCCTCCTCGACTTCAGAACCAAGATTGGATCTTTCTTTAAAAGATAAATTTCTAATAGAATTAGATGCGTACCCGGGGAAAGAGTAAGCTCCATTTAAGTATCCACTTTGATTGAATAGCCGATCATTGACGCTAGTGGGGGTGGCCCCTCCTGACCGGACCACTTTGCACTGTATTCGCAGCAAAAGGTTGCAAAGCAAGTGAAGAAGCAAAGAATGCCCTGTGCAGATGAAGTGAAATGGATGGCATAGAATTAACGGCTGCTGTTGGTATTTCCACTCAAGCTCTGGCACCTATTTATTTTGCACTTTCTAACATAAAGAGACAATCATTCTCCTCATGCAAGTGACTTCGCCTTTTCTGGATTCTTTGTCGATTCCCCTTCCTGACCCACTCCCAGGGTCCCACATCACTAGTGTCCTCTTCTGCACTCATATTCTTTTGTTTCTTTATCTTCTTATCCTTTTATATTCATGTAAAGACATGCAATTCATAATATCATGTAACAATATTCAAGAAGAAACCACCCAACAACAAAAAACTTGACCTTTATGGCTGCCAGGGTTGGTTATCCCAGCTATTTTGATTTAAGCAATGAACCAGTCAGGTATGAATTATGAAATGTTTTTTTCCTTTTTGTGTGTGTGTGTGGGGGGGGGGGGGGGGGGAGGGGGGGGGAGGGGGTAAGAGCCCATGGAACCCATTGTTTAACTCCTACACTGTGATAAATTAATACTTCTGGATTCGTTATTACACTTTCAAATTGTGAATAAAAGAACCCATGTAATTTAAAATTGTAGTGACCAGCCATTTTTAAATACTAAGTTGAATTTATTATTTTAACATTTCTGAATCAAATATTGGGATTTTTTCATATATACCCCTTTTAGACGTCTAATTGCACGATAATCCTCTTATATTTGCATTGTCATGTATACCCTTGTTACAGATAAAAAATGTCAAGAGAGAGCTCACCGTAACCAACAGTGACAGAAGTGAGACATTACGTTCATGGATGTCTATGACTGAACATCATTAACAGAAAATGTCCAAAATAACCTTCACTATTTATCAAAAACCTCCTTTAGAAAGTATTCTTTTCATATAACCCCCTCCCTCCCTCCCCCACTTGACAGGGCTCCCCCCCTCCGACACCAGTGTTTGTGTGAGAGAGAGAGGAGACACTGTCAGTGGCAGACTCTCCATGGGGCACGCTCGCGTGTGAGCTAGAGAGAGAGAGAGTGAGATAGGAGGTAGCGCCGGAGGGGGGAGGAAGAGGGATCTCCCCCTCTGGCACTGATGACTCCTTGATGTAGAGCTGCCTGTAGGGACCCGTCAAGCTGTCTAAGCTGACGATACCACCGGCCTGGAGGCTCTCCTCCTTAACGATGCAGCTCTAGCTCTTGGTAAGGACGTAGCTCTACCTAATGTTCTCGTAGGAGTAGCAGAAGCTCCAGCCCTTGCTGCAGGGGTCCTCAAAGTTGATCAGCACGCCCTTGTAGGTGGCAGCACACAATCTGCAGGCGGAAGTGCTTTTTGGCGTGCTGTTTGGATGACCAGGTAGTTCAACTTGCCCGAGGGGGTCACAGCCTTGTCAAAGAGTTGCTCCCAGGTGGAGGGAGAGGACCCATGGCAGAGGAGATCGCGCCTGCGAAGGGCGGAGGCAGAGGATGGGGCGCAGGCGAAGGAGGGGTCAAGTGTGCGACAGCTCTGCTGGAGCTCGTCGTAGTAGGTTTGCTTGCAGACATGGTTTGCAATCTCTCGAGATTCTCTATCTCTCTAGTTTGCCGATATCCGAGATGTAGGAGACACCTGATGCCAAGACTCTTCAGATCCATTGTCTCATTCAAGCCTGTTGAAATCCATCACTTCCTTCCCCAACCATCAGACCAACGTGGTTGCGATTTAAATGCCTGCCTAATAGAGGAAGGCTTCTAGCCATGGCTAATCTGTTCACTGCAAGTCTTATAGGCAACTTTTTTCTTGAGTCTTCTTACATTGTTTTCTCATGTTGAGTGGTTAACTGGATGAGATTACAAATGGTCCCTCGAAAATATATGCTTAATATAATTTTTGTTAGTGCTTCTGATCTCTTGAGATTTATATAAGATTTCCCAATTTTTTCTTCTCTATGATCCTCTCAAGATAAAACCGAGATCCGAATGACATCTTTCATTTCTGATTTTTTTAATTCTTGTTAATGTTTTAGGGGGTTTTTTGCATAATCTACTTAATTCTTGCTTTATTTTTGGAATATGTCTCATTCCTGTTAATTCTTGCTTATTTGTTGTTAAGTCTTGTTTAAAACTAAGATATGAACTTATTAAAACTTAAAACTCCTAGATCGCTGCTCTTAATTCTAGTGACATCTAATTGTAATAGGTACTAATGATGGCTATCAATGTATCCAATTATTTGTTTTGCTTAAAAATATTTTTTTTGTTATCACATGGGATCATGGTTTACCGGATCGGAATCGGGAGGCGAATCGGATTTTTCTTGATCCGATTCGATTCCCCCCGAATCGACCCGAATCGATCCGAACCGGATCGATTCTCATGGGGTATAATATATATTATATATAATATATCATATATATGATATTTATAATGTATAATATATATTACTAAAATGATATAATAATATTATATATATGAGGCGAATAGATGGAATCGAGAATCGGGTTTTCCATGATTCACCCAGATTCGGGAGAATCGGGCCGATCCGATTCGATACGCCAAACCATGCATGGGATACATATGTGTATATATCATTTTCTGTATCCGAACATCATGAGATTTGATCTTCCGGAATTTTACCGAGATCTCTTCTCTCCAAGCCCTCCGAGATGAAGCCGAGATCCGATATGGCAAACCTTGCTTGTAGAGCATGTTGACAATCTCAAGCTTGGAGTGTGAGCTAAGGAAGAGGAGCTCTGAAGCGCCATCCTCGTCGACGTCGAAGAGAGGCTTAAAGTTGGTGATGGCGTCGCAGCTGTGGAAGCACTGGGTGGTGACGTAGTAGGCGCAGGTGGCTTGGACCTCTTCATTGAAGGTGCCCAGCCACACACACTGGTGCTTCTCATAGATCTGGGCGCCCCACTGCCCGTTGGGCTGTGGCACCACCCCTTTGTACTGGGAAGACGAGTGCTTGTGCCAAGACTGGGAAGAGCATGCACAAGGTGGGGAGGAAGGGGGTTCTCCCCCTTCGGTGATGACATCTCTGCAGAGGAGAGAGAGAGAGAGAGAGAGATGGTAGGGGCTTAAATGCAAAATTAACCCTCAGTACACATCCCTTGATGTTTTCCTTCTATTCCATCATGGGATGTGATGGTAGGAGCTTAAATGCAAAAAATAACCCTCAGTACACATCCCTTGATGTTTTCCTTCTATTCCATCATGGGACATGATGGCAGGGTGTCTTAAGACATTTTTATTGTGTAAGAGGGGTATATATGACAATGCAAATATAAGACGGATTATTATGCAATTAGACATCTAAAAGGGGTATATATGTAAAAATCCCTAAAATATTATGTGTTGATTTTGATTGATTAGTTTTTTGTGAGTAAATAACCATTATTTTTTTGGATAGTCCATCAAGTTAGTTTTCGGGTTATTTATTGGGCTAGTAGGAGCCTTAATAAAGAAGGAAATCCAAACCATGTTAGGCAATAAGTTCAGGTAGGTATGCAACTATGCATGGCTGCTAACAGGTGTCATGATTGGAGCAGGTGGATCGGTCCCCAAGTCTCGAGATGTTGCCATGTGTGACCCCTTTAGCAAACCGAAGTGTTGATGAGGCTTTTTAGTGGAACCAACTCAGGTGGTCTATGATTTCTTTAAGTGTGGTTGGTAGGTTGCTGAGTCCCAGAGGAAAGAAGAAAGCACACAGTGGTGGCTTTGACAACAAGAGGGGAGCAGTTGGTTTGATGCTTAGAAGTTTTTGCTAAAATTTGAGGTAGGACAATTTGTGAATCTTAAAGCATACCATCTGCATGCCTTGTTTTCCCATATGTATGATTTACATGGAATTAGTATGGGAGCATGTAGAGTGGAATACGTGAGTTTTCAACATCTGCATGCTTAACGATCATTGTTTCCACTACGCTTTGTGCGTTTTAAGTTTTATATGGGTTTTCTGATGAGTTCTACATGTACATACCAGTTCTGTTTCATTTCCATGTGTAAAGAACTCTGTTAAATCCTTATGAAAATTGCATGTTTGAACTGGGTAAAATATGCTATGAATCTTTACGCTATGCACCATGCAAACCATTGATGCCTATATGAGAAATATGAAACGGACCTTGAGGAGAAGTGATTTCCCCTTCAAGTATCCATGGGGGCATCAATATGGCTTGTAGGGTATGCAAGAAAATCCGAACGTTAGGGTAAAACCTAATGTATGGTGAACAGCTAGATCCCAGCACTGCATAGATAGCCAAGGCTTTGCATTGAAATACCTAGATGCAAGGCAACTGATATGATATGACTCATATCGTGGTTGGATACATGTTCGATGGATGTTTGTTTGTTTGGCATCATGAATATTGTTGTGGCACATGCATAAGATAAATTTGATAAATCAAAGACTGAAGTTTGATGATAGAGAACTGATTGATTTACTTATGTACATGCATACAGATCTATCCACATGTGTTGTATTGTGTATTTTCCATGCCTTATTGAGATTATGTTCGAGTTTTTATTTTGTAGCTAAGTCCCACACACACTGGACTTAGTCGATTACATCTGATAATCGATTATGTCTCATTGTGGTGAGGAGTTCGGTTTTGTAGCCAAGTCCCACACAGTGGACTTAATCGATTATGTCTCACTGTGATGAGGATCGATTTGCATTTAAGTCCACACGGTAGAAAACATAATCAATTATATGTACCCCAATAATCGATTATGTGTATTGTGGTAAAGAAGTGCTTTCTGCGACTAAGTCCACACAGTGGACTCTTAATTGATCATGTGTGACCCGATCATCGATTGTGTACTGTGGTGAAGTGTTTTCTGCAGCTAACTCCACATAGTAGGCACTTAATCGATTATGTGTGACCCAGTAATTGACTAGTGTACCATGATGAAGTGGTGTTTTCTGCAGGTAACTCCCACATAGTGGGCAACTTAATCAATTATGTTCACAGTGTAGCAAATAGCAATAGTCTTTGCAGTTCACAGTGAGCACTTTAATCGATTTGTTCTTATTGAATCTCATTAATCAATTATGTACCACAAGATAGTAGAGTTGGGCTAAATTAACTATGTATTATATAACATGGTGAGATTCAGCTAAGTATTGATACTCTCATTAATCGATTATATAGTAATATAGCGGTTTTACGACAATCAATTATGCATGTTGAATTTTGTAATATTTGAGCTTCAACAACTTGGTTAAGGGTGCAGAATTTCGGATCCATGCTTAAAGGATGCTGCAAATTGTTTTACTGAGTTGTGCTCTCATTTTATCCCCCGTGTTTTTCAGGCGGTAAGTAAGTAGCAATGTAAATGGGTCGGATCTGGGTCAGATCTTTGGAGATCCAAACCCGGATCCGAATACAGTAGGTCCGGATCTGATCCGGATCCAAATTTAAGAACATTTTTGGATCCGAATTCGGATTAATCCAAAATCCGGGTTGGATCCGAATCCTATTGTATCAGGTGGTTTTTCTTAAATATAGTAAAAAATCTAGAAATATAAAAAATATTCAACCTGTGTTGTATAGCAGATTAAACCGAATAATGTAAGAACTCTTAACTGAGCTTTTAATGAGCAATACTTTACTTCAGAAATTGACTGTTTTCAATGAGTAATACTTTACTTCATGGATGAATGCCGGTCGACAGAGTCTCATGGAAACAGAGAAACAGGAGTGTCAAATCTTCTCCTTGATGCTCGAAAGGGTCTCATGGCAAAAGAGAAACGGGAAGTTGCTTCGGATCGAAGAAAAAGGAAGAGGAAAAGATTAGGCTTCTCACTACCAACGGAACACCGGCGAGAACACAAAGCTCGAAACAGATCTAGTTCTAATCCATCCATCGCCCGTAAATGGCTCTAAAAAGTAGATCCAACGGAATCGATTGGAGAAGACGAGCCAAAAGGCGATAAGAGGGCTTGCAGCAGTGAGAAGGGCGGGATAAGAAAGAGAACGATGAGGAGGATTTGAAATACCACCTGAAACCAGAATCACCGGCAAAAAGAAGGTTCTTTCGGTAGCCTATGGCATGGGCGGAATCGGAAGGAGGGAAGATGTAGAGTGACAGATCAGGATTCCCTGCTTCTTCTTCTTTCTGCTACCCAAGTTAGAAAATTCAGTGAGAAAATCCGCCATTCCACCTGTCCTGTGTCTTGCATTAGAGCAGAATCCCCCCGTCGCCATCGCGCCTGTCATGGAATCATGGGGCAGAGGCAGAGCCGTGGAGGGAGCCGGAGAGGAATGCGCCGTTGTGAAAACCCTAGGACTCGTGAGTCGCGCAGGCACAACTCTTCGCCTCTTCGGATCAGGACACTGGCGCCCTGAAATTTTGACCCGGAATCAACCAGTTCGGATCAGAAATGTGCGACCCAAATTCGGAGAAAAGGTCAATTTCGGGTCAAAACGTCTGATCCGAATCCGACTTAAATTTTGGATTCAGACCAAACTTTTGGATCTTATAGATCCATTGACAGTCCTATAAGTAAGGCATTAAGGACACTTGAAGTTTTAAACAAGCGGGCCTTGGGAAAGACTGAAGCATTTGGGAAGAATACTTTTGTGATTTTGTACACCTTGTTCAAAGGTGGGTCAGTTGACTACAATTAGTTTTAGTTTTAGTCTGTTGAACTATAAGGATGTCAACATGGAAATGTTTATGATATAATGAAGTTTTTATGATCTTAGAGGAATGAGTACATTTATGGGTGTTTTGTCTACTATCTTGTTTAGATAAGTTGGGTGGAAACTACGTTCCTGGACGCATGAAAATAATTAGATATTATTTTTGGCAAGTCAGGGGCGTGACAAAAATCATTGTCTTTCGGCAGTTATATAATTATACAACATTATGCATCGCATCTGCATACGTACATATGAAAGATAGCAAGATTAGAAAGAAGATGGTGACGAAAATAGAATATAGGTGGTGACGGGGAATCTAAGAAGTAAATATTCTCTGCTAAGTCCATAGTATGATTAACAAATTTATTAAACTTTTTCAAACTGCGGCTCTGAGAAATAGGAACTCAGTCACAAGTTTTGCTTTGCAGTCATCATAGCAACGTTATGGTTAGTTGTACATTTCAATAGAATTGTACTTCTATTTTTGGGCACTTGTACCTCTTATGCTTTAGTTAAATGCAATAACAAACACAATGGTGGAATAAAAGCCATTTTATTTTTGTTGCTTCCAACATTGTCATTCATGCTCTCAAAGATGTATTGCTATAGATTGTGCTGCACCAACATATTGATTATATGGCAGACTTTGATCCACAAAACAGACCTCTCCTCACAAAACTATGGATTCCAAAGTTACATTATTCTTTTATCAATGCCTTTTCAGAAGCCATGTAAATGTTTTGCGTACTATTTCCAGTCCTATCATCCCTCGTTTACCTTCACTCCTTTTGTTCTGTCTTCATGTGTTCAGACCTGTGGTACCATGGAACCCTATCCCCTCCCCTCCTCCCCCCTATAATCCATGCACATGCTTAAGAGAGGAACTGATACTAACATCCATACAGCTCCATCAACCGCCATCTACTTTTCCAATGCACCATCTTCATCAGAATTCTCCCTTTCTGTGGCTTATAACCAACAGTATTTCTAACTTCAACAGGAAAGAAACCTTCAAATAATCCTTAGCATGATTCCTCCCACCATCTGGAACCCAATCGAAACAAGATATTGCAAAAACATATCAAGGCATCACCAACTCAGAATTTAAAACTACCCTACGCTCCCAAACCAAACTCATCTAATCATCACTAAATCGAGACGACACCAGAACTTAGCACTGTAATCCCAAAACAAATCCCAAGACCATTCATTGTCTAACTCCCATAGGCTCCTCACTGATATCAAACTCTGATCCAAATCCAAAAATCAATCTCTACTTTGCTTCCAGATCTAATAACTAAACAATTGATTATTCCTGGGTCAATGCCCAAGCAGTTAATGGGGTTGCAACTGTAGATTTCATAATGCCCAAATACAGGGCCAAACAGATTTTGGGATTACTACCCAACACATGCCAAAGAAACTCTCAGAGTCAGCTGCATGAAGAAACAATTGTCTTCCATGTCGCACATTCCCCTGAAAGGCACATTTTCTTCAATAAATCAAACAATGCTAATGAACAAGAAAGTATTGCACAATTAAACTTTTGTCATCTTTAAGCAATCATAAATTGATGCTCTCTTGATAGGAAGAGTATAACCTCTAGCATTTGTCTCTGATCAAAGAAAAATAATGTTTCTTACCAATTTCCTTTGATACTTCTGTTCTTCACTTGTAAAACCTGGAATTTTCAGTTGCCAGTTCTTCTCTGCATAAAATTCGACTTCAATGAGACACAGCACAGAATAGATTGTGGCAAAAGAGGCAGAACTGAAAGCACTATTTGGACATATAAAGCATTTGTTCCTTTCCGCTATGACAAGGGAAATTGTGCACCTGATGGCCACGAAAATTTGGAAAAAGAAAGAGTATGGTCTGGGTAATATTTACTAAAGGCCAATGTCAGTCAAACCTTAATAAGTAGAACCCTAGTAATTATCACTTTTTAAGATCTGTCCAGAAAAATGAGCATTTTCATTTCTTTAAATTTCCATAAAATGAACTTGCAGAGAGATGAGGTACAAATTCCTCTAGTAAGCTCTGCACATGACACACTCTCTTGAGTAAATGAAATAAAAAAGGAAAAGTGTCAAATATTACAAACCTAAATGCAGTAGCAAATCTTTGGACTCAAGAGTGGAAGATTTCCTATGTTTTGCCAGACTGCAAGCAAATGAAGTTACCTGGAATCATGAAATCACATCAAAATAATGGATAACACATCTGATGAAAATTTATTCAGACAATCACACTTAACGTGTAAAATTTAAAAATAGAACAAAACAACTTTCAAGATTAGGCTTCAATCATACTCTCTATACGGTGCCTATTTCCTAACAAGCAACGTGGAGATCACCCATGAGAGGGTTGAGATGCAATTTTGTACACACTGCCCCAAGGAAGGGTATGTATGTTGTCATGTGGTTTTGCCGGTTGAGCTCAAGCAGTCTTTCTTAATCTGATATTGTATTTGGCAACTACAGTCCTGATGTCCCCAAGCCAACACCTACTTTAAAATAGCTGCTGCTAGGCACTTTGGACAGGTCAATCTACTGACTCAACCATCATTGATTCAGAACTTTTCCAAAGGTTTTACGAGATGAGTGTCATTCATCCTATAGTTAGCCAAGCATCCTATTAGACTACTCACTTCTTACCTATGTGCATACAAGGGATATATGTAATTGTGGGCTAAAGGCAAAATAAGCTATGAGAGTACTTTGACTTCAGGTTTGAACGAGAGAGAATGCTGCATCCACATTAGAAAAAAGTATTTCAAAATATTGAATGAAAATAATTCTGACTTAAAGTAGAGGCATAGAATGTGCATCACCGAATCAATGAAGTCATCAGCTATTTCCAGGAGGAGGTCTTCAACTTCAGGGTCTAGCTTTGCTAGAGGATCCACCTGCACAAGTACCTAGTAAGCCAGACAACAGAGGGGAGAAAAGGGATGTCTGGACAGTGAAACATGGTTTTCATCTCTTAATGGGAAAAAAAAGCCAACAAACCATGGATTACATATTGTTAAATCAACCATAAGAAAAGTTTATTCACTAAATAATGTCATAGTGACACTCAAAAAGATGCATTTTATCACTCAAACTACTACAAAAACAAAGACTACCATGACATAAAAATGATAATCAGCACCTATATGATTTTCAGGGGAGAAAAAAGATCCATATGGTATAATAAGAAGGGAAAAGGAAGCTACAAGTCACATTGAAGCCATAAAAAGGAATTTGCACCCAAAATCTAACATGGAAATTAGTCTGTCCAAATTCAGCATGCAATGAATTTTCAATGTCAGCCATACTTCACCTCTATAAAAACAAAATCTGATAAATCTATAGTTCAACCCTATGCTCCCTTTGTATCCACAGCCTTCCTATATGACTGAAATCATTCATCATCTCTACAAATGGCTAGATGTATTTTCCCATTTGAGACAAAAAAAAAGTCCTATCATATCATCATGTGGACTATCTGCATTGCATGACGCAACCAGTAAACTTCTAAACCATCATTATCAGAGCCTTATCCTGCTTACCCAAATTTCTAAATACCATTACATATCACACCAGCCAATAGGAGCTATAAAGTAATGCGGATGCCTTTTGCTCCGAGTCCTAACCCAGGTCTCTTTTGTGCTGCAATACGTTATAAAAGATTACTCCTTGCCCTCAGAGGAATAAAACAACATTATTGCCTTCTCACAGCTATTCATACTCCAGGTCGTATCTTTGAGATCCTCTGAAATATTTGTATCAGTTACATTCAGCTTCATTCTCCACCAACTTCCAGATACCATAACAATTTGTACAAAGTAGTCTTCTAGGCGTTATGCTTGTTGATCTCCATCATAATGGAAATTATTCGGATCATGAACGATATTTTGTCCAGCACAACTATGATGATACAAAGGTTAAGAATGGTTCTGAACTACCATAGCTAATAAAGTACCTGTGAAACCAAATCCTGTATTTTTCTCTTTCCAAGAAGTTGATTGTTTGATTCCATTCCTTGGCTTGAGCTTCCAGCAGGGGTTGACATGCCAGTGGCAGGGATCTCAGGATGTGATGCTGCTAAACTTATAGATTTGTGTACTGAAGAACCAGACATTCTTGAAGACTGTTGCTGCTGCAGAAGTTGCAGTTGCTGTTGCTGCGCCAAGGATGGGTGCTGAGGTTGATGCTGTTGCTGTGCACCAAGGTGTGACTGCTGTTGCTGATGTTGCTGCTGCTGTACTAATTGAGAAATTTGTTGTTGACTCAGGGACATAGTTTTTTGTTGCATTTGACTGGAAGAAAGTGGTTGCTGAACAAAAGCTTGCTGATGTCTCTGCTGTTGTTGCTGGAGATGGTATGAAGGAGAACCAGGACTACCCAATGTATTCATTGAGGGCTGCATTTGCCTCATCCACTGCTGTTGAGAGACAGAATTCTGCATCAAGGCTGTTTGGCCATTTTGACTTAACCCGGAGAGTTGGTTCATCGATGCCAATGATGAGCTCCTTTGGATACCTTGACCTGGCAGCTTCTGGTAGGATGAAAACATTCAAAAGGTGAACACTTCAAGATAATATGCAGACTTCCGAGGAAATCTTGAATCCATTCAAGTGTTATACTGCAAGTGCAAAGCATTAAGCATACATCAAAATTATAGATGATACAAATAAAAAACAGTGAGCAAAAACCTGATAAGTAGGATTGCAGTAGGCTGGCCGGTATGATGGGTTCTCAGGGTTGGCCCGATGTTGTGCCAGCTGCCACACTGTTCCTAGCTTATTTCAGGCCTAAAAGCCAGGTCCCTAAGCACTTGGGCCGGGCTCAGGCTATGTAGTCAGAGGCGTGAGGCGAGTGAGGTGACCAAGGGGTCGCCTCAGCCTCAAAGGCTTAGGCGATGGACTAGGCGCTTGAGGCAATTTATTATTAAAATAATACATATTTTAAAAAAAAACCATGAACTATATATTGAATGCCACATAAATACAAGATGAAAACAAATATACTTCACAAATTTGAGTTTCTATGGACCAAGTTATTGTATAACCAATTAAATCCATTCATTTACAAACTAAATTGTAAGTAATCAATTAAAATGCATTCACACATACATGTAAATATGAAAGGAAAATAATAAAAAAATACTAAATTGCATAAGCAATTAAAATAAAGTCATACATGTCTATGGGTGCACTTGTAACATTAAAAAAAATGAGAACAATGTCATTTATATGTGATGAGGGCCCTGTTTGGCCCCACTTCACTGTGTTACTGTGCAGCCTGTGTTACACAGTGACACCGTCTCCCAGAGAGGAGAGAGAGAGATGTGCGTGTGACCGTGTGTGCGATAGAGAGAGAGAGAGAGAGAGAGAGTCGAAGAGGGGGAGAGAGGGATGTGCATGTGACCGTGTGTGCGAGAGATAGAGAGAGAGTCGAGGAAGGAGAGAGAGGGATGTGCGTGTGACCGTGTGTGCGTGAGACTGTGTGAGAGAGAGAGAGAGAGTCGAAGAGAGGGAGAGAGGGATATGCATGTGACCGTGTGTGCGAGAGAGAGGGAGTCGAAGAGGGGGAGAGAGGGATGTGTGTGTGACCGCGTGTGCGAGAGAGAGAGAGAGAGAGAGAGAGAGAGAGGCGCAACCTTGGCTCTTCAGAGAGAGCAAATCGAAGAGGGGGAGAGACCTCACTGGAGCATGTCCAACACTTGCCCTCGCCGGAGATATCCGCTGCGCCGCTCACCCTCGCCGGAGAAGTTCGTCGCGCCACTCGACCTTGCCAGAGCACGTCCGCCACTCGCTGGGGGGTCGGCCGATGGCGCTTCGAGGAGAGGAGGGAGAGAGCTCAGAGTCGGGGGAGTCGATCTCGATGGTTTATGGACTTTTTAGGTTCTGAGGTGGTTTTATCGGTGGGACCGAACCGGATCAGATCCGGTCCGGTCTGGCTGGGCCAGGTGCTTGAAGTTCCCAAGGCACCCAGAGCGGCCGAAGCGACCGCAAAAGCTTTTGATAACATAGGGCTCAGGCCATGTGATCAACCCAGACAGGTCTCTAGATTACAACAGAATCACAGATTTTATACTATGAAAGGGGGTACCTGACAATGGAAAGAGCTCTCTAAATATAAAAGCTGATCCCTACTTTATCATTTTATTTTCTTCCTGATTTCACCTTCCGCCACTTGCTCATCCCCTTTTTGGCTTCTCAATTCGAAAATCCACCAGCAAAGAAGCAGAGTTGGCTTCACTCTTCCACGGTGGATGGGAAAAGAGATCTGGAAAAAATTTACACGTTGCTATTTGGGATATAAGACAAAGTATGCAAGTTTGTTCTGGTGGGCCGGGCTGGGCTAAAGTCAGGTGTTGATATTTAGTGAAATAATCCTCAGGATTAAGAATATGTCCTGTGTGGATAATACAAAGAATGATCGTGATCAGGAGGATGCCAACCCAACTCCAAGCAATATAAGCATGGTTGCCATCTCTCAGGATTTCTTCAAAACAATCCAAATACCTCTCTCTCCCCCTCATTCAAGGGATACATTTGGTAAGAGAAAGAATAGGAGGGAGATAGGAAGGTTAGAGAAGCAGGAGAAGGAGGGGGAGGAGATGAGAACAATAATGGAGGACAAGACAAGGATATTGATGACGGAAGAGGAGAAGGGACTCTCTCTCCATCTCTCTGAGGTCTCTTTGACCTGTACAATTAACCTCCTCCTAGAATAGCAGAGATGGAACCAATACCAAGATGACAATACTTGAATACAACCAATGGATCAAGCAGATACCAACTCGGTCATTGCTACTGGAGCAACATTCAATCTCTTGCCTCCAAAGTTCACAACTTTAAAAAGGGGCCTTTTAGTGTCTCCGAATTCTGTTTGCTTGATCAGTGTTTCAGACTTTGGATGCTTCCAACATATGCCAAATTGCAAATATGCAAGGACTACTTATTTTTTTTATACATTGGACCACATATGTAGAATTTGCATTTGCTGGGCAAAAGAAAATATGGACAAAAAAAATATGGCATATCAGCATGTGACTTGTGTGCGCATGTCTCTAAAGAAACAACAAGGTTCAAACAACTAAAAATTATAGACATCTGTGTATGACATATATAACCTCCTTATAATTCCTGGCCAAGTCTATTACTAGGTATGTATTTTCCATTTTTCTACTTTGCACAAATATAGTCTTCCAGTAAGCTGACAATTTGCTAGAATAATACTATGGAAATATAAGTGCTTGACATAATAATTGTCAATAGTTGCATGGATACCTGAGGAGAAGATGGTGTTTGTTGCAACAATTGCTGCTGTCTCATTTGCCCGTGGTTAAAGCGTTGTGCAGCAAAGGAAAGAGGCCCATTTGCTCTAAGTTGACCAAGGGAACTGATCATACCAATCGACTGCATACCTTGCAATGCCAAACCGGATGAATTAGCTTGGTGGAACTGTGAAGCCTGAACCAAGCCTGCCTTTTGCCTAGGCTGCAGACGAACAAGTCATCGTAATCTTCCTTTCTATTAAAGCCCAAATATTTAACTTACAGATTAACGGGAAACATTATAAAATGTAACTGACAAGAGAATGCATTCTGGTTCCTGAATATTTACTTATTTCAGTTATCTCATAAATTAAGTAAATAGCATAATTAAATGTTTACCCCTGCAAGTAACTGACTCTGAATATTAAATTGTGCAGCCGCAGCAGCCTGCCCAGATAGCATAGGAAGTTGCCCACTCATTGCTGCTTGAGCCATCATTCCTGGTCGAGGAATCCCACCACTAAGCTGCGGCTGTTGTTGCGGTTGTTGTAGTTGTTGCTGCTGTAGCTGTTGATGTTGTTGCTGTAATTGTTGTTGCGGTGGTGGTTGTTGTGGCTGTTGTGGCTGCTGTTGTTGTTGTTGTTGTTGTTGTTGTTGTTGCTGTTGTTGCTGTTGTTGTTGTTGTTGCTGTTGTTGTTGTTGTTGCTGCAGTTCTTGCTGTTGATGATGCTGTTGCTGCTGCTGTTGTTGTTGTTGATGTTGCTGCTGCTGTTGTTGCTGCTGCTGCAGCTGTTGTTGTTGTTGCTGCTGCTGTTGCAGCTGCAGCTGTTGTTGTTGTTGTTGCTGCTGCTGAATGTGTGATGCACCGAAGCTCATCTGCCCATACATCCCCGTGTGCTGGCGCATCGCATTGGCTGCAGCCGCCGCACCATACTGCTGCTGGATCTGAGTTATCCTTGGAATTGTGGACGTCGACCGTTGCAGGCTCTGCTGCTGGATCTGAAACGTCGGGGAAGCAGACATCATATTCTGCGGCAGGTGTTGTTGCTGCTGCTGCAGCATCTGTAGCTGCTGGGTCGTGGACATCGCTTGATGATGCTGCTGCGCCGGCTGCACCTGCGCCTGCTTCGCCGAATAATCCATCGACGAGGAGGAACTCATCTGGCTTTGGGGGTTCTGGCCAAGAGGGGACAACTGCGGCGAAGAGATTCTGGGGAGCTCCATGGAACTGGAGGGTGGGATCGGGGTGGACGGGTTGTTGCTAGGGTTTTGCGGGGTAGGGGCGGCGTTCGAATCACCGCCGCCGGAGGACCCCTGGAGGGGCTTCTGCGGGGAGGCGGTGGGGTTCTCCGCCATCCTCTGCTTCACCGTCGATGGCCTCCGCCTGCGAGAGGAGCCGACTTCCTCACCGGCGGGATCACGACGCCGTCGGGGAGAGGGGGTCGGTCAGAGCTGAGAGAGAGGGAGGTGGTGGGGGAAGGGGATTGAAGAAACAATCCACCCCGGGACCAGACGGCGGATGGCGACCAGCGTTGCGATGTCCTGCTATGCAGAATAAATATGACACCGCTGATCCCATGAACTGTTCCGGTAAATGATTGCGGGCGCATCTGGGCGTTAGATAAGAGAAATAGCATAGGGTTATGCTGATCCGCAGGAGTAAAATGCTGATGGACGCTTTTCCCAGCCTCCATCGGTCTATATTTAACTATGTGCCTTTCGGAGTTTCTTATTTGCTTTCATACTCCCGCTAGTCACGTTTAACTTTTAAAGTTAAACCGATCCAACTTCTGGACCGGTTAGATTTGGCTTTAATCACAAGTGCCTCCTCACGTTTCATATTAAGATAGATTAGAAATAAGGTGAAAATATCTTTAAAATTTTAGATATATTTTTAATTTATTCTTAATTTATCTCAATACCAAATGATCATCCTTATTTGATATGTGGATGAGAAGGGAATATAATTTATTTATACTTATTTTATATTTGGTACATTATTAAGGAGAAGATAACGAGAAGGGTTAAAAAGAATTATAAAGAATAAGAAAATCTCAAAAAATGATGATACATACCGAGATAACTCATTCCGTAGAGAAAGATTTAGTGTACTTTTTTATTGTACTTAAGTGCAATATGACTAGACACTAGGCCCTGTGACACCCTCACATGAGGAGTGATAAAGTGGCCCCTCACATGAGGAGTGATAAAGTGGCAATTCAATTATTGGGTGCCACATGAATTTAGTGTCTAATCATATTACACTTAAGTGTAATAAGAAAGTGCACTAAATCTTTGTCCATTCCAAAATGACATTTGGAACGAGTTATTCCCACTTTTTCTATCCCCATATCACACACTGTAAGGTAACTTTTGCCTCATTAATGTCCTTCCCTTTTTTAACTTATATTATATACTAATAAGATTTAAGTTAATAAAATATTAACAAAAGATATTACTATATTGTATAAATTAATATAGTTAGTTACTATATTATATAATTATGATAATTAGCATAGTAACATAGTTAATTGCTAATTTTTGTTTAGACTTAATATTATTATATATTAGGAAAAATAATATTTTTACATTACTTTAGTAATTATCACTAGAAATTAACATAGTAATTTAGTCAATTATTAATGACATTATAGTAAATTATGACTAAATTAATATAATAATGTAGCAATTATTATTGTATTATAACATAATATAGTAACTAACATGGTAACATTATCAAATTATTATTGATATTATAGTAAATTATGATTAATCAAATTGTTAATGATATTATAGTAAATTATGACTAAAGTTAATATAATAATATAGTTTTATTATTGTATTATTTTGATAATTAACATGTTACTATATTTGTATATCGTTGCAATAATAAACAGTAATATAGTCAATCATGATGATTATCATAGTAGATTATGATTACTCTTATTGTAATAACATAATAAAATATATTTTTACATTGTTGTTGCAATTAACATAGTAATATTATTCTATTATTATATCATAAATAATTATATTAATTAACATAAATAAACATTGTCAAATTAATGATAATGCCACACTAAATTATGATTAGGTTTAATATGAAAACATATTAACACTATGTTATATTACTATAATAATTAATTTAGTAATGTTACTATTGTTATATTACATATAAATATAGTAATATCAAATTAGTTATATGTCATAGTAAATTAGGATTATTACAATGACACAATAATATTATTAATTGTTCTTAGTTAATGAGATCATTATTTATATTATTCACCATTCTCTAACCAGACAAGGACTAACACATACTCTCAAACCTAGGTTAAGAAGGGTAAAATGATTTGAAAATAGGTCTTATTCTCATTACGATCTCCATTTTCAACAAATATAAAAAAATATTTTAAAAATGAGGATACCCTTGTGCATACCAAACATCATTAAGATAATAAATAAGGATATCTAAAACTAGGTTGAGTTATGCCTATTCTCCTCCCAACTTATCTAAATACCAAACAACACTATAAGAATTAAAAACTTTTGATTGGAAAGGTTCGGTGCACAGTGCAACACTTGTTGTGCATCGAAACTCTCTTCCCTACGAACTTCTTCACCATAGACATCTTTGAATGAGGAGGCGGACCTCCTCGACAGCTTTGTAGGAAGACTTCACTGGATCGCTTTCTCGGTCAATGGCTTGGAGCGCAACGATCGAACCTCCTTTCTCCTTCGTCATCGACATGTCAATGGAGTGATCATCGACTTCTCCTACCTTTCCTTCTCTAACCCTTTGTTCTTTTATTTGCTTTCTTATTTCTTCTACAGAGTTCTCCCAACTGATAAACTTACCATCCACCTCAAATCCTCCATCGTTGCCCTCCACTGCCCGATTCGCTTCCTCTTGTTCACCCACCTTCAATTTTTTAACCAAATTTGCTCCCCTCGAGTCAAATATAATGCGAGGGTGTGCCTCAACTTGAATCAAAGTAACATTCCGAGTTAGAGACCGAGGATGCAAGTCTATTTCCTATTTATTTACAATTCCTTAGAAAAATTACTTATAAATTTGTCAAACTTGAAAATTGAATTTCTCCCACTTAATATACAACAAATCATTCTATCAATTAGACCATTGTTTGAGTACTAAATAAGAGAGTGTTCACTACTAGAAATATAATATATGTAGACGACTTCAAATCGTAGTCATCTACAAAAATAAATATTTGTAAACGACTAAGAACAACCATCTACATATTCAATATATGCAAACTGTTGGCACCAACCATCTACATATATCAACATATGTAGACAGCTACAAAGTTGATATATGTAGGCGGTTGCAAAAGTCATTTACATATCAAATATATATAGACGGTTTCTCAAGCCGTCTATGTAACATATGTAGACGACTCTTCTTAACCATCTACATATGAAGGATATGTAAACGATTATTAAGAGCCGTCTACATATGTCTCATATGTAGACGGTCATAGAAAGTTGTCTACATAACATATGTAGACGGTACACATAAATGTTTATATATGTTGGATATGTAGACAATTACTAGAGGTCGTCTACATATCGATCTTATGTTATTATGTCAACTTTTTCTACAATAATGTTATCTTTCATAAGTTTAAATAAAATATTTGGAATTTTAATAATAATTGAAAAATAACTATTTAAAAAATAAACTATAGAATATAATTTCATTAATAAAAAATGTAATATGTATACCATACTAAAAATTAAAAATATCATTTTTTTAAAATTTACACATTTATTATTATAATATATAGAAAAAATTAATTAGAGGTCATTGTCAGAGGGTTAGACTTAATTTGTAGTCCCTGTCAGAAGATCAGAAGTCATATAGTCCTTACTTTTTGTGTTAGTTTAATTTCTAGTCCCTACTTTTTGTTTCTAATCCCTACTTTTTTGTTTCTCAGCATTTATGAGTCTTGGAAGACGAGTCGTCCTTTTAATATCAACTTTTTACTATTTTGTCATTCCTTCTTCTGCTCTTTCCTAGTTACATTCGTTACAGTTGCCTTTGTATCAGTTACAGTAAACTTTTATATATGTTACAGTAAGTCTTTATATCTGTTACAGTAAGTCTTCTTTCCCTATGCACACTTACATTCGTTACAGTAAGACTTTATATCTGTTACAACTTGCCTTTATATCAATTACAGTAAGCCTTTATATCTGTTACAGTAAGCCTTCTTTCCCTATGCACACTTACATTCGTTGCAGTAAGCTTTTATATCTGTTACAGGTTGCCTTTGTATCAATTACAGTAAGTCTTTATATCTGTTACAGACTACAGCTATAAGCTCTTACAAAAGAAAAAAAACTGTATTTGTTTGCAAGTGCTAGGATTCGAACCCAGGTCTTCACAAACACAACATGAGATGCTCTTACCACTAAGCTACAACTATACTTGTGTTACAATATAACATATAATATATTTAATTAAGTATTATAGTAAATATAATTCTCTATTACAACTTATGTTAAGTCTTGTTACAGTCAATATCATTCTCTGTTACAATATACATTAAGTTATGTTACAGTAAATATTATAGATGCTATTATAGTAAACATTAAGCTCTATTACAATATACATTAAGCTTTGTTACAATATACATTAAGCTTAATATATATTGTAACAAATATTAATGTATATTGTAACAAATGTTAATATATATTGTAACAAAGCTTAATGTTTATTGTAATAAAGCTTAATGTTTACTGTAACAAGACTTAACATAAGTTGTAACAAAGCTTAATATATATTACAACAAAGGTTAATGTATACTGTAACAGAGCTTAATGTATATTGTAATAGAGTTTAATGTATAGTTGTAATAGAGCTTAATGTATACTGTAACAAGACTTAACATAAGTTGTAATAGAGCTTAATATATATTGTAACAAAGGTTAATGTATACTGTAAAAGAGCTCAATGTATATTGTAATAGAGCTTAATGTATGGTTGTAATAGAGCTTAATATATACTGTAATAAGACTTAACATAAGTTGTAATAGAGCTTAATATATATTGTAACAAAGGTTAATATATTGTAACAAAGTTTAATGTATATTGTAACAAAGCTTAATGTATATTATAATAAAGCTTAATGTTTACTATAATAGCATCTGTAATATTTACTGTAACAGAACTTAATGTTTATTATAACAGGGAATGATATTGACTGTAACAAGACTTAACATAAGTTGTAATAGAGAATTATGTTTACTAAAATACTTAATTAAATATATTATATGTTATATTGTAACACAAGTGTAGTTGTAATTTAGTGGTAAGGGCATCTAATGTTGTGTTTGTGAAGACCTGTGTTCGAATCCTAGCATTTGCAAACAAATAAATTATTTTTTCTTTTGTAAGAGCTTATAGCTGTAGTCTGTAACAGATATAAAGACTTACTGTAACTAATATAAAGGCTACTGTAACTGATACAAAGGCAACATGTAATAGATATAAAGGCTTACTGTAACGAATGTAAGTGTGCATAGGGAAAGAAGGCTGACTATAACAGATATAAAGACTTACTGCAAGTGATATAAAGGCAAGCTGTAACAGATATAAAGTCTTACTGTAACGAATGTAAGTGTGCATAGGGAAAGAAGACTTGCTGTAACAGATATAAAGACTTACTGTAATTGATATAAAGGCAACTTGTAACAGATATAAAGATTTACTGTAACGAATGTAAGTGTGTATAGGGAAAGAGCAGAAGAAAGAAGGGCAAAATAGAAAAAAGTTGATGTTAAAAGGACGACTCGCCTTCCAAGACTCATTGAATGCTGAGAAACAAAAAGTAGGGACTAAAAATTAAACTAACACAAAAAGTAAGGATTATATGATTTCTGATTTTCTAACAGGGACAATAAATTAAGTCAACACTCTGACAGGAACCTCTAATTAATTCTCCTTAATATATATTATTTCTGTTAGAGATTCATTGCTAATCTAAGATGGAAAATTAATCTTTTTCTTCCAAATTGGGACACCCAAAATATATGTGATCTTCCTCACACACAAATGCTAATTCAATTAAATTTGTCCTTGATTGTATTAATGAGTGAATTAATATATAGTTAGTGTTTCGTATATATTAGATTGTAGATCAATACTTCAAATCTCATTGAATATGATTATGACAAATTTCTAAAGAACAATATATTATGATAGTTTCCAACCATAACAAAGTTCCGCATTAATAAGTTAATTAGTTCTTCGGTACAGTTCAGGAAGCTTATTCAGGTTGGTTGGAGTATAGAGAAAAAAATGGAGATAAAAATATACATATGACGTTGTAAGATGATGATCTTGTAGTAAATATTACAAGAAATAATTAGAACTTATAAATTGTAAATAAAATACAAGTATTATCAAGATTTTGTCTGATAAGACTTGATGTCATCTAGTTTTAGATTCATATTTTCTTATATGATTTTCAAATAATGCGATGTAAAAGAATGAAAAATAATGGTGATAAAAGAGATGGTACTTTAAACTATGGTTTGGAATATAAAATGTGAGTAACGTAAACTAAACAGTAAATTTATTTTGATCTAAGAGGTGGAATCAATATGATCTTAATTAATCCTGTTAAATTAACTTAACTAGAATATATATTAAATTATTTTGAAATACATACCATATTTAACTTTACAAAACAATGTTACATACATATACATAAATATTAGTTTGATCATATTTTATTAATTAACATATTTAAATATCTGATTGAGATTAATATTACCAATCTCTATTTTAAGTTTTTTTTACATCGCTTTCATTGAGATTAACGATAATAACTTGAAGATCTCCTCTCCTCAATACGTTGGATAACACAAGTTATCTTATATTGTAAGGTGTGTATATGCCTGGAGATATTCTTCCATGTCAGTAAATTTTATAAAAAAAAATGTGATGATATAATGTTAATATTGTTTCACATAATTTCATCATGAATTGGATGTTTGATAGAACCAAGAGCTAGATCATACATTTATTAAAGTAAGGCAGTAGTTACTATAGAGATATTTGAAGATGTCTGCATATGACTTATGTAGTCGTCTACATATATATCTTGCATATGTATACGACTTTAAAATAGTAGAATATGTGATAATGTAATATATTTAAACTATCTATATATGAAATTGTACCCCGAGTTACAAAATGATAAATAAGTAAGAAACGGTTGAGAAAAAGTAATGTAATTTTTTGATGGACGAAGATATTTGATATACTCGGATCTACCTAAGCACTGATTGAAAATATGTGAAAGGATACTATTATTGGTAAATGATACTACTATGGTAAATGATATTGATATTGTTGAAGTATTGCTAAGATAACCTTATTGGTAAAGGATACGAGAATATCCCTACTTACACTAAAACCCATAGAGGTTTAACCCCTAACACTGCTCACACTTAGCCTATAATCGAAAATTGGAGAAAGTATAAACCTAAATAAAAATAGTTCAAAGAATGGTATATCTATAATATAAAAAAAGAGTTAGAATGTGATTGTCATTTTTGGTGACTCCAATGATATTTAGTAGTCCCCCAGAGATGTAGTCAGAATTTCGGAACGGGTTCAATTTGTGCAAGTACCGGCTCATGAGAGATTGGATTAGATATATAAGTAATATCTAAAAAATAATGTTAAAATGTTAAATGGTAAAGTTATAAGGGCTTAATTAAAAATCTTCTAGAGACTTTGGAGGCGCCACCTCTGCATGCTCTTTGAAGGGACACTTGTCCCAATCTTTCCAAATCTTGTTTGTACTTATCTTCAAGGAGACACTTGTCTCACATTAAAGATAAGAGGATCAGGATGATACCATATTTGAGGACACATGTCCTCGTCATACAAAGCCTATAAGGGCACCCGCCCTGTAACATCTCGACGCGAAATATCAGAGCGGAATTACAGTTATTAAATAGTACAGAGCGAGAAAATAAATAACAAACAATTACACAAATAGAATAATACCAAATAAACTCTAATTTCATTAATAATCCACCAACCTCCATTACAATCACTAATAACTCATCAAACTTTATGAACTAACTATTACATCAACGTATCATAGCCAAAACTAGGGCCCATAGTACTTTATTGAAAATCAACTAAGAGCTAACTGACTCACTAACACATATCTATACTAACTAACTACTAAAGTAGTGGTTGCTGAAAACGGGTCACTCCTGAGCATCCTCCTCAGTCCCTTCCTCGTGAGTGTGGTCATCACCATCCGACTCACCTGAACACATGAAATAAAAATGCAGGATGAGCAAATAACGCCCAGTAGGACTTAATATCTCATGAACACAAACATGGTTTAAATAATTAATATTTTAAAAGGCAGAGTAACTAAAGAGTATAGTCATGTAGAGCAAGTAACGATAACATGAGAACGATGGCACTAGTACAGAGAAAATAGCACAACAAGAACGATAATAGAATGGCCATGTAATGATAATAGCACGTACCGATAGCACTTGTATAGCACTTGACTAGCTTGCACTTGTATTGATAGCACTTTGATTGTCATAGATTAATCTAGATAGTATAATGGCACTTGATGTATGTCGTACACATCCTTGATCATTTTAACTACTATGGGCACTGACACTTTTCGGGCACTCCTCTCAGGACCAGATCAGACCCTATTGCACTGGCATTAGTCATTTCTTTATCTTAGACAATCACACGAATGGCCAAAAGAGTACCAAGAAAAGATGAGAGTAATAGACGAAATAGATGAGAGTGTAGAGAGAACGTGAACAGATAAGAGGATATAGATAGTAGACGAGATAGTGACAATATCGTAAAATAACGTAACACCGATAGTAATAGTTGCGCAGTACCAGGTCGGGTACCGGCAGTCTGGTAGAAGTCACAACCGCCCACTAGCCGTGCCGTGAACACGAGCCTAGTGGTCCGACGTGATCACAAGATAAGGAGAGAACACACTAAGGCCATAGATCGTACTGATCCCTAAGGGTGTAACAGGTATTAGGGTACAACCAGCTCGTCGGCTAAGGACGTATGCCAAAGCCAAGAAGACTTACAGAGGCCTTGACAAGGAGTCCCTGGTCCAGTCATGAGTCTTCCCGGTGGAGAGGTGGTCTATGCCAAGAGAAAATGTGTAAAAACTGGTCCGTCGTGTCTTGAGTGCTCGAAGGCCGAGGGAAACGGTAACGGTGTAGAAAACGAGCAAGTAAAACGAAGACAAGTGTAATTATTTAAAATAGGGTATTTAGTAATTTATTTTTCTAAATTACCAGATACATTATCGAATAATTTAATAGAGTTAAATGGCAACATGATGGTTAAGTGTGTGCATGTGTAAGAAATCATGAGAACATGTATGATTGTGCACATACTTTTAAAATTAATAAATTTTATGGAGATTTTATCCATTTACATTTATCAAGTCAAAATTAAATCATGACAGTACTTAAATGAAGTTAATTAGGGCTTATATGTTATTAATAGCAGGGTTATAATGGTAATTTAGGGTTCTGGCCACAACAGTCAGGTCGTGACGCAAGGTACTGTCGTGATCAGGTTGCGACGCAAGGGTCTGGCACGATCAAAGTTCAGGTCGCGGCCCACAGGGCTGTCGCGTTAAGCCATCGCGACACCCATGCATGTCGCGTTCAGTCGAACCGGTGCTGGGGGTGAACCGGGGCATGTCGCGACATGTCGACCCGTCGCGATCAGGTCGCGATGGTCCTCTTTGTTGCGACCCTCCCTGAGGTCGCAGCGGATCGTACCGTCGCGATCTCAGAGAGTGGCCCGAGCCAGAAAAAGGAGTTTTGCCCTTTTTCCAGGTGGATCTACATGATACATGGCACTTAAAAATCGATAAGAAATCACACAATAATCCAAAAATGATGAAACTAATTTTAAACGACAATAGACATGGAGATCTATCACTGGAAATGAACAATTAGAAATCAGTCATGTATAGAACATGCTTTGACTAGGTTACTTTTCATTGACCTAATCATACACAGGTCTAGGAAATGATTTAATTCGCAATGCATGATCAATAGAATTTGGGCAAACTAGGCTCGTTAGAACCCTAACAACAAGCAGTATTTATGGTAATTTTATCAAGGCATTAGCATGAGTAGATTCGAGGTTACAAGCACAACATGAAGGTTCGTGCAAGACTTGTCAACAGAAATATGGGCAATTAATTCGCCCTCATGCAAGAACGAAAAAGGGTGAAACAAGAGAGCTTTTGAAAATGATCATGAAGTCTACATAGGATAATTTTTACACGAATTTAGTTTGAGAGATTGCCTACCTTTCGTTGAAGTAAATAAAACCCTAGTTTGGAGATGAAAATAGAAAAAATCATCCTTGCTCCAAGCCTTCTTCTCCCTTGCTCCTTCATCCACAGCCTTCTCCTTCGTCCTCCGGAGTTCCTTCTGCGGTCTAAGGGGTGATAGGGCTGAGATTGGGGTGTTTTGTTGGCTAATAAAGTCCAACCCCTTCTAAGAGTCATTCCTTCCATAAAATTTCGAATTTCTCATATTTATCACCCACTTTTCTTCCTTTATCTCCTAATTAGGGTTGGGAAGAGAGCCAATCTCGTGGTTAATGAGTTAGGGTAAGTTTAGGACTCTTTTTAGGATAGATATAAGTTGTTTAATATTTATCTTACCCTCTTTTATTAATTGCTATTATTTTAAATTCGAATTTGACATAATTACCTCCCATCTCATGATGGACTCTTCACATTTGGGCCCAACAATTCATGTTAGGACCATTAATAAAACCATCACTAATTTTAGCTTAATGGGCTTTAATTTAATTCCCTTAAATTATTTTTATTCCCTTTTATTCTAATTAAATCTATTTATCTCATTTATTTAATTAAAATGTTTATTTTATTTGAATTTTAAAAATCAAGGGTACTACATCCTCTCCCTCTTAAAAAGAATTTGGTCCCCAAATTCATATGATCGTGAGAGGAAAAGTGACTTACTGAATAACTCCGGATAATTTCGTCACATTAATGCTTCGGGCTCCCACGTGGCCTCTTCAACTTCGTGATTTCTCCACAATATCTTGACCACGGGTATAGATCGATTCCGAAGCTGTTGCATCTTCTTGTCCAAGATCTTCACTGGTCTTTCTTCATAAGTCATGTCTTTGTTCAAAATAATGTCAGCATAGCTGATTACGTGTGACGGATCATACACGTACTTCCTCAGCATTAACACATGGAAGACGTTGTGTACTGTTGAGAACTGAGGAGGTAGTGCTAGCCGGTACGCCACCTCGCCAACTCTATCCAACACTTCAAATGGACCTATGAATCGCCGTCTTAGCTTGCCTTTCATCCCAAACCTTTGAAATCTTCGGGTCGGAGATACCTTCAGCATCACATGGTCTCCGATTTGAAATTCTAAATCTCTTCTTCTTTTATCAGCATAGCTCTTTTGCCTAGACTGAGCTATCTTAATCCTGTCTCTGATAATCTGTATATCACTGCTAGTGTTCTGCACCATGTCTAGTCCCAGCCATTGTTGTTCACCTACTTCATTCCAACAGACTGGCGATCTACAGCTTCTCCCATACAGCGCTTCAAATGGTGCCATCTTAATGCTCGCTTGATAGCTGTTGTTGTAGGCGAATTCTATCAGGGATAGCTGCTCATTCCAATACCCTTCAAAATCTATAGCACAAGCTCGCAGCATGTCCTCTACAATCTGATTTGTCATTTTAGTATGTCCATCCGTCTGTGGGTGGAATGCAGTACTAAAATTAAGTTTAGTACCCAATACAGTCTGAAGTCCCTTCCAGAATCTAGAAGTGAATCTGGGGTCACGATCTAAGACAATGGATACAAGAACTCCATGCAATCTTACTATCTCTTTCACATATAAGGATGCAAGCACATCAACACTCCATGTGCTCTTAATTGCAAGGAAATGTGCGGACTTAGTCAATCTGTAACGTCGCGCGTTTTCCGGATCCCCGTGGATCCAGGTTTAGCAGGTTTGGTGGCCAATGTGAGGCCCATTAGTGTTGTGTGTTTCTTATTAGATCCTTACCGAGTTTGGTTTGGGTCTGTGTTGGTGTTCAGCTTGTTGGACACCAGCAGTGTGTTGGCGTCCATCGATGAGGACGTCGACTGTTGAACTTGGCGTCGAGCTTTGTGGACGTCTAGTTGTGGCGGTCTGGTTAAACGGCCCAAGGGTTGACGTTAACCTGACATGCTTGTGTTTTTATGACAGACCCGAGCTCTGTTCTTTCTCCTCCTTCTCCCTTCCTCTTCCCCCACCTTCACCCTTGAGCTTCTTCGCAAGTTCTGGCGGTCGGCGGGAGCTCATGGGAAGGCCGTGGTGCGCGTGGTAGCGGTAGATCGAGCGGGGAATGGCGGATTGGAGCGTGATGTTCGTGGGACGTTTCTCGGGTTTCGGCGTGATTCGAGGTTCTTTGGGAGTTTAATTGCATTTATGAGGTAGGGGTCGAGCCCTGTTAGCTTATTAGAAACATTAAAACACGACTTAATCACTTGAACCAGCATTTTTATTGTATTTTCGGATCAAGTCGTACCATGCGGGTTAAAGGGTGGTTGATGAATTTAATGTGTAAAACATGTGTGTAATGGGTTGTTTCGGGTTCTGGTATGTTAAAGGAACCGCTTTTATATGTTTTTTTGTAGTTTAAACGGTTGGAAAACCTGTAGAGCTGGATTAGGGTTTCTGCAACTTGGCGTCAAGATCTCTTGTCGCCAAGCTCACCAGCCGGGATATAGACGGCTAGATCGCTTGCCGTTTACTTCCTTCAAGCGGCAGTCGATGTGCCACCAACCTGTGCATGTATCCATGCAGTGTTGTTTACGTAGCCTTCCTGGTTATGAATATTGTGTGATTGTGTGCGCATGGCAATGACCGGTGTGAGCCAGTGCACTTGTTATGCTCTTGGAGCATATGCTCATGTAATGGGCATGCTTTACGTGAATAATGTGTGGTGCATGTAGAGGTTTAAGTATGTGCATGTTGTCCATGTGTTGGACATGTGGTTTACGTGACTGACGTGTGGTACACTAACCAGAGTGTATTATACACGTGTTGTCTACGTGGTTTGGGCGTGTTGTTACGTGTTTGGGCGTTGTGCATATGGTTTGTGTGTTCATGGCACATCGTATGTTATTATGTTATTATATGTTAATTATTGTGGTATTGTGGCAATGAGGTTCATGTCTGAACCTAGCCCTGATATGTTAGAATCTTTTATAGATTATCCTAGATGGATAATTAGTAAAATATAAATGTGATTATCGTGATTGTGTTAATGTGACCTCCACTGTCACAAGATAATTATTGATAGGTCAAATATGATTGGCTATCGTGATCTTATATTGTTAGTGTGAGTTAGCTTGTAGGTCACGTGTGACCAATAATAAACTGTGGTGTTATTATTATAGGTTAGTATGTGTAGTTGTGCAAGTTAGCTTGTCCTAGCCACAAGTTATCTTTAATGGTGATTTGTATACCGTGATCAGTAACAAAAGTGTTTGTGTAAGTATCGTGGTTTGAGCTTGCCGAGTGTGGTGGTCCGGCGCCTATTCCGGAATGCCTCTCTAGTCGGGTACCCCAGGTTCTTTGTGAGCCAGGCACGTGTGTTTGTTGTGCTCGGGGTTTTGTCCCGGTACTTGTGTTGTACTGTTGAGGTCTGTGTCGTCTTCTTGGACACCTCACTCCTGAGTTTGAGTTGTACGTCCGGCTGAGGGAAAGACGGCAGTGGGGCAGCGACTTCCCAGAGTTTGTTCTTTTGTTGCTTGTAGCGCGCTCGTAGTTGGGGGTACGGACACCAGTAGTCGACACTGGTCCCCAGCTAGTCCTGTTTTCCAGTGCCTCACTTTAGAGTGCTCCGGCCAGAGACTCTAGAGGTGCCAGGCATGGGCCTGTAGCTGTGTGTCTGCAGGTGTTGTAACGTCGCGCGTTTTCCGGATCCCCGTGGATCCAGGTTTAGTGGGTTTGCTGGCCAATGTGAGGCCCATTAGTGTGTGTGTTTCTTGCTAGATCCTTACCGGGTTTGGTTTGGGTCCGTGTTGGTGTTCAGCTTGCTGGACACCAGCAGTGTGTTGGCGTCCATCGATGAGGACGTCGACTGTTGAACTTGGCGTCAAGCTTTGTGGACGTCTAGTTTGGCGGTCTGGTTAAACGGCCAAAGGGTTGACGTTAACCTGACATGCATGTGTTTTATGGCAGACCCAGCTCTGTCTTTTCCTCCTTCTCCTTTCCTTCCTCTCCCCCACCCTTCACCCTTGAGCTTCTTCGCGAGTTTTGACGGTCGGCGGGAGCTCGTGGGAAGGCCGTGGTGCGCGTGGTAGCGGCAGATCGGGCGGGAATGACGGATTGGAGCGCGGTGTTCGTGGGACGTTTCTCGGGTTTCGGCATGATTCGAGGTTCTTCGGGAGTTTAATTGCGTTTCTGAGGTAGGGGTCGAGCCCTGTTAGCTTGTTAGAAACATTAAAACACGACTTAATCACTTGAACCAGCATTTTTATTGTATTTTCGGATCAAGTCGTACCATGCGGGTTAAAGGGTGGTTTGATAATTTAATGTGTAAAGCATGTTGTAATGGGTTGTTCTGGGTCTAGTATGTTAAAGGAACCATTTTTATAGTTTTTCTGTAGTTTAAACGGTTGAAAACCTGTAGAGCTGGATTAGGGTTTCTGTAGGGTTTTAGGCCGGAGAACTTGCGTCAAGATCGCTTGCCGAAGATCACCAGCCGGGATATAGACGGCTAGATTCTTGCCGTTTACTTCCTTCAAGCGGCAGTCGATGTTGCCGCCAACCTGTGCATGTATCCATGCATGTTGTTTACGTAGTTTCCTGGTTATGAATAATGTGTGATTGTGTGTGCATGGCGATGACCGGTGTGAGCCAGTGCACTGTTATGCTCTTGGAGCATACTGCTCATGTAATGGGCAAGTTTTACATAATGATGTGTGATGTACGTAATCGCTTTGCGTGGTATGTGTGGTGCGTTGGCACCCGTGGCACTCTTGGAGTGCGTTGTCCATGTGTTGGACATGTGGTTTACGTGAAGACGTGTGGTACACCATCCAGGGTGTAATATACACGTATTGTCTACGTGGTTTGAGTGTGTGTTTACTACACACTTTGTTGTAATGTAATTCTTATGATTTTATCGTAGTAACTGGGCAGTGAGGTCCTGTGTGAGCCTAGCCATGACTTTGTGGTGTTTGGGCAGTGAAGGTCCATACCGACCTAGCCCTGGTCCGTTGTTGTCTTTCGAATAATATTATATGGATTTATGAAGTAAGTGGTGTGTTGTTACGAGGTCATCTCATGACCGATGATAGGCCAAATATGATTGGCTATCGTGATTATATATGTGTTAGTGTGAGTTAGCTTGGAGGTTACAAGATGACCAATGATAGGCAAGTTTGTGGTTCAGGTAGTGTGTTGGTGTGGGATAGCTTTGGGTCACACGGTGACCGATGTTAAGCTAATCCTAACACTTGTATATTGTGAATTATAAGTAAAGGTTATATGTGTAATATCGTGGTTTGTGCTAGCCGAGTGTGGTGGTCCGGCGCCTATTCCGGAATGCCTCTCTAGTCGGGTACCCAGGTTCTTTGTGAGCCAGGCACGTGTGTTTGTTGTGCTCGGGTTTTGTCCCGGTACTTGTGTTGTACCGTTGAGGTCTGTGTCGTCTTCCTGGACACCCTCACTCCTGAGTTTGAGTTGTACGTCCGGCTGAGGGAAAGACGCAGTGGGGCAGCGACTTCCCAGAGTTTGTTCTTTTGTCGCTTAGCGCGCTCGTAGTTGGGGGTACGGACACCAGTAGTCGACACTGGTCCCCAGCTAGTCCTGTTTTCCAGTGCCTCACTTTAGAGTGCTCCGGCCAGAGACTCTAGAGGCCAGGCATGGGCCTGCATTTGTGTGTCTGCAGTGTGGTGTGTTGGTGTCTCCACAGTTGTTTGACTTCTTCCTAGTGGAGCAGCAGTTGAACCTTTCGTCCGTGACTGCGAGACTGAGAGGTAGTTCTTGTGTTGTGTTGTCGGGTTGGATATTGGCCTGATCAGCCAGTAGTCCGTTCCCGTGTGGTGGCGTCGTTCTTTCTGACTCGTGCTAGTTAGCTCCAGTTGTGGTTGTGGCGGCGGTTCCTTCCGACTCGTGCTTTGCTACTTGTCGTAGTTTGTGAGTTTGTGACTCGTGGTCGAGGTTTGACCAGTTCGAGGTGTGCCCTGTTTGGCACAGCTGTGACTGAGTTGTGGTTTGTGTGACTCGTATTAAGGTTTCACTTGTAATGTTGTGTCTAAGTGAAGGGCACAATATAATCGTGGTTCAGTGTGGTGTTTATCACTTACTTATACCCTTGTTCGGGTGTTTGTGTTGTGGTACCTCAGAGTAGCAGGTACCTATTTCTTTCGTGGGTTACTTTGTAGTTTTGGTGGTACATTATGTACTAACCTTTCCGGTACTTGTGTGTTGTGGAGGTCTTGTGGTTTGACCTGCTACTTGTTGTATCCTAACTGTTTTAAGTAGATCTTTGTTTATATTTATTGTGGATTAGTTTGTGATTATTAATTATGTTACCTTTGTGGGTAATTTGCCATGAGGCTTATGGCCTAGGCATATTGTGGTTTAGTTAAGCTATGTTCCGTGGAGGCCGTGTGAGACCTTCCACTTGTTGAGTTTTACTCATCTTGGGTATGATTCCAATTATAGCTTTAGTGTGTTATGGATTGGCTTCGTGTTAGCCAGTTCCATTACCTTAGTAGTTCTGTTGTAAAGTGGTTTGGAGTATAAAGGACCAGCTCTTTGTTAGCAGTCCTATTACTCAATGTTTGAGGTTCGCCTGTGAAGCTTGTAGCCTGGGCAGTGACTTGCCTGTGTGGCTTATAGTTTAGGCAACCCGTTGTTGTAGCAGTGTGCCAGTGAGACTGTGGTTTAGGCACTTTGGTTGTTGGGCTAACTAATGATTTTATGTTAGTCCTGTAGTCCTATTTTTCTTCTGAGGACGTTATGTTTATTATCATAAGCATGTTTAATTGTTATTTATTATCATGATGTGAGCATGAAATGGTTTGGCTATTATTGTTGTCAGTGAGACCCATTGGGGTCGAGGTGTCTGTGGTTACTGTGTTGTTTTGGGTAGCCTCTACTGAGCCAGTGACTTGTTGAGGCTCACTCCCCTACAGTTCTTTTCAGGGCTTGCCGTGTGTTTGGCTTGCAGTGGCGTTGCGTCAGACTTGTACCACCAGCAGTAGTTTAGTAATTAGTGATTGTGTGAGCTTGTGCTCCCTCGGGGTATGCCCCAGGTAGTTGTACTCTTTTAATTGGACATGTATTAATGTAATGGGACAGTTGTACAAATTGTAATATTAAAGCACATGTACTTTCTTGTGCCTTATATTCTTGTGGTTTGTCTTTTTGTACTCTTACTGGACTCGTGTGTGAGATATCCCTTGCGACACTTCGGTGCGTTCGCGGGAGGCGGATCTGGATATGGAGCCTTAATGGGCATAAATACCCCGGTCCGTCACGGTGTGTGTGTGGGTGGTCTCCCGTTGTTTGACTTTTCTTCTGTGGAGCGGCAGTTGGACCTTTCGTCCGTGGACTGTGAGGCTGAGAGTTGTTCTTGTGTTGTGTTGTCCGGGTGGATATTTGCCTGATCAGCCAGTAGTCCGTTCCCGTGTGGGTGACGTCGCTCTTTCTGACTCGTGCTAGTAGGCTCTCCAGTTGTGGATATGGTGACATCGTTCCCTTCCGACTCGTGCTTTGCTACTTGTCGTGGTTGTGAGTTGTGACTCGTGGTCGAGGTTTGACCAGTTCGAGGTGTGCCTGGTGTTGGCACAAATTGTGACTGAGTATAGTTTGTGTGACTAGCCGGTTAAGGTTTTACCTGTAATGTTGTGCCTAAATAAAGGTATAATATAATTGTGGTTCAGTGTGGTGTTTACCACCTTCCTGTACCCTTTGTTCGGGTGTTTGTGTTGTGGTACCTCAGAGTAGCAGGTACCTGTTACCTTCGTGGGTTAATTTGTAGTTTTGTGGTGGTACATTGTGTACCAACCTTTCCCGGGTACTTGTGTGTGTGAAAGTCTTGTGGTTTGACCTGCCACTTGTTGTATCCTAATTGCTTTAAGTAGAT
Source organism: Colocasia esculenta (assembly GCA_014218235.1). Lineage (NCBI taxonomy): Eukaryota > Viridiplantae > Streptophyta > Magnoliopsida > Alismatales > Araceae > Colocasia > Colocasia esculenta. Next base: position 139,609,862 of record CM024762.1, on the reverse strand, counting down.
CTTTGTTTATAAGATTATTGTGGATTAGTTTGTAATTATTAATTATGTTACCTTTGTGGGTAATTTGCCGATGAGGCTTGTGGCCTAGGCATATGTGGTTTAGTAGAGCTGTGCTCCGTGGAGGCCATATGAGACCTTCCACTTGTTGAGTTTTTACTCTTCTTGGCATGATTCCAATTATAGTTTTAGTGTGTTATGGATTGGCTTCGTGGTAGCTAATCCTATTGCCTTGTTGTAGTTTTTAACGTAGTAAGTTTGGAGTATAAAGGACCAGCTCTTCGTTAGCAGCCTTGGCATTCAAGTGTTGGAGTTTGTCTGTGAAGCTTGCAGCTTAGGCAGTGACTTGCCTATGTGGCTTTTAGCTTAGGCAATCAGTTGTTGTAATAGTGTGCCAGTGAGACTGTGGTTTAAGCACTTTAGTAGTTGGGCTGACTAATGATGTTATGTTAGTCCTGTAATCCTACTTTTCTTCTGAGGACTTTATGTTTATTTATCATAAGCATGTTTAATTGTTATTTATTGTAATGATGTGAGCATGAAATGGTTTGGCTATTGTGTTGCCAGTGAGACCCATTGGGGTTGAGGTGTCTGTGGTTACAGCGTTGTTTGGGTAGCCCACTGAGCCAGTGACTTGTTGAGGCTCACTCCCCTACAGTTCTTTTCAGGGCTTGCCGTGAGTTTGCTTGCAAGCGGTGTTGTGACAGACTTGTACCACCAGCAGTTGTGTAGTAGTTAGTGTTGTATGACTTGTGCTCCTCGGGGTATGCCCCATGTAGTGTGTACTCTTTTAATTGGACATGTATTAATGTAATGGGAAGTTGTACAAATTTGTGAACATATATGAGCACATGTACTTTCTTGTGTCTTATATCTTGTGGTTTGTCTTTTTTATACTCTTACTGGACACGTGTGTGAGATATCCCTTGCGACACTTCGGTGCGTTCGCGGGAGGCGGATCTGGATATGGAGCCTAATGGGCATAAATACCCCGGTCCGTTACAGTTGTGATCAGAGAATGTCCAGTTAGAATATGAAAAGACATTGAAAGTATAATGTCCAATACACGGATAATGTCCACTGCTGGTAGTAAGTCTGTGGTTTTGTGTATGAATAAGTAGTTTTTACGTTTGCTTTTGGCATGTAAACCGTGTGTTTCTGTTTGTTAAATTGGCAGTTGAGAGCAGTTGTTGTGCCACAATGTGGATAGTGGCATAAGTTGTGTGGTAGCATCCGGCACTAGTGCAGTTAAAGCAGTTAAAGTATAGTATTTAAAAAGTTTTCAGTTGCAAGATTAGAAAAGAAAGGTAAAGTATGGCTTTGAGAAGGCAATGCCTGTTATATGTTAATAAAGTGCAAAGTTAGCAGAGACAAGTATAGAGTATTTTTGTGATATATCAGTTTGGTTGTTAAAGATTTGCAGTTTAAAGGAATTGAAGAGATTAACAAGTTTGGATATGGAATTCAGTAAATAAGTTATAATGAGATAGAAAGTTGAAAGAGACAGATGTATGGTAACAAGGTGATAAAGATCAGGTCAGTGTGTGTGATAAGTTGCAGTTGAAAACCTCAGCAAATGTAATGTGGCATCAGAGATCTAAGTTAGATGATATAAGATAAGAAACAATGTGTATAAGAATGTAATTAGTGTTATGAAGAGTTTGATATGATTAAGGAAGGCAGATCAGCTTTAAAAGAGGTATCAGTATATAAAGAGCAGTGATTTATGCAGATAAATTTAGTATGCCTGAGATCAGAAATTTGAGAAAAGTATTGTTATGAATATGATGATAGCAGGAGCTAGTGTGATATGAAGATTGTATAAATAAGTATAGAAATGATCAGTTGAATAAAGAAAGAGAGAAAAGAAGAATTAATGTGCGATAAGATTTTCTGAAAATTCATAAGAGGAATATTTAGTTGATGATTGGCAGTTTAGATAAAGAAAAGATATGGATTAGAGAAAGAAGAATTTAGCAAATGATGAAGTGAATAAGGTCAGATGAGTCAGGAAATGTCACTTAAAGTTTGCTTATTGGTGCAAAGAAATGATTTTTGAGCAGAAAGGAATTGTTATTAAGATATTCCGGATTTCGTGCAGGAGAGGAATAATAATTAATTAGTATTTGGAAAGGTTATGTAACAAAGCTATGGGAATTAGCCAGAATGTCAGTAAAGCAGGAAAGATATATGAAAAGCGCAATATGCCAATAGTGGTTTGGCAGATCAGAAATTGCAGTAATTTTCTTCAGTATGAATTAATGGAATTGACTGATTGGAGAAACAGTTGAAAGCCAGAAGAAAGTAATTGAAAGTAATAATGTAAGCAGAAATTGTGGATATTTTTGCAAAAGTGTTCGGTGTGAACAGAGTAGTCGCAGCGGAAGCGGAAGCAAATAAAGATTTAATATCAGAGATGTTAGTTTGTTTGAATAAAGAGAAAGTGTAAAGTTTTACGCAGTGGAATAAAGGAACAGAGTTTATTATGATTTTTATCAGAGATCATTTTTAAGCGGTATGAGCATAATAATATCAAGAGCAGGAAATTTAAGATAGTGATTGGTTTTCTGTGAAGAGGTATCAGTTGTGAATGTGAATGCAGATGAGACAGGATACCAGTAAGCAAGATAAATGGAAAAAGAAAATGGTGGCATGAAAGAATATTAGTGTAAGATATTTGAGAAGGTAAAGGGTTTCGGAAGAAATGTTGCAAACACAGCCCAGAAATTGTGGAAGCAGGTTCAGTCCAAGGAGATAAAGCACTATTGGCAAGGTAGGATCACCTACGATTGAAAGGTAAAGAAAAGCAATGGAATTGACAGAACAGAGTAATTGTGAGATGAATTGAAAGGCTGAAGCAGAGAAAGATATCCTACTTGTTCTGTGTTCGGCTTTATTTGTTTTTTTTAGGTGATAATTTGGTTTATTGTGGTTTGTTTTATATGTCGAGGTCGACATTTGTTTTTAGGTGATAATAATGTAACGTCGCGCGTTTCCGGATCCCCGTGGATCCAGGTTTTAGCGGGTTTGGGGCCAATGTGAGGCCCATAGTGTTGTTGTGTTTCTTATTAGATCCTTACCGGGTTTGGTTTGGGTCTGTGTTGGTGTTCAGCTTGTTGGACACCAGCAGTGTGTTGGCGTCCATCGATGAGGACGTCGACTGTTGAACTTGGCGTCGAAGCTTTGTGGACTTCTAGTTGTGGCGGTCTGGTTAAACGGCCCAAGGGTTGACGTTAACCTGACATGCCTGTGTTTTTATGACAGACCCGAGCTCTGTTCTTGACGGCTAGATCGCTTGCCGTTTACTTCCTTCAAGCGGCAGTCGATGTTGCCGCCAACCTGTGCATGTATCCATGCAGTGTTGTTTACGTAGCCTTCCTGGTTATGAATATTGTGTGATTGTGTGTGCATGGCAATGACCGGTGTGAGCCAGTGCACTTGTTATGCTCTTGGAGCATACTGCTCATGTAATGGGCATGTTTTACGTGAATAATGTGTGGTGCATGTAGAGGTTTAAGTATGTGCATGTTGTCCATGTGTTGGACATGTGGTTTACGTGACTGACGTGTGGTACACTAACCAGAGTGTATTATACACGTGTTGTCTACGTGGTTTGGGCGTGTTGTCTACGTGTTTGGGCGTTGTGCATATGGTTTGTGTTTCATGGCACATCGTATGTATTATGTTTATTATATGTTAATTATTGTGGTATTGTGGCAATGAGGTTCATGTCTGAACCTAGCCCTGATCCGTTAGAATCTTTATAGATTATCCTAGATGGATAATTAGTAAAATATAAATGTGATTATCGTGATTGTGTTAATGTGACCTCCACTGTCACAAGATAATTATTGATAGGTCAAATATGATTGGCTATCGTGATCTATATATGTGTTAGTGTGAGTTAGCTTGTAGGTCACCGTGTGACCAATAATAAACCGTGGTGTTATTATTAATATGGTTAGTATGTGTAGTTGTGCAAGTTAGCTTGTCCTAGCCACAAGTTATCTTTAATGGTGATTTGTATACCGTGATCAGTAACAGAAAGTGTTGTGGTAAGCATCGTGGTTTGAGCTTGCCGAGTGTGGTGGTCCGGCGCCTATTCCGGAATGCCTCTCTAGTCGGGTACCCCAGGTTCTTTGTGAGCCAGGCACGTGTGTTTGTGTGCTCGGGGTTTTGTCCCTACTTGTGTTGTACTGTTGAGGTCTGTGTCGTCTTCCTGGACACCCTCACTCCTGAGTTTGAGTTGTACGTTCGGCTGAGGGAAAGACGACAGTGGGGCAGCGACTTCCCAGAGTTTGTTCTTTTGTCGCTTGTAGCGCGCTCGTAGTTGGGGGTACGTACACCAGTAGTCGACACTGGTCCCCAGCTAGTCCTGTTTTCCAGTGCCTCACTTTAGAGTGCTCCGCCAGAGACTCTAGAGGTGCCAGGCATGGGCCTGTAGCTGTGTGTCTGCAGGTGTGGTGTTGGTTGGTCTCCACAGTTGTTTGACTTCTTTCTTGTGGAGCGGCAGTTGGACCTTTCGTCCGTGACTGCGAGGCTGAGAGGTTGTTCTTGTGTTGTGTTGTCCGGGTTGGATATTGGCCTGATCAGCCAGTAGTCCGTTCCCGTGTGGTGGCGTCGCTCTTTCTGACTCGTGCTTAGTTAGCTCCAGTGTGGATATGGTGACATCGTTCCTTCCGACTCGTGCTTTGCTACTTGTCGTGTTTGTGAGTTGTGACTCATGGTCGAGGTTTGACCAGTTCGAGGTGTGCCCTGGTGTTGGCACAATTGTGACTGAGTTATAGTTTGTGTGACTAGCCGTTAAGGTTTTACCTGTAATGTTGTGCCTAAATAAAGGTATAATATAATTGTGGTTCAGTGTGGTGTTTACCACCTTCCTGTACCCTTTGTTCGGGTGTTTGTGTGTGTGGTACCTCAGAGTAGCAGGTACCTGTTACCTTCGTGGGTTACTTTGTAGTTTGTGGTGGTACATTGTGTACCAACCTTTCCGGGTACTTGTGTGTTGTGAAAGTCTTGTGGTTTGACCTGCCACTTGTTGTATCCTAATTGCTTTAAGTAGATCTTTGTTTATAAGATTATTGTGGATTAGTTTGTAATTATTAATATGTTACCTTTGTGGGTAATTTGCCGATGAGGCTTGTGGCCTAGGCATATTGTGGTTTAGTAGAGCTGTGCTCCGTGGAGGCCATATGAGACCTTCCACTTGTTGAGTTTTTACTCTCTTGGGCATGATTCCAATTATAGTTTTAGTGTGTTATGGATTGGCTTCGTGGTAGCTAGTCCTATTGCCTTGTGTGTAGTTTTTAACGTAGTAAGGTTTGGAGTATAAAGGACCAGCTCTTCGTTAGCAGCCTGTCATTCAAGTGTTGGAGTTTGCCTGTGAAGCTTGCAGCTTAGGCAGTGACTTGCCTATGTGGCTTTTAGCTTAGGCAACCAGTTGTTGTAATAGTGTGCCAGTGAGACTGTGGTTTAAGCACTTTAGTAGTTGGGCTGACTAATGATGTTATGTTAGTCCTGTAATCCTACTTTTCTTCTGAGGACTTTATGTTTATTATCATAAGCATGTTTAATTGTTATTTATTATAATGATGTGAGCATGAAATGGTTTGGCTATTGTTGTTGCCAGTGAGACCCATTGGGGTTGAGGTGTCTGTGGTTACAGTGTTGTTTTGGGTAGCCCCTACTGAGCCAGTGACTTGTTGAGGCTCACTCCCCTACAGTTCTTTTCAGGGCTTGCCGTGAGTTTGGCTTGCAGCGGTGTTGTGACAGACTTGTACCACCAGCAGTTGTGTAGTAGTTAGTGTTGTATGAGCTTGTGCTCCCTCGGGGTATGCCCCAGGTAGTTTTGTACTCTTTTAATTGGACATGTATTAATGTAATGGGACAATTGTACAAATTTGTGAACAGATATGAGCACATGTACTTTCTTGTGTCTTATATTCTTGTGGTTTGTCTTTTTTATACTCTTACTGGACACGTGTGTGAGATATCCCTTGCGACACTTCGGTGCGTTCGCGGGAGGCGGATCTGGATATGGAGCCTTAATGGGCATAAATACCTCGGTCCGTCACACAATCGGTCCACAATAACCCAGATAGCATCAAGTCCACCACGAGTTCGGGGTAAACCCATGATGAAATCCATGCCAATACTTTCCCACTTCCATTCGGGTATGTCCAGGGGTCTGAGTACACCCGCAGGATGACGGTGTTCAGCTTTTACCTATTGACAGGTGAGGCAGTGTGCGGCATGCTCAGCCACCTCACACTTCATGTTTGGCCACCAAAATGACATTTTCATGTCTTGGTACATCTTGGTTGCTCCTGGGTGAATGGTATACTTGGTCTTGTGGGCTTCATCCATTATCTTTCTCTTCAGTTCTTCATTGTCAGGCACACAAGTCCTGGCGTGGAATAATATTCTCCCATCTTCAGTGATGGAGAAATCTGGCTTGTCAGCTATGGTCTCCCTGACTCGGACTAGGAATGGATCATTAGCCTGTTGCTCTTTGATCTCTACAATATGTCGGGTTGAGCTCTTAAATTGGCAACTATCATCTTATCACCTCTTTTCTCAATGTTCAGATCCAGACTGGCAAACTGTTCACGTAATTGCATCTCGCCTATGACTAAACAAGATAAAGATGCTACTGGCTTCCTATTATGCATCAGCTACTGCATTACCTTGCCTGGGTGATATTAATATTGAATCAAAGTCCTTCAAGTACTCCAGCCATCTCATTTGTCTCATATTAAGCTTCTCTGAGATAACAAGTACTTCGGGCTCTTGTGGTCGGAGTAGACAATAATTGCTCACCATAGAGATAATGCCTCCATATCTTAGCGCAAATACCATCACGGCTAGCTCTAAGTCGTGACAGGATAATTAACTTCATGTGGCTTCAACTGCCTTGAAGAATAAGCTATCACTTCTCATTCTGCATGAGCACGCAGTCTAGATCGATTCCAGATGCATCAGTGTAGATTAGGGCTGTTCAGAATTCGGTTCAAACCAAAAAATCGAACCGAACCGACCGGTTCGGTTCGGTTTAGGATCCTGTACAGTTCAGTTCGGTTTCACTTTCTAAAACCGAATAAACCAAATATATATATATATATTAGAAGTATAACATATACTCAAACGAACTGTAGCGCGGTTGGCTAGCGTATGCAATAAAGCCGCCTGCGCTAGCGCGAGTTCGAAATCCATCTCCTCCGGTGCGATTTTTTGGTCAAAAATTGAGAATTATTGTCGCAAAAGGTGGCGGAGCAGGGATTCGAACTCTTGACCACCAGCAGGGAATGTGCGCGCTTTAGCCACTAAGGCATGTGGTAGCTTCTGATATAAAAGATATTAAACTTCGGTTTAAATCGAACCGAACCGGTTCGATTCGGTTTGGCCTTGAGATTCAGTTCAGTTCGGTTTGGCCAAAAAATGAGCCAATCCGGACCGAACCGAACCGTGTTCACCCCTAGTGTAGACTGAGAATCATGCACCTCGACTAGTAATGCGAGGACAGGTGCAGATGTCAACAATTGCTTCAGGGTTTGGAAGCTCTTCTCGCACTCCTTGCTCCAGACGTAGGGGTTCTCTTTCCGCGTAAGACGCGTAAGAGGTACGGCTATCTTGGAGAAGTCTTTTATGAACCGTCTGTAGTATCCAGCCAGTCCAAGAAAGCTTCTGATCTCAGTGACATTAGTCAGTCTTTCCCAATTTATCACAACTACAACCTTTGAAGGATCGACATCGATGCCATCCTTGGAAATAACATAGCCTAGGAATGACACCTCCTTGAGCCAGAATTCACACTTACTCATTTGGCGTAGAGTTGGTTGTCCCGCAAGATCTGCAGAGCAATCCTCAGATGCTCCTCATGCTCTTCCTTGGTCTTGGAGTATATGAGAATATCATCATAAAGACCAAGACGAACTTGTCGAGGTAGGGCCGATAAATGTTGTTCATTAGTTGCATGAAAGCTGCAGGAGCATTGGTTAGTCCAAAAGGCATGACTACAAATTCGTAATGACCGTACCTGCTCTTGAAAGCTGCCTTGTAAATGTCTGCATCCTTTATTCTCATCTGATGATATCCCGATCTAAGGTCAATCTTAGAAAAGTATTTAGCTCCTGATATCTGATCAAATAATTCATCGACACGCGGCAGAGGGTACTTGTTCTTGATAGTGAGATTATTCAACTGCCTGTAATCGATGCATAATCTCATGGATCCGTCCTTCTTCTTGACGAACAACACTGGTGCTCCCCAAAGAGAAGTACTTGGTCGGATAAATCTCTTTTCCAACAGTTCCATCAATTGCTCCTTTAATTCTTTCAATTCAGCAGGGGACATTCTGTAGGGTTGGCGTGAAACCGGTGCAGCTCCAGGTATGAGATCAATTGAGAAATTGACGTCTCTCTCGGGTGGAATGTCTGGCAGCTCATCGGGAAACACATCGGGAAATTCTTGAACTATGTGAATGTCTGATATCTTAACTGCTTTCTTCTCAACTACAATTACGGCAAGAAATGCCACACAGCCCTTTCTTATCATGTTTTGTGCTTTTATGGCAGAGGTGAGAGACAAATGCCTCTTGTGTCTATGTCCCGTAAAGGTCAATTTAGAAAATTCACTAAAGGAGATTTTCCCTCTTTTACAATCCACGATAGCCCCATACGTGGATAGCCAATCGGCTCCCAGAATTACATCGTAGCCTTCCAAGGCATACAGATCAGTCTGCTCTAAGATTGAGTTCACCAATCTTAACATCAGCTAATGGAAAGTATTTGTTGAGTTGAGATTTTTCTCCCAGTGGTGTGTGACAGGTATTCAATTCCATAGATGCAGGTTTTTAGTTAATGTATCAGCAAATGCTTGTGATATGAACGAGTCTTGCGCCAGTATCAAACAAAACAAATGTTGATTGAAAAAGACTGTAAGGTACCTCGACGACTCCACCTCCTCGGTGGTTTCCACCTCTTCAAGGTCTGCATCGGCCGGGCTTCCCTGTCCCGCAGGACTTCTCATTTTCCTTCAGCAATGGACATTCGGGAATCCAATGATCTCGGCTCCCACAACAAAGGCATGCACCTGCCTTCCTCCAGCACTCTTCTGCAGTGTGACCCAGCTTGTCACAGTGCTTGCATCTCGGTTTGTTGTTTGGGGCAGTAGGAGTGGGGACCTTGGGTTTCCTCTCCTGGCTTGTTTCCATCGGTGATACTTAACGACCTTTTCTTGCCGTTAGTAGGTGTGGTGGCGTAATCCTGTTTGGGCCTGAGCCAAACGGGCCTCCACTAGAAAGATGGGGAAGACGATCGCCGATGTGGACGAGAGCCTGCAAGACCAGAAATGGATCAGGGGGCCCGGTGAAGACCGGGGAAACCCTTCGATGCCTAAGTCAGTGGAGAGCTTGCAAGGCAGAGGGTTTTGGAGTATGGAAGCGTATTCGCGTGAGAGAGAACGTACCGTTGCATGGTACTGTACCTGTGCTTTTATAGGCGTTGGTGCCAAGGCCAACGTGCGTAACGTTGGTAGATCGTGCCCGAAAAGGCACCTTGATGGGCGCGCATAACGGGAGGAGTTATGCGCTCAGGTGCCCATTGGGATGCCAGGCAGTTCGTGCCTCTTGATGATGGAGTGCGTGGCCTAGGGCGGTTATAACCGTGGCGTAAGCCAGAGAGCCTGCCCGGCACCCTCTGGACACACCTTCCGAGCAGGTGACCCACATGGGGGCTCGAACGTGCTGTTCGATGATATCCAGGGTTGTACCGCGCATCAGGATTGACGCTCCTGTTCGGAAGCCGTCCGCTAATGAGCTCGGCAACGCTTCGCTTGGAATGACTGGCGCGTGGGCCCCCTTGCACCCGATCCGCACGGAGACGTGGGACCGTACGGGGAGGTCGCGTCACAGAGAGAAGGCACTGATGGGCCTTGACGCATTGGGCTTAGGTGGCAGGAAACAGCCACCACACTTGCCCCCCACGCCCTCAAGTGGCTCGGAAGCCGGAGCGCTTGAGGGCGGCACCCTGCTCGGGTGTCATCTCCGCCATAAATGCGGTATCGCCCTCGGAGATCCGAACAGACCTGTAGTGACGCTTTTGCAGAGGGGTTCGCCTCGAAGACGAGGCTTTCATGATGACCACGTGGGTCGTCAAACCCGGAACGTCACACGCCAGGCCCGAACGGTCACCTGCGGGTCTTCGAGAGGAGACTTGGAGTGGAGGGAAACGCCGTTTCCAGCCCCGCTTCGAATTTCGCGCCCTCACCTTCCTTATAGGAAGGGGAGGGGGTGAGAGCGGGATCTTCGTCTTCGAAAGGTTTTTCAGAGTCCACTGCTTCCCAAACCGCTCGCCATCTCCTCCCTCGAGCTTTCCTCCGCTACTGTTCTTCTTCTTCTTCTTCGTGAGTTGTGCTCTCCGCCTTCCAGTGATGGCCCAGAAGGGAAAGGAGATCGTTGAAGCCAGCGGGATGCCGCCGTTGGGAGCGAAAGCGGCGAAGTATCAGAGCTTCGAGGGTCTCCGAGAGCGCTTCCGGATAGGTGAGGAGTACGACATCGTCCTGATGCGTGAGGACGAGTCGCACCTAACCCTGAGGCCGGGGTGCTTCGTGCTTTCGTTGGACCTGCTGGAGGCTGGTCTCCGGTTGCCGATGCCGGAGATTGCAAAGGAGCTGCTCCGGAGCTGGAAGATGGCGCCTATTCAGCTGACGCCCAACTCGTGGAGGACCATATTCGTCTTCTGCATTATATGTAGGAAGAGGAAGATCGAAGCGACTGCGGAGATCTTCCGAAATCACTTCGGCTTGGCGTGCTCTCCGCAGTCCGGGATGGGGATCGTGTACGTGAAACACCGTACGAACCGGATGCGGATCAACTTCTCGCCCCGACTGTCCAACAACAAGGGGTGGACAGGGCGCCTTTTCTCTGTGGGGTGACGAAAGGGAGCGAACATCCCCGAGTGGGACTTCCCCGTGAGGGTGGTGGAGCCCCTGAGGAAGGCGGACATGCCCCCTTTCTTGATTAAGGAGGCAGCCGCGGCCTCCCAGTCGCTGAACACGGTCGGGGTAAACCACGCCGAGGGGTACCTGACCGAGTACAAGCTTGTGAAATGCAAGCTTAGCCGCGCCTGGGGTAAGTCTTCTGCTGCTCTGCTCGTTTTCTTCTCCCACATACATGGGTTCTGACCCTTCTTCTAGACGATGAAGAAATAGCTGCTGGTCGGGACCAGAAGGAGATGGCGAACTATTCCGAGATGATCCCTGTTAGCCTTTGCTCAATAAGGCTGGACGAGGGAGGCTCCGCGAAGGGGCCCGCGCAGAAAGCGAAGGCCGTAGCGAGAGGAGGTGCCGTGAAGGAGGCACTTGAGACGGCGACGACCGCAGGGGCGACTTCTCTCCCTCAAACGAAGAGGAAGGAGAAACGCAAGGCAGCCGTGGTGGAGTCGCAGGCCGAGGGCCGCACCTCCGAAGAGGAGGTGTCCTACGAACCCCGGGCTCGCAAGAAGAAGAAGGTGACGAAATCGATGCTGCAAATTGCAGAGGGCGCCGCGGCAGTGGAGGATGAAGAGGAGGATCTTGAGCCTCTGCTGGCTCGAAGCTCTCGCCAACGTACGGGGACGCCCGAGGAGAGGGCGTCCGCAACTCTAGCTGTGGACCGTTCGAAGGCGGTCATGAAGATGTCTGCCGAGCTGGGCCTAATTATGGTCAGCGATGAATCGGACCGCTCCGGAGGGCGGGCGAAGTCGCTGGTGCGCGAGACCCAAGAAGTCCTGCCCGGTGAAGGGAGCGTCGAGCAGGGTGGCGCGCCAGACGAGGGCGCGCAGCTTGGTGCCGAGGACGGGGTGGTCGCCACGGACTTCACTCCTGCGCCAGCGCTGTTTGCGGTTCTGGCGAGGCAGTTCTTCCGAGGGGGGATATTCCGCAAGGAAGTGGAGACATCCTGCCCCCATGCCCCCACCTCGGTGATCACCGAAGGCCGTGTAGTCGGCGATGCAGCCGAGGTGATTGCTGAGGATCTTGTAGTCGGCGAGAGTGCAGCCATCCTCGGGAGAAGAACGTTCAAGCTGCTGGAGATGCCGAGGAGGGCCGTGCAGCAGCCCTTGCAGCCTCCGCTTCCGCGGACGGTGGGGAGGTGCGGCCGGTGACAAGGCAGGAGGCCGTTGGGGCGGGTCGAGCTTCGGCTTCGACGAGCGTTGTTGCCATGACCTCCGGGTCGGGCCGGCCGAAAGACCTTGTGATTGATGCCGCCCGATCTCGTCTGCCGCTGCTGCGGCCGAGGACGAGAGTTCCGGGGACGATGATAGGCCTCTGAGGGAGGTGCTGCACCGAAGACTCCCCGAGGTGCCCTCGGTGGCGGCGCTGGAGGCGACGCTTCGTCGTGTCGAAGTGTCGCCAAGGAAGCTGCCTCCTAGCCCGACTGCCTCTTACCTTGATCGCCTAGCAAGGTGCCAGGACCTTCCCGCCAAGAGGACTCCGGAGGTGCTAACGGAAGAGTACCATCCCGAGAACCAAGATGATGACGTGGCAAGCGACGTCGATCTGGAGGCTCTTGTGGAGGGGATATCCACATCGCTAGGCGTTCTGAAGGCTATGGCTGCTTGGTCCGGAAGCAGAAATACCTATACGAAGCACAGCAGTCGGCTTTCTGCAAGGACCTCACGCGAGGCACAAGGCTCGCGAGGCAGATTTGGAGGAGGAGGTGAAGAACCTCAAGACTGCCCTTCAAGCCTCGGAGCTGAATGTCGTCGTGGCCCGGGCCGAGAAGGAAGCTCTGGCCAAGGTGGTCTCAGATGCCGGGGTCCGTGCCGTGGCGGATTACAAAACCGGATCTGATTATAAGGAGGAATTGGAGCAGTATGGGGCCCGCTGCTACAGAGTAGGTCTCAACGCTGGAAGGGAGTTCGGAGAGCGTTTATCCTGGGTCGAGCGCGCCCGAGAAGCTTTCGAGGCCGCTGTTCGGGAGTGCAGGCGCCGGACCAATGATGCCCGCTTGGATGATGTGCGCTTCGCGCAATTCCAATCTGGGCGAATGCCTTCTTCAGATGAAGGTGTCGGCCCCTCCGAACAGGCTCCTTAGCTTTCTCCTGTTCCATGTCCTTCTTATACTTCCTTTTTGTAACCGCGGCCAAGAAGGGCCCGTATGTAAGCAAAAACTTTTTGTGAATGAATTCTTCTGCTCATGAGATTGCCTTATAGCTTCACTTTCTCTATCTTCTCCTTTTTTTGGTTGTTCTCCTGCTCGGATCGGAGTCCGTTAGCTTCATAAGCGTTGCATGTAAACGCAGATCGTTGGAACCGTAAAGGAGGTTCCGATCAGGTGTATATGCCAAATGCTTATGAAACAACAGGAGTAGGGAGGAGAGAGGTAGGATGCTGAAAGAAGGCTTTATAAATAATAAGCCTTAAGATTAGAGACATGCCAAGTCCTGGGTATGGCTTCGCCACTAGGGGTAGTTAGCTTATATGAGCCTTTTCCGAGGACATGGGTGACCTGATAAGGTCCTTCCCATTTGATGGCAAGTTTGCCGACTGCTCTTCGGGGATCCGAAGCCGAACAGCGGCGCAAGACCAAATCTCCCACGTTGAACCGCCTTTCCTTGACTCGCGCATTATAATACTGTGCGAGTCGTTGCTGGTAAGAAACGAGGCGAATGCTGGCGTCACTTTGTCGTTCGCCAAGCATGTCCAAGTTTTCCCGAAGAGCACGGTTATTGGCGGCTTCGTCGAAGTGGGTTGTTCGGATGGTCGGAAGGGCTACTTCCAGAGGTACAACTGCTTCCGAGCCGTAGGCAAGTGGAAAGGTGTTTCCCCTGTAGCTACCCGAGCAGTCGTTCGGTGACACCAAAGGACGTTGGGAGCTCGTCATCCATGATCCACCTGCAGCCTCCACTCTTGTGCGGATCCCGTGCAGCAATGTTCGGTTGGCGTTTTCAACCAAACCGTTAGCCTGGGGATGAGCCACGGAGGTGAAGTGGTTGTAGATCCCGAGCTCGGCGCATTTCTGCTTGAAGAAGGTGCTGTCGAACTGCTTCCCGTTGTCAGAGGTGATCACCCTTGGGACGCCAAACCTGCAGAGAAGGTTCTTCCATACGAACTTCCATGCGGCTTGTTCGGTGATTGTGGCAACAGGTTCGGCCTCGATCCACTTGGTGAAGTAATCGATGGCCACGAACAGAAACTTCTTCCGCCCTTGGGCCTCTGGGAAGGGACCCAAGATATCAATGCCCCATCTGGCGAAAGGGCGCGGCTCGAACAGGCTGTGAAGCTGTTCGGCAGGCTGCTTGATGAGTTCTCCGAACTTTTGGCATTCTGGACATTTCCTGACAAAGGACATGCAATCCTTCTGAAGAGAAGGCCACCAGAACCCTGCTCGGATGATGCTGCGCGCTAGCGTTCTGCCCCCAGGTGGCTTCCGCACAGCCCCTCGTGAACTTCTTCTGTGGCCGCAAGGGCCTCCTCAGGGTTGAGGCAACGCAGAAGAGGTCTTGCAAGGGACCGTCGGTACAGCTTGCCTTCTACGAGGGTGAAATGCTGAGAGCGCATCCTGACTTTCCGAGCTTCGCCCTGTTCGGGCGGAAGCTCACCCAGGAAAGTACGCCAAGAGAGGGTCCACCCAACTCGGGTTGGTGGGCCCGTTTCTATGGCGGCTACATCAACCTCCGTGCTCGGTAAGGCGAGCTCTTCAATAAAAACGGAGCGGGAAGGGGCGATGTCACCTGAAGATGCCAATTTGGCCAGTGCATCAGCTCGCGCATTCTGCTCCCGTGGAACATGTATAACTTCGAAGTATACGAGGCCCTCTGTCTGGCTCTTGACCTGTTGGAGGTATTGAGCCATGCGGGGTTCCCTCGCTCCGAACTGTCCGCTCACCTGGCTGGCAACCAGTTGAGAGTCACTAAAGACTCTAAGCCGAATGGCTCCAAGGTGCCTAGCCATGCGGATACCGGACAGCAAGGCTTCGTACTCGGCCACGTTGTTGGAGGCCGGAAAGCGGAAACGGAGGGCGTATTGGAACTCTAACCCCTCCGGGGAGGTGAGGACCAACCCGCTCCACTCCCTGTGACACAAGAGGATCCGTCGACGTAGAGCTCCATGGGGGTTCGTCTGCCAACGGTGGATCCTGCTCGGCCGGAAGGGTACATTCCGCCACGAAGTCTGCTAGCGCCTGCGCTTTGACCGCCGTCCTCGGTCGAAAGCTGATGTCGAACTCACCAAGCTCTATCGCCCACTTAACCAACCTGCCGGAAGCCTCCGGCCGCTGAAGGAGGATTTCAGCGGCTGATCGGTTAGGACTGTAACGGAATGGGCCTGAAAATAGGGCCTAAGCTTCCGAGCAGCCGTGACGAGAGCAAGGGCGAGTTTTTCTGCTCTGGGGTACCTCCTTTCAGCTTCTTGGAGGACCCTGCTGATGTAGTATACTGGATGCTGCGCGCTCCCACTTCTCTGATCAAGACTGCACTGATGGAGTGTTCGGTGACCGAAAGGTACACGAACAGGGTTCTCCGAGCACAGGCTTTGAGAGAACAGGAGGGGCTGCCAATATGCCTTCAGCTCGGTGAAGGCAGCCTCACATCTTCAGTCCACCGTACTTGCCCCCCTTGCTTCGAGGCGCTTTTAGGGCCTCGGAGCAACTTGAAGAAGTTAAAACTTCTTTCCGCTGCTCGGGACATGAACCGGTTCAGTGCCGCAAGACGCCCTGTCAGACGTTGGACGTCGCGCACTGTCTTTGGACTGCTCATCTCAAGCACGGCTTGGATTTTCTCCGGTTTGCCTCTATTCCTCTATTTGACACGAGGAAACCGAGGAACTTGCCCGCCGAACACCAAACGCGCACTTGGCAGGGTTGAGCTTCATATTGTACTTTCGCAGAGTTGCAAAAGTTTCCTGGAGGTCGGAAATGTGGTCAATGCTCGGAAGCGTTTTGACCAACATGTCATCCACATAGACTTCCATGTTGCGCCCGATCTGTGCTCGAACATCTTGTTGACCAGCCGCTGGTAAGTCGCGCCCCGTTCTTTAGACCGAAAGGCATTCTGGTAAAACAGTATAAGCCTAGGTCTGTGACGAACGTCGTGGCGTCTTGATCGGGGGATGCATACTGATTTGGTGGTAACAGAGTAGGCATCCAGAAAGCTGAGAAGCTCGTGTCCGGAAGTAGCATCCACCAGCTGGTCAATGCGCGGCAGAGGGAAGTTGTCCTTGGGCGTTGCTTTATTGAGATCTTTGTAATCCACGCACACACGCCATTTACCGTTGGCCTTGCGTACGAGGACCACATTTGGAGATCCATCTTGGATATTGGGCTTCTCGGAGGAGCCCAACAGTTCGGCTCTTGACTACGTGATCCTGAATCACGGTCTGCCGTTCACGGTTCACAGGTCGCCTCCTTTGCTGAACTGGTGGGATCCGTGGATCCAGGCGGAGGCGATGGACCATTACCTCCGGGGGATGCCCGGAAGCTCATCATCAGACCAGGCGAACACGTCCAAATTGGCCAGCAGGAAGGCTGTGTAGCGCTGCTGCTCGGCCTCAGTTAGCAAGGCGCCAATATATAGGACGTGTTCGGGGTCTTCGTCTACCTGGATGGGGATTAAATCTTCAGCAGGCGTTCCTCGGCTGGTGGAAGGTTGATCGGTCGCTGGAGGGGCTGGATCAGCGAGTGGTTGCTTGTCCCTTAGGAGAGGACATAGCAACGGCGAGACTCGCGCTGACACCCGAGCACTTCGCCGACTCCCTCGGAGTAGGAACTTCATCTTCTGATGGAGTGACGAAGGTACTGCTTTGATGCGCCCGATCAGACCCCTGCCGAGGATGGCGTTGTATCCAGGCATGTTGTTGATGACCAAGAAGTCAACAATCTTGGTCACAACCCTCGGAGCCGTCCCTAAGGTGATTGGGAGGCGAACCCTTCCCATGGGCTGGACCGAAACTCCCGAAAAGCCGAACAAAGGCGAGTTTACAGGGGTGAGTTGGTCGGTTCTCAGGCCCATGAGGACAAAACAGTCGTAAGCCAAGACATCGGGGGCGCTTCCATTATCCACCAGAATCCGGCGCACATTACAGTGGTTGATGGTGGCCGAAATGACCAACGCATCGTGTGTGGGTTGTAACCCCTACAAGATCTTCGTCCGAGAAGGTTATAGCCTCCTCGGGCTGTGCGCGTGCAGGACTGGCGGGGTATGGAGCCGGCCGAGGTGCCGAAGGCCTATCTACGACATGCACTCGCCTTGCGTAGTCGCGTCGGCTTCGAGTGCTTTCGCCGCCTGCGCCGAAGCCTCCCGCGATCACGTTGATCTCCTGCCCATTGGGCTCATTGTTGATCGGCTGTTCGGGGGTACGCTCGCGGCGTCTGGGGCGCTCTTCATTCCGGCGCACGAACCGCCCAAGATAGCCGCGCTTGATAAGGTCTTCGATTTCGTCCTTAAGCTGGCGGCACTCGGAGGTGTCGTGGCCGTGGTCGCGATGAAAGCGACAGTACTTGTTCTGATCGCGCTTCCGGGGGTCGGAGCGCATCCTTTGTGGCCACCGAACAAATGCTTCGTTCCTGATCTCTGCCAGGATCTGTTCGGGTGCCACGGTGAGGGGGGTGTAGTTGGTGAAGGGGCGCGGACGACGCGGAGAATCACCATTGCGTCGTCCCTTCTTTCGATCTCGGTCGGAACCGTTGTCGGAAGGCCGCTTCTTATCCGACTGCTCCCCCTGCTCGACCCTACTTGCTGCCAGGCTCTCCTCGCAAGCCGCGTGGCGCTGTGCGATGGAGAGCAGCTCGGCGAGGGTAGCGGGCTGCTGAACGCCGAGGGTCCTCTGCAAAAAGCCGTCGCGAGTGCCCTGGATGAGGGCACTGGTTGCCAGAGGGACGTCCAGGCGCGAGATGCGAAGCGCCTCTGTTCGGAACCTCTTCACGAAGTCCCAGAGCGCCTCGCCTTTCTTCTGGCGTACGGCCAGGAGAGACGCCGCCGTTCGCGGCTGCGACCTTCCGCCAAGGAAGTTGTCCCGGAAGGACTTCTTCAGTTGGCGGAAGGAGGTGATGGAGCCCGCCGGGAGGGTTTCGAACCAGGCCCTGGCGGTCTCCTTGAGAGTTGCAGGGAAGGCCCTGCACTTGGCCGCGTCTGATGCTCCATGGAACACCATGTGCGACTCGAAGCCGTGGATTGTCGGCCGGGTCGGTTGTGCCGTCGTAGGGTGCGATGGTGGGCAGAGGGAGCTTGGAGGAGACCTGAGCTTCCAGATCTCCCTGCTGAAAGGGGAGCGGAAGTCCAAGTCATCCTCCGCCGGAGCTTTCCCCTCCGCATGCTGAACCATTGCGTCCATACGGCGCTCGAGGTCGACCACACGCCTTAAGCGCCTAGCGAGCTCCTGCTCGGAGTTGGCAGGGCCCCCTTCCGGACGCGTGGGAGTTGCCTCCCCGACTGATCGTGGCGGACGGGGGGAGGCGACAGAGCGACGGGGCGAACGCCCGCGGCGCTCCGGTGCCCGCTCTTCCGACGGAGCTCGGTGGGAACGGCGCGGCGAATCAGCCTGCTGCTCTTGAGGCGCCGGGGGGGGGGGGCGCGAGAGCGTCGATGCGACGATTCCGCCTGCCGCTCGCGCTGCAGGGAAACCGCCGGGGCGGCTGCTCCTGCCAGCTGAACCTGTAGGGCGAGGCAGACGCCCGTCAACTGCTGCATCTGCCCCCGAAGTTCTGCTACTTCAAGGGCAGTTGCAGGTGCGGCGGCCGCTGGTGCAGGGACGTCGTGATTAGCGCCAGCAGGGGCGATAGCGACGTCAACAGGGGGGATCGCCGGCGAGAGTCCCCTCGCGACTGACGGGACCTCGTCGCCCGGCTCCCTACATTCTGGTATGAGGATCGTTCGCGAGCCATGGCTGCGTTGTTCCCACAGACGGCGCCAAATGTGGTGGCGTAATCCTGTTTGGGCCTGAGCCAAACGGGCCTCCACTAGAAAATGGGGAAGACGATCGCCGGTGTGGACGAGAGCCTGCAAGACCAGAATGGATCAGGGGCCCGGTGAAGACCGGGAAACCCTCCGATGCCTATCAGTGGAGAGTTTGCAAGGCAGAGGGTTTTGGAGTATGGAAGCATATTCGCGTGAGAGAGAACGTACCGTTGCATGTACTGTACCTGTGCTTTTATAGGCGTTGTGCCAAGGCCAACGTGAGTAACGTTGGTAGATCGTGCCTGAAAATGCGCCTTGATGGGCACGCATAACGGGAGGAGTTATGCGCTCAGTGCCCGTTGGGATGCCAGGCAGTTCTTGCCTCTGATGATGGAGCGCGTGGCCTGGGGCGGTTATAACCGCGGCGTAAGCCAGAGAGCCTGCCCGGCACCCTCTGGACACACCTTCCGAGCAGGTGACCCACATGGGGGCTCGAACGTGCTGTTCGGTGATATCCAGGGTGTACCGGCATCAAGATTGACGCTCCTGTTCGGAAGCCGTCCGCTAATGAGCTCAGCAACGCTTCGCTTGGAATGACTGGCACGTGGGCCCCCTTGCACCCGATCCGCACGAGACGTGGCCGTACGGGAGTCGCGTCACAGAGAGAAGGCACTGATGGGCCTTGACGCATTGGGCTTAGGTGGCAGGAAACAGCCACCACAGTAGGCTTGCTCAGTGCTCCGATGTCGCTCCTTCTTGACCATTCTACCTTTGATGCGTTCAGTAAGGTCAGTCACATCTTCCAGCAATTGGCTTTTCTTGACCATCTATGGATACGTCTGAATGTCCGGAGGTGCCAGCTGTGTGATGTAGGCGGGCCTGAGCCCATTTAGAAAGCACTTCGCCTTCATCCTTTATGTGCCGACAAGATGATTGGCATATCGTGCCAATCGTGAAAACCGAGCCTCATACTCAGCAACTGTGAGATTCCTCTATTTCAACGTTGCGAACTCAGCGACTTTCCTTTCTTGGACTCGTTCGGAAAAGTACTTAGAGTTGAAGTGCTCCTTGAACTCATTCCATGTGAATTGTGCATCTGCCCTTGTAGCTTCAATGGACTCCCACCATGCACCAACCTTTCTAGCTGTAATGTCGCCAACAGAATTTATCACCATCCGCGCATTGCATGACGCAGAAAATGTGTTCATTTCTTCCCGCCAATTCTCTACCTCGTCAGGTCAGTGTTCCCACTGAATCGAGGCGAGTTCAAGTTGCGAAATTTCGGTGCAAGTCTCCATCCCACAGTATTGTTGTTATTGGCTCCAGCAGCCTGAAGCAATGCCTGAGTCAGCTATATGGTTGTTGCATATCACGGAGTTGAGCATGCTCCGCTGCCATTGTTGTGATTTAAGTTCCTTCAAAAGAGAATGTATATAAGATAATGATTTTGCACTAAGTTTGTGCATGTGTGAGTTCATTTTATCTTATTACTCTTGGTTCTACCCTTCTCACATAGGTATGGAACTTAGACTCTAAGTCACTCGTTCGGAAAAGTACTTAGAGTTGAAGTGCTCCCTGACTCATTCCTGTGAATTGTGCATCTGCCCTTGTAGCTTCAATGGACTCCCACCATGCACGAGCATGCCCTTTCTAGCTGTAATGTCCCCCCAGAAGTTTATCACCATCCGCGCATTGCATGACGCAGAAAATGTGTTCAATTTCTTTCCGCCAATTCTCTACCTCGTCAGGGTCAGTGGTCCCACTGAATCGAGGCGAGTTCAAGTTGCGGAAATTTCGGTGCAAGTCTCCATCACCACAGTTATTGTTGTTATTGGCTCCAGCAGCCTGAAGCAATGCCTGAGTCAGCTATATGGTTTGTTGCATATCACGGAGTTGAGCATGCTCCGCTGCCATTGTTGTGATTTAAGTTCCTTCAAAGAGAATGTAAATATAAGATAAGATGTTGCACTAAGTTTGTGCATGTGTGAGTTCATTTATCTTATTACTCTTGGTTCTACCCTTCTCACATAGGTATGGAACTTAGACTCTAAGTCAAGGCAGGTCAAACCTAGATCATCCTATACTCAAGAATAACCTAGGCTCTGATACCACAAAACTGTAATACCCCGACGCAGAATATCAGAGCGGAATTATAATTATTAAATAGTACAGAGCGATAAAATAAATAACAAACCATTGCACAAATAGAATAATACCAAATAAACTCCAATTTCATTAATAATCCACCAACCTCCATTACAATCACTAATAACTCATCAAACTTCATGAACTAACTATTACATCAACATATTAGAGTCAAAACTAGGGCCCATAGTACTTCATTGAAAATCAACTAAGAGCTAACTGACTCACTAACACATATCTATACTAACTAACTACTAAAGTAGTGGTTGCTGAAACGGGTCACTCCTGAGCATCCTCCTTAGTCCCCTCCTCGTGAGTGTGGTCATCACCATCCGACTCACCTGAACACATGAAATAAAAACCCAGGATGAGCGAATAACACCCAGTAGGACTTAATATCTCATGAACACAAGCATGGTTTAAATAATTAATGTTTTAAAAGGCAAGGTAACTAAAGAGTATAGTCATGTAGAGCAAGTAACGATAACATGAGAACGATACACTAGTACAGAGAAAATAGCACAACCAGAACGATAATAGAATGACCATGTAACGATAATAGTACGTAACGATAGCACTTGTATAGCACTTGACTAGCTTGCACTTGTATTGATAGCACTTTGATTGTCATAGATTAATCTAGATAGTATAATGGCACTGGATATATGACGTACACATCCTGGATCATTTTAACTCCCATGGGCACTGACACTTTTCGGGCGCTCATTTCAGAACCAGATCAGGCCCTATTGCACTGGCATTAATCATTTCTTTATCTTAGACAATCACACGAATGGCCAAAAGAGTACTAAGAAAAGATGAGAGTAATAGACGAAATAGATGAGAGTGTAGAGAGAACGTGAACAGATGAGAGGATATAGATAGTAGACGAGATAGGGACAATATCGTAAAACAACGTAACACCGATGGTAACAGTTGCGCAGTACTAGGTTAGGTACCGGCAGTCTGGTAGAAGTCACAACCGCCCACTAGCCGTGCCGTGAACATGAGCCTGGTGGTACGGCGTGATCACAAGATAAGAAGAGAACACACTAAGGCCATGGATCGTATTGATCCCTAAGGGTGTAACAGGTATTAGGGTACAACCAGCTCATCGGCTAAGGACGTATGTCAAAGCCAAGAAGACTTACAGAGGCCTTGACAAGGAGTCCCTGGTCCAGTCATGAGTCTTCCCGGTGGAGAGGTGGTCCATGCCAAGAGAAAGTGTGTAAAAACTGGTCCGTCGTGCCTTGAGTGCTCGAAGGCCGAGGGAAACGGTAACGGTGTAGAAAACGAGCAAGTAAAACAAAGACAAATGTAATTATTTAAAATAGATATTTAGTAATTTATTTTGCTAAATTACCAGATACATTATCGAATAATTTAATAGAGTTAAATGGCAACATGATGGTTAAGTGTGTGCATGTGTAAAATCATGAGAACATGTATGATTGTGCACATACTTTTAAAATTAATAATTTCATGGAGATTTTATCCATTTACATTATCAAGTCAAAATTAAATCATGACAGTACTTAAATGAAGTTAATTAGGGCTTATATGTTATTAATAGCAGGGTTATAATGGTAATTTAGGGTTCTGGCCGCAACAGTCAAGTCGCAACGCAGGGTACTATCACGATCAGTCGCGATGCAAGGGTTTGGTGCGATCAAGTTCAGGCGCGGCCCACAGGGCTGTCGCATTAAGCCATCGCGACAACCCATGCATGTCGCGTTCAGTCGAACCGCGCTGGGGGTGAACCAAGGCATGTCGCGACATGTCGACCCAATCGCGATCAGGTCGCGACAATCCTCCTTTTCGTGACCCTCCCTAAGGTCGCGGCGGATCGGACCGTCGCGATCTCAAGAGTGGCTCGAGT
This sequence comes from Colocasia esculenta, assembly GCA_014218235.1. Lineage (NCBI taxonomy): Eukaryota > Viridiplantae > Streptophyta > Magnoliopsida > Alismatales > Araceae > Colocasia > Colocasia esculenta. The sequence goes on along the minus strand of CM024762.1, from coordinate 139,586,972 downwards.
CCCAAAAAGGGGTTTGCTCTTTTTCCAGTGGATCTACATGATACAAGGCACTTAAAAATTCGATAAGGAATCGCACAGTAATCCAAAAATGATGAAACTAATTTTAAACGACAATAAACATGGAGATCTATCACTGGAAACAAACAATTAGAAATCAGTCATGTATGGAACATGTTTTGACTAGGTTACTTTTTGTTGACCTAATCATGCACATGTCTAGGAAATGATTTAATTCACAATGCATGCTCAATAGAATTTGGGCAAACCAGACTCGTTAGAACCCTAACAACAAGCAGTATTTATGGTAATTTTATCAAGGCATTAGCATGAGTAGATTCAAGGTTACAAGCAAAACATAAAGGTTTGGGCAAGACTTGTCAACATAAATTTGAGTATTAATTCGTCCTCGTGCAAGAACGAAAAAGGGCGAAACAAGAGGGCTTTTGAAAAGATCATGAAGTCTACCTAGGATAATTTTTACACGAATTTAGCTTGAGAGATTGCCTACCTTTCGTTGAAGTAAAAAAAATCCTAATTTGGAGACGAAAAAAGAAAAAATCCTCCTTGCTCCAAGCCTTCTTCTCCCTTGCTCCTTCGTCCTCCAGAGTTCCTTCTGTGGTCTAGGGGGTGATAGGGCTGAGATTGGAGTGTTTTGTTGGCTAATAGAGTCCAACCCCTTCTAAGAGTCCTTCCTTCCATAAAATTTCGAATTTCTCATACTTATCACCAACTTTTCTTCTTTTATCTCCTAATTAGGGTTGGAAAGAGAGCCAATTTCGTGGTTAATAGGTTAGGATAAGTTTAAGACTCTTTTTAGGATAGATATGAGTTGTTTAATATTTATCTTACCCTCTTTTATTTAATTACTATTATTTTAAATCTGAATTTGACATAATTACCTCCCATCTCATGATGGGCTCTTCACATTTGGGCCCAACAATTCATGTTAAGACTATTAATAAAACCCATCACTAATTTTAGCTTAATTGACTTTAATTTAATTCCCTTAAATTCTATTTATTTCCTTTTTATTCTAATTAAACCCATTATCTCATTTATTTAATTAAAAATATTTATTTTATTTAGACTTTAAAAATCAAGGATACTACACACCCTCTCTCCCTCCTACTTATAAATACCCCCCTCTTTCCTCTCTCTCTCTCTCTCCCACTGTGTAAGAGACCAAGGAAGAATAGTTAGGATTCTTGAAAGGAAGAGAGAGTGTCAATCAATTATGTTCTTTTGATCTCTAGCGAGTGAGATTATGTCGAAATTCTTTCTCAAGTTTTACTCCTATGTAGAGATGTTGTTGGAGTGATCTCTCGAATTTCTTTTACTAAGTCTTAGTGTTCACTCGAAAGTCTTCCTCTAAGCAGAGATGATGCTAGATTGATCTCCCGAAAGTCCTTTTCTTTATTGGAATGCTGTCGGAATGGTGAATTGATCTCTGTTCTACCTCCAAATTTTGTCAGAATACAGTGAGGATCTCAGAGCTCCACATAGGAGAGGAAAGAGGAGCTTAGGGTTTATTCTCTACCCATGGAGTAGATTTTTCTCTAACATATCTTTTTTGATAACGAGGAAATCCCGCCCGTGTGGCTTTGTGGACTCAAGGATTGTGTTCGTGAAACTCCAAGGTCAGGATTTGGCAGCTCCTACTTTCCGTATACCCGTATTGCCCTTACCCCACTTGACCAGAAAAACCCCGATTTACACACCTCGAGGATTGCATGTACATCAGGTAAATCCCCCCAAATCAGGATCGAACTCGGGACCTCTTGCTTTAGCAAGAGTTCTAACCGATCGACCCAGTCGTTAGCGATAGGTCTCACCACCTTGATTTAGTATAAGATTAAATTTAATAAGTGAATTATTCTATAATATTGTTATAATATTTTTTAAATTTTTTTAAATTTATATAAAAAACAGATGTGTGCAAATGGCCGAACCTCCGGCATTATAAATGAGTTCTTTTTATCGTCTATTTGTTATGTCTCAATACTTTCACTAAAGATGCCATAAAAAATATTATATATATATCTACACACATATATATTTATTTCCCTCGCACCTTCCCCTTGGAGCGCCAGAGATCTGCGCCTCATTTTCCCTTCGTGCCCTCCTTTTTCTCTTCTCCGCCACCTGTTTTCTCACTCTCTCTCTCTCTCTCTCTCTCTCTCTCTCTCTCGACTGCTTCGGCGGCTCGGCCGCCGATTGCTCCACCACCGACTGGCACCGCCTGCCGCCGCCGATGCCGCACCGCCACCGCCTATACCGCATCGCAGGTTCCCTCCCTCCCCGTGCACCCCCTCCGCCAACACCTCCATCCAAGCCCCCTCCCTCGCTGCGCACCCCCTCTCCGCCATCACTTTCACCTGGGCCCACTCCTCCCTGCACAACACTGCCCCCTCTACCACCACCCCACCCCCAACCCTGGCTCCCTCCCTCCCTGCGCACCCGCCTCCGCCAACACCCCCCCCAAAACCCAGTGCTCTTCTGTTGCGTCTCCTTGCTCCGCCCCGCTCCCCTTTCATCTTGCAACATCCCGTCTCGCTTCGTTTCGCTTTCAGATTTGTTCTTTATTTTATAAATTACCTCCCATGTTCTGCTGCTTTGTTTCCCTGCAACTTCACCGTGAGCTCCTCTCGGTGTCTGTGCTGCTGTTTTTGGTCGTTGGTCTTCATCGGGCTTGCTTAGCTTTTGTTCTTCGTAAAAGCAGAGAGAGCCACCGGCCGGGCGGAGATGGCTCATTCGAACTTGCGAAGCTTCCTGACGTCTACGACTCCCAGAGTTCGTCCGCAATTCATCCCCAAGGTTGTGCCTTTGTTATCCCTTCTTCCTCCTGTTTGAGTTGTAAGATGTGAATGTGCATCGATCTTGGCGATCTGCTGCCTGGTTTTGATGTATCCAATCTACCCACCCAGAAGCTTATTGGCTTCTTCGTCTAGGTGGGAGTTTTTTCTAGTGCAGTAGCTGGTTTTAGCTCTCGTTTCCATTTAGGGAGTTTTCATAGGTGTCTCAGAGGTGCAGCTCAGTGCTATGTATGGATACTTTCTTGTTTACTTTTTTCTTTGTTTGTTTGCATTTTGGAAGCTTCAGACTTCTTTGTGAGTTTATTATTGCCTTTTTTGGTTTCTGTCTTGGTTATTTCCTTTAACTTTCACGTGAAATATCTATTGCACTAGAAATGACTTCTTGTTCTTGACTGATTTTGATTTTATAGGCTGATTTTGATTTTATAGTTCTTGACTTATTGTTTGACGTCTTTTATCTTGTTTTCTGAGAGAAGGTAAATCAATTAGCAGAGAAACATCCAGGGTTGATTTCACTAAGGAGTTTCGATCTTTCTCCTGCTAGTAGGATGTTTTTCTGAGGCAAAGCTGGTGGTAAATCAAGTCATGGGTTTCAGGCTTAGTGTTTTTTTTTTTCCTGCTCATGGGTCTTTGTTTTCCGAGTTATTTACAAACAAATAATCTAGGAACTAGGACCTTCTGCCATATTTTCTTCTTTATAGTTTGTTCCTTAGATTGTCTGTCACTCCTTTTTATTGGCTTCATATCCTTTTGTCACTGCATTCTCTTGACCATGCTACGGAAATGGATTATCACCTTCATAAGAAACCATAATACATCTTGTAAACATTCAATGGCTATAGAGCTTATCACAAGAAGTCTATATTTACCTGTTTTATGCTATCTCATGCTTTTAACTTTAATCATGACAAAACTATTCTGACAAAAAATTTGAATAATGGTCATACTTTATTTTTTAGACTCATGAATGGTAACCCTAACTCATTATTATGTATTATTATGGTGGCTGTTATTATTATTTCTCAAACAATTAACAATATCCAATGACCTGATATTAAGGTGTGAAAGAAGAAACTTGTTATTATAGGTTTTAATACACTGAAGAATAGTTTCTAAATCTTTGTAGTCTCTAATGATTGAAGAATATCATGTGCAGAATTTTTTATTTTCACATCATCATCACATGTCTTATGTTGTCCATTTATGGTTGATAAATCCCATGTTGGATCCAAGGATATGTGCTGTACATGGTTGAAAATTTGACATGTAGGTAGTCGGTAAAGTTTGACATGTGGCAGGATTTTGGTGATAATGATAATGATGGTAGAGGTGAACTTGCCTACTAGTGATATCTAGTTGTCTACAATGTGGTTTCAGTTACTTTCATAAATAACTTTATAAAGGCTATTATTTTCTCAGGAAGTGAATCATTTCCTTTTATATGTTTTTAATGGAAAAGAAAAGATCTTCTGCTTTCAGACTCTAATTTACACGTTCTATAATCAGAGTACTTTACTTGAAGGCAGATGCATGGCGCTCTTTGTGCTTTCACGTCCTCTTACTATGGCAATTCTTCTGGTTCAGTTTTGTTTGTCTCATTGAAGATGCTTCTATATGTGTGTGTCCTATATCTTTTCTATTATGACCACTTCTTTTAATTCACTTATTATGCCCCAACCTTTATGGCAAGACATGTTCTTACGTATTCTTTATCTGTCATTATTTAGCACACATGTTATTTTTTTTTTCTTAATAAAAGTGTCATCATCCTCGTTGTTATGTTTATTTGCAGGTCTCATCACAAACATACAGCTTAGATGCAAACTTGTGTCTTCTGAGACTTTTCCAGGTTATGATTCGAGGTTTTCATGTCAAGCCTAATGTAATTTCTATTTTGGGTTGTTCAATTTTCTCATTATTCCTGATGTTCATTTTTTTTCAGTTTGAACCAGAGAGAATGAACCTGCAAATTATAGTTCGGATATTGGTCAAGGTGTGGATCTAGTGGCTGAATTATTTAAAGATTATGCTTGTCATTCAATATGACATCCAATGCTTAATTTACTTTCTTTCACTTTCAAAACAGGCTCTTATGCCACTGCCAGCTCCAGATTTTAACCTATGTCTCTTTCTAATCCCAGAGCGTGTGGTATGGTGTTCTAACCTGTGATTGTTGTTTATTATCATGGGTTGTTTTATATTTTCTTAGGAGTGTGCCATAAAGGTTATGCCATTTATCTTGTGATAAATGCCCGGATCCACCATTAAACATTAGAGTCTAGCCAACAACTGACTCATTAACCACTGGCTGAGCATATGTTGTGTTGTTGTTGTTTTTTTTTTTTCCTGTTCTTTTTCCCCCTTTTGTGGGGTGGGGTGGGGGCAGTGCAGCTATTGAACATGGGTGGTAGTGTGGCTTTTCATTTCACGATAGTGCCCTGCCACAATGGCATGGACCTCCAAAAAAAGCATGGAAAAAAGGAAACTGAGGTGTTTCCCTTGAGGGTTACCATTGTTATTGAATTAAGTAAAACTTCATCGTATGAACTATAGATTTCAGTGAGAATCCTAATCTATATTGGAAGGTATTCTTAGTTATAGTTGTCAACTTTTCTTTGTTCGCCAGCAAAAGGAAGAGCAGATCAAGACAATGATTGTCCTCTCACACTATCTTGAGGTATGTACATGTGCTATTCTTAGTTGTGAATGTTACAAAGTATACCAGTTGTTTCACTGGCCTATGTTCTTGCTTATCATGCAGACTGCAAGATTTCACCAGTTTTGGGATGAAGCAGCTAAATATCGCAGCATACTTGAAGTTGTGCCAGGTAAGCAGCCATTGAAACATCATTCACCAGCAGCATTAGGGGACTTGCTTGATGGGATTGTGAAATATATTTTCTTCAGCATCACCATATTTTTCATCAAGTTCATTCTTAGCTTTTAACCTTTTGGGACCACAATAGCAAGGTTCGACGCATCGGGGAATCGGGGCGAATCGGGTTTTTCCTGATCCGCCACGATTCTCCTGAATCGGGCCGATTCGCATGGGAATCGGATGGGAATCGGTCCGATTCGATGGGAATCGGGCGAATCGGGTTCCTCCTGATTCGATCCGATTCGGACCGATTCGATCCGCCACGCCAAACCATGCACAATAGTAGTGCTTTTATGAGTTTTACGGATTCTTTTCATTCTTGGGATGCAAGCATTACAGAACATGCCCCCCGTGTTCCTATTTGAAACAAGTTTCCTCTGCTTTCTGCATCTTAAATTTTATTCAGATGAAAAGTTGTTCATGATAGGCGATGTGGTAGTATGCTTCTCTGTATTGAATGGATGCTAAACGTGTCACATGTTCACCTTGAGCATAAAGTTTGTTTTGTTTCCTCATAACCTATTTTGTAGAACAAACATTGCATTAATAGCTTCTATAAGTAAATTATTGATATTTTGTATCTGGAGTGCTTTTTTTCCTGGAGATTATTGCAATTGATGTTTCTAGAATTACAACATATTGGTGCACAATCTTCAAATTCCAAATTCTTGATAATTACTAAAAAGTTGTCTCATTTCAATGCATCTTGTTTATCATAATGCATGGGCAAACACTTCTAACCTAGGATCTGCTTTATCAGATACATCACAGATTCACAAAAAGATATTGTCTTTCTAAATATATATGGTTGATAACTCTGGTGTTAGTTCTAATATATAAACTTGAGTTTGGAATAGCAACTCATTCGGTTGTTATTTATGGAGGAGCAAATTTTTTTTTATCTTGTGGAGTTTCAGTGGGTTCTCTCCGACAGTGTATTATTCAGGTTCACAAGTTATTTCCTTTGCTCACAATAATATTTATTTTTATAGGAATGACTACCATTGTGTTTTTGATGAATTTTCATTTGAATGCCCTCTATTTTTTCAGGTTGTTATGCATGAAAGGACAGGATGTGGTTATGCTTCACTCACCTGGCAGGATATTTTTGTTGATCATGATCTTCTTGTGGTAGTATCTGTGATTATTAATCTTATTTAATGTTGTTTATCTAGTCTATCTATTGCTTGAAAGTCGCACTCTTACTTTCATAAATATCATCTAGACAAAAAGCAGAGATACAATCCTTGTCACTGAAACTTGGTACCGTGTGCAGCTATTCTCATTGATAATTCCTTCTACATTAAGTTCAGGCCTAGTCCAGATTGTTTCTTTGACAAATCTTTATTTTGTATCATTTATTTCAAGTGCTGCTACAGGTCTCTCATGTAAGTTCATATAATGTAGAGAATAACATTTGCTTATAATGAGTACAACAATTGTTCATTAAGTGGAATATAGAATGGGATTTTTCACTTATTTTGCATCAAGAATGGAGAAAAAAGGAACTCATCTGGTGGGAGAAAACCCCTCTGCAACTCACCTGGTTTTACTTAATTCAGTAGTAAAACACGTCACAAGATCATTATTTCTTAGAAAAAGAGTTTTTTAGATTATTAATTGTTTGGAATGAAATGCCTCTGAAATATTTGCTGCATAATGAATGCTACACAGAATGGATTAAGTAGATGCACTTGTCTTAATATATCTATTTTTTTTCTTTTCTGTAGCTTTTTTGCAATTTTTTTTTTTACTTTTTAGGGGAATTCACTGCCTAAATCTTAGGGTTGGCAGGGTTTGTATTTCAAGCAATTTTTTGGCCTAGGTTTGAGTCAGGTTGATTCTGGGTTTTCTGACCCTCTTGGCTCACCAGTTTTAACTTCTCGGTACCCTTTTTCTGTTTGATGTTGGTCTAATATGTTCCACTTACATTCTATCTTGATATTTTCCACTTACATGTGTTCCTATGTATGTTCAGTCAGCACCGTAATCATGCCTGTTCAGCATATCCACACATATTACTAGGAAAATTGTCTGTGACTTCCTATAATAATGATTTTGTTTTGAGGATCAACTTCTAGATTTTCTTATAGATATTTGATGTTCATTCTCTTTTTACTTTTCCTTTTTTAACTTGGAAATCTATTTCAGAGATATTATGAGGATGGAAATTTTGGCATAAGATTGAAAAATGTCCTTATTGTCGAGGAAGCTAACACGCAATATGATTTTGGTGAAAAAGGGTATTTGTCATTTGAGCATATAACATGGGTGAGAAGTACTTCTGCATAGCAGTTTCTCTCCTTATGTTATTTTCTGACTGTTGACTATAATCTTTGTTATGTCTATCCTATTGTTCCACATTATAGTCATCTTTGGTTTTCTTGTAAGACAAAGATAAATTGTTTAAGACACACCATACATCTTGGATGGTACGAAATTGTTTAAAGACACATGTACATATTGGATGGTAGTTTATAGATTTCATTCAAGGAAATAGAGGTTTTCCTTTTTCTCTTTAAAAGCTGTACAAGTTTTTATTCTCGACATGATGTGGACTTCCCAATGAGTCAATTAGTTTATAAGGGAAAACAACTAAGTTGTCAACACTCGTGGACATTCAAATAAACTTATGCCGAAAATGGAGCTCAGATTGCAGGCCCATAACCGGCTGGCTTAAAAAGAAAAAAAAAAGAGAAGGACAAAACTCATCTGGGCAACCCAATATCAGAGGGGCAAAATGGGAAAATAGACCTCCAAAAAAGACTATAAAGAAGGGATAATTGCACAACAAGAAAGGGGGGACCTGGAGGTTCTCTAAAAAAAAAGGCAAGAAGGGTTTGGTGGAAAAGGCAGGGAGGCGGTACGAGGTCTGAAGCCTCATCTTCTTCCTCCAGGCGGCTGGTACGAGAAGAAGAAAAGAAGGGGTAGAAGTTTTGGTCATCTCCTGAAGGTGCAGTACCAGGCAAAGGAAAAAGAGAGAAGAAGAGGGTGAGAGAGCTTCTTTTCTCCTTGGTTTCCCAATGTACCGTGGCTTTCCCCTTCCCCTTTTCATACATGGGAGCATTGATGGCCCCTCTTAAATGCAATGAGACTTTTATATTAAGAAAGAAGTACATCTTCCCTTCTTTTCATGCAATAGGATATGAATATACTATTTGATTCCCATTCTTTTTTCTTTCTTTTCTTTGGCCAGCCGGTGCAGTTTGGAAGCTTCCCTTGTTCCATTGTGCAATAGATGGCGTTTCTCCAATGGGGGTTGGATAATCCCAATGTTCAATCCCCTTTTGTGAGAAAAGGGGTGCAAATCCTCTTGCACATCTGTGGGAGCACTCCCCCTTTGTTTTCCTTTTTTATTTATTAATTTTATTCAGTCACCCGATTTGCCCATTTGGAGCTTCATTTTTGTTTTGGGTGCTCAGTCCCCCCTTGAATAAATGCTGTCGACTCACAGCAATGAGAGTCTTTGGGCATCAAAGAGTAGATAATTTGATATCTACATCTTGTTGGAGTGCCAAATGTGATGTAATAGACCTCAAACTTTCACTGATGGTACTTTTACCTTATCTACGATGAGCATTTTCTTTATTTATGGGTTTTGTTTACTTTGAATGATCCCTGTCGACTCATGGCAGCAATAAGTCTAAGTGTTAAAGGGTTGGATAATACGATATCCATGCTCCGTCTGGGATTGAAATAAGGTTTAATCATGTTCAAAATTGTATGCATGATGTGATTTTCCTTTTTTGGGATGAAAAATCCTTGTCGATAACTGTTCTTTGTGTTAAAGGTTTGTTGCCGACTCACGATGGCAGTGAGCTCTAAACATTACAAGGCTGGATAGCGCAGTGTTTAAACCCATTTATGAGCTCAGATGTGACCTGGGTATGTTCTTAACTTCACATGTGAACCTATCTCGCCTGTTTGTCACAAGTATGCCCTCCAATTGAGCGTCGTCTCCTTATGAATATGTGCCGCCGACTCATGCAGACAGAAGCATGTTTGTTGCTGAATCAACAAAAATGAGAAGTCCATCAAACTATGGGTTGGATTACATGATATCTAGAACACCATTTAATCGCTATACGGGCTTCACGATAACCGAGGTTTGCCATGTCCCGACATGAGGATGTTCATTTATGGCCTCGGTATTTAACCAGTTCCCTTGTAGGCGTGCCTTGGGGATTGGCACCGTGTGCTATTTGGGTGACATCGTTACACGGTAAACATCTCGTTTTTGATACCGTCTCCTTCGTGGTGGGCGGGTACCGCGGCCTCCCCCCTTACCACAAATAATGGGAGGTGTTGTCGAATTTTTTCCGTGCATTTAAGTCGGTAAGAGCCTTTAGAATCCTCACTGGTTGATTGAGTCGACAACATCCTGACAGGATGCCGATTCAACAGTTTTGCCGAGTCAGTCAAATTTTGCCGACTCAGTCATATCTTACCGACTCGGTCATGTCTTGCTGAATGAGTTGTGCATGACCTGCTGAATAGATTGTGCATATTTTGCTGAATGAGCTGCATCTGTCTTGCCGAATGAATTGTATGTCTTGTCGAATGAGATGTTTGGCTTGTCGAATGGGCTGTGCCAGTGCTGCCGACTGAGTATACAATGCTCAAACAGTGTTGACTCACGAGCAGAACTATGACTATTATGTTTTAAGTGGAACAAAGAGAACACATTGGAACTACTCTATAAATAAGAAAAGTAACAAATGACCAAATGAATAAAGAGATCAAATGATGATACATAAGATGATAATGATCATAATGAATTAAATGCCATCAAATAGACATATTTTCTTGTTGCCACTTGGGCTTAAATTCAAGATGTTATTTTGCACTTTTATCTGATGTTTCTCTCTCAGGTCATAAGACTTTCTACTCTAGCAATTAATCAAGGGTTTTCTCTCTTAGAAAGATATAATTAACGTCGTTGCGCTTAGGCAATGACGGGATAGTGGTCTCGACGCAATATTCACTTTCGTTTGACGAAGTTAAACGGCGTGCAAAGAGACTCAAAGTCCTCTAACTTTCAGAGGCAGAACATGTTGTCATGTATGTGACTGGCACGCCTGCGCTCGGCAATTGCATGTTCATCTTCCATCTTCATGGCTTAATTAACATTCGACGAGATTTGAATCTGTAATATGCAGTCATATATCAATGAGAACATGCTAAATATAAATTTTAAATGAAAATCATTGTCATAGATTATTTTCATTTCCACAATGCTCCATTAGTTTAATCTCAGCGTTGTGTGAAACTTAACTACTAGAATCTTTTGATTGTTCGTTGTTTGTCCGGTAATATACAAATCTCAGTGATGTGATACATGGTTTAGAGTTTTTTTAATGATGTATTTTTTTTTCCTGTGTAGGCTCCTTACCAGAAAAAGTGGATGAACCTCACAATGCTGTCTTCTGATAAGATAAATTGGGTGGATGTGTACCATTCTGCATGTAGAAAACTCTTGGCACCATATCTGAATGAGGAGTCGAATGGTTGAAGAAAGCAACAGAGCCTATGTTTACCTTAGTTTCCTGTTTGCCGGTTTTAGTCGCCCTTTTTTAATTTACTTTGAAATTTCCTATTTAGACGGACGTCCTTACATCAGAGTATAAAGAGAACTAATTGATTGGGGGTTTGCAACAAACTATCACCCTTATTGGGGGTGGGCACAACCCTAAGAGTGTGCCCATCCCCGTGACATCAGCTCCCCCCCCCCTCCAAATCCAATGGCGGGCTGAGTTTGTTGCAACAAGACTTACCCCCGAGTCCATTAGTCTTCTGCTTGTCTATAAAATAAAAAGAAATACTATTTACTTCTGCACATTTTCCCATAAGGTTGCTTATCCGATCTGGTCTGATTACCTTGGGAAAAGTCTTGTTGCAAACCAAAAGTTTGCAACAAGACTTATGCAAACTTAACCCCTTAGGGTTAGGTGATCATGACATGGGGTATTAATATAATACCCCATGTCATGATGTGGCAAACCCCCATTGGGTTTGCAACACTTGGTACAAACCATTGGTTTGCACCAAGTTGTTCTCTTACCTTGGGCCTGTGTGTTTGTGCAAGTATGGATATTGTTTTGTGATAGATTCATGTGTATTTTGTTTATTGCTAAAGAGATTTATATATTTGTACAAACTTAACAGGTTCAAATATATACAATTGGAAGAATTTATTTAAATTCTTTTTAAAAAATGATATTGTTTTTGTGATAGATTCATGTGTATTTTGTTTATTGCTAAAGAGATTTATATATTTGTACAAACTTAACAGGTTCAAATATATACAATTGGAAGAATTTATTTAAATTCTTTTTAAAAAATCAACAGATATGTAGACGGCTTGCAAAAGCTGTGTACAAAAATTGCTTATGGACTTCGATATTATAGTCTACACAAACTTAAGTTGGCTCTGTATAGCCGTGTATTCAAGATCGTCTATGAAAGATATGCGAGCCGTCTACAAAAATTGTATGTAGACGGGTTACAAGTTATCTACAAAAATTGTTTATGTAGACAGATTATAAGTCGTCGATCCACAAATTTAAGTTGACAGTTTTATGGCCATCTACAAAAAAGGTTTTTAGACGGCTTATAACTGTCTACAAAAATTATTTCTATGAAACTTAAGTAGACGGTTACGAGCAGTCAATATAAGTAATTTTTGTAGACGGCTTAAGAGAGGCATCTACATGTCTTTTATCGACGAATTTTTTCTAGACGGTTTTGTTGGCATACGAAAATTTTTGTAGATGATGTTTTTATCTTTGTAGACAGCTTCCAGCCGTCTAGGAATCCTATATTTCTAATATATATACGTTGATCGCAAAGGCACGAGAAGAACGGGGATGGAGAAGGAGAGGCTGTCTGGGCCTGGAGTGGGCTTGGAAATGGAGGGCAATGGGCTTGGAGATGGGCATACAAACGAGTTATGTGCTGCTATTAATTTCTGAGTAGAGAGGATATCACATGAGCTCAATTTTGTAGGTTGTCGGTTGTCAAGGTAGAAATTTCAAATGGTGGAACCGAAACGAAGGGGGAGCCAGTTGAGCATTCGGTATTCTTGCTAAAATTTGGCGTAGTTAAGTGCACGAGAGGAGTGAAGAGGACGTCCCTATATATGTGATCAGTACTTGAGTTAATTCGACACTTGGGTTGCATATATACAGAGCTCTAGCTGTTTCACGAGCTTATTTCTTCTGACGCTCACCCACAATACCGCGCCTCACCACCAATGCGAACATGAGGTGGCCTAATTAAGATCCTAGGGGCAGTTCTTTTAATTTCTTTATCTCCTATGGTCGTCAGATAGGAGGAATTTAACCCATGGAGCAGCAAGCGTGTATTGCCCTAGCTAGTCCGCCAAACAGATGTCAGATTCGCAAGAAATTTAGTCCTCCCCATCTCTTCATTTTGGAGTATATAGTTGTAAGTCATACGTGCCATCAAAATATGTCATTATATATGTTGTAAATATATGAGAATAATAGAGTTTACTGTTGTGGTTGTCGTTTCTCTATTTGGACCTGAGCCAAACGGGGTTCCACTGAAGAAAGTGAGGAAGACAGTCGTCGGTAGCGAACAGAAGTCTGCAAACACCAGAAAAAGGATCAGGGGGCCCAGTTGGAGAACTGAGGATAACCCTCCGATGCCTAAGTCAGTGGACTGTAGAGAGGCTCGAGAAAGGAAAGTTCAGTGAAATGTGTGACTTCATGCGCATGAGAATGCGTACCTTTGCATGGTCGTTGCCTGGGCCTTTTATAAGCAGAAGCGGTGGAGGAGAGGGACGGAACGTCCCCCAGCAACGTCGAAAAGGGCGCGCCGGTTAGCGCCCTTGGTGGAGAGTTATGTGTTGAGGCACCCGTTGAGGGGTTCGGCAATTAATGCGCCGCTTGATCGTGGGGAGTGCACGACGCAGTCGTTGTAACCGTCATAAGAAGACGGGGGGCTGCTTAAATTCTCCTGGTCAGAGGCACTGAGCAGGTGTCCTGTTCGGTAGATGAGACCTATTGCTCGGCGACCAGGCTCGCTGCTGGATGTTCGGTGCATGGAAGTGTTGTTCGTGTTGAGGAGGCCGCGACGCACACCGAGCAGTGCCTGCTCGGTAAAGGGGCCCTGGGCCGAACATGCTATAGGGTGTCCGGAGACGACCCTTGGGACCCACTGGTACCCTAATGCTGGGATCGTCCTCGGGACCTTGAAGTTGCTCCTGAGGGGACGTGGCGCCCTGAGGAAGGGCCACGTTTGACCGCAGGATTGCGATGTGCCATGATGGGCCTTGCTCGTGTAGGTGGCTAGAAATAGCCACCACAGCTGCTAAGATTTTATTAGTTGGTAGTTGACTCTATCAAGAATTACTGGATTTTATAGATTTTTATTAAAAAAAAAGAAACTACCTCTGTACGTGCATTCACGTAGAATGCGTAGGCAAAGCCCCCTGCATGCTCACGTAGGACATATATAGAGCCGTGAAGAGTCCGCACAAGTAGGGCTGTAAATGGATCCGGATAATATCCGGATTTGATCCGAATTCGTATCCGATTAATCAGATATTATCCGTTTAACAAATATCCGACAAAGCGAATTTTGGATACGAATATTATCTCGATAATAAACAGAGCGGATACGTAAACATGTGATCCGCTTCGAAATTGAGTTATTTTTTATCATTAGATCTTAAATCTAATGATCCAAATGTAATATATAAATATATAATATATCTAATGTTAATTTTTTTTTAGAGAATATTTTTGACACTTGTATTTTTTAAAAAAAAATTATTGATTTTTTTTAATTTTTAGATCACCTAATATCTTTTATTAAGCTTATATTTTCGAAGCGGATAATATCCGTATCCGCTTCGAATATGAAAATTATCCGCTCCGTAATCGAATTGTATTCAGAGTAGATACAAATTATCCGATTAATTATTCGGATCGGAACCGAAAAATCTATATCCACTCTATATCCGAATTATATTCGGAGCGGATACGAATTATTCGATTAACTATTTGGATCGGAACCGAAAAATTTATATCCGCTCCGTTTACAGCCCTACGCACAAGAGTGTGATCAGACAGTAGATATAAGTTGTTTCTAATCCTACCAACAGAGACGTCCTAACATCTTCATACTTTGCCAACAGATTTAAATATAGTAGATATTACATACATAATATCTTAATAATTATTCAAAACTTACATATATTTCTGAGTCACAAGCGAAAAAATCCACCACTTCCTTCGGAGTGGCCCTATCAAAAGATCACAAGGAAAAAAATTAGGTATATCATCATCAGTGGGTTGAACTGGTGGCAACTCAAACACTGTTCGCTACCTCTGTGTTTTTTTTTTCTTTTCCGGAAAGGTAGAGATGTAACATTAAGTGTCATGGCAAAACGAGATCAACCCAGATTAGAGACATAAATACCGAGTGAGTTAAGCCGAGTGCGAACCCATCCGAGTTTAATATGGCTTCTCCAATAAGAATCGAAATCGGCCACGTTAATCGATCACCTAAGTTGGGTCAACCTTGCATTGGGGTGGGGTTCTTGCAGGCCAAAACAGGACACCGGCACCACTACTTCGTAAATAGTGCCAGTGGTCAGGGTGGGTGCGGTGCTGTCGCAAAGTATCCCAACGCTGCAGTCACAGAAAGGAGAAGACCTGACGTGGGCTGTGGGTCTGACAGGAGCGCGGGTGGGTGGGTGGGGTGGGGAGATCAGAACTAGCTGGTTTTTAGTTATTTGTGAACATGGATAAAAAAAAGTTGTTCAGTGGCTTCATTTGATTAATCGGACACGTACGGCGATTCTCGCGTTCTACTAACGCATGGAATTCGAGCGCTTGATCAATCAACATCTTGATCGAATAATTTAATTTTTAAATCAGTTTTATAAGTAAAAAGTGTTGTTCTTTAATAATTAGTAAATAGTGAAACAGTCAGACACCACCTCAGCCTAATTAAAGAATGGCTTTCTATGCAACACTTTCTAAGTGTACGTTCGTGCTCTCAACTCATCACCTTCTCTCTCTCTCGATCGACCGGAGGATTCTATTGTCAACTTGTCGATTTAAGTATGTCTGCCACTGGGGTAGGGTTTTTCAGAGTTGTTTTTTTTCAATTAGTTTTTGGTCTCCTTTATGACTTGATTATTTAATCTTGAAATCAACAAACTTGTTTTTCTTAGAAGTAGGTTTTACGATCTTTTTATAAGATTTTTACATTTTTTTTTAAATTTCTAAGCATGACCTGCTTATAAGAAAGTTAAGTTGATTTATTGGGCTGAAAACTAAATAGAGAAATTACAAGATCAAAAACTAATTGCAAAAGATTGCAAGGACTAACAAATTAAAAGACCCTTAACACTGAAGTCCAGATATTTAGTATACTTTGGTGTCTCACTCACAGACTGCATGATCGATCAAAGAGGATTATATTATACTACCGTATTTAATTTGTCCGTTGAAAATTAACTTTTTACCCATCGTACTTCACATATTTTATTTAAGATGATCAGATATCTAAAGTGAAATAAATTGAAGTTCTCTGCATGCACTAGAGAGATATGACAATAACAAAAAAATATAATACTATATATACTATTTCTCTAGGTACGTACAATAAAAAAACCCTACCTTATAGTTAGTCATCTACATGCATGTTCCACAAACTAACTTAAGAACGGACTCCTTCTTGCGCAATATCATGTGCCAATTTCAACAAATTAAGAATGCTACCATATGTTTTTCATCAGTTCTCATGCCATATGTCGAATGATTTAAATCTGAATTTTTAAATGCCAGTCCATGGGCAAGCAATTAGCATCAAGTTTCCTTCATCACATGATCAGGATCATTCTTTTATAATCACTATGATTATTATCTATATCCATTTCAGTCACGAGCCCCCCAATCCATGAAGTATAATGGCGATCATATCGCCTTAAAGAAAGGTGATTAGTGGGGATCGGTGGGACCCTATATCACATAGACCCAAGTCCAGCTGAAGAAGTAGAGACTTTAGGGAAGGTCGACCTTACATGGACAAGAGAGTGGTGATCAGCTTAATTAAGTGATGCCCACGATTAAAGATTACTAGTTAGTGAAACAATATGTTAGTGTTTTTCGAGCCCGCATTAGGTCGCGGTGGTCTCTCCCCCCCTTGAAAAAGGGAAAATAGTTTAGTAATACCATTTGATAACACATTAAAATAACACACCAATCAAAATACACATCTTCATTATTTATGAGGTATTTTAAATTTTTTTATTTTAATTATTGATGTGGTATAATTTTAATGATGATGTACCAAATGATGTTGCAAAACTATTACTCTTGAAAAAGAGATAGGAGGACATATTTCTCCTCCTCCCCAACTTATTTATTGATTTTTTTTTTTGTGGTTTTCATATATATATATATATATATATATA
The DNA here is from genome assembly GCA_014218235.1 of Colocasia esculenta. Taxonomy (NCBI): domain Eukaryota; kingdom Viridiplantae; phylum Streptophyta; class Magnoliopsida; order Alismatales; family Araceae; genus Colocasia; species Colocasia esculenta. The sequence continues at coordinate 139,569,829 of CM024762.1, read as the reverse complement.
TCTCTCTCTATCTGATGCGTTCAAAACGCACTGAAACAATGGATTGGTGGTTTGCATGATATCAGTCGACCCTCTTTTCTCTCTTTCATATGCCGAACTCAAGTACGTACCATCATGGTTTGTTGACTCTTTTAGGTCAAAAATATGCTGTACTCATGATCAGTAATGCCCCTAAGAAAGTCGGAATCGTGGTTGAGCGTTCACCGAGCTATTTATTTGGTTTCAAGTTAGTGAGAACCACATAAAATTAAGGAGATTGGTTAAGGTTAGATATACTTATATTTTTACAGATCCTAACAATTAATTTAGACTTAATTACATTGTCTGAGACTAGAAATGTTCATGAATCTCTGGTGATTCAATCTGCTATGAAAAGAGTTAGAAATAGCATGTTCGACTTAGGTTAATGAAAGGTTGGGATCATGCAATATAAACTCTGTTTTAGCCGACTACTAATATATTAATAAGTCGACGTCACTTTCTGTCCTGATTTGCCAACGAAATCATGAGTATAATAAATGTTTTATTTATAGCTATATATAGCACTTGTAAATATTTAAAATTGATCCTGCGGGAGTTTTTGGAAGTGACACTTTTTTGTTTGACAAGTAAAAGGAGCATAGAGCTCCATTCATTAAGTAGAATTGATTACATAAACCGTTACATGAAAAAGGACTCCCAATCTAAACAACAAAATGGAGAGAACATAAAAGATCACACAAGAACCCACTTGGGGTAGAATATAGATATGTAATCTCTACAAATAGAGCTTGCTCTTCTAAACCAAGACACAAGATCATGCACCTTTGAGCGAAGTCTCTACAATGTCGAAGAGATGCGGAGGTGAGGGCTGTCATTAGAGGAGATGAGTTGCTAAATCAACATATATAGCTTGGAAGCTGGACAATCTATAGAGATATGCAGAAGATCCAGTATGAGATAAATCTAAAACTCTACGACTCCAAGATAAGGGGCTCCAGAAACCAAACAACAACCGGCACCTTAAAGACTCATCAACACGTGGCAAGCTATAGAGACGAAGGATCTTGTCGATCGCCGGAATAGAGATCTTTGGTGTTGTGGCGAAAGATAGAGAGAATGAGTTGTCGGGCCATTGAGAAGAATGAAGGGGAATAATAGAAGGGGGATTATCATGAGTCGCAACAAGGAGGGGTTGGGAATGGGGAAAGGGGGGGGGGGGGGATCCCACTGGGAAGAGCACCATGAAGGGTGGCACTGAATTTGCCGCGGATGGGCATTCGAAGGTGATGCATCCCTCTGGTGATCGCCAGAGGAGAGGTTACAAAAACCCTAGTTGTGCATAGGTGAAGGCATAGGCAGGAGCACAACAGAGGTAGGTGACACTTTTTGGAAATGACTCAAGCATGCCTCATAAATGCTAAGACAATTGATATACTGTATGAACGATTACTTTGGCACTATAAAAAAAATCAGATCCTCTCGGTCCCTCGCAGGAGGGGACTGAGTTAGTACAAGGGGTATGATATATTTTTACAATTTTATCCCTGTGTAAAACATAAAAAAATTGCATAGGGTGGGATAAAAATGTAAAAATGCATCATACCCCCTTGTACTGACCTAGTCCCCTCCTGCAGAGGACTGAAAGGATTCGATTTCCTATCAAAATAGTGCCCTTCAACCTTCTTTAAGATAGGATTCATATCTTCATTATTCTATACCAAGTAAGGGTCCCAACACACTCTCAACTCAAGAGTTTAAGGCCAAGGATAGTGGCATCTGTTATGATTGAATGTAAGGAGGTAGCTTTTCACGAATTAGTGGAAGCCCATGTCTGAATCCTATCTATTGATAACGGTGCATGTAAAGAGTACCTTTACTTGCTCAAAGGTCTTTAAATCGGGCTTTCATTATCATGTGGACATTGCAAAAAAAATGTTCTTTTTTTAGGAGGATTATTTGATGATTATTACAGGTAACATGACATCGAACATGAGATGACAGTTCTTAGCACGTCTCTGCATAATATAATTATAGAGAATATGAACCACAACATAATAAAAAAGATCACATGTATACTTTCACAGGCCAAGCTACCCAAAAGATTTTGAGATGAGACTTTGAGGACTATTATTGATGTGATCAACTTGTCAACTTGTACAACACTAGATGGTGATGTTGCAGAGCATGCATGGTTAGAGAAAGAAGTCTCACACTTGATGTGAGTGTTTGGTTATCATGTATTTATACATGTTCGAAACATTGAGAGGTGCAAGTTAGATGGTAAAACAAAAGAATATATATTTTTTGGTTAATTACTTACATGTTGAGTTTGGTTATTACAAACTTTGGGATCAAGAAAAAACATAAGGTGTTTAGAAGTAGAGATGTGGTTTTCTTTGAGGATTAAATTCTTGAGGGTTTGGAGAAGAAGACACCAACTATGACTTCTACAAAAAGATTAGTAGACTATGACCCAATTACTCCTCCAATACATTAAGGTGACAGAGAATATGTGTAGAAAGATGGTGTAGAGGAGGATGCTGACTTACCTGCAAGACACACTGAATAGAACCTTAGTTGAGAAGATCTTCCAAACAACATCAACATTCTAGAAGATACTCTGTAGATAAGTATGCAATACTTACTGATACAAGTGAGTTAGATTGTTACCAAGAGATAGTTGAAAGTGAGTAGAGAAAGGTGTGGTTAACAATTGTGCAGGGAGAGATAGATGCTCTATAGAAGAATCACACATATGATTTGGTAGAACTACCAAAGAGAAGGAAGACCTTGAAGAATAAGTGATTTTTTAGGTTGAAGACTTAAGAATAGTGTTCTTAACCAAAGTACAAAGCTAGATTGGTTGTGAAAGACTTTGGATAAAGGAAAGGCATTGACTTTGAAGATTTTTTTTCTCCTATTTATCTTCTATGTGTGTTGTCCTGGGTATTGCTACTAGCCTAGACTTAAAGGTTGAACAGTTTGATGTAAATACATCTTTCTTTATGGTGATTTGGAGGAGGAAATTTATATAGAGTAATTAGAAGATTTCAAAGTCAAAGATAAAGAAAATATAATCTGCAGATGGACAAAGAGCTTGTATGGGTTGAAGCAAGCTCCAAAATAGTGGTACAAAAAATTTGATTCATTTACAACTAAAAAAAGATATAAAAGAATGACTTCAAATCATTGTGCATACATCAAATGGTTTGGTGAGGATTGTTATTCTCTTACTTTTGTTGAACCACTCTTATATTTGTTATCATTTTAGTTTGGTGATAACCAAACTCATATTTATCATAAATATCTTTAATATATTTAATATTATTTCTCTCATGAATATAATATCTTTCATTGCTTCAAAAAGATTTGCATTGAAAATCTCTATTAATTTCTATTTTTGTCAACTTCGATTGAAAAAGAAATATCTGATCAGTCGAAGTTTCACTTCATCATGCACGATTTTTTTCTGATCATTCGAAGCTATCAGTCGAAGTTTCACTTCGTCATGCACAACTTTCTTCTGACCAGTCGAAGTCACCAGCCGAAGTTCCACTTCGACTGACTACATGTGTTATTTTCTGGACCAGTCGACTAACTACGTTATTTTTTGGATTAACCAAAGTCTCACTTCGACTGACTGCTTGATATTCTTAGTAGTCGAAATGCGATTTTGACTGAGACTCTTAGCAGTCGAAGTGCGACTCCGACTAAGATTCTTAGCAGTCGAATTTCATATCTTCACTAATTGAAGTTTCAATAGATAATCGATTACTGACCAAGTGTTTCGATTGATGTTAAGTTTCATTTCAATTGTTGTTCAGAGCTTTTATCGATTGGTGACCAATTGAACTTTAATGTCATTCCAATTGATATGTTTTCATATAATTGGGTTATAGGCTTTCAAACACATCAATTAATGAACAAGTGCTTTGGCACCCAATGAAATTTAAACAATCTTCAAATCCTAATGTATTCATGCTATGTGCTGTTTATCCTTTTAGAGTAGGTAAGAAATGTGTCAGCAAAAAGGAAGGACTAAAAGGACGTCTTATTTCCTACTAGAAAGCACAAACTTCTACCTAGCATAACAGGATTGTTAGCTGGAAGTATGGTCTTTTGCAGCAGAGGTATGAGCTATCTGACAGAAGACTTTTCTAGTCTAACATGTATTTATTGTATACAGGTCTATGATACAGAACGATTGGACCTACTACCAGTGACCTTGGAAGTGTGCACCAACTGGAAGACCATCTTCTGTTCCAAGGAGCTAGTAGATACAAAAAGATATCGGTTAGACTAAGAAGAAGAAGATGAAGAGGAAAAGCTCCAACGATTACATCCCTCAACGGTCCTCTTCAGCCGCTCCATAAAAAGATGAAGGATTTGAAGATGTAGTAGTGACACGCATCAAGGCAATAAGAAAATCCTCTCAAGTGTTTTGCGTTCAAACTTCATTCCTTCCTCTCTCTCTCTCTACGCTACATTGTAAGTCTAGGGGAGATATTGTGAGCTGAGATTTTGAGCTTTATTCCATCTATCTTTTGTAGCTCTCTGTTTGTTCTTTATTTTCTAAAAGAAAGACTTGTGTCCAACTGTGGGATTATATACAATGTTCCTCTTCATTGGAAGAGAATACTTGTTGTACAAACATTCCCCTTGGTAAGAAGAGAAAACCAACTTGTGCTGGGTGGCGTGATCAGTAGAGGGTCTGTACTTTGTGTTCTCCTTGTTGAAAGAAAGAACTACATTGGTGTTTATTTCAACTGGTTTGCTTCTGAGCTTGTAAAAATAAGTGGGCTACCTTCTTGCCTGGAAAAGAGAAGAAGACTAGGAGCTAGGTGTTGTATATCCTTGGGGGGATTATACCTCGTGTGGAGGCGATTTCCTGTTCGGGGCGGAGTCGAATGGGCCTACACTTGGAAAAGAGGGAAGACGGTCGCCGGTAGTGGGCGCAAGCCTGCAAAACCAGAATAGGATCAGAGGGGCCTGGTTGAAGAACCGGGGAGAACCATCCGATGCCTAAGCTAGTCGTAAACTTGAGAGGAAGGGGGTTCTCGTGTGTGGCGCTGTGGCTGGTGTGAATAAGATTACGTGATAACGCTTTTTCTTTGCATGGTGCTGTACCTGGGCCTTTTATAGGCATGAGCATTGCAGAGAAGGGGTGAAACGTCCCGGGATCGTGCTTGAAAGGTCGCGCCGGTTGGCGCGTCGTCCGGGGAGTTATCTGTTGAGGCGCCCGTGGGGCCATCCGGCAGTTAATACGCCCCAAGACGTGGGGCGCATGGCCTGCAGCAGTTACTACTATTGTGGGGCGGCGAACAGCCTGTTCGGACATACTTAGCTAGGGTTACCGAGCAGGTAACCTGCATAAAGGCCGACCCCGCTGTTCGGTAATGACAGTGGCTGCTCGGTGCACGCTGCTCGGGCGATGGTAAAGCCAGCGGGATAAGGCGTGTTCTAAGGAAGGGTCCCGTTCGAGAGGTACTTGAGAAGACGTGGTGCTCCGGGGGAGGGCCACACCTGCCAACAAGACCTTGACAGGCCCTGACGGGCCGTGATGGGCCATGATGGGCCTGGGTAACCGAGAATGGCCACCACACTTGCTCCCACGCACTTGAGTGGTTCGGGTACCGGAGCACTCGAGGGCGGCAACCTGCTCGAACGTCCCCTTCGTATTAAATGCGGGATTGCCCCGGCGATTCGGATGGCCAGGCGGTGTCGTCGCTCGGGGTCCTCCCTGCTTGGACATTGCCTCCGTATTTAATGCGACGCTGCCTTTGGCGTTGTAAACGGTGACGTCGAACGGGGAGTCTTTTCAGAGGACGGAATTCATGATGGTCGAGGGGGTCGTGTCGAGCCCAGGACCCTGCACGCTTCGTTCGAACGGTCCCAATCGACGTGCCTGAGGGGAGATTCAGAGCGGGAGGAATGCCTCTTCGAATCTGCTTCGAATTTCGCGCCCGCCTTCCTTATAAGGAAGGGATGGGGGCGAAGGCGGGAGACACGCCTTCGAAATCTTCCTAGAGCTTGCTGCTTCCAGAGCTTTCCATCGTCTTCTTCCTCGCGCCTTCACCGCGTGCTTGCTTTCCTCCCCGCAGTTCTGAAACCTTGTACCACTCCTTCCCGGCTATCCTCTTCTCGCCTTGTGACGATGTCGAAGAAGGGAAAGGCCGTAGCCGTTGCCGGAGCAAGCGGTGCAGCACGGGGGCACCTCTGCGAAAATGTACCGGTATTTTGAGGGCCTCCGGGAACGGTACCAGATCGGGGCGGAATATGACATCGTCATCGCGAAGGAGGAGGACACGTACTTCATGAAGCGGCCTGGGTGCATCGCGATGTCTCAGGATCTGCTAGAGGCAGGGTTCCGCCTTCCTCTGTCGGCGGTGGCTCGTGATTTGTTGAACGCCTGGGGGGTCACCCCCGTTCAGCTGACGCCAAACTCGTGGCGCACGATCTGTGTTTTTTGCATCTCCTGCAAGGTGCGGGGGTTTGAGCCGACGGCGGACCTGTTCCGGAGCCAGTTTAGCTTGGCTGGGTCGCTGGGGACCGGTTTCGGTGTCTATTACACCAAGCACCGGCCAAACAGGATGCAGATTGACTTCTCCCCGGGGTTTTCGAACAACAAGGGGTGGACGCACCGGATGCTCTTCCTTGCCGGCAACGCAGAAGCGTCGGAGTGGGGGTTTCCCACCCGGGTAAAGGATGCGAAAGCCAAGGATAGCTATCCCTTCATGAAGAAGGACGCCGTAGCGCTTGCGGACCGCCTCAGCAACATCTTCGTGGAGAAGGCGGAAGAGTACATAACTAAGGCCCAGCTCGTCCAACACGGACTCAGCCGAGCATGGAGTAAGTGATTTTACCCTTGCTTCCCTCTTCAACTCTTCGGAAGTCGCTTTCACCAACTTCTTTCTTATTGTGCAGCTGCTGAAGAGTTGAAGGCGGGCATGGACATGGAGGAGATGGCCCTCTATACTGAGCAGATTGCTGTCACGATGTTCGTGGCGTATTCGGGAGAGGATCCTCCCTCAGCTGGAGTGACGAGCCGCCCTGCTGAGAAGCAGGGTGCCAGGAAGGGGCCTTTGAAGATAAGTCTTCGAAGAGAAGTTGGCCCCAAGAAGGCGAAGAAGGCGAAGAAGGCTGTGCGGCCGGTCGTCGAGGAAGGGGCCGAGCAGGAAGAAGAAGTTCCCCAGCTGATCGCGCGTAAGAAGCGCAAGCTGGTGGAAGCAGTCGACGAGATGGGGCCAAGCTTCGAGGGTGAAGTGCCCGAGCAGCATTCGAAAGACGGGGGGTCCACCGGGAGGCAAACTGCCCGAGCAGCAGTCGAAAGACCTACGGCAGTGCCGACGCCCCAGGGACCCGTCACGGGCCGAGCGGTGGCGGCGGCTGAGACTGAAGTGTCCAGAACAGGGACTGGACGAGCTGCGACTGGGGGCAGGTTTGCCCTCGTATTGAGCCTGTCTACCCGGACGGAGGAAGCGGTGTGCGCGGATGAGGCGTCGAGCGCCGTGGCGAGGGCTGTGACTGATGGGGATGCCATCGCGGTCCGGGTAACAGAAGAGGAGGAGGTTGCCACCACCTTTCCCCCCACTGTGGTACTTGCCGAAGCTCCTGCGCAGGGAGTTACCACAGGGGTCGAAGTCGAGGGAGCTCAGGGATCTCTTACAGCTGCAGTTAATCAGGAGGTGGCAGCTGCCGCGGTCACCGCCTCTGGGGCCGCCAGAGGAGCTGATCGGGCAGGACCGTCCGGAAGGCCTGCCGCTGAACGAGGGGACTCCGAAGAGGACCAGATTCCTCTGGCGCAGTTGCTGAAGACCAAATCCGCGGCGTGGCCTTCAGCATCGGCCCTGGAGGCAGTCCTAGAGAACCTCCCAGGAAGCGCCCCCAGGGAGCTTCCCCCTTGCCTGAGCGCATCTCAGCTTTAGGTGCTGGCGCGGTGCCAAGGGTTGATCCCGGAGGAGACCCCCAGACGCTCGGGCGGCGAACAACAAACAAGGGTCCTGGCTGATGAGGAGGCTGAGGGGGAGGTCGATGTAGAGGTGCTGGTGGAATACGCCTCAAAGTCGTTGGCCATGCTGAAGAAGCTCGCCGAGCGGGCTCAGAACCACAAACATATGTGGGAGGCTGAGCTCGCTTGCTGTAAGGAGCTCGAGACGGAGCGTGTGGCGAGGGAAGTAGAGCTGAAGAAGGAGATCGAGAATCTCCAAGAAGCTCTTCGCGTCTCCGAACTTAACGCTGCTGTCGCCCGAGCCGAGAAGGAGGCCGTCACGAAGGTGTTGAGCGAGGTGAAGGCCCAGGCCATTACCGAATACAAGGCAGGCCCGGATTTCAGGGAAGACCTAGAGTAGTACGGGGCTCACTGCTACAAGGCCGGCCTTGAGGTCGGGGAGGACCGTGGACGGAACCTCGCCACGGGGGAACGCACTCAGGAAGCCTTCGAGGCTGCGGTGAGGGAGTGCCGACGCCAGACTCAAGATGCCCGCTTAGACGGGGTGCGATTCGCCCAATTTCAGTCTGGACGGATGCCTTCTGCCGACGATGGCGCCGGCCCCTCCGAGCAGGCTCTTTGAATGTATTTTTCCGTTCGTTCTTCTTTTTGTTGGCATTTGTAAACCTGGCCCAAGGGGTACAGAAGAAATCATGGAATTTCCTTTTCGGAATTTGTCTTATGGCCTCGCTTTTTCATCTCCTTCCCTTGATTTTGTTCTTGGTCGAATCGGAATTTGCTAGTTTATAAGCGTTACATGTACCACACAGGTCAGTTAGGAACCGAACCGGGTTTTGACCAGGGGTGAATGCCGAACACTTGTTCGACCTAGGGGGTCAACATATCCATTTGAAGTTGAAAAACTTTGAGGTATGGATAATTTCAGACGCCACCTCAGGCAGACCATAGGAACAGGGAGAAGAGAAGTAGGATGCCGAACAAAGGCTTTCATAGATAATAAGCCTTCAAATTTGATACATGCCAAGTTCTGGGTATGGCTTCGCCGCTAGGAGTAGCAAGCTTATAGGAGCCTTTTCCGAGGACCTGGGTGACCTGATAAGGTCTTTCCCATTTGGGGGCGAGCTTGCCGACGGCCCTTCGGGGATCCGAAGCTGAGCAGCATTGTAAAACCAAATCACCCACGCAGAAGTGCCTTTCCCGAACTTGAGCATTGTAGTACTGCGCGAGTCGTTGCTGATAGGAGACAAGACGAATGCTGGCGTCATTCTGACATTCGCCGAGCATGTTGAGGTTCTCTCGAAGAGCTCGGTTGTTGGCGACTTCGTCGAAATGAGTTGTACGAAGAGCGGGGAGAGCCACTTCCAAAGGCACAACAGCTTCCGAGCCGTATGCTAGGTGAAAGGGTGTTTCTCCCGTCGCCACTCGTGCAGTTGTTCGGTGGCACCATAGCACATTGGGGAGCTCGTCTATCCATGATCCACCTGCGCCTCCACCCTTGTACGAATCCCGTGCAGCAGTGTTCGGTTGGAGTTTTCGACCAAACCGTTTGTCTGGGGATGCGCAACAGAGGTGAAGTGGTTGCAGATGCCGAGCTCGGCACACTTTTGCTTAAAAAAGGTGCTATCGAACTGTTTCCCGTTGTCAGAGGTGATAACCCTTGGGACTCCAAATCGGCAGAGGATGTTTTTCCAGACGAACTTCCATGCAGCCTGCTCGGTGATCGCGACAACTGGTTCTGCTTCGATCCACTTGGTGAAGTAGTCGATAGCCACGAACATGAACTTTTTCCGACCTTGGGCCTCTGGAAAGGGACCTAAGATGTCAATACCCCATTTGGCGAAAGGGCGAGGTTCGAACAGGCTGTGAAGCTGTTCGGCAGGCTGATTAATGAGTTGCCCGAACTTCTGACATTCCGGGCACCTTCGAACAAAGGTCATACCGTCCTTTTGCAACGAAGGCCACCAGAATCCTGCCCGAATGATGCTGCGCGCTAGGGTTCTGCCCCCCAAGTGGCTCCCGCAGAGTCCTTTGTGGACCTCTTCGGTGGCCGCAAGAACCTCTTCAGAATTGAGGCACCGTAAGAGAGGTCTTGAAAGAGACCGTTGGTACATTTTGCCTTCTATGAGGGTAAAACGCTGGGAGCTCATCCTGATCTTCCGAGCTTCGCCCTGCTCGAGTGGAAGCTTGCCTCGAAGTAGATAGGCCAGGAGAGGGTCCATCAACTCGGAGCTGGTGGTCCTGCCTCAATGGCTGCGATATCTACCTCAGTGCTCGGCGAGGCGAGCTCTTCAATGAATACGGAGCGAGAAGGGGTGATGTCACCTGAAGACGCCAGCTTGGCTAGTGCATCGGCCCGCGCGTTCTGCTCCCGCGGAACATGTATGACTTCGAAATAGAGGAGGCCCTCGGCTCGGCTCTTAACCTGCTGGAGGTATTGAGCCATGCGGGGTTCCCTTGCTTCGAACTGCCCGCTCACCTGACTGACCACCAAATGAGAGTCGCTGAAGACCCTAAGCCGAAGGGCTCCGAGGTGCCTAGCCATGCGGATACCAGACAACAATGCTTCGTACTCAACAACATTGTTGGAGGCAGCGAAGCGAAACCAGAGGGCATATTGGAACTCTAGCCCCTTATGAGAGGTGAGGACCAAGCCTGCTCCACTCCCTGTGACACAAGAGGACCCATCAACGTAGAGCTCCCATGGGGGCTCGTCGGCCAGCGGAGGATTCTGCTCGGTAGGGAGAGTACACTCCGCAACAAAGTCCGCCAATGCTTGCACCTTGATTGCTGTTTGGGCGAAAACTGATGTCGAACTCACCAAGATCTATGGCCCACTTAATTAGCCTACCAGAAGCCTCTAGACGCTGAAGGATGGACTTCAGTGGTTGGTCGGTAAGGACCGTAATAGAGTGGGCCTGAAAATAGGGCCTGAGCTTCCGAGCAGCCGTGACGAGGGCAAGGGCAAGTTTCTCTGCTCGGGGGTGCCTCCTCTCAGCTTCTTGGAGGACCCTACTGATGTAGTATACTGGGTGCTGCGCCGTTCCCTCTTCTCTGATCAAAACCGCGCTAATGGAGTGTTCGGTGACCGAAAGGTATACGAACAACGGTTCTTCGAGCATGGGCTTCGAGAGAATAGGTGGGGCTGCCAAGTATGCCTTCAGCTTAGTGAAGGCGGATTCACACTCTTCAGTCCACCGTACATGCCCCCCTTGTTGGGAGGTGCCTTTGAGGCCTCGCATAAACTTGAAGAAGTTGAAACTTCTTTCAGCTGCTCGGGACATGAATCGGTTCAGCGCAGCGAGGCATCCAGTGAGACGCTGGACGTCACGCACTATCTTCGGACTGCCCATTTCAAGCACGGCTTGGATTTTCTCTGGGTTTGCCTCTATTCCTCTATTTGAAACGAGGAAGCCAAGGAACTTACCCGAGCGTACTCCAAACGCACACTTGACTGGGTTGAGCTTCATATTAAATTTCCGCAAGGTTGAGAAGGTTTCTTCAAGATTGGAGATGTGGTCGATGCTCGTGAGCGTTTTGACCAGCATGTCGTCGACGTAGACTTCCATGTTGTGCCCGATCTGCTGCTCGAACATCTTATTGACCAACCGCTGATATGTGGCACTAGCGTTCTTCAGACCAAAGGGCATCCTGGTATAACAGTATAACCCTAAGTCTGTGACGAACGTGGTGGCATCTTGATCCGGAGGATGCATGCTGATCTGGTGATAACCAGAGTAGGCGTCGAGAAAGCTGAGAAGCTCGTGTCCGAATGTGGCGTCCACCAACTGGTCGATGCGCGGCAGGGGAAAATTATCCTTGGGCGTCGCCTTGTTGAGATCCTTGTAGTCTACGCACACACGCCATTTGCCATTGGCCTTGCGCACGAGGACCACATTAAAGATCCACTTCGGGTACTGGGCTTCCCGGAGAAGCCCTATGGATTGGCTTCTGACGACGTGATCCTGAATCACGGTTTGTCGTTCTCGGTTGACTGGTCGCCTCCTTTGCTGAACTGGCGGGACCCGTGGGTCCAGACGGAGGCGGTGCACCATCACCTCCGGAGGAATGCCCGGAAGCTTGTCATCGGACCATGCGAACACGTCCAAGTTGGCGAGCAGGAAGGCCCTGTAGCGTTGCTGTTCGGCTTCTGCCAGTAAGGCGCCAATATAGAGGACATGCTTGGGGTTATCATCCACCTGTATTGGAAGCAGATCTTCAGTAGGTGTTCCTCGGCTAGTGGAAGGCTGGTCGGTCGGGGGTGGAACAGGCACTGGGGCAGCGAGTGGCTGCTTATCTCTTAAAGAGAGGACATAGCACCGTCGAGACTCGCCTTGGCACCCGAGCACCTCCCCAATCCTGCTTGGAGTCGGAAACTTCATCTTTTGGTTAAGAGATGAAGGTACCGCCTTAATCCGCCCGATCAAACCTCTACCGAGGATGGCGTTGTAGCCCGGCATGTTCTTGATGACCAAGAAGTCTACTATCTTGGTCACATTTTTTGGTGCCATCCCAAGGGTTATTGGGAGGCGAATTCTCCCCATGGGCTGAACCGAAACCCCCGAGAAGCCGTACAGTGGAGACTCTACAGGGGTGAGCTGATCGGTCTTAAGGCCCATAAGAAGGCAACAATCGTAGGCCAACACGTCCGGAGCACTTCCATTATCCACCAAAATCCGGCGCACATTACAGTGGTTGATGGTGGCCGAAACGACCAGCGCATCAGTGTGTGGGGTGGTAACCCCTACAAGATCTTCGTCCGAGAAGGTTATAGCCTCCTCGGACTGTGCGCGTGCGGAATTGGCGGGATACGAAGCTGGCCGGGGCGCCGGAGGCCTGTCAACGACGTGCACTCGCCTTGCGTAATCGCGTCGGCTTTGAGTGCTTTCTCCGCCTACGCCGAACCCTCCCGCGATCACATTGATTTCCTGCCCATTGAGTTCGTTGTTGATTGGCTGCTCGGGAGTCCGCTCTCGGCGTCTAGAGCGGTCCTCATTCCGATGCACGAACCGTCCGAGGTAGCCACGCTTGATGAGGGACTCGATTTCATCTTTAAGCTGGAGGCATTCGGAGGTGTCCTGGCCGTGGTCGCGATGGAAGCGACAATACTTCTCCTGGTTGCACCGCCGGGGATCGGAGCGCGTCCTTGGTGGCCACCGAACATATGGTTCGTCCCTGATCTCTGCCAGGATCTGTTCGGGTGCCACCGTCAGCGGTGTGTAGTCGGTGAAGGGGCGTGGTCGGCGCGGTGAGACGCCGTTGCGCCGTCCTTTCTTTCAATCATGGTCCGGACCATTATCTGAAGGCCTCTTCTTATCCGACTGCTTGCCCTGCTCTGCTCGGTCGGCAGCCAGACTTTCCTCGTATGCCGCATGGCGTTGGGCGATGGAAAGTAGCTCACCCAAAGTGGTAGGCTGCTGGACGCCGAGGGTCCTCTGTAGGAAGCCATCGCGAGTGCCCTGGATGAGGGCGCTAGTGGCGAGAGGAACGTCCAGGCATGTAATGCGAAGCGCCTCAGTCCAGAACCTCTTAAGGAAGTCCTAGAGCGCATCGCCCTTCTTCTGGCGGACGGCTAGGAGGGAGGCCGCTATGCGCGGCTGCGACCTTCCACCGAGGAAATTGTCCCGGAAGGACTTCTTCAGTTGGAGGAAGGAGGAGATAGAGCCCGCAGGCAACGCTTCGAACCAAGCTCTGGCGGTCTCATTGAGAGTGGCCGGGAAGGCCCGACATTTGGCCGTGTCTGATGCTCCATGGAACACCATGTGCGACTCAAACCCGTGGATGTGATCCGCTGGGTCGGTGGTGCCGTCGTAAGGCGCGATAGTGGGTAGAGGGAGCTTAGGGGAGACCAGGGTTTCCAGGATCTCCACGCTAAAGGGGAAGTGGAAGTCCAGGTCCTCCTCCGCCGGTGCTTTACCCTCTGCGTGCTGGACCATCGCGTCTATGCAACGCTCGAGGTTCTCCACGCGGTTCAAGCGCCTGGCCAACTCCTGCTCGGAGTGAACATAGTTTTCTTGACCGGTCTTGTGGGAGTTGGCTCCCACAACCAAGCGAGCCGGGCGTGGGGCCGCCGTGGAGCGGCAGGGTGAATGGCCACGACGCTCCGGCGCCCGTTCCTCGGAGGGGGCGCGGTGCGACCGCCGCGTCGAGTCCACCAACTGCTCCTGGGGCGCAGGAGGGGCGCGAGATCGTTGGTGAGACGATTCCGCCTGACGCTCCTGCGGAAGAGAGGCCGCCGGAGCCTGGGGTCTTGCCAACTGGGCTTGTAAGCCTAGGCAAATACCCGTCAGATGTTGCATCTGACCCCGGAGCTCTGCCATTTCCTAGGCAGTTGCGGGCATGGCAGTTGCTGGTGCAAGGATGTCGCTGATCCGACCGACAGAGGAAATGGCGACGTCGACGGGAGGGTCCCGACGGCGGGATTCCGCCCTCGATTGGTGGGACCTCGTCACCCTGCTCCCAACATTCTGGTAGGAGGATCGCCCACGAGCCATGGCTGTCGTCGATTTCCCATAGACGGTGCCAAAAGTGTGGAGGCGATTTCCTGTTCGGGTCGGAGTCGAATGGGCCTACACTTGGAAAAGAGGGAAGACGGTCACCGGTAGTGGGTGCAAGCCTGCAAAACCAGATAGGATTAGGGGGGCTCGGTTGAAGAACCGGGGAGAACCCTCCGATGCCTAAGTCAATCGTGGACTTGAGAGGAAGGGGGTTCTCGTGTGTGGCGTTGTGGCTGGTGTGAATAAGATTACGTAATAACGCTTGTTCTTTGCATGGTGCTGTACCTGAGCCTTTTATAGGCATGCGCATTTCAGAGAAGGGGTGAAACGTCCCGGGATCATGCCTGAAAGGTCGCGCCGGTTGGTGCGTCGTTCGGGGAGTTATTCGTTGAGGCGCCCGTGGGGCCGTCCGGCAGTTAATACGCCCCAGGACGTGGGGCGCGTGGCCTGCAGCGGTTACTACTGTTGTGGGGCGGCGAACAACCTGTTTGGACATACTTAGCCAGGGTTACCGAGCAGGTAGCCTACATATAGGCCGACCCCGCTGTTCGGTAACGGCAGTGGCTGCTCGGTGCACGCTGCCCGGGCGATGGTATAGCCAGCAGGATAAGGCATGTTCTAAGTAAGGGTCCCGTTCAAGAGGTACTTGAGAAGACGTGGTGCTCTGGGGGAGGGCCACGCCTGCCAACAAGACCTTGATAGGCCCTGACGGGCCGTGATGGGCCATGATGGGCCTGGGTAACCGAGAATGGCCACCACACCTCGGTTAGTGAAATCCCAAGAGTTACTTGGGGATTGAACGTAGGTCTTCCATTGGGAAAGTACCGAACTAGGATAAATTTCTTGTATTCTTGTGTGTGATTGTTTCTTTGATTGCTTCCGCACTGCTACTCTTTGTCGCACACAAATATATTCACTAACCAAAGTTTTAAAGTGGTGATTTTACTTTCAAATTTATATTTATCCTATTCACCCCCCTCTAGGTATATCTTACTGCTGTAAAGTGGGCTAACTTTATGTTGATGACGTGTTTATTCTTAGGAAAGATATGTCTATAATTGATAGGTTGAAGAAGGAACAGAGTGAGTCTTTTTGCAATGAAGGACATGGGGCCAACAAAGTAAATATGGGCATGCAGATTTCCCATGACACGAGAAATAAGATTTGATTGTCACAGGAAAAATACATCAAGAAGGTGTTGGATAGATTTAGTATGAGCAATGCATAGCTAGTTGGTTCTCCTCTTTCAGATCACTTCAGGTTGTGCTCAGAACAAAATCCACCAAGCGATGAGGAGAAGAAGAAAATGTAAAAGGTTCCTTATACTTCAACAGTTGAAAGTTTGATGTATGTGATGGTATGTATGAGGCCAAACATTACATATGTAGTGGGTGTTGCTTGTAGATGTCTTGCAAATCCAATAAAAGAGCACTGTACAATAGTGAAATAGATCTTTACATATCTCAAAGGAAGCTCAAAAGTTTGTTTAAGCTTTGGGGGTGGACCACCTATACTAACACTATACACAAATACCTATATGGCAAGATATATTGATACAAGGAAGTCCACATCATGTTTCATACTCACTTTTGTAGGGGGAGCTGTGTCATGGAACTCTAGATTACAATGGTGTGTTGCACTCTATACCACAGAGGTAGAATATATTGTTGCTACAAAGGTTTGAAAAAATATGTTATGGATGAAGGCATTTTTATAAGAATTGGGGCTGAAAGAGGGAAAGTATATGGTGCATTATGATAGTTAGAGCGCCATCCACTTGTGCAAGAACCTACTTTTCATTCTAAGTTAAAACATATAGATGTCAAGTGCCACTGAATCTGAAATGTGTTTGAAGAGAAATAGTTGTAGTTTTAGAAAATTCACACATATGATAATGGGGTAGACATATTGGCAAAGTCCTTGCCAAAAGAAAGGCAATATGTGTGTTGACAGTTGGTCAACATGACTTCACACTAAGGAGTCATGGGACAACCTCCTTAATTTATGGGCTGAAGGGGAAGGTTGTTGGGTATCATGACCCACTAATTCAACCCATGTGGGTGTGAATAACCCATAGCCCACTAGATTATTTTAACCCTTGATCAATAGTGAAGATTGGTTTTCTTGGTTGTGTGAAAAAGAAAACCCAAAACAACCGGTTTGGCTTTGTGATGAAGAAGAAAAGAGAGAGAGAAAAGAACCCGAAGGGTGTGGTGCAGCTAGTGGCTGAGCTGTGCAGATGTGTTAAAAGAAAAGGAAAAATGGAGCAAGCTTCTACGTGGCTGGTAGAAAAACCAACAAGGGTTGTGTGACTGGCTATGCATAGGGCTTTACTGTTGGCTGAGTGCAAGGGAGCAAAAGAAGAAGAAAAGGGAAGAAGATGAGGGCAATGTAAAAATCGTTCTCAATCATTTGGATAGTGTTCTCGTAGTGGTCCTCATTGTCCGAACCTAATAAGGATTCGATTCTAACTTCACCAACTCATGAGCCACATGTACAGACTCTGAAGGGTAATCTAAACAGTCCAATGGGAAATGTCAGGAAGCAAGAGACAGCATGCTTAAACATACAAATATTCATAGGATCTCATATACATATGCACATAAAATTACATTGTCCTAGTACATAGTTCTAGTTCAAAAGATTAAACCCGACAACTTGGGGCATACCCTAAAGTGCACATCTCACACACATTGTTGAAAGTAGTCCACTCTCATTGCTGTGGTGGGTCAGTTTGGGGTTGGGAACTAGCATGCTCTCCTTCATCTGAAAGGGAAGTAGGGGAATGAATCTCATCATTTCATTGACCTAGTAGGGAGACCCCCCAAAACTCGTAAGCATCACATATGTACAGTTCACAATTAAACATGTTATAAGTAAAGAAGTGCTACAATTAAATGATAAATAAACCATTCCAAGCACATTCCCATTATCCACATACATCACAAGCCGATCAGTACGACGTCAACATTTAGATCATGAAAATCAACCCGCATAAGCTAGCTCGAAACTCGGACAAGAGAAATAGTAAGAAACCTCACACTAGTTTCATAGTTAAAAACACATTTTGACTGCTGCATCTACACTTGGCAGTCTGTTGACCGGAAAGATAGTGGAGACTACTCAACTCAACATTTGCAGATTGGCCAAGCTACAGTCTCATGCCTAGCTATCTCATTTAGGTTCCAGAGCTCAAAGAGTGAGGCAAGTGAGAAAATCATAGAACTAATTGGAGACCAAGCATAGTAAGATGTCCAATTCCCTTAGCCATGAGTACTCAAGTGGATGACAATGCTATCTCAGGCCATCTAAACCCTACTCGGATGAGGTACAACAAAAGGGAAGTCTAGAAAGATGGCATGAAACTCTTTTAGTGCACACAACACCAACAAATCTCCGTCAGCACACACAATGCAAGGTATACATAATACTGGGGTACCCCACTAATGAGTACTATGCAATTCACATAGTGTCAATACCACCACACTCAATCAAAAACCATCATGGAATCATCCATAATAGAATGCCCGAGACAGTACCACATAGACCCTAAACGCGCTTGGTAGAATCCCTATGACTACACATATGTGAAATAGTTGTGCGGGTATCAATCACCATGACAAGAACGCCATTGCCCTTGGGTGACACATTCTTGAAATCTAAAATGTGCTTGTCTACAGTGGCATGTCTCGAGACATGCCACCTGCTCCAACTACATTCAAAGACAAAATTACAGAAACCCCTGTTTCAACCTAGAAAATCCATTCCACCTGCTTCGCACATTTCATATACATGTTGTATACACATAAGAATAGAAATAAAGGTCATCACATACTTGGAAGACACAAAATCACCCTTAAACGTGCTTCTACACAATAACAATCATCCTTGCATGATTTCTATCTGATTTCCATGAAGATTAACCCCCTAAGATCCAAAGAACAACTATATATTGATGAAACCTCACCTTTCACAACCCATCTATGCAAGAAACCATGAGAATTCACATAAAACATGAAGGAAGAAAGTCACCCTACCAAAAATGGAGAAAATCCCATTGGGCCTTCTAGTGATTTGGCCACCACTTCTTAGCATAAATTCACCTCCAAAACACCTAAATCTGCTAAAGAATTGCAAAAATTGCAAAAAACTACAGTGGGGAAAGTCCTCAAAGACAAAATAAGAATAAACTGTATTCTTAAATGCGCCATCAGGACTTGCTACATTTATAAATGCTTCATGTCTGGACGTCGCGTATAAGAACCAAAATGCCACGTGTCAGTCTGACGTGCCACATGCCCTAGACATGTGTTAGTCTTGTTGCCATGAGCCTAAACACTCGATAAAATCGATTTACATCAAACATGTGTGTCAAATGCAATGCAAACAGATATGCACCATCCTTTGCTGGCACAACAAAGAAAAATAAAATGTCGCTTACTATCATGACACATCTAAAAAGTGGCAATTGATCTCGTTGTATTTAAGCTATTTCGACTCAAACTTGCACGACTCAACATAGAACACCTAGAACCTACGGTTTCCAACCCAAACAACTCACAATCTGGCCATACACTAGTGAAGACACTTGCTGCACTAATAATGAAGATTCGGAAACCAAATACGCTACAGTTCTCACCACAAGTTCGACCAGATTTTCAACGTGTTCTTGTTGTGGTCGTGAGGAGAGTTTGGATTCTTTGTACACATAATCGGTGTATCTTAGTTTTTCTCTTGTGATTGTTATTCAGAACTTAGACAATAATCTTTGAGATTTATACGTTCATTATTTTTATAGTGGATCTATTTCTCCACCTTATGCCACTATTTTTTTCTTCCCGTTAGAGAAGTTTTTCACGTAACTCTTGGTGTTATACGTGATTGTATTCCTATTTAATTTTCATTACACATTACAACCTACTTGTATTTATTTCGTATACACCATATTTTATCCCATCATTTACAGATTCGTAGATTAAATTCTCCCTCAAACTCGAGGGCAAGAGATGGGTTTTTGCATATCTTACTATACAATATGCAACAATGCAAATGACAAGTTATGTGTCAATTAAGGCTGCAAACGGTACTTGAATATCTGATTATTCGATCTGATTTTGATAAAAAATAAAAATATTTATTATATATTTTTTGGTGTGCACAAAATGGAGTTGAGATGTGAGATATATTAAATGTCTTTATTCTTAAAGTGACAGACCTTCATTAGATGTGTCCATTTTGTGCATAACGAAAGACACGACTAAATCCTTCTCTAAAAAATATAAGATACATAAACCTTATTTGTCATTGGTAAGTTATGGAAATCGGATATTCCCAATAAATTATCGGAAATGAAAAGTCTTGATTCCTTAATTATCTATTTTTGAATCCAATAATATATATTACTATGTATTATAATATATATTATAATATTACCTGAATCTATTTTCATCCGAATCCAAATTTTGGAATCCGTTCATATTCAATAACATTCGATTTTTTATAATTATATATATATATATAAATAATATTTTCGTATCGGAATCCGACCCATCTACACCCCTAATGTCAATGTATCATCTTCAGTTTTTGATGGCAATGAGTTCAATGCTGCACTGAAAGGCTGCATCAACTTTCATTTCTGCTGAAGAATTTTTTTTTGGATGATGAAGAATATAGCATAATAATATTCAGATTTACGCAGAGTTTGAAGAGCTGCTGAAGAGTTCCTACACTTTAATGATGCTTCACTTATTAGATCAAACAAGGAAATTGGGACAAGGTCTGGAGCCTTTACTTCCCACTGATCCAAAAACTTAGAAGCAAGTTGACCTCCCCAACCTTTTGAGGACAGATGCAATTAGACTTGTTGCACTGTGATGTTCCAACTGCTCAATGGATCTCCAGGCCATATTTCCTTCAACTGCTGCTGCGTGTGCCTTCAAAAGCAAATTACGGCTGTAGCTTTCTCACCTGATCTCCACCATCTAACTCACATGACACCAATTAAGAGCTCTGCCCCTTGGATGGAGAGCCAATTGGAAAACCACTCTTGAAGAAAGGACAAGCAAGACAAATAAGTTGCCAACTCATCAATACAAAGATAGAAGAATTATAAAAGTGGGGTTTCAGACAGGTTGGGTGATACAGACGGGCACGAAGGTGCCACCTCAGGAGTCAGAAACTGGGCAGAAAACCACATCTCTTCTATCAAATACTGCCATGCCAAGCCACCTAACTTTTTGGGAAACAAAGGGTTATGACCGACGGCCAATGCTGCTCGGCCTAACGGCGTATCGAATACTGGGTACTAATCCGAACCCGACATCTCACCATCTAATTAATAGCATTTGTGGATCTCTTACATGGCGATGAATAATTTCTGACAATTGTAAAAAAAAAAAAGGTCTTACTCAAATAAATCATTAACAGAATAAAAGTTATAATTATGTCATTTTCATGCTATAATTATGGCAGATTGTTATTAGAATGACAATGATGTGAAAAAAAAGAAATATTTTATACTTTCGGAAAGTTCATGTTGATTTGCATCGGATATTGGAGAGGGGGAAACTCAACTCTCGAGTCGATTCATAAGACCTAGTTAAGTAACTCGACTTATTAGATGACAAATCGATTATGAAACGGGTCCGACCAACAAAAGAACCAGACTGAGCCCATCAAGATGAAATCACAATTACTAGACATGGTAGTTCGATAAACAATTCGGTAACTTGACTAAGAGGATTTCTCGTTTCATAATCTCTTAAGTCAGTAGAGTCTTAACACAATGGGAAAGCAGTCGACAAACCCTATTTTGATTACCTAGCCACTTTGGTAATGGGTTGGAGTTAAGATAACTCTAACCCATGAACAAAGTTACACATGGCTAACCCACCTTTTGTTTTGGTAATAATAAAGTTAACTTTAAGACTATAGTGAGTTAACTTATTTTTCTCAAATACACTTGTAAGAAAAAGTGAGTTAACTAACATTGGGAAAAGAAAAAGTAGCATTTAATACTTGTGATGTGAGAGGAAAAAAGTGGTTAACTCACTTGAGTTAACTCTAGTCCACCTCTAGAGGTGGGTTAGAAAATGGTAGGTTAACTCACTTTTAATCCACCTTTAGCCCAACCTATTTGAGTTAACTTTGTAACACTACCAAAGTATTTTTTGAGTTAACTCAGAGTTAACTCTGAGTTAACCTACATCCAAAGTGGCGCTAGCTCCCATGTTTGAGAGGGAGAACTCCAGAGCCCTGTGACATTTGCAAATGTGAGTGTCTCTTTGCACATGTGCTAAGTGGGCATGACCTACGTCACCTCTACACCCCCCCCCCCCAGTGTCAATGTCAAGACATGGTATGTGTACAGATAATTGATTTAAGGGCACCCCACTTATGGCCTGCATAGGGTCGACAAAGACCTGCCAACTTCTACATATGGATGGCTCTATCATGAGCAGGTTAGAGATTTATCGCCACCGCCATACCTACAATCACATCGCATCAGACCAACATGAGACTCAATACGCATAAAATCCAAAGGGAACCCTTTGATGTGCGATAAGGTTATATTAACCGATGGTAAACTATTTCCGATCCATCAAAAAGGGAGGGAGTGATTTCGAATCGTTCACGCTCTTGTTTTAAACTCTTGATAAGATCTGACTTAGATATCAAAATTTTTTTCTTCGAATGTCGCCTCCAAAACCCCCTCATCTAGTTTTCTTATCATCCCAGACCATCTAATGATCTATTGAGGATCCGAGATCGAGCCTCTCTAAATATCATTTTTGTTACATTTGTGATTTTTTTACGACAACAGCTTATATGCAAAAATTATTATATATATATATATATATATATATAAATGTAATGTCATGAATACCCATTTTTATTAAGAGAAGTTTCGTGATTAGTAGCACATGTGGTGGGGGGGGGGGAAGATAATCATGATAATTTTCTCTAAAGAAACTATTCGGAACATGGTGAGTCCTAACTATGCGAATTTTTTCCGCACGATTAAATAATAATAATAATAATTTTATTTTGTGAGAATGTTTGAAGTGGTAGGACTCTCATGTAAGGCTGGTCGAATTAGTAAATCAGAATGAATTGAATTTTTATAAGACGATACATTTTACTAGTTTGATTTGATTTAGAAGGATCTTAATTTTTAATTATAAAAAATAATAATAAAATGAACAGTGTTTGTGTAGAACCTCGCCGGAAATTGGAAAATCCCTACCACAGCCCGCACTGCACCCATGCAGTGGTGCACGGCCAACTGCGGTCCCACGGCGAGCCGGGGAAAAAAATCCCGGGCGGCAGCGGTGGCGCACTGAGCCGAGGGCTTGCCTGGGCCACAAAGCCAGCCGCTTTACCGGGTGCCGACGCGAGACGATTCCTTAAACCGGAGAAAGTGCCGATTTGACACCTCCCGTCCAACAAAGTGGAGGGGGGAAATAAAATTAAATATCAAAAGAAAGAAAAACGTTTTCGAAAACCAGGCTCTCCCTCTCTGGTTGGCATGTAGAGAGAGAAAGATATAGAAGTCTAGAGAGAGAGAGAACAGTGGGTTGGGTTGGGGTGTTGGCGTTGAGATCTGGGGTTGGCTATAAAGCCCGGGGGTAGGGGGCGGGGTTCGCACACAGACGTTGGCGGGAGGACGCGCTCGTCATTTCCGCATTTCCATATCTCTCTCTCTCTCTCTCTCTCTCTCTCTCTCTCTCTCCAACCTGCTCTTTTCCTCTCTCTTCTTCCCCCGGGAGGGAGAGCACGAGGAAGAAGAAGCTCGCGAGGGGCGGGATCCAAGCCGCCGGCTTTCGCCTACTCGATCCACTCCGCCAGCTCGGTACGATCCACCGCACCGTCTTCTTTCCCGATTTCCGCGCGTTACTTCTCCTGCATTCGCCGGTTTTCCGCCGGATCTGGAGGGGGGGGGGGAGAGCCCCGCGTCGTAGAAAGGGTGGTTAGTGTCTCCCGGGACTTGAGGGGAAGCCCGGCAATGGCTGCGGGAGGGGGGATGCTTGTTCGTTCTCTTCTCCCTGCGCTGGATCCCAGAAGCTATCCTTGCTTCCCAATCCCGTGCCACCGCCGCCGCCGAATTGCTTTGTGACACCTGGTTTCGCGCTTTCCCGCTATTTTCTTTTACGGGTTCACCCCCCACCCCCCGTTGCACTCACACTGCATTTGGGTGCTTTTGGAATCTCTCTGTTTCCGGGCTTTTTTTTTCCCGCGTAGTGCTTGTAATGAGGTAGATCTGATAAATTCCTAGCCTTTTGCCCTTCGCTGGCGAGCAAAACGTCCAAGGAGCTGCACATATCAGTGACCTTTCTCTGTACTGCCTCTCCCTCCAGATCTTTACATCCGAATTGGTTTGGATAGACCTGGACAGGGGGGATTAGGTGAGTAGAGGGGAAGAAAGGGATACAACTGGCTTGTTTGGATTCTGCAATTGAAGACGGCTCCAGCTTGCAGTGTGGCTGGAAATGTTTTGTTCCCCACCTCTAGGTAGAACGTAAGAGGACACGTTTCTCCTGCCACTGCCAAGAGCGTTTTAGGCGTTGGGAGACACCTGTTGGGGCATTTCAGCAAGCAGCTAAAGCCCCTGTCTTTGTTAAACCCCGCCCTCATCCTCCCCGCGGTTTCTCGGCTACTTTCTTGTTTAGAGCTGCTGTCGGTG
This sequence comes from Colocasia esculenta, assembly GCA_014218235.1. Lineage (NCBI taxonomy): Eukaryota > Viridiplantae > Streptophyta > Magnoliopsida > Alismatales > Araceae > Colocasia > Colocasia esculenta. The sequence goes on along the minus strand of CM024762.1, from coordinate 139,545,720 downwards.
TCATTCAAATCCATGACCTCACCACAAGGACACGGAAGGTTCATGGCTTTCGTACTTTTGTGTGGCAGAAGAATTGCGTTATAGATCAAGATTGATAGCCTTCAGTTTACACATGGCAGGCTTCTCCCTGGAGGAGCTCCTCAGATTCCCCCCACTCTCTAGCATGACTCACATGAGATCCTTCACGCATATATATATGACTATGCAGTTCTGGGTGGTGCAATGAGACTGATCTGTGTTCTTCCTCTAATCTGATCTGCAGGAGAAGGGAGGCTTAGAATAGCAACATGAAGGCGCTCATCCTGGTCGGAGGCTTCGGGACTCGGCTCCGGCCGCTGACGCTTAGCGTGCCCAAGCCGCTAGTCGAGTTTGCTAACAAGCCCATGATCCTGCACCAGGTATCTACCGTCTCCACGGAAGTGATTCGCTCCTTTCTTCTTTCTTTGGCTACACCCCTTTTTCCAAGAAATGATCTTTACCATTGCTGCTTGCGTTGATGACCAGATCGAAGCTCTCAAAGACATTGGAGTCACAGAAGTGGTCTTAGCCATCAACTACCAACCAGAGGTAGGCGGGAAAAAGGATGAACTTCCTAGTTTCTTCCTTTTGCTCCTCCATACCTTGTTGGTGTGGAATTTCTGCAGTTACTTACCAAGATTTCACGGTGTTCCTGAGCAGGTAATGCTCAACTTCTTGAAGGAGTATGAAGCTAAGCTGGGCATCAAGATCACCTGCTCTCAGGAGACCGAGCCACTAGGGACGGCTGGCCCCCTGGCTCTGGCCAGGGACAAGCTGATAGATGAGACCGGAGAGCCCTTCTTTGTCCTCAATAGTGATGTCATCAGCGAGTACCCCCTAGCCGAGATGATCCAATTCCACAAGGCTCATGGCGGGGAGGCTTCCATCATGGTGACCAAGGTAAAAAAAAATTGCGAAACTTCTTATACCAAAGAAAAATCTGTATCCTCTTCTCAAGTCTCTCGCTTCAAGCTCATCTACTTCACTTTTGAGCAGGTGGACGAGCCGTCAAAGTACGGGGTGGTTGTTATGGATGAGGAGACCAGGAAAGTGGAGAGATTTGTAGAGAAGCCAAAGATCTTTGTGGGCAACAAGATCAACGCCGGCATCTACCTGTTGAACCCCTCTGTTCTGGACCGCATCCAGCTCCGACCAACCTCCATCGAGAAGGAGGTCTTCCCCAAGATAGCCGCAGAGAAGAAGCTCTACGCCATGGTGCTGCCCGGGTTCTGGATGGATATCGGGCAGCCGAGGGACTACATCACCGGCCTCCGCCTCTACCTCGACTCCCTGCGCAAGCGGACGCCCGCCAAGCTCGCCAAGGGGCCGCACGTCGTCGGCAACGTCCTGGTGCACGAGACGGCAGTCATCGGGGAGGGGTGCCTTATTGGGCCCGACGTCGCCATCGGCCCCGGCTGCGTCGTGGAGGCCGGCGTCCGGCTGTCGAGGTGCACGGTGATGCGCGGGGTGCGCATCAAGAAGCACGCCTGCATCTCCAGCGGTATCATCGGGTGGCACTCCACTGTTGGGCAGTGGGCGAGGGTGGAGAACATGACCATCCTCGGCGAGGACGTGCATGTGGGTGATGAGATTTACAGCAATGGAGGGGTAGTGCTCCCGCACAAAGAGATCAAATCCAGCATACTGAAGCCTGAGATCGTCATGTGAGTTGCCTGGCCAATCCCCTCTCCATCCGTGTCGCTGTTTCAAGCTGTGGTGCTCTGTTGCCTTGGACGAACTTGTTCTTCCCATCTTCTTCGAAGTGTGTGTGTGTGTAGAGGGGGTGTGTTAGATTTTTTTTCTCCTTCTCTTCTTTGTTCTTTTCTTTTGGGCAAGTGTCTATATGTTTTGTTCCGGTAATTTGCTGGTGAAAAGGTGTAGGAGTGGTGGTGTCGATGTAGATAGAATAAATGGCCAAGCCAATGAAATGGGTTCCTATTAGTTTCTTAGTAATATTTTTTTGCCTTAAACATATCACATTAAGAAAGTGTGGTGTCTTCTCAAATTGATAGGAAAATTGTTGTCACCCCCCAAAGAGAACGAAACGTTGTTGTTTCCCAAAAGTTGTCTAATGTGACCTCATTAATTGGATCATTATTTCTTGATAAGATGCAGAAACCTTCTGTCCAAACTATGCTTCATAAGGTATCTGGATCCCTTTTTTTTCTTTTCCTGCAGATGCAGAAACCTTTGGTCCAAAATGTCAAATTGTTGGACTTGTTCCATCGTCAAAGTTTGTTTCTTCTGGATCCCCCCTTCTTTTGCTTCGATATATGAAAGATGCATATTAAAACACTGCTTTGACTGTAGAACTGGAAAGAGTAAATTCATGGGGGCAGGCTGTCATTTCTACGTATTCCTTAACGTATAAGGGAGCTCTATGTCATCATATTGGTGACTGTTTGTCTGTTCTGATTTAAAACATCACAAAATTTATTGAGAAAATTTGATATTTTATAATGCTGATATAGTTTACAGCATTCGAGGGTGTTGATTTAGAAAACGGAGATGCAGATCCTGTGGCTAGCTACTGGCCTGTGTTCATATCAGATCTTTCTATACTTTAAGAAATACTTTTAAAATGTTTAAATAGATGACGGAATGTTTCCAGAGTGACGCATCCAAAACATTAATATGGTATACTAAATACCAGATAAGTAATATTTTTAAAATTTAATCCTATGGTTTAGCTTCTATACTGATAACGACTGGTTTCCATCTTGAATTGAAAACTTCGGAAAAATGGGCCTTATCTTTTCCGATTTATTTTATGAACATAGGAAGGAAATATGTTCGAGGACCTCTCTATTCACATATCCATGAGTAAAAAATAATCAAGTTATAGCATAACAGTTTTTCAGGTCTTAAGTCGCTTTAATTTCAATCAACACACTGTGTTACTGTCTGTTCATTGTGACTCTTGAGGCCGAGATGAATGGAATAGAGGTGACAATCCCCAAAGCGAAGGTGAACCGTTGTAGATGTCGGTCGAGTCAGATATGGCCGAGTTGAGTTTGAGGCCGACATGATGGAGACCTGCAGTGCCCTCGAAATGTCTTGGGAGATAGACACTTTGACACTTAAGTCAGTGCGGAACCGACGTGTGGCCAGTGAGGTTAGGAAGTGAATGAGCGTACTTGAACTTGTTGAAGGTCTATCCTATTTATAGAGGTTGGGGTTGCCGAGGACCATTGGGTCATGACTAGTGGACTGACATGTGCTTCCTCGGACCGTTGTGGATTTGATTGGACCGACGTAGGCGGCGCCGCGTCACTATACTGAGTACTTTGGCATGCCTGGTTTTCATACTGCATGTGCCCAACGTCATACTTGGTGGCCCACATCGTCGTTCCAAACATTCCATGGTGTCGTGAGACTCACGTCGTTATATGAGATGACCCATACTGGCATGCCTGATGCTTCCAACGGTGGTTGGTAGATAGCTGTATACCACGTCGGCCACCTCATTTTGGCCTTTGCTCGAGATAAGTCATGCTGTGGTCGAGTTCTCCTATTGGGTCGACCCGAAGTGATCACGTTGGCTGTCCCGACCTCAGCCGTTGATTATGGTCGACAACTGGGACTTGGAGTGTGTGGGACCTCAGTGCCATTGAGCTCGTCCCTTGAGCTCCAAGTTGGTTGCACCACCTCAGTGGCCTCTACGTTAACCATCAGGTGCTCTAGATCAGTTACACCATCTTGATAGCCTTCACGTCGGCCATTAGGAGTTCCAAGTCGGTTACATCATCTCGATAACCTCAACGTCGGCCATCAAGAGCACTAGGTCGGTTACACCATCTCGATAGTCTCCACGTCGGTCATTAGGAGCTCCAGGTTGATTACACCACCTCCAAAATCTCTACGTCAGCAATCAAGAGCTTTAAGTCGGTTACACCACTTCAGTAGTCTCCATGTCAGTCATAAAAAACTCCAAGTCGGTTACACCACCTCAATAATCTCTACGTCGGCCATGAATAACGTCATGGACTTAGGTATATGGGAGATGCCCGTGTCACTATGTAACACCAAGAATATGCCCCACCAATCTCTTTCTGTTGAGTCGAGATTTTTTTTTTTTAATTTACCTACCATCATTCTGGTTGTATAGAGTGGATTGGGCTATATAAACATATAATAGTAATTCTTCTGCATAATCCCTGCTAATTAAATCTGTATAACCCAACAATGTGCATGTCACATCAATCCGATGCCTACATACTGTGTCATTTAAAGCTGGTTTAGGCGTTGGGGTGCCAATCGTCGGGATTTGATTCTCTTTGGTCATCTAGTTAAGTATCACTATCACTGCCAAAGCCTGATTTGTCCTTGAATAGGAAAATTGTAATCACCAGCTACTCTGTCACCATTGATGCTTGTTGGCCCTTGCCGGTGGCAAATACTGATGGAGATTTGGACAGGTATATAAAAGTTAAGATTGGCTCTGTGGCAGCATTTGGTTGCTCTTTCAGGGCCTGTTGTGTGGTGGGCTGCAAGCACTTGTTATGTCTCCCCTCGAAAGCAAGCATACCATCAGGTCGACGTCAGACATGATAGCTTTTCACTTGGCATGGGCATTTGAGTGTCGACTTACAACTGAAGTATGGATAAATGCCCACAAGTTAACAACATAATTTAAAAGATTGATCATGACATGTAACCATGCTTTATATATGCACGTTGGCTGGAGTGCCATGTAGCTGTTCATTAAAAGGATTAAACGCAAAAGTAATCTTCTTACATGCATGATTGCAGAAATGTCACTATTAATTGCACATAGAAAGAACATGTACCCCATGCTCTCCATAGCTGTATGTATGCATGGGATCAGATTATTTGGGCAAGAAGCGTGAGAACAGACAAGAAGGTGAGGCGCACCCCAAGAAAGAAAAGGACGCAGAAGGCCCCATGCCGTGGGGGAGTGGATGTCGATGGTGGCCCACCACGTGGGAAAGCACTAGCTCAAGCCTGTCCTGGCACCGACACGATTCTTCCTTCTAATCGGAGGAAAAAAAAATCTACACATTTCACAGGGCTATGGATTATTACAACCCAAATGATATGCCTGTTAATGAGGAATTTTAATTAGGACTGTTGAGTCAGTACTAAGAGTTAAGAGTGAGGAGAGGGACTCCATTGAAGGTGAGAGAGAGAGAGTACTACTATCAGCACTGCAAGAAGGTAGATGTTGGACAAGGTGGGGTCCCATTAGACAATTATGAAATAACATCACCTGTTTAGATGGCATGGGAAGGAACTAGATGTATCTCTTTATATATGTTGGTCCACCTGACACAGACACCGTTGTGAGAAACATGTAGCTAGTCTCCCCCAGTAAAGCCACCCAGAACACCCAGTGGGTAGTTATATCTTGAAAGAGAAATGTTCTTCATTTTCTGCAGGGCCAAATTAACTTCCAGATCTCTGGTCCACACTTTACTTGAAGATGCAAGTTCTTTAGTCAGCTGAAGCAACCGTTTCGTTTATATGCAGCAACCCAAAGTGTAAGAGAAATGAGAGGGCCTTTCCTTCAGAACAAGGTATCTCCAATTCCTTCTACCTCATACCCCCCACCTACACAAATACATATATACATAGTGAAGAGAGTTAGTATAGTTATATCCATCCTCTCGGTTCCAGTATTATCACTCACTTCGTATAATTATCAAGAGAAATACTTGTTACCATTAAGTTTGATAACAAGTTCCTGTGAATTGTTTGTTAAACGATGTTACTAGTTAAAAAAGAGAGAAAAAAAAAAAGTCAAGACTATTTTGATCGATAAAATTATTTGACAAGTTATCCACGTGAAATTTGTAACAAAATTTGACCGATCGATAACAAGTATTTTTCTATTATCAAATCTGAACCTTAAAGACACTGGATTCCGTCGAATATCTATACTTTTGACTGTGTCAAGGAACTCACGCGATGAGCACACTACTCTGACGAATCATAGGTCAACGGGACCGATGGATTCCATCTCTCTCCCCAAGATTAGGTAGGTCGGCATCTCCCGTTTGTCCTCCCATGTCGGCGTTTACTTGTTCCTAGTTAGTCAGATTCTAGGGTCTCGAGGCCGGCAAAATAATAGAAACAATGAGGTATTCTTCTTTCGTAAACAAAACACAAGCAGGTCACTTAAACAACTATATATATAGGACTTACAGATTAAAATGGTTGCCCATAGAAATGAGGCCGCCTTCTCAAGGACTAGGACTAATCAGCTGTACATAAGCAACTAATCAAAATGGTGGCTACTCCATCCTTAGACCCAGATCAAAGGATGATGAGGCTCTTCAAATACACAGTCTTTGGAATAGATTAATCCCCCAAAACCCAAGTAAATTCGATGTGAATTAATTGTATGATTCAGATCGAGGCTATAATCTTTTTATTTTGAGGGCGGCCTAGTCTCACATCAAGCCAAACAGGGCCGCTAGCTTAATTGGTGTCCCAGACCAAGCACATGAGAGGTTGGGATGTAGGGCCCTCATTAAAGAAGTTGAAGGTTTTAGATCTGGGAGTTGAAGCGGAAGTCTCCCTGTTTTTTTAAGGACAAGGGATCCAAAGCGTGTGGGATCTAATACCTCTCCACCTACCCAACCCTTCTCCCCACCGACTCCACCCCCCCACCATAAAAAATAAAAAATAAGAAGGTCTTGAAGGGGGGGGGGGATAATGTGGTCATATAACAAATTTTATCTAATGGTTACTAGTAAACGAATATTCCACACATACTCTAATTTTCAAATTAACGGCAACTAAACCCAAGGGTAACTTTTCACAAATATTCACGCGAGAAGGGTATTAATATTAGTATAAATTTAAGGATGATAACTCTACAATGATGCATTTGAAAGGGTTACTTTTATGGTTCTTCTTATCACCAAGTAGTTTCCACCATTCGATCCTTATCATATGGGATTTCTCTACAAATCTGTGACAATTTTGTCTTTTGAAGTTTGGAGGTGCCATGATAGAGAAGAACCTTTCTTTCATCAAGGTGATGTGATGATATAGTGACAGGCTTACCAAGCATGGGTCAGTTAGCACAAGATGGGATTTTGGGAAGGAAGGAGAGAGGCCGACGTGTTTCATACTGGGTGGTGACGTTTCCCAGATCTTTGTGATCAGTACTTAGCTATTGTGGTAGGTACCTCAGGAAATGGTTAATTATACATACTGCTATTACTTTTTGTTGGTGGCATTCTAATATGAATTTATGTGGAATCGAGTAGGAGGATATAACGGTGGGATGTTAAGATATGAGAAAGAAGAGAGGAAACAAAACTCCGTACAAGTGTCTGGGAAGCTGGAAACAGTGGTTCCCGAAGTTTGATGCGATGGATTGAGATGCACTGGGGACCCTCTACTAAAAAATTTAAGGGTAAATTAATTATAAATTTATGTTAGATCGGATATTTATCTCAAATAATATCTCTTTTCGGTAGATTTTATCAATCAATCTTTAAAAAATAGTTTTTTATCTTTTATTTTTTTCCTCATTTTACCATTTTATTTGTTTTTGTGTCATCAGATATGAATGATCATTGTATCTATATTTTAACAATATTTAATATCTAAGTTTTAGTGTGTTAAAGTAAGAGTTCAAAATTGTTAAAATATGTGTGTATAATGAGTTAAAACATATGATATTTAAAGTAATTGTTAATATGATTTAAAATATAACTGTTGGTATGATTTAAAATATAAGTTTTAAGGTATTAAAGTAAGAGTATGAAATTATTAAAGTATGTGTGACAGTGAGTTAAAGCATGTGAGATTTAAAGTAACTATTGTTATGATTTGAAGTGTAGCTGTTGACATGATTTAAAGTCTAAGTTTGAAGGTGTTAAAATAAGAGTTTGAAGATGTTAAAATATGTGTGACGATTTGTTAAAATATGTAAGACTTGAAGTCACTGTTAATATGACTTAAAATCTATATTCTAAGACAATAAATTAAGTAAGAGTTTGGAGTTCTTAAGTATATGTGATAGATGAGTTAAAGTGTGTGGGGTTAAAAATAGTTGTTGACATAAATTAAAGTTCAAGTTTGAAGATGTTAAAGTAAGAGTTCAAAGTCATTAAAATATGTGTGATGGTGAGTTAAAGTGTGTGAGACTTAAAATCACTATTAGTATAATTTAATATCTAAATTTAAAAGTTTTAAAGTAAGAGATGAAACTAGTTAAAGTAGAGGAGCAAACCAATTAAAGTAGAAAAGTAAACCCGTTAAAGAAGAAAAATATATATTAAAAAGAAGAAAAAAATCAATTAAAGTGTTTGATCAGTTAAAGTAGTAGCTGTAGTATGTTCCAGTAATTATAGTCTATTAAAATCGTAGTTGTTATCTGTTGTAGTAGTTGTAATATGTTAAAATAGACTAAAAATTAATTAAAATAAAAGAAGGAACATGTTAAAGAAAAAAAGAAAATCAATTAACATATGTGAGATTTAAAGTAACTATTGATATGATTTATAATGTAACTTCAAATATGTTAAAATAAAAGTTAAAAAGCTCTAAAATAACAAGTGCTCATAATCAGACGATTAAAATATTAATATCAGAAGATAAAAAATATTAATCAGATATTTTTGCACAAATCTCAATAAAATAGAGATAAAAATTAACATCTTTAAAAATTACTAAATTTGTTATGTAAATATTTCTGAAACCCCCCCCCCCCCCCCCCCCCCCCCCCCGCCCGACAAGACCTATAATCAATTTACCCAAATTTAAATCCCACAATGGGACGTCCATGTGCTGGGTGGAGAAGAGGTTTTTGAAGTAGCTTTCAATCGAAAATATCTTTCAATTATTATGGCTCTCCATTCAATTATCAGTACTCTTGGATTTTTCATTGCTGTTGGATATTTCCAAACAAGGTTTGTCGGACTGAATACATGAATCACACAGTATTCTCTACGATATAATACGAATTGGAGTGTATCACATTGACACACTCTAGTTCAATTTAATTTATTTTTAAATTTAATAAAAAAATATTAAAATAATAATCAAATCGAACGTAGTTATACCATATTTTCTTCAAATACGATATGGATGTACCGCATTGGTGACCTTATTTCCAAAGGATAATAGATTTTGCTGATTCATTTGAAATTTTCAACGAACTTTCGACGGAAAACATAACTTTCGACGAAAATATATTAAAAGTGATTCTTTGGTTAATTTCTCCTCGCACCTTTTAATAATTTATATTCAAATTTTCGCCCTCACATTATGTACCCGGAAAAAAAAAATGAAACTAATGAGCTCCATTCTCAAGAGTTACTTTTATATTAAGAGAATGGGAAATAGAAATTATGGCCAACTGAGTTTGGATAGCCACGTCACTCAATCTCTTATGCATATCACGTTTTCCGTCCAATATCGAAGTTCTGATTTCGAGCTTCTAGCTGGAAATTCACAAATCACGTAAATAAACTTCATAAATTAACATATATAATTAAATTGGGCATAAGTTTTTATTAAAATTTATATTTTAATAATATGTGTGGTAAAAATAATTTATTACTTCAATGCACGGGGCAATGCTGAAGTTGGAGGCTATGCCATGTTATAATATATATAAATATGATGTGAAGGCCCGTTAAATTACCTCCGAACAGCCCAATAAAAACGGGTGGCAAATATTTTTTTTAATTGAATTCCCCCATCCCGTAAAGAAAGATGACTTATTAGTTATTACACAAGCCAACGTACTGGCTTCACCATGATAATATAAAGTGTATGGTTATAGATTTCTTAATCGTATATACTCGCGTATATTATCGTGCTATGCTCTTTGCTATGAAAAAAGATATATTTCTATATTATACAATCTATAATTGTTAGTGTCTATATTATAGAGCTTGAATTGGCTTAATGTAAAAGTAAAAAATAATATATACAAGTGTCTGAGAGATTGTAAACTAAACTTTGCACTCTCTAATTGAGCTCCTCCTTTTATAGCTATCTGATACATGAGAAGATAAATATAAAATTTTTATGATCTTAAATTCTTACACAGCTACGTACTAATAACGGGTGGGGATGACTCAGCAGAGGATTAAAATCGAAAGTTTTAATCTTTTGAAATGGAAAAGCTCGTTGATATTTTTCATATTTGCTATATATCTACGAAGATAAAACGAGATTGCTGACGACGTCCGTGTGTACGCTCCGACGAACACAAAGACGCCGCCACCTCTTCTTGCTCGCAAAGTCTTGGCTGCAGGGAGGGAAGCCTGGAATGGTAGCTCTCAACGCTCGTGCTTCACATGTTGTCGTCTTCCCTTTAAAACAACAAGCTTCTTCGTCTCCTCTAGATCTCCTGTTCTCCCTCTATCGGCACCCACCACACACACACACACACACGCTGACACAGACAAACTCGAGGCGAAAGGTGCGTTCTTGCTCCGCACATCTGCCTTCCCGCTTGCAGTCGACGTGCGTAAACGGCCAAGACCGAGGACCCATCATCCGCGTATGCACGCAGAGGCTGACATAACGTGACATGATCGTGTTTTTTTAATTTTATTTCGAAGGTAACATCATGATCTGTGCTCTTGATCGAGGTGGGATGTAGGGGTGTAACCGAAACCCAAAATATCGACAATCCGATATAATTTCGATAATAAATATCACATCAAAATTTAAAATAAGATAAATTAATTAAATTTTTGTTATCATATATTTAATTTATCTTTTAAATACAGACATAATTATAACTCATTATAACAAGTGTTATTACTTATTACCATAAACATAAAATCTTACTACAGTAATAACTTTTTTTTTATTATAATCAGACAATTTTAATTAATTTATTTTTAAAAATATATATTGATAAACTTTATCAGAATTAGAATCGGATATTTCTATATCATATCAAATTTGAAAACAGAATATGTTATTTTCGAACCCTTTGATATCTCATAACCAATAAGGATAAAAGTTTTTAAAAAATAAAACTCTCACATCCGGGCATGTGGGATGGGGATTTTAAATGTCCAGCACCACCAACCAGCGGCCGTCGAAGAGGACTCGACCTCCCGGAAGCACTTGGATCGCTGGAACTCAAACAACGATGGTCGAGAGTAGCAGTGGACGGTGAGCCGCTGTGGACACCCCATTTCGCTAATGGGCCCAAAACCGTCAGCCCATTACTCAGCCCGCCAACATCGGTTCTGGCCCCTCATGAGCTGTGCATAAGAGAGCCAAGAAGCCCATTTAAAAAAGGCCACCGAGGCCCATCTGAAGCAAGCTTATCTCACCCCATAAAGTGGGAGGGGGGGGGGGGTGAGATTAAGCATTTGTAACTCCTCCCAAAGAGGAGTGCCAAAAATGGAAAAAGGTGGTCTGCCACCTTTTCTGCGCAGGAACCAGATTGGGGCCTTTTCTGGTTTCTCCTCCCTTCTAGAAGGCTTGGGGAAGAAGCCAGCAAGAGGGGGTTTACGTGAAGGGCCAAAGGGAGAAGAAAGAGGTTTTTTTTTTTTCTGGTTTTCTGAAGCAAGCCACCAACAGAAGCAAGGAGGAGCCCCTGCGTTTTTTCCTCCTCCAAGGCTCCCAAGAGCTCCACCCGTGAAGCCCACCTGCAAGAAGAAAGCAAGCAAGAGAGGGTAAGAGAAGAAAAAGAGAGAAGAGAAAAGAGAGAAAGAGAGGCCTTGTCTTGTCCCATCAAGGGATGAGAGGAAAAGGAGTTTGCCACGTTGAGGCTTTCCCCATTGTTTTCCTTGGGTTTCTTGTACCTTCTTTACCTCTTGAACAAGAGAATGCCACTTTGCATGTTCCTTTTCACCTTTTCTTGATGTGATGGACCATTGTCATAGCATTTAATGCATGTCTTCTCCTCATCTCCTCTTGGCTAAAGAAGTTTTCTTCCTTTGCAATGGGGTTACGGGATGGGATTGCCTCTTCATAGAGGTATGTCTCTCTCCCCTCTAATACCTCACATGAGGCCAAGAAGCCTCCCATACCTCAATAAATGAGGTCATGGGGGCATGGGACCTCATGCCCCATTTAATGTATGCATAGCATGCTAAATCTCTCCCCTCAATAGGCCATGTTCCCCATCGTTTTGGGCCTGCAAAAGACCAGTTCCTTACTGTTCTAACAGCCCCTTTTAAGGTCCTTATTGTGGTCAATATACACCTATGGCAATGGTCAAGGAGATTGAGCAAATAATGCTCATATCCCCTTGCTTAAATGCCATCTTCAAAAGCCCCATTCAAAGAGATCATTAAACCTGGTTCACCCCTCTCAATAGACCACCCTCATTGCGGTTTTCAGCCCATTTGATGTGCATTCGAACTAGTACCAAATAGCCCTCCAAGAGCCCCATTTCGCTAATCAAGGGGACTGGGCAAATAATGCCTAGATCTCTTTGTTTAGACCACCAAGCAATGAGTTACAATGCCATCTCAAACTCCAAGATCATCCCTGCCATGAGTAAGGGTGTTCTAGGAGAGAGGCGGTTTCCATCTCTTGCCCAGGTGGTCGGCTGCGCCGATTCGGCCTGGCACTGGTTCTGACAGTCTTGTAAGACCAGAGCAGAGCTGCGCCGATTCGACGTCCTGGCCATCATGTTGGCTGAAGTTACATGAGCAAAATCATTGCTCCATGTGACACCAGCTAATCAACAGTTAAATGACCAATGTAAGACCCATCCACACCCCCGGGTTGGACAATATAATGTCTATGTCCGGACGGGTGGGTCCATACACTACTCATACCGTCCTGTGGGTTGTTTGGCCATGACATTGCCCGGATCTCCGTAGGCATACCTGGGGGATCGGGGTCATGTGCCATTGGAGTTACGTCGTTCTACGATGTATACTCTCTCTTTTGGTGCCATCTCCACTTGTGGTGGATGAGCATCGCGCTTTCCCCTTATCGACCACGATAAGGGGAAATGTTGCCGAATTTTGCCCGAGAGAGTTGAGTTGGCGCAAAACTCTCAAAAGAGGTCATTAGCTTCCATTGAGTCGGCAACGTTGCAAACGAGCGTCGATTCAATGATGTCTATGACTTCAGCAGGGCTGCGCCGACTCACTCTCTGCCGTCAGCTGCGCCGATTCGAAGACGTCTGCAAAGTGTGTTGAGCCAATGAGCTCTGCCGAACGAATAAAACTCCGTTCCAAATGCTCAAAGGACCCAAACATCAAATAAAAAAAATCGTTTAATGCCTAAAAAGAAGCAAACGGCAAATTGAACCCCTTTCAAGCAAAGAGCAAAAGATCATCTTATGTTTTACAAAAGATTAAAGGGTCAAATCAAATCCCCTTCTTCAAATGGCAATGACCGTCTCATATCTTGCAAGAGAATAAAGGACTAATTCAAATCTTTTTCAAGCAAATCAAAGGTCACCCCCCATGTTTTCCAAAGAGCAAGAGATCAAATTAGATCTTTTCTCAAGTAATAAAAGATTGCATCACCATGCACAAAAGAGTCAAACCAAACCTTTCTAAACAAATAAATGATCATCACACGTTTTGCAACAAAAATAAGAAATCAAATTGAAATGATTTTCAACAAAAGACCAAATTGTATCTATTTTCAACAAAAAGTCAAAGAGACCACCCTTTTCAAAATTGTCTTTCTCAAATAGATTTAAAAGGCCGAATTGAACCTTTTCGTGGTAAAGAGGACCAACAAGTAAATAGGCGAAGAGATTGGGTAGCGGGTTGAGTGAAAGGTCTAATGGATTCGATTAGGCGTTCGTCTTGATCCCTAATATTTTAGTTCAATTATGCTTTGCACCCTTTATCGGATGTCCCGTTTTAAGGTCATGAGGCTTTCTAATCTGGCGATTATCAAGGATTTTCTCTTTCTAAAAGAGATGTAATTAACGTCGTTGCGCTCAGGCAACGACGAGATTTTGGTCCAGGACCCGACCACTCACTTTCGTTTGACGAAGTCAAACGACGCGCACAATAGACTTAAAGTCCTCCGACTCTCGGAGGCAAACCATTTGGTTGCCACCTCGGTGGCTGGCACGCCCGCGCTATGTGAATTACCGATTCATCTCACGCCATTGTCGCTCGTGTAGCGCTCGGTGGGACTTGGATTAGCAATACGCATTCATGCCATGAGAATTAAAAAGAATTTTAAATAGACTTTAAATCTTTAATAGATTTAAGGAAATTTAAAATTTTCCATTTCCACAGCATGGCACGCCCGTGGGATCAAGCTTCCCTTCATCTCTTCGCCAGAATAGAAAGCCATGTGGCCTTATGTAATTGATATTGATTATCTTTTGAATTGACTAACAGGTACTAATTGACTAATGGCGGGGAGTACGTTTCGGACCTCTCGTGGTTCAAGATCATGCTCGGTACGGCTACCTCGCGGTACCAACCCGTTTCGGGGCTTCCCTCCCATCGTCGAGTTCCCCAACTTCTTGGGGTCGCCTTCGTCAACGTCCTTCACCCGGAGGCTAAGAAAGAAGATGGAGCTGAAGTCGTTCGTGAGGCTGAACTCAAAGGGTCACCGCCAGAGAGCTAAGCTGCCACTTGCACCACAGTGGAGCGCGGCAACAACAACAAACCCAATGGAAAGGTCGTGCACGGGTGTCTGCTTCGGAAAAGATTGTGCGGATCGGAGACTTAAGGATCCATCTGCAAGAGAAGAAAACGGAAGCTATAGCAAAACGGGTCGTGCCAACGGTACCTGTGGATAACTCCTTCCAAGTTTGGCAAACAGAGAAGATATGTACAACACATTCAAGGGCAAGCTGCCCCCAAAACCAATCAAATTCAAACAGGTCTGGCGACCTAAGAGAGTGCAGAAGCTCAGGCCATAAGAGCCCGCACCAAGAGAGAACCCTTCAGCAAATGTAGCTGAGAAGAAGACCTATGACTACCGCCGGCCGCCTAGAGGCTTCGGGACTGGTATTCGTCAAGGGGGGGGGGGGGGGGGGGGGGCACATGCCTATGCCCGCTTCCACAACAAAAGAGCAGAATTGCGAAGGTGTGCTTACCTACTGCCCATAAGAGAAGACTCCCCCGAGTCGATGATCTCAACCACCTGCGAGCGCCAGGGGGCAACAAGGGTCATATCTGACCGTACCCCTCACCTCATGAACGCCCCTCTGCGGCGTGAAAGGAGACAAAAAGATCCAAGAGCTCCTCGGATGCCAGCCAGGAGCTTCACTGATGAGAATGATGTTCCATGCAAACATCGGTATAAGTATGCCGGGAGGGCTAAACCCCGGGCATCGGTTTTCGAAAGGCTATCTTTCCCTTCCCGCACTTCTCGGAGGGCTGAAAGAGACCAGAGTGGAAACATTAGGATATTTGCATGCCACATGGCCGGCATATGGGACCGATATGGGGCACTGCCAGCCAATGATGAAGAGCTAACAGAATTGGCAGAGAGGCCTGGTGCCATCACCAGGAGAAGAGCAGCGGCAGCAGCCTTGGCGGCCGCATACGGGCTTGAAGATGTGCTAACAACACAAATGACGACAGTCAGTGCCAATGTGGTCACTGCCCAGGGCAGTGGGGGCAGTGATGATATTCCTCCACCGCCGCCACCTCCAGATGCAGCTTCCGGGGGCACCTCGCAACAGATCCCTCTTGCTGCACCCATAGATCCAGTCATCATGGAATTGTTGCAGCAATATCAAGCCGAGATCGCAGATCTCAAGTGCCAGATCAAAGGAAAAGAGACTGAGGGACATGCATCCCGAGCAGCGGAGGGTTCAGGAGAGAATCCCCAAGGAACCGCAGGGTCAATTGAAGCTTCGGCCCAGCGTGCTGTCGTACGGACAGCAAATGAACGACCACAACAATCCCCTGCGGCCACGGCTCAACAGCCACGCTCGCAGGCTCAATACCAGCTGTTGCAGCCGCAGTTCTTCCAGCAGCAGCAGCAACCATATCAGTCGCAGCAAGCTTATTCTGCGCAACAGTAGTCATTGCCCGCTCACGAGCCTGAGCAGCAATTAGACGATCAAGAGCCGCCCCCGGTGCCGCCGGCGGCCATTATCAACACCCCGAGCAATCAGCCGGCCCACTTCTATCCTCGGCAAGTGGACCCAGCCACTATCAACAAGCTCATGGTGAAACAGCTAATTGACATGAAGCTCACTGAACGGGGAGACGGAGAGCAAATGGCTTTTGATGCATATAGGATACCTTACCCTGCGTATCACGCCGTGAAGAAATTGCCTCCAGGTGTCACCAAGCCCCCGAAGTTTGACAAGTTCTTTGGCTCCTCCCTGACAAGCCTGGCGTTTGAATGGTATTCCAGTCTGCCAGTAGGGTCCATATCTGACTGGACCGATATGCAAAAGAAATTTAGAGAGAGGTTCTATATTGCTGAGAGGGAGGTAACAGTTGCCGAACTCTACGCAACCAAGCAAAAGGGTGATGAGTCCGCACTGGACTATATCCAAAGATGGAGGAACCTCAGTATGAGGTGCAAGCGCCCTCCTCATCAAGAAGATGCAGTTCAGATTTGCAAGCAAAATCTGAAAAGAGAGCTGCTTGAAAGAATGATCGGAGTAGAGATCCGGTCATTTGACAGGATGAACAACATGGTGGCGGAAATAGAGGCCTTTTTGGTCAAGTACCCCACCAACTCATTCGCCAGTCAAAAGACCAAGCCGGCCGATAAGAAGCCTGCGGGGAAGGAAGTCCATACAGTGGACCTCAAAACGTTTGAAAAGCAAAGAGATGAAGGCGAGGCGGTAGCCGGAACCTCCAGCAACAAAAATGAACCAAAGAGAAAGGTCATCCCTTTCCAAGACAAAATGAAGAAGCCATACTCCTTCCCCAAGGAAAAGACCAAAACGCTGTTTGATTGGGGGATCAGATATAACAAGATCACCCTCCCAACACCGAAGAGACCAGATCAAGCTGCCAAGAAAGACGACCCCCGGTACTGTCTATACCATCAGATCCTGGGGCACCCTCTAGAGGATTGCTATGTATTCAAAGACATCGCAGAGTCTCTGATCAAGAAAGGAGAACTGCAGATGGGAGATTACCGGGTCGATCCCCCGCAGCCACATGAGTTGCCTGCCCGGCAAGCTGGAGCCAACATGATCTCTATATATCAACAGCTACCAGAAGAGATCTCCGAGGCCAGCACGGAGAATGCCTATAAGAATCTTATCCTCACCCCAAGCAGGGAGCAGAAGGAGTGGCAAAAAGTGCCCACTAAAGCAAAGAAGAAGCCCGAAAAGAAGCCGGCTCCGAAAATGCACATTCGGGGTGTGACACCTCGGCCGCCGGCACCAGTGGTCACCCCAGTTTGGCACCCAATAGAGCCCAGGGTCGTCGTTCAGAGGAACCCTGGCAATAGAAGGCGTCGGACACCTCTCCCTCTGTACGAGGGAGGTAGCCCTTCACTCGAGCGTCTGCAGGCGCTAATTGATGAGTTAGACGAATATGAGCAACCAAACAGATACCCTGTTCAGTTGCAAGAGTTTGTCCCATGGGAAGAACTCGAGAAGTTGACCCTGGAGGCACCTGCCGAGCAAAAGACACCTCAACCCCAAGAGGATTTGTTCTGGGGGCAAGAGCCGATAAAGCAAAAGAAGAAGAAGAGAAGATCCAAGAAAAAGAAGGTGCTGGCAGCCCTCTCATGCAATACTATCTCATCCTTGCTAAGTTTGGGGGAGCACTATGAAGAAGAGGAATTCTACCCTTCCCCAAGTGATGTCAATCAAGTTGGGGCTTCGGGTCAAGAGTTTACTACAAGGTCCGGAAGGAAATGGGGACGAGCTCCTCCGGCCAATCAAAATATCGTCTTCCGAGGTGAACCCTCTTATAAGATCCCGGAGCCTGAAGTTCGAAGGGCAGAAATTTCACCTCCTCTGGGGTTCTATCCCAATGAACAGACTGGGGGCACAGTCCCGTCCTTTGCTGAGTTTCTGGCAGCAGAAGAGAAGACCAGGGCACTCCCCAAACCCCCAATATTACAAAGGAAGGCTGATGGTGAGGAAAATAGCCCGGTCACCAAACTTGCAACGCCCCAGAAATTTAAAATGTTAAGAAAATAGAAATAATTTGGTTAAAATACCTTAGGGTTGTTATTAAATTGTAATAATTAGATGACAGACTTAATTAGTGGTAATGAACGTTATCCTAGTATCGTAACTCGAAGTGCGTGCCTCCACAAGGCGATACCGGAAAACGACAACAAAATAAAAATCCGAGAACATCATAATTTCCAGAAAAATGTGGAGAAATCAAATATGTAATTATCTGAATTTTTCGACGTACGGATTTTAAGGTACAGTCGACGCGACTATTTTTCGGGTGATTTTTCACCTAGTATAAAATAAATTCTAAAAATTAAACTAAAATCACCATAATTTGCAAAACAATTACATTAGCCTATGGCTGAAATTTCAACACAAATGGACATCATTTGAATTTGTTTACGTGAGGATCTTTGGGCCAATCGAATTAGGGGCTATTTACGGTGGTGATTTTCTGGGAATTTTAGTTTGTCTATGTGTGAGGGGCTGGGGCAGCCACCTCACTTAAGTAGGAGTTTAACACGTTTGTCCCTTAGGTGTAAGGCTTAGAGAGTTGCATGAGCTAGGTGGCCTTGCATGGTTAAAGGGGTTTATACCTTGACACCTTAATGGCCAACGTGCCATCACGCATGAGAGTTTGGTTGGACTATAAGAGCCACTCCTCTCCCCTCCTACATATCTATCCACACCCCTTGTTCTTGCCCTGTTCTTGTCTTTCTTGCTCCTTGCTGCTGGAGGTGCTGTTGGAGGAGCTACTGGAGTTGCACCTGCAATTACTTCCCTTTCTGTTCATGTTGCTGCTGTAACCACTACGCTTAAGATGAACATTGCTGACACATCATCCACACTGAAGAGGGAAAACACTTCTCTTGCTGGGTGTAGGATCTTCGTCAGGAATACCTGCAACTTTACCCTTCAGTAAGGTAGGATTCTATTCTCTATTCTCTTCTCAATCCTTGTATCTTGCCTTTGCTAAAAGTTCATGTCCACATATATACTTGTTTTCCAACCTTGGAAACCATCTTAAGAGTGATGAGTTCATCTCTTCCGAACATGTCTTGTTCTGTGAATTGGGGAAATTCCTTTGGTTGAACTTATGTAGGTATTAGTAGAATTCATTCTTGTGACCATCAACTTGTAAATCTCCTTCTTTTCTAAGCCTTGGAATTAAAGCATCAGTCTTGATCCCATATGGCATGGGATTCAGTAAGCTTGTTTGATTACCTTATTACCATTGAGTTCTTATGCATTGATAGGACTCCTTCTTAATGATCCTCTTTCTTCTTGTTCTTATACTTCCTTCATGTTATGAAATCCATGTATAAGTGTAGGATTCATCTCCTTTTCCGTAATCCTGTTCTCCACACATGATAAATAACTCATGTTGAGTAGTCAAGTTGATATATTTGTAATCCTACTATTTTTCCTCCAGTTTTGATAAACATTCTCACATTGGGGGAGGAGATTCTTGTTTTACTTCCAGATCATCTCTTCTTCTTCTTCTTCCACCCTTGATCCTTGTATATGTTATAGAAGTTTGATAGAAGTCACAATACCATTAGAACTTGTGACTAACTTCCGTTCAGATGTTTGGTACTTCATACCTTGATTTAAATCCATGAAACACTTTGAGTTTTAGTATTTATCTTGTAGCAATCTTCCAATAAACCATTGCTATCAAGACCACACTTCCAATACTATACTATGTCTAGTTTCTAGCTAGACAAGCTTGAATTGCAAATCCTTCATTTCATCTCGCTTATTTAGCTTATAAACTACTGTGAGAACTTAAATTAGACTCTTCCATTTGATATTAAACATGTCTTGGATTATAAGTTTTATAATTAGGGCCTTTAGAACAGATTTACAAAGCACTTCTAGAAGTTCTGCAGCTACCTGTCGACAGCAGGCCCAAAGCTGTCGACAGGCGCATGCTATCCAGAACCCAGATAACTGGGACTGTGTGTAGCTGTCGACAGGCCCCCTGGTTGCTGTCGACAGATACACACAGTCCAGCAAACCTGAGTTCTGTCTGTAGCCATCTGTCGACAGCCTCTTCTCACCTGTCGACAGCTATGACCCTGATTCGAATTTCAGCACTTTTTCATATGCAAATCCTTGCTTAAACTTCACCCTATTAGCCTACCAAGTTACCCTCATATTTACTTTGATATTTACTGTCATTCTACTATAAAGATCACCCACTTTGGATACCTTACTCATTATTGAATTATCCTTGAAATCGTCAACTCCGAATGGTACACCGTTGAGTCCATTCTCCTGTATTCAACAACTAAGTTCATATTATTTGATATCTTGAGAGTTCAAAAGCTTGAACACCTTGTGAGATGTGATAAACTAATGATGATGACATTTAATGGGTCCTTGGACCCCACCTGACTGATATGCCTGTGCAAATAGGGCTGGTCCAGTCCTGGGAGGAGCACCCGAATTCATTACGGGCCGTACGGGAGTGATAAGGATACCGGGATGTTTGGCATTGCATCACTACTTCCTGATTATGGTCATCATACTTCCTATACTGTGTGAACTGATATATGAACCAATACTTGAGTTATATACCTGAGCATGACCTAAGTTTTACTGTCACTATATCAAGCTACTGTTCTAAGATCTGGTATTGTCTCTTTGATGCCTGTTCTATCCTTGTCTTGGGGCAATGAGGACACCGGGATGTCTGGCATTGCATCAATACCTGTTTGATTATAGTCATCATGATACCTATCCTATGAGAATATATATATGAGCCAGATGATGAGATATGTGTTGTTCATCTTTGATATCAGTCAAGTCTTTTATTGTGTTCACATGAACTAGAACTTGAGTTTTAATGTGAATTCCTGAGCATACTCTGTGTATCAATTCTATTGTTTCACATTCACTGTCATATTCAGATGCTTGTTGGTCCATCTATGATTTCACTCAAGCCTTTTTCCTTGATCATCATACCTTGTAATCCTTTGATTTGAGAATTTGAATCCTACTGGGCTAGTTAGCTCACCAAATCCTACTTTTGCAGGTATCTTCGGTTCTAGAAGGCGGGACATTGGGATTTGTGGGCTGAGAGACCAACCATTATGACGTTTAAGTGTGAATTGTAATGGAGAGTCATGTAATACCTGTGGAATGTCAATGAATAATTATTTTTGATTAGTAAAGTCCGAACATTCTTCTCCTCAAATAATTCAAAGTTTACTCTTGATTCCTCATGCGTTCACGTTCCGACATTTATAGTTATATTAAATGACGGGACGCGACAAAACTTCAAGCCAAAAATAGTGAAAATGACAAAGGAAAGTCAAAGCTAGATGATGTCGGGGCGGAAGACCGAATCATCAAGCTACTAAAGAGAATTCCTACACGGTTCAGTGTTTGGGAAATCCTATCATTAAGTGAAGAGACTAGAAAAGCGTTGATCGCAGCCTTGCAGGCTCCAGCGCAGTATGAGACTTGTCTGGCTGAAATACAGGTGGAGGCTGCCGCCATCAATTTGGAGTCAATCACATTCACCCCAGAGGACATGCTCCTCCCTATGGCTACTCACAACAGACCTCTGTACATGAGGGGGCAGTTGAATGGACAACCCCTAAGCAGAATTCTGGTAGATCCTGGAGCAGCGGTAAACATCCTACCGTACAAGATCTACCAGAAATATCACTTCAATGTGCATCTAGCCTCAGTGCACGATGTGAGAATAGCCGGGTTCAACCAAAAGTTCGAGGTACCTCTGGGAGTCGTAGAACTCGACTTGATCCTGGGGGACTTCACAACAAAGGTGTAATTCCATGTGATCAATGCAAGTACATCCTACAAGGCTTTGCTGGGTCGGCCCTGGCTCCATCAAAATGGAGTGGTCCCTTCAACGCTGCACCAGTGCATCAAATATGTGAAATGTGGGGAAGAACAAAGGGTTTTCGCCGATGCCCACCCATTCGAAGTATATGAGTGTCACCTCCTTGATGTTGATCTGTATCAGGGGCGCTCAGAAAGCCAAATCCCCGAGAAGGGCAACAAAAAGGAAAGCATCATTGCTTATGAGTGTTTTCCACCGGAACACTCAGAAATCCAAGCCCCTCAAGGGGGTAAAGCAAAAGAAGTCACCCCTGATGATGAGTGGTTCCCGCCGCCACCGCCAGGGACCACTGCTGAGCAGCCCACATCAATAGAAGAGGTGGAGGTGCAATCATGTGATGCCCCAGATTGCAGGCGTGATTCTACTCCATAAATAAGCGAAAAAGCCAGAATTCATTCTGGTCCCAGAGGGCCTTACCAAGCCAGCCGCCGAAATAGATTGTCAAATAGTAAGAGCATGGAAGACCATGGTGATAGCTCACCCAGGAGGTTGCTTCACTGTCTTCTACGCGGCTGAAGAGCAACCAATGAGAAGGGATGATGATTGCAAAATCCCTGAAGAGGCTGGAGATCCCTTGGTGCCGGTCATAGGATTCCCGGACATGTCCGATACAGTCGCCAGACTGGCCGAAAGTCAACAAATCCCTCTTCGGCAACGCCTCAGTCAGAGGGAGATGTTCAGAAAGCTATGGTACCCGCCGAATATGGACAGGGACCTGTTAAAAATCACCCAGCACCCAGGACTCGGCTTATCACTGGGAGAAAGCTATACCGTTGGCATGATCAGCATAGCCAACCAAACAGAAGAAAACCCTTCAGGGGTGGTTTATGATGACTACCCTGAAGAAAGGGGCATGGTGGAAATGGCTGCGAGTGCATGCGATGAGCCTCCCCAGGGGGCAGCAGCGTTCCTCGCCTACACTCCCGTGGAGTCTCTTGCTACCCAAGTACTCCTGACAGCTAGAGAAAACAGACACAATGAAGCAACGCTGTTAGGCGCTGCAAGCTCACAAGAGATAAGAGAGCAAGAAGTGATAATGGATGTTTCGTTGAATCTAAGCCAAGAGGCCCAATGGACAGAAGCAACTAAAAAAGATGCACCAGCTGTAGGCCTGCAAAGAGAATATGTGGAGGTGCTAGAGGCAGAAGCTGATGAAGAGGGCTTTGTAGACCTCCAGCCAGCACCAGAAGAGCTTGAAGATGGCATCCAAGCCACAGTGGATGAGCTAGTAGAAGTGAATCTCGGCACGAAAGACGATTGCAGGCCAACCTTCCTAAGTGCCCTCATCCCGGAAGAAGAGAAGCAACAGTATATCACGCTGTTAAAAGAGTTCCGGGATTGCTTTGCCTGGACTTACAAAGAGATGCCGGGACTCAGCCCCGATGTGGCACAACATATCCTGGCAATTGACCCGAAAATAGAACCGGTCAAGCAAGCTCCTAGGAGAATGAGACCAGAATTGATCAATAAGGTATGCACAGAAGTGGACAAATTAATAGATGTGGACTTTGTTGAAGAGAACCAGTATACTACCTGGCTGGCAAACATCGTCCCCGTCAAAAAGAAGAATGGACAGATCCGAATCTGTGTGGATTTTCGAGATCTGAACAAGGCTTGTCCAAAAGATGACTTTCCAGTGCCAATCACAGAAGTGATGATAGATGCGACCACTGGACATGAAGCCTTGTCATTTATGGATGGGTCGTCTGACTACAATCAGATATGGATAGCCGAACAAGACAGGGTGCACACCGCCTTTAGGTCACCCAAAGGGATCTTCCACTACAAGAGAATGCCCTTCGGTCTCAGAAATGCCGGGGCAACATATCAAAGAGCCATGACAAAAATCTTTGATGAGCTGCTCTATAAAAAGGTGGAGTGCTACATCGATGACCTCGTAGTCAAAACAAGAAGAAGAGAGGATCATTTGGCCGACCTCAGGGCCGTTTTTGAAAGGCTGAGGCGTTATGAGCTGAAAATGAACCCGATGAAGTGTGCCTTCGGGGTATCCAGCGGCAAATTTCTGGGCTTCATCGTCCGATAAAGGGGAATAGAAATAGACCCTGTCAAAATCAAAGCCATCCAAGAGTTGCCGCCACCGAAGAATCTGACCGAGCTCAGGTCACTACAAGGACGACTGGCCTACATTCATAGGTTTGTCTCAAATTTGTCGGGACGATGTCATCCCTTCCACAAATTGATGGGGAAAGACGTCCCTTTCAAATGGAATCAGGAGTGCCAAAATGCTCTGGATCAATTGAAGGCATACCTGAACACTCCACCCGTGTTAGGTGCTCCTGTAAAAGGCCGTCCTCTCATCCTGTATATAGCAACTACAGAACACTCCTTGGGAGCTATGCTAGCACAAGAGAATGAGGAAGGGAAAGAGCAAGCACTCTACTACCTCAGTCGAAGGTTAGTGGGGGCAGAAGAGAGATATTCTCCAATTGAGAGAGTATGCCTAGCCCTGGTGTTCGCAGCCAAGAAGATGAGACATTATATGCTGTCACACAAGGTTAGGTTGATCTCCAGGGCCGACCCCGTCAAATACATACTCTCCCAACCAGCGTTGAAGGGGAGAATAGGCAAATGGGCTGTCATCTTGATGGAATTTGACATCAAATACATCCCCCAAAAGGCAATCAAAGGACAGGCGGTAGACGACTTCTTTGCAGCTCATCCCGCGCCGGAAAATTCTCCGCTCATCACAGAGCTACCAGAGGATGAGACCCTCGAAGTAAACCAATTGCAAACAACCACCTGGCAACTTTAATTCAATGGAGCATCCATAATAGAACCGACTGCATATGGCAGCGCCAGAGTCCGAGCGGGGGCAGGTATTGTCCTGAAGTCGTCTGAAGGAGAAGTCACGCACACCTCCTGCTCAATTAACAAGCCATGCACTAATAACGAGGCTGAATATGAGGCCTTGATTATCGGCTTGCAAGTGGCCCTCTTCATGAATATAAAGGTGTTGCAAGTCTTTGGCGACTCAATGCTGATCGTCAAACAAATGCAAGGGGAGTTTGATGTCAAAAAGCCAGAGTTGCTGCCGTACCACCGAAAGGTGAAAAGACTCCTGTCAAAATTCTATCGAATAGAAATAGAGCATGTTGGCAAAAGCAGGAATGCACAAGCTGACGCCCTGGCAAAATTGGCTAGCTCTTTGGCGGTGCCACCAAATGAGAAGCTAGAAGTCATTGTCATGAATCGGCGGCAAGTCCCCAGCATGATAGAAGAAGAGTCTGAAAATGAAGAGAGCGGCCAAGAAGAAGAATCTGTGGCTGAAGAGATCATGCAAAAAGACTGGAGAGAGCCCTTGCTGCAATGGTTCGAACACCAGCGATTGCCCTCGCAAAGAGAAGAAATGATCAAGTTGGTCCGAATAAAGGACTCGTATGAATTAAGAGGCGGAGTTCTGTTCAGAATCATGGCGGACTCCAAGAAAAAGATCTTGCTGAGGTGCCTGTCACCTGAAGAGGCCGGGAAGGTCATGAAAGAGGTACACGCCGGGACCGCTGGCGCCCATCAGGCCGGGCCGAAGATGAAAATAGAAATCAAAAAGCTCGGCTATTACTGGCCAACCATGTTTGAAGATTGTGGCAATTTCGCCAAAATGTGTCACAAATGTCAAGAGCATGCGGTCATCCCAAGGAGACCTCCCATACATCTGCATCCAGCCATTCCAAGTTGGCCATTTGCACAATGGGGCACGGATGTTGTGGGCCCTCTGCCACCCTCTTCATCAGGGTGTAAATACATCCTGGCTATCACCGATTACTTTTCAAGGTGGGCCGAAGCCATGGCATTAAGAGAAGTGACAGGGGAGTTGGTGGCACGCTTTATTCAGCGGAACATCATCTTCAGATTCGACAGTCCGAACCGAATCATATCAGACAATGGGACACACTTCAAGAACCAGAAGGTGTTCAGAATGGCCGCAAAATATGGAATAGACTGGAGGACTTCCACTCCCTACAATCCGCAAGCCAACGGCCTGGCGGAAACCTTTAATAAGACATTGTGCACACTATTGTCCAAGACGGTCAGTGCCAACAAGAGAGACTGGGAGGACCGGATGTATGAAGCCTTATGGGCCTACCGGACCATTTATAAAACACCAACGGGCTGCTCACCATTCTCTCTAGTGTACGGTTCAGAAGCCGTGGTCCCGGTAGAACTGGAAGTACCATCACTCAGGGTGGCCATGCAGCATGGACTAGCTCCTGAGAATCAAACCAATATCGAAAGGAGGCTCGAAGAACTTTCTGATTTGGAAGGGAAAAGATTACGAGCCCAACAGAACATCCAGGTCTACCAGGCCCGCATTGCACGCGCCTTCGACAAGCTGGTCAAGGGTCGCGAATTTAAGAGAGGGGACCTGGTAATGGTCAAGAAGAGAGAAGTCATGGCCGGCAACCCAAAAGGGAAGTTGAACGTGAATTGGACTGGGCCATACGTGGTGCAAAGAGTCTATGAAGGCGGCGCCTATGTCCTGGTCAACCATCGGGGTGAAATACAGTTCCCACCCCTCAACGGAAGACACCTGAAGCTGTATCACGCATGCCGTCTAGATTTCAGTGGCCAGCACTATGAGCAGCAAGAGGTTGAACACGAAATAGACCTGATCGACTTGTTCGATGAATGAAGAGCTCGGCTGCAAAAGAACTGTTGCATTTGCAACAGCAGAGAGTTTCTACCCTCAATTCTCCCATCATTAAAAAAAAAAAACACAAAACAAAACAACAACAAAAGTGACGACAAAACAATAAGCTCTTAAACCCTCGAGACATCAGCCACCAATGACGAAGAGCAAAAAAAAAAATACAAAAAAAGGATGGCATGCAATGCATGGCAAAAAATAGAAAAGAGGCAGCCATACCGCTAGCCGGACCATGGCTCTGAGACGATGAATGTCCCAACCAAATTTATGACACTTTTGTAATTTCCGCTGATTTTCGAGGGGAGGACAATGAAAGGAGTCTTCCGTTTCAATTAGCGTATCGCATATTCATGAGCCGTGTGAAGGTTGTTCGGGTTTTCCGCATCTCCCCTCGCATGAAAAAGATCTCTTAAGAAAAATAGAGACAAGAAATTCGTGTTTCTTAAACACACATAATAAATAAATAATAATAATAATAATAATAAAACTTAAATGAGAATTATATACTTCAGCATGCATGAATAGTCGTCATTTAATTAACCTGACTCGTACCATCTTTTATGGGCAGGGACCTCTAAAGCTGATGACAACGACAAGTTTAAGAGATCGACGCCATGAAGTCCCACCGGCGTCGCGCCAATCCAACACGAAGCCGCGTTGGCAATCGGGTTGCAAAGAGAAAAAGCGTCAACAAGCTCGAGCAGCCGATGTTAGCTAAGACGTTGGCAGACTACGCCACCGTCCTCACATTATTAAAAAAAGAGAGGTTAAAAATAGAGATGCCTCGTCAGACTTGTCCACTGGGCAAGGGCAAAAAAGGACCAAAACCCGGCTATGGTGAAAACCCGCAAAGGGCGCCATGGGCAAAAATCGGGTACCTCGCTACGTGAAAACCCGAAGGCGCGTAGGCAAAAGCAAGAGGGGGTCGAATTGGGTGAAAACCCGAAAGGGCGCCCAACTCGATAATGGGAAAGTAAAAAATAAATAAAGAAGACAAACGTCAAATCCCAGCTGACGGTGAAAAGGTCAAATAGAAGGCCGTCGCCCTGACGGTAAAAGTCAAATAGAAGGCCGTCACCATGACGGTAAAAGTCAAATAGAAGGCCGTCGCCCTGACGGTAAAAGTCAAATAGAAGGCCGTCACCATGACGGTAAAAGTCAAATAGAAGGCCGTCGCCCTGACGGTAAAAGTCAGATAGAAGGCCGTCACCCTGACGGTAAAAGTCAGATAGAAGGCCGTCGCCCTGACGGTAAAAGTCAAATAGAAGGCCGTCACCCTGACGGTGAAAAGGTCAAATAGAAGGTCGTCGCCTTGACGGTAAAAGTCAAATAGAAGGCCGTCGCCCTGACGGTAAAAGTCAAATAGAAGGCCGTCACCCTGACGGTAAAAGTCAAATAGAAGGCCGTCATCCCGACGGTGAAACAGAAGGCCGTCACCTCGACGGTAGAATAGAAGGTCGTCATCCCGACGGTAAAATAGAAGGCCGTTATTTATGACAGCAAAAGTCCCTGTCATACTAACGGTGAAGAGTAGAATAGAAGGCCGTCACCTCGACGGTAAAATAGAAGGCCGTTATTTATGGCAGCAAAAGTCCCTGTCATACTAACGGTGAAGAGTAGAACAGAAGGTCGTCACCTCGACGGTAGAATAGAAGGCCGTCACCTCGACGGTAGAATAGAAGGCCGTCACCTCGACGGTAGAATAGAAGGCCGTCACCCCGACGGTGAAATTGAAGGCCGTCACCCCGACGGTAGAATAGAAGGCCGTCACCCCGACGGTAGAATAGAAGGCCGTCACTCCGACGGTAGAATAGAAGGCCGTTACTTTGGACAGCAAAAGTCCTTGTCGAGTTAGCGGCTGATAGATGGCAAAGGATCCCGTCACCTCAAAAAAAGGAAAAAAAGGAAGAAATGTGGCTAAAAATAGAGATGCCTTGTTGGACTCACTCGAGCCACCCGTCGAGCGAGGGTAAAAAGAACTAAAACCCGGCCATAGTGAAAATCCGCAAAGGGCGCCATGGGCAGAATAGGGTACCCCGCTACACGAAAACCCGAAAGGGCGTGTAGGCAAAAGCAAGAGGGGGTCGGGTTGGGTGAAAACCCGAAAGGGCACTCAACTCGATAATGGGAACAAAAAAAGAAAAAGGAAAAAAAAGGAGACAACAAATAAAGATGTATGCACCATAGCAAGGCATCAAGAAGGAACGTCTGTGTCCAAAATAAAATGTCTCTCATTAATGACAAAATGAGGTTACATGAGTATTGAGGCAAGGCCTCAGAAATAAGAAAAACACACATTAAAAGAGATGGAGCAAATCACGGGCCTCATGGCAGGTCCCGGAACAGTTCTTCTAACGATAAAATGCCCACGTGGGGGGAAGATATTCTTTCCTTCAGGCTCGCCTTCCGGGATTGTACCTCCAACAGCGTTTGCTTTGTAAGAGCCATACGGTCTTCATCCACCGCAATAGCCAGTTCTTGCTCAGCGTTGGAGTCAGCGAGGACATCCTGTCTGGCCTTAGCGGCGTGCAATTCAGCCTGCAAAAGATTTATCTTGGAGTCTAAAGCTGCCGACTCTTCATTATACCCTCTAACGAGAGACCGGCGATGCTCCAGGTCATCAGCCAATGGGTTCAGCACCGCTTCACACTCCGACTGTTGTATTTCCAAAGCAGTCAGTTGGTCGGACAGTTCGCGTTGGAGGTAGTCGCGGAGCTTCAAGAGTTTGAGCAACAGAGTGACTCTGTTTGCCCAATCATCCAATGAGCATCCCATAATGATCAGAACCCCTGTCATTTGATCTGCAACAGCTTTCACCCTCTCGTAGGGGACAGCAGGGTTCTGACGCACCATCATGCGCAGCGAGGACAACTGTCCCTGGACCATGGCGCCGGATGAGCAAAAGTCTCCGGAAGATCCAACAGCCGGAACTCAAAAGTCTACCTGAGCGTCCACTTCTGCCCACAGGCTGGCGTCCACTATGGTGGAACATGAGGCAAGCCCCGCTGAGGAGAGGCTAGCCCCAGTTGAAGAGACATTGAGGGCCCTACCAAAGGTAGCAGAAGTTGTTGCGGCTTCAGAAATAGCCACCTCCTTATCAGAAATAGCACTGGCCAGTTGGGTGGTCGGTGCCTGAAGAGGACTGGTGCTGTCACAAAAGGAGCCAATGACGGACTCACTTCAATCTCAGGGGCGGGTTCCTTAACCACGCCCGGCACTTCACTAATTGATAATGGAGCTGATATGGGTCCCCCGATATTCGGAAGGTCAACGCCAACTGTCGGCGAAGACTCGGGGGGGCTGATTTCTTGAACTTCCTCAAAATCCTACAAAAAGGAAAGGAATTAGAAACAGAGGCCTTAAGCCTTTCGTCAGCGGAAGCTTACGTTTCAAAGCACGAGTGGAAGCACTCACAAGTACAAGTTCTGGAGAAGCGGTGGCCTCCGGCCTTGAAGTGACCACGGGAGACCTCTCCCCACTGCTGGAGGAATCCCCTTCAATTCCATCAAGGGCGGAGATTCTCTCTCTCTTCCGCTCTTTAAAGAGACTCCCGTCATCAGATAAGCTCCCACTTGGCGAAGGGGAGCCATAAACTGTTTCGGCGTCTGAAGAGTCATCTGAAAAAATGGCGACAGGGCTCTGTGACTCCTCCACTGCAATAGTTCGACCGCTTTGCCGAATTTTCATAAGGGCTGCCCTACCCGCGGCTCGTTGGCTCATCCTGAGAGGAGCGGAGGGTTTCTTGACTCTTCGGGCTATAACTTTTGTGGCCGAAGGCTTGCCCGCGGCTCGAGCAGCGGCAGAGTCGGCAACCGCATCTGGTAAAGGTTGACAAATGGGCGGTAAGAAAAATAGAACAAAAGACATTCCACTAGCTATTATGTGAATGAGGCTATACTGCGATCCCGACCTGCCGGTGGAGGGGAGAGTGTATCAGACGGTGCAGTAACTGGCACCGATAGGTCTTGCCCCGTGACGGGAGGATCTGCTGTTGATGGGATATCATCTGCAGCCCATCGACGAAATAAACAAAATGAATAGATGGTCTCATAAGCAAAAAAATGCATAAGAGCGAGAGGGAGTCAACGAGCACCTGAAGGGGCAGCGTCTTCACGCTGGCTGCAAAATTCTTCGAATGAGGGAATTGACGGACCCTCAGCAGAGATTGGTGGCGAGGGGGATGCCTCCCTCTTTCTTTTGGAAGCCCCCCGGGCTTTAGCAACGCTGCTTGCTATGCTCGACTTCTTGGCTGATAGCTTTTCGGTCAAAGGCTTATAATGGATCTTCTCCTCAGTAAAATAAAGCGGCCTCCTCACTTTCATGATAAGTCCATGATATCGCCGCCGCCGATCCTTTGCAGAGGGGTCTGAAAAGAAGAAAAGAAGGAAAGAGTTAAAGAAGCGCAAAGAAAGAGAGGGGAGAAGAAAAGCCACAGGCAGCATCTTCCCAAGAGAAGAAACAAACCTGCTATGCCCGTATAAAATCGGCTGAGGGGCCAGAAGGTGTGTACGCTTTGCTTGGCCCGAGATGCCGCCTCTTGGATCAGCCAACATACATCATTTATCTGGCAGCAGTCCTCTGCAAAGATGGCCAAATCCTCTTGACCAATTGAAGACAGAAAATAGTGGAGGCTGAGGTAGTCCATGCCCCAGCCATCCGCATATTGAAAAGACACATGAAGCTCGTGTGCCAGAATTTCTTCGTAGTTTGCCTCCACGGTCAGACTGTGAACATGAAGTAGCACAAATAGACATGAAGTGTATGTATAGCGGTCTCGGCCTGGATCCCCCCGTACTGACAATGCCCGGTATGGATATTCTTTGTCTACCTCCCCGCGTTGCAGTACAATAGATGGAGCTTCTGTTGCCCAGTTGACGAGCCCAGAGGGGGGGGGGGGGTGAATGGGTCTTTTTAAGTTTAATCTAGGAGATACCTATAACAAAAAACAATCACACAAACGATCTTCGAACTACGTTAGCTACAGTTAGTTTAAATAACAATCACGCGCGGAATACAAACACACAACACAAGGATTATCCTGGTTCGGACTTCCTTTCCTTAGGAGTCCTACGTCCAGTCCCTGAGCAACAACTCAGGATTTCACTAACTAGGGAACCATCCCCCTAAGGACGCTACAACACCCAGCTCAGCTGGTCTTCCTTCCCACTCGAAGGGAACAACACCCTGGATGCCACCAGGTCTTCCTTTACAATCGAAGGGAGCAACACCCTGGATACCACTAGGTCTTCCTTCACACCCGAAGGGAACCACACAGAGAAGATTAAAATGACTTTCACGCCCCTAGATCCAGCTTTTGATAAGAGAGGATCTGAAGCAACTAGAACTGAGAGCGAAGAGATTATAAACAATTTACACTCTCAGAACTGAACAGGCTCTCTCAAGATTTTCACAAAACTAGTGGAGAGCAAGAGAGCAAAAAGGCTAAAACTAAGTGAAGGATTTTGGATCTCGATTTTCTTCAGAAGAATTTGAAAATAGTCTCTGGATCGATGATTCTTCTATTCTTCTGTCTTGTATATATATATCTTCAATTTGAAATCTAGTCGTTGAAGAGACCGTTGTCTCTCTTTTGAGTAGTCGTTAGACTGACTGACATCTGGAGTCTTGGAAGCTTCCTATCACAGTCTTTTGATCACTTGAGCACGCAAAGGGATAAGATCCTCAAAAGATATCCGTTGGCTTCTATTTGTCTAACGTTGTACCATGAAGTTACATCAAAGGTCTGCACAGATGTCAAACTCAAATAGCAGACAGATAGGCTGTCTCTGATATCAGTCAACGTCAGCAGTAATAGTCAAGAAAATAGTAATGCCAACTGGCTTAAGTTTAAAGGACGTTATCAGAGTAAGCACGATAAAGGATGATATAGTCTGCATGCATGCAGAGATACGTTCAGATGTCATAAATGCAAAAGCGTTAGAGAGATGTCTACGTGGCTTTTGACTGGTCAATGCTTTAAGATGAATAAGATATTAAGATATGAAATTGATGACTGTATGACTTATGAAATCGTTATGAGTCATAGCAAATCGCTCTATAATAGAGGATATAAGAAATCGTTATGAATCATGACAAGTCATTTTGATTTTGAAGAAATCGATGTGAAACACTTATCAAATCGTTATGAAAGGCAAGTCGTTATGACAATACAGAAATCGTTATAAAGCTCTTAACAAATCGTTGCACAAAGTAAGTCGTTATGAATACTTATCGAGTCGTTATGAGCTCTGAAGAAATTGTTGCGCAAAGCAAGTCGTTATGAATACTTATCGAGTCGTTATGAGCTCTGAAGAAATCGTTGTGCAAAGCAAGTCGTTATGAATCCTAAAGAAATCGTTATGACTTGCAAGTCGTTACGAGTTTCAAAGAAATCGTTATGACTAGCAAGTCGTTACGAGTTTCAAAGAAATCGTTATGAGAACTAAAGAAATCGTTATGACTAGCAAGTCGTTACGAGTTTCAAAGAAATCGTTACGAGAACTAAAGAAATCATTACAACAAAGCAAGTCGTTGCGAGTTCTAAAGAAATCGTTATGATAACTTATGAAGTCGTTACAACAAGCAAGTCGTTGCGAGTTCTAAAGAAATCGTTATGATGACTTATGAAGTCGTTACAACAGGCAAGTCGTTGCGAGTTCTAAAGAAATCGTTATGATAACTTATGAAGTCGTTACAACAGGCAAGTCGTTGCGAGTTCTAAAAGAAATCGTTATGATATCGACTTGTTTGAAACAACGTGACTTTTCTGTCTTATAAGAAAATCGTTATGAACTTCAACAGAAATCGATATGGACTTAGAGAAATCTCATGTAGAAAAGATTTAAAGCTTCAGAGTAGTGATGCATACATTTATTGGCTTGTTTGACTTCAGTATTTTTCCTATACTTAAGACTTATGAAATATTCAGCAGATATAATTGATAAATTCTTGTTTGGTTTTGTTAATCATCAAAATATGAATATATATAATTAATTAAATTGCATGGGGACAGACTGATCATCAATCTCCCCCTTTTTGGTGATGACAAAACTGAACAATAAGTATGGAAAAAAAAACATATCTGAATTTTTTGTACTGTTCTCCCCCTTTTTGTCATTAAGCAAAAAGAAAACTTTGACAAAGAAAGAAGAGAGAAAGAGAAAGAGAGAATACACAGAGGGTCATGTATTTATTGCGGAGGTACAGGTAAATAGAAGGCATGAGACAACAGAGAGGCAAAATGAGAGATGGTTTCCCATGCCTGAACTTCCTGCTCTTCAAAGAGATTTTTAAAAACACTAAAAGACACAGAGTAAGATGGTCCCATGGTGGGAGCCATCCGTTTGAGATGAAGTTCTAAATGCCTATAGAGAAGATCAGCATAGGCATCTTTGTCCATGTTCGACTTGAGAAACCGAGTAGTGCCAAAGCTGGCACAGGAGAGGAACTGGTCCATGGTGACAGGGTAGTGATTGTGTTTAGCTCTGAGAGCGTGGTGCAAAGCCACATACACTTTGTATCTTTCTTCCCAGACCTTGAAGGGGTCATCAACAAGATTGATGGAGTTCATATCTAGGAAAGTGGCTGGAGAAATAGCTGGTTTGCCTTCCCTGGCCTGAGCTTCATTGAGTGCTAATAACTGCTGAGCTGACAGGGGGTAGAACTGTGACCATTCAGAGGATGTGAGCCTTTCACATTCAGACAAGATAGGGGAGAGAACTTCAGCCTTGACATGGCCCAAGTGATATTCCATGAATAGGAATCTAGAAAAGGAAACCAGGTATCCTTTCTGCACTTTAATTCGGCCCAAAACCTTGGCAAAACGCTCAAAGATGATGGATCCTACAGAGGATTCCATAACTAGAAAGTGGATTTGAGGCAGGGCTATCTCCTCCGGAACTGACAGAGCTGAACTTCTGGAAGTTTATGAATATATCTGTAGTTGTTGAAGTGCATGAAATGCCTGATCATCTTTATTTCCGATTGAATGAAAGGTGCCCAGAGTTCTTTGTGGTACATCCTGAACCACTCAGAGAGAGTCAAGGAGTGGTCCCTTGGAGGAAATCTGGCAGATTTGGCAAGAATGAACTTCTTGAGAAGATCCTTGTGACCTTTGCCTCACTGCTCTTCAAATTTGGAGTGAGTAAGAGAGAAAATTTTGGATTTTTCGGTTTTGGAAAGAGAAGTATAGGGGAAAATGGTGAGCAGATGATCTGTAAGGTTTTGAAAAGGAAGGTTGATGATGGTGGCAAAGGCAACTTTAGAAAGGTATTCCCTATACAGTGGGTTATGATGGTTGTCCACTGTGAGAGAGAACCACAAAGGAGGGTATTTGGGTTTAGAGGAAGAGGAAGAGGTGGAAGTAAGTTTCCTCTTCTTGGAGGCAGGAATAGAAGGATCTGCCCTGTGAACATGGTCTCCCACTTTCAACACAGACCTGAGGATCCCTTCCTCAAATTCATCCTTTATCTTTTCAAGAAAGGGAGAACTGAGTTGAGCATGTTCATGTATGATAGTGATGAAAGAGGGTGGAGGAGTAGGATGAAGAAAAGAACGTGAAGTAGTGTGAAGATCATCAGAGGGTCCAAGAGAGGGACCGGAGGAGGAGGAGGATGATGCTTCAGCTTAGGATCCAGGAGGGACCTCAAATGTAGGAGAAGGAGAAGGAATGGTGGACTGAAAGGGGTAGGAGATGAAATTGGTCTAGATTGAGGCTTCTTGAATGTTTGAGGAGCAGGAGGTGCTGTAGGAGCTGATGGTGGAGTTGGAGGAATAGGTGTGTGAGAGGGGGAAGAGGGAGCTGGGGGCTTGGGTGCCAAGATCTCTTCTGCCTCTATCTGCACAGACTCACTCTCTAATGGTCTGGATTCTTGCTCAGATGGCCCTGCTGGCCCTGCATCTTGTACGGCTGGCCCAGTTGGCCCTACATCCTGATCAGCTGGCCCTATTGGCCCTACCTCTTCTGATGCTGCTGCTGCTCCTGGTGCTGCTTCTGGTGAAGCTGCTGCTTCTTGAGGAGGAGGAGCGTGAGCTCCAACTGCCTTGATAATATCTGAGAGCATGCCTTTCATGCTGCTCATTTCCTAGTTGAACCATTTCATAGCATTCCTGATTTGGGCCAACTCTTTGTTAGCCAAAGCTTGACTCAGGAATATGGAGTTGACATCTGACTGGAGAGAACATAGAAGTTCACCTTGAACATTCAGCCTTTCAATTACTGGCTTCAATTGTATGACAATTTTCTTCTTAGCCTGCCTCTGAAATGGAGAATCAGCCAGGAGAGGAACTCCAGAGGCAACCTCTTTTCCTTTCTTCTTACTTTTATTTTTGGAGGAGGGAGATCATCATCTGAGCTCGAAGAGCTTGCAGTCGCCCCTTCTCTGTCATCCAAATTTGAAAAATCTCTATGCTCTTCAACCTTATTAACATCTGGAATTGCGTCTTCAGGACCTTCGTTTGATAGCTCCCCCTCAATAGGAGCATTTTCTTCATCTGATACTTGCTCCCCCTGACTGGGAGTAGATTCCAGCACAGAGTCACCTTGGGCAGCTTGGTGCTCTACCTCGACTGGAACATCTTCCATTTGTTCATCAATGTGGCCTGATGCCACAGTCTCTTTGGCAACACTGCTACTTGATTCTGGAGCACTGGAAATAAGAGGAATGGAATCTATGATGTCTGCCAGAATCGATGCAACGACAATTGAGGGATGTGGGTCCTCAACAGGAATAATGTCCTCTGGGAGGAGATCCTCAATGCGCCTTTCTGCAAAGGTTTGAACTGGTTCTTCTGGAAATCCTGAAGCTTCTACAGTCACCCTTTCTTCTTCTACTATACTTTCAAACTGAACTTCAGCAAAGAAGGGTCCTGAAGATTCTGCTGCTTCAATTGCTGGAGCTAAAGTTGACTCCACTGGCAATTCTGGAGCCACATTTGCTGATCCCATCTCCGGATGAACAACTGAGGTGTCAATAATGATGGCTTCGCCTTCGGCCACAGAGGCCTTGAACCAGACACCGTTTTCCATAGAGAAGCCACTCTTCTTCAGGTTTCTGGACCTGATTGCTTGGCCCATTTTCTCTACAACTGCCCCAGAGAGATCAACACCGAAGTGTTTGAAGATCTTGGTGAGTAGGTGGGCATAAGGCAGGGACACATTTAACTTACTTTTGGTGTCCCAAATGATCTCTTGCAAACTTCATTCTTTCCATTATCACTGCGGCCATATTTATCTCCTTATTCTGAATGGCCCAGTACATCATGTCCGAATCGGCCTTTGTGCAAGATGAAAACGTTGCACTTCTGGGAACTAGGATTTGACAGACAATAAAATGGAGAAGACGATTGAAGGCGGATAGTTGATTTATGTCGATCTTACCGTCTCTCAGCTTGAATCCGGGCCCGATAATTCCCAGACCTTTCACTTGGGCGTCCTCAGAGTGAACCCCACTAAATCCGAAAGTTTTTACATTGAATAAAACTTTCAGCAACTCAGGGTCTATTCTAATCAATGTTCCCTTTACTGAAGAAACTAGAGACCCATCTTCCTCTGTTCTCATACACACATAAAAGGCTTTTACCAAGTCCGGATAACTGACCTCTGAAAAGGTGGAAATTTCTGTCCACTGCATCTGATTGATCAAATCTACTATGCTGCTCATTCCATTTTTCCGCAGATTTGCTACATCTACTTCTTTGTTGCCACAGAGCTTCGTCTTCACAAAGTAAACCTCTCCTGCTGCTCAGGAGTGAGGAACTCGGCGCTGTAGCCACCCAAACTGCCGGCGATGATAGGAGCGGCCATAGATTCAGGTGGGAAAGACAACGGAGGGTGGAGACGGAAGATGAGGAGAAAGAATCCTCACGAAATTTTGCGGGAAGTAGGAGGAAGATTCAAATTTACAGAGGATTGAGATGGAGTTGTTAGGGCATCGGCTTGAGCGGTAGGATAAAAGAGGGAACAAGGTAGACGATGAGGCACGAATCGTTCTGTCATCGATTTTATGAATAAATTAATGCTACGTGGAAAGTGAGGCGCCAAGCGGCGGAGAAAACGACAAGAGGTTTTGACTATTCAACTAGACTTCAATGAGAGTGAGGTTACTACAATACAATTTGAATTTCTTTTGCTTATCGCCAAGGAGGGAAAAAGTTACTTTAATTCTAAGAATTTAATGTGCCACTTGTAAGCAAACTTTTATCACAAATTGCACATGCCTAACTCCCTTCTAAGAGATGTAAATCTCTCTTCAGGTAAGGCTTTTGTGAAAATGTCTGCTAGTTGGCCATTTGTATCAATAAAAGATATTTCAATATTTCCATTTGCAACATGATCACGAATGAAATGCTATCTAACCTCAATATGTTTGGTCCTTGAGTGCTGAACTGGATTCTTGGTGAGATTAATGGCACTGGTGTTGTCACATAGCAACGGGATCGATTTGATATTTAATCCAAAGTCCTCAAGCTGTTGCTTTATCCATAAGAGTTGTGTGCAGCAACTTCCAGCAGCCACGTACTCAGCTTCAGCTGTAGAGAGTGCTACTGAATTTTGTTTCTTTGAGGACCAAAATATCAAACACCCTGCAAGGAACTGGCAACAACCACTGGTGCTCTTTCTATCTAATTTACATCCAGCATAGTCAGCATCAGAGTAACCTACTAGGCTAATTTCACATTGTTTTGGATACCATAGACCTAAGTCATGAGATCTTGCTAGATATCTAAATGTTCTTTTCACAGAAATTAAATGTGATTCTTTAGGATCTGCCTGATATCGAGCACACATGCATACACTAAATAGAATATCATGTCTACTAGCTGTTAAATAAAGGAGTGAACCTATCATACCTCTGTAGATCTTTTGATCTACTTTCTTACCATCTTTGTCAATGTCTATTCTTGTTGATGTACTCATTGGTGTTGATAGTGGCTTGGTATTTTCGAATCCGAATTTCTTCAATAGTTCTTTTGTGTACTTAGCTTGACTGATGTGAGTTCCTTCCTTTCCTTGTTTGATTTGAAGTCCAAGGAAATAGTTGAGTTCTCCCATCATACTCATTTTAAATTCTCTCTGCATTAACTTTTCAAAATACTTGCAAAGAGACTCATCAGTAGAACAAAAATGATATCATCTACATAGATTTGAACCAATAGGATGTGTTTGACATTTGACTTTATAAAAAGTGTACTATCTACCTGACCTCTGCTGAAACCATGATTTAGAAGGAAAGAGCTAAGCCTTTCATACCAGGCTCTAGGTGCTTGCTTTATTGACTGCTTCAGCCCAAAAGTATCTAGACAGATCATATTCTGAGAGCATTGTTCTTGCCATGTCCAATAGGGTTCTGTTCTTCCTCTCAGCGATGCCATTCTGTTGAGGTGTCCTTGGTGCTGAGAAATTGTGCTCAATTTCCTGATCATCACAAAATCTAGAAAATTTCTCATTTTGAAACTCACCACCATGATCTGATCTGATAGACACAATGCTGATTTCTGATCTTTCTGAACTTTCTTACTGAAGTTGACGAAACTTTCAAAAGTATCATCTTTATGCTCTAGGAATGATACCCATGTAAATCTTGAGTAGTCATCAACTATGACAAATCCAAAATTTTTTCCTCCAAGAGTGGTAGTCCTCATTGGCCCAAATAGATCCATATGAAAGAGTTCCAAGGTTTTGAGGTGGTCACCAGCGTCTTTGACTTGAAGGAGACCTTGGTGTGCTTACCCTTAGCACAAGGTTTACATACACTTTCCAACTTTGTACTGACCTTAGGTAGATCTTGCACAAGATTCTTCTTTAGCAATTTTCTCATGCCATCTATGCTGCAGTGTCCAAGTCGTCTGTGCCATAATTCTGTGGATTTATTTTTATTTGCTGCCATGCAAACATTTTGAACATTGAGTTCTTCAAGATAGAGCACATACAAATTCTTTTCTCTATTAGCTTCAAAGATGATTGTTTGGTAGTCCTCATTGGCCCAAATAGATCCATATGAAGGAGTTTCCAAGGGTTTTGAGGTGGTCACCAGCGTCTTTGACTTGAAGGAGACCTTGGTGTGCTTACCCTTAGCACAAGGTTTACATACACTTTCCAACTTTGTACTGACCTTAGGTAGACCTTGCACAAGATTCTTCTTTAGAAATTTTCTCATGCCATCTATGCTGCAGTGTCCAAGTCATCTGTGCCATAATTTTGTGGATTTATTTTTATTTGCTGCCAGGCAAACATTTTGAACATTGAGTTCTTCAAGATAGAGCACATACAAATTCTTTTCTCTATTAGCTTCAAAGATGATTGTTCCATCTTTCAGTATACTGCACTTTGACTCTTGAAACTTGATCTGATGGCCTCTGTCGCACAGCTGGCTGATGCTGATGAGATTGTGCTTCAATCCCTTGACTAGTAGTACATCTTCTATGACTGTTTTTCCTTTGTTTTCCACAGAGCCACTGCCTATTACGATTCCTTTCCCATTATCTCCATATGTAACTGTTCCATCTTCAGCTTGGAGATGAGAGAACAACTTCTGGTTTCCTGACATGTGTCTTGAGCACCCACTATCCAAATACCATTTGGATGCTCGAGGGTTATCCTGAAATAAAGACATCAAGCTTTAGGTACCCAAATTCTTTTGGGTCCTGATTGGTTAGTATCATTAACTTTATCTTTTAATATCCATTTTTTATGTCTTGTTGGGCATGTAGTTATAATATGTCCTAACTTATTGCAGTGACTACAGCAGGATAACTTAGTCACTCTTTCTATGTATTTAAAATCAACTTTGTATGCTATATCTTGTTCGGGTACAAATTTTGGTGTTGGATATGTTTTAGGATAGACCTTGGTTTCTTCATTATCTGGGGGTGTATATCCTAACCCATTTTTCTTCTTTCCTGATCTCCTAGCACCTTTTAATATTAGAGAGTT
Organism: Colocasia esculenta; assembly: GCA_014218235.1. Taxonomy (NCBI): domain Eukaryota; kingdom Viridiplantae; phylum Streptophyta; class Magnoliopsida; order Alismatales; family Araceae; genus Colocasia; species Colocasia esculenta. The sequence continues at coordinate 139,505,234 of CM024762.1, read as the reverse complement.
TTTACCATTAGTAAATTTTTCTAGTGTGCTTGATAGTTTATCATTTTCTTCATTTAAGTTTTTAATTTCTTTCCTTAATTCATCATACTTTCCTGTTTTTCTAGTTTAGTTATTTGTTCATTTTTAACTTTTAGGTCTTCACATAACAGTTCATTTCTTCGTTTAAGTTCAATTATTTGACTTTCTAATTGTTCATTTTCTGATTTTAGATCTGAGTTTGTATTTTCTATACTGACTATGTTTTCTTACTTACTTTTAATAGTTTAGTTACTTCTTTATATTTTCATAGAGTTCATTGAAAGCCTCTTCTAAACTATTGGAGTCTGAACCATTGCATGAATCAAAAGATGAGTCAGAGGTTACCTTTTCTTCAGTGTTTGCCATGAAAGCCAAGTGGGCTTTTTCTTCATCACTGCAGGAGCTCGACTCACTATCTGAGTCGCTGCTGTTTTCCCATGCTGTTGTCATTGCTTTCTTTTTGAACTTTCTAAACTTCTTGGAACTGTCCTTCTTCCTGAACTCTGACTTCTTTAACTTAGGACACTCAGTCTTAATGTGTCCTGGCTTCTTACATTCGTAGCAAATAGGTTCTCCTTTCTTCACTTCTTTTCCATCTGGTTTCTTGAAATCCTTATTCCTTTTGAAATACTTTCTACCAGATTGAGATTTCTTCTTTTTAGCCAAGATTCGTTGTAACCTTCTGGATAACATAGCTTCCTCATTTTCGTTGTCTGCATTACTTTCGCTTTCAGCTGAGCTTGCTTCTGGTGAATCTTCTTCAGCTTTTAAGGCGTTGGAGTGCTTCTTTCTGCTAGAGGACTCTCCTAGCCTTCCATATTGATTTCATGGGCCATGAGGGACCCAATGAGCTTTTCTACAGACATTCTCTTCAGATCATTAGCTTCTTCTATTGTTGTGACTTTTGGAGTTCATGAGGACGGTAAGGATCTAAGTATCTTTCTTACCATATCTCCCATTTCATAGACTTTCCCCAGGCTAGCCAGTCCATTTGTGATGTTAGTGACCGGCTGAACATTTGGGTTATGGACTCACTTGATTGCATCTGAAATCTTTCATATTGAGTGACAAGAATATCAATTCTTGTTTCCTTCACTTTGTCTGTGCCTTCATAAGTAATCCTGAGCTTTTCCCACATTTCCATTGATGATTTGCAGGCAGAAACTCTGTTGAATTCCTTCTTACTTAGAGCACAGCATAGGATACTCTTTGCTTTGCAATTCAGGGAAATCTTCTTCCTGTCATCATCTGTCCATTTTGCTTTCTCATTTGTGACTCCAGATCACCTTCTTCTACTATGGACCAAATTTGATAGTCGTGTCCTTGTAAAAAGTATTCCATTCTGGTCTTCCAGTAAGGATAATCTTCGCCATCGAAGAGAGGGGTCAGTTGACGGACTGACCTTTAAAATTGCCTTGGGCTGCCATAGATCTTTACTCTTCAGATCGTTGGATCCTTTCTTTGTCGAAGAGACTCGCTCTGATACCACTTGTTGCCCAGTTGACGAGCCCAGAGGGGGGTGAATGGGTCTTTTTAAGTTAATCTAGGAGATACCTGTAACCAAAACAATCACACAAACGATCTTCGAACTACGTTAGCTACAGTTAGTTTAAATAACAATCACACGCGGAATACAAACACACAACACAAGGATTATCCTGGTTCGGACTTCCTTTCCTTAGAGTCATACGTCCAGTCCCTGAGCAACAACTCAGGATTTCACTAACTAGGGAACAGTCCCCCTAAGGACGCTACAACACCCAGCTCAGCTGGTCTTCCTTCCCACTCGAAGGAACAACACCCTGGATGCCACCAGGTCTTCCTTTACAACGAAGGGAGCAACACCCTGGATACCACCAGGTCTTCCTTCACACCCGAAGGGAACCACACAGAGAAGATTAAAATGACTTTCACGCCCCTAGATCCAGCTTTTGATAAGAGAGGATCTGAAGCAACTAGAACTGAGAGCGAAGAGATTATGAACAATTTACACTCTCAGAACTGAACAGACTCTCTCAAGATTTTCACAAAACTAGTGGAGAGCAAGAGAGCAAAAAGGCTAAAACTAAGTGAAGGATCTTGGCTCTCGATTTTCTTCAGAAGAATTTGAAAATAGTCTCTGGATCGATGATTCTTCTATTCTTCTGTCTTGTATATATATATCTTCAATTTGAAATCTAGTCGTTGAAGAGACCGTTGTCTCTCTTTTGAGTAGTCGTTAGACTGACTGACATCTGGAGTCTTGGAAGCTTCCTATCACAGTCTTTTGATCACTTGAGCACGCAAAGAGATAAGATCCTCAAAAGATATCCGTTGGCTTCTATTTGTCTAACGTTGTACCATGAAGTTACATCAAAGGTCTGCACAGATGTCAAACTCAATAGCAGACAGATAGGCTGTCTCTGATATCAGTCAACGTCAGCAGCAATAGTCAAGAAAATAGTAATGCCAACTGGCTTAAGTTTAAAGGACGTTATCAGAGTAAGCATGATAAAGGATGATATAGTCTGCATGCATGTAGAGATACGTTCAGATCTCATAAATACAAAAGCGTTAGAGAGATGTCTATGTGGCTTTTGACTGGTCAATGCTTTAAGATGAATAAGATATTAAGATATGAAATTGATGACTGTATGACTTATGAATCGTTATGAGTCATAGCAAATCGCTCTATAATAAGGATATGAAATCGTTATGAATCATGACAAGTCATTTTGATTCTGAAGAAATCGATGTGAAACACTTATCGAATCGTTATGAAAGGCAAGTCGTTATGACAATACAGAAATCGTTATAAAGCTCTTAACAAATCGTTGCACAAAGCAAGTAGTTATGAATACTTATCGAGTCGTTATGAGCTATGAAGAAATCGTTGTGCAAGCAAGTCGTTATGAATACTTATCGAGTCGTTATGAGCTCTGAAGAAATCGTTGCGCAAAGCAAGTCGTTATAATCCTAAAGAAATCGTTATGGCTTGCAAGTCGTTACGAGTTTCAAAGAAATCGTTATGAGAACTAAAGAAATCGTTATGACTAGCAAGTCGTTACGAGTTTCAAAGAAATCGTTATGAGAACTAAAGAAATCGTTATGACTAGCAAGTCGTTACGAGTTTCAAAGAAATCGTTACGAGAACTAAAGAAATCGTTGCAACAAAGCAATCGTTGCGAGTTCTAAAGAAATCGTTATGATACTTATGAAGTCGTTACAACAAGCAAGTCGTTGCGAGTTCTAAAAAATCGTTATGATGACTTATGAAGTCGTTACAACAGGCAAGTCATTGCGAGTTGTAAGAAATCGTTATGATAACTTATGAAGTCGTTACAACAGGCAAGTCGTTGCGAGTTCTCTAAAAGAAATCGTTATGATATCGACTTGTTTGAAACAACGTGACTTTTCTGTCTTTTAAGAAATCGTTATGAACTTCAACAGAAATCGATATGGACTTAGAGAAATCTCATGTAGAAAGATTTAAAGCTTCAGAGTAGTGATGCATACCTTTATTGGCTTGTTTGACTTTGGTATTTTTCCTATACTTAAGACTTATGAAATATTCAGCAGATATAATTGATAAATTCTTGTTTGTTTTGTTAATCACATCAAACTATGTATATATATATATCTATAATTAATTAATTAAAATTGCATGGGGACAGACTGATCATCAGCTTGCTCCTCAATAGGTCACGGCTGTGCGACGGCCATCGATCCGAACTAATGTTGCAGAGGTGCTCAAGAGTTGCGGGGAAAGTGCTCTTCTACCTCCCGGGCAAAAACCAAGGAGGGAGGAGGATTCTTCTTCTTGGCGGCTTGTCTCGCCTTCAAATATCGATCAACAGCTTTCTGATCGCCAGATTTGAGGCCAGCAAATGCTCCGGATCAATATGAAGTGCAGGCTGCAGTTGCAATTGTAGGGTTTGCATTCAGCAGCATCCCAGCATCTGTCTTGCATCTCTCTATAAAAATTGGTCCGAGCATTCCACCACTTGATGTACTCAGGTTAACCCGGGTGTACGGCCTGGCATAGGCACCCGGAAGGTGGACAGTCAAATAGTGGAAGAAATCCCACCACCTGCGAGCCTGTTCCAAAGCTGCGATCCCCCCCCCCCCCCCCCCCCCCCCCCCCCCCCGCCCGCCAGACAAACAAGCAAACTTGGCCGATGATGGAGGGATGGCTAATCGTACCCGAAATTACGGCAAATCTAAAGGGATAATAGGGTTCAAAATAGACGACGCTCCCCCCGGCGGAACACACTGGGCCGAATGATAAAGCCCATCTCTGAGTTCTCAGCTCCAACACAGACCGGTCAATCTTTGGCGGCTCATCGGTGCACGAATCTTCAATCACATCATCGTCACGGCACTCCCGATAGCGATTGGCCAATGGACTGCTGTGGCTGGCCAAGTGCCAAATAGATGGTGCCCAGAGATCCATCGGGATACTTGTCAGTTTACCCGAACTCGAACAGCTGCTTTGAAAGAGAATGTGGCTCTGCACTAGCAAACTCCAGCATTCTTGGAAAGAGAGCGGGTCGACTGAAGAGATCTAGGGGCAAACTCTGGAAATAGACTGCAGGCCAGACACTGAGGAAGTGCTAAGGCCGATCACCAGATGCTGCCTTGGAGCTGAACGGCGACATAGGTTACCAAGAACCGGTATACCAGACAAAGTGCCGCAGGGCACAAGGACAGCTTGATACCCCAAGCCATCTGACAGGCTGGGTAGATAACATCTGGGCGGAGGATGGAATCGTCCCCCCACTGGCAAAGCAAATGAACAAATCCAATAAGCCAAATACGCCGCACAATGGGTGTGCGGGTCGGCTCCAACAGGGTTCGGACCTGGAAGACGGCCCTTTAGGAGAGAATCAGGAATGGTCACTTTCTGGCGACCGGGGTTCTTCTTCGCGCAATTCCACCGGCGCTAGCAAAGTCCTCATAGCGCTGCTTGTAGGAGAAGAAGTAGGCCAGCCACATATGCATGCTGACCTTGCTTCGTTCTCTCTTATCTCTGGAGCGGCCAGTACTACGG